>CM037089.1:98478927-99080700 GCA_020916435.1 Oxytropis ochrocephala
GCTTTAAACTCTTGGCTCTCTTCCTTTTCTTGTGACTCTTGCTCTCGAGATTGTTCCTTGAACTCCATGACCAATGCCGGCAATACTTCACAAACTTATATACCTCCGGAGGGTGTTGAAGAAATACATTTCGACTCTCATTGCTCTTAGATTCTGGAATTTCTGCCATAGCTTGACTAGCCAGCTCGGATAGCTTTGAGAACTTGCCTTTCCACATCTGGATTTCCTCCTTAGCTCTTTTTACGATATCTTGCTCCTCAATTTTCCCTATCAATTCCAAGTAGCGCTCTTCCCAATCTGACTCTCAACTCGAACTGCTATAGGCCTCCTCCAGGCAATGAAGGTTACCTTTTAATTCACCAAATATTTCTCTCTCAAAACTCAAGGCTTGTTGATATTCTTTGAGGATCTCCTCAACATCATTTTCTCCTCTCGAGGTTCCTCGGTGACCCTTCAACTCTCTCACCAAGTGTGATTCTCGCTCTGATGGTGTGCTAGTGTCTTCCACTTTTGGGCTTCCTCAGCGCCTTTCTTGCTTTCTGTTTGTATACGGAGTTCTTCTCCGGCTCCTTTCAGAAATCCACAGGCCTCTATCTTGCTTTGTTCCTCTCTTTTGAATCGCTTGACACTTTTTCTTCCAATGATCATCTTGATAGCATTTTCTTCCTCTAACTTTTCCTTTTCTAGAGTCATCTCTTCCAACTTGGTTTGCAAGGCTTTCTTCTCCTCTTCTACCTTTGCTAAGGTGAATTTAGCTTCGTTCAACTCCTCATGGGTAGGGACATAAGGTTCTTGAATCTCCTCCTCGAGGGTAAGCATCCCTTGATTTGGTGATCTCATACTCTGAAGCTTGTCCTTAAGCCATTGGTTAAAGGAGACATCACTAGTTCTTTTGACAATTCTTCACTTCCTTTTTGCACTCTGATTCCCATGATCTGCTGAACTCTTCGAAGCAAGTCACCGCATCTAGGCACCCCCTTATAGAGGTAGATACGAGACAGCATGTTGTCGGAGGGTGAGTTCTTCATTGGGTAACCTAGTTGCCTTAGAGTTAGGGAAGGGTTATAGTTGATGCACCCTTGAGTCCCCATGAGGGAAGTAATTACGGAAGCTTCCACAACTAAACAACACCGTAGGTCTGTCACTCCAACATGCGGCGGTGTACCGGTAGATTTGGAGGTCGTTAAGGTTTTGCGAGAAACTCAAACCATTACGAAGTAGTTACGGCCTTCACCTCACGGCTTAGAGCATAGGAAATTAACTCTTTGGCGTCAGAGCGGTTATGGACCACATGAAGAATAAGCCAAGCATAGAGGACATGGGCGAGAGAGGCATATCTTCTTTGTGCGGGAATCGATGTGATTGGTGAAAGCATGATATGTATTGGCAAGAATGGCGAGCCACGGGATTGAGCGGGGCTTTTGGCATCTTTGAAGGCTAAGAAGGCTCCAATGGCATCTTCATCAATATATTTCTCTATTTGAGGAAAAGGGCGACCCCAAATATGGTAAGAGCTAATACCAACTTGAGCGGACCCCGATTCTTGGCTAGAGCATAAGATTGCATTAGGTCTTCAAAGTATTCTTGTGGATACCCGGCTACACCATTTCTTTTCAGTTTCTGTAACTTCAACTGGTCCTTACCAATCCTCAACGATGTTGCTAATCTCTCATCGGAGTAGTACGGCCCCTGGAATTGATAAGGCCTTGCCTGAGACCGGGAGAATCCCAAAAACTGCTCGTACTCTTCTAGTGTGGGCGACAGCTGGAAATTTTTGAAAAAGAAGCACCTCGTATCGGAATCATAGAATTGGCTTAAAGCCACAAGAGCCTCTTCTTGGACATTCAACTGCAGGAGCTTGCGGATATTTCCATATGCTAAGTCGAAAGCATCTCTTTCAATTGGACCCATGAGGGCTGCACACCGCCTCAAGCTACCAACATCCACTTTCTTCACAATCGGGAGACGAGGAGTAAGTGAAGCTTTGCTACTTGATTCCATTTCGATACACCTATGACAAGATGGTGCATTATTTGGTGGTCCCTGACAAGCAAATGCAAATGATGTGTACTAAGAATGCATGAATTGCAGAAACTTAATTTTTATGCAATGCAGGGATGTATGTTAATGACAATGATGCTTTATGCAAATGCAAGGTTAGAAAAAAAAAAAACTTTATTTGCAATGACTCAGGTTTCCCCCTTTTTTTGAAAGTACGGACCGTACATTGCCTCATATAAACCGGATGGAGGAAAAAGCTACGAAGTAACTCTTCCTTCTTTTTTGAAAAGTGGGTCATATGTCGCTTTGTCTGAGCCAGAAGCAAAAAAGAAAACGCTATAATAGCATGACCACTTTCTCTTCTTCTTCTTTTTTTTTTTTTGAAAATTTTCTTTTTTAGGAAAGACATGTCTAAACTACAATGCAACACACAATTTGTATGTCCTCGTGTCCTACACAGGTGGGAATCCTAAGTTCTAGGGCAACTTCAAAGGTTCCTTCCATGTAGTTCTAATTCACACCCTCACAATGGCTACCAGAGCTATAGAATCCTCATGGCGACATCCACAAATGTAGCGAACTACCAAGTGTGAGCGTCATGAGAAAGCGTACTCTGGTTGAGACTTTCATGAGTATCGCATGCATGAGTCTCGAATGGCGAGTCACTAATCGTCTCCACTCTCCTAGGTTTTTGTTGGATCCGGGTATAGGAGCCCACTCATAACATACAAAATGTAAGGTGTGAAAGTGTGTGATTGAGGACATACTTTCTAAAATCTACCCTCCCCACCTGCAAGGAAAAAGCCAGACCAGTCCAGACAGAAGCAAACAATAATATGTCGTCTACCCTAAGGTTTTATCACTTCAAAACAAATGAACTAACCTAAGGTGTCATCAACAACCATATAAAGCTTACCTCAAGAAAGGGAGCAGAGAAGGAGGGATTATGATAGATGGGGGAAAGCATGCATAGTTATAAGCATATAAAGAAAGAAAAGAAAAGAAAAAAAAAGTAAGGAAATGAAGAAGTAAAGCAAAAACTAATCTCAAATCAAACATTTTGAACCACACATCGGATTAATTAGGCTTGACCCTCTTAAAAAAGAGTTTTTTCTTTTTATATCCCCAGTGAAGTCGCTAGCTGTTGCGCCCCGAAAAATCCGGGTTTGGGATTTCTCAGTGTACAACGTGAAAATTGTGAAGCCGCCACTAATATTTTAATTTTTAGACCAAAACATTAGAAAAAGGTCTTTTTTACAAAAGGCGGGTGGTCTTTCGAAAACAGAAATGTAGGTTCGGAATTCGGTTAGGTGTGGGGAAGGTGTTAGCACCCCACACCTCCTTCTCTAGAAAGGAACCATTAATTCGATGTGTGGTTTAGATTGTTTGATTTGAGATAACTTTTGTTCTACTTCTTTTCTTTTCCTTTTTATTTGAAAGAGTTTTATAGAAGACAAGGGAGAAAGGAGTCTTTTTGAGATTTTTGAAAAGCGAGACTAAACTAAGGTTTTTTGAAAGTGAGCTTGACGGGATGTGACCCGGTCCTACGTACCCTCAATGACTGAGGGATCAAAGCAACGTAGTTCTTAATTCTTTGTTTTGGGGGTTTTTGAAAGCGAGCTTGACGGGATATGACCGGTCCTACGTACCCTCAAATGACCGAGGATCAAAGCTACGTAGTTCTTAATTCTTTGTTTTGAAAATCTGTGTTTTATCTTTATCTTATCTTTTGGCTTTTTGAAATATGACTCAGCGTTCATGAATACCAAACAAGCTTCGGGCAGTGGCGTTCACTACTAACTTGAAAGAAAATTGTTGGAACCGATAATCAATCGAGCAAATACTCAAGTGATTACTAGTCGCAGCGTTTTATTATCTTTTTGAAATTATTTTGGAAAAGGATGAGTATTAGTGATAATTAACACTAATGACTCATATTGTTTTTGAGTTTTTATTAATTTGCTTTTGATCAAGGTGTAGGAGCTTTCATGATAGTCAAACAAGCAATGGCCGAGTGACTACCACTAGTAACTCCATCATTAACGATCAAACAAGCGAAGCTTCGAGTGATGGTTAATGATTTTATTTATGAAAAGAGCCTTAGTTTTTATTTGAAAACATTTGACTTGGGGCTTTGAAAAGAAAGTAGAACATTTGCAAATCCTTTTTATTCTAAACCAAAGCGCAACAATTGCAAATTCACAAGCAAATAACAATTAATACACAAGAGTATCATGATATAGGAATCTAAGCTAACATGTGAAATTGCAAAAATAAGTCCCAAGCAAGGCATGTATTTATTCAACCTAAAAAACAATCTAGCAACCTAAACCTCAAACCTAAACTTTAACCTAAAAAGGCACACATAGTGGCACCAACCCTAATCAAACCCTAATTATAGATCAAACAATGGAAGGTATTATTCAATGAAAATAGGCCCATGGCCAAGACTAAACATGCAAGGAAAACTTTGAGTATTAAGCAAAAATCTATGACTATCTTACAAGAATTATTAAGAGATAAAGTAAAGGGTGAAAAGACAACTTGTACAAAATTAAATCTAATGAATCCTTTCTAGCCATCTTCATCACTTTGGATTGAATACTCTAAACACTTTGTGGGAATCATTTGGCAAGATCATCAACCAACAACAACATAATTAAATTACAAGAACATTAAACATTTAAACTATGAGATAGACTTGAATCCTTTCTTGCAATCTTCACCACTTTAAATCAAAAGTACTAGGTACTTAGTGGGAATCCTCTTGCAAGATCATCAAAAGTCAAACTAAACCTAATTTATTGCACATAATGCGAAAGGAACATGACATCAAATTATGAAATAAATTTGAATCCCTTCTTGCAATCTTCACCACTTTAAATTAAAAGTACTAAGTACTTAGTGGTGAATCCTTTTGCAAGATCATCAATAGCTAAACCAAGAAACATATCAAAACCAAATGAAACCTAATTTATTAAAGCATATGTGAAATGGACATGGTATTAAACTCTACAAATGAACTTGAATCCTTTCTTGCAATCTTCACCACTTTAAATCAAAAGTACTAAGTACTTAGTGGTGAATCCTTTTGCAAGATCATCAACAAAACAAATTAAAAATCAAGCAAAACCTAATTTATTTACAATATGCGAAATGTGCATGATATTAAACTATGAAAATAAACTTGAATCCTTTCTTGCAATCTTCACCACTTTAAATCAAAAGTACCAAGTACTTAGTAGTGAATCCCTTTGCCAGATCATCAACAATTAAACCAAGAAACATATTAAAAATCAAATGAAACTTAATTTATTTACATATGCGAAATGAGCAAGATGTTAAGCTATGAAAATAAGCTTGAATCCTTTCTTGCAATCTTCACCACTTTAAATCAAAAGTACCAAGTACTTAGTGGTGAATCCTTTTGCAAGATCATCAACAAAACAAATTGAAAATCAAGCAAAACCTAATTTATTTTGGAGTATGCGAAATGAACATAAGGTTAAGCTATGAAATGAACTTGAATCCTTTCTAGTCATCTCCATCACTCAAATCAAAGTGCCTTAAGCACTAGTGATAGATCATATGACTAGATCATCAACAACTAAACAAGAACAACATTACTACTAAAATAAAATACTCACAATGAAGAAACATAAAATTAACTTGAGCCTATTTTTTTGTTTAGTAAAATGACAACAAAATTAACATAAAGCATCATATAAAACCATTTATTAAGGGTGAGATACCAAATCTCACCCACCAACAACAACAAGCTACATTATGAAAAATGAATATGATAGATGTGCTAAATGATGAAGAAAAATGCAAGATGAGGAGAAGAAAATAGGTTCTAATGTATAATGCTTGAAGGTGATGCAAAGGGATCAAAGGGTTTTACCTTATTTCTATGAGAGAAAAGAAGAGATTGAAAGAAATGGATGAGAGAGGAGGAGGAGAATGGCTTGGCCTTGAGAGAGAGAGAGGAGAGGAGAATTGTTTTTGTGTTTTTGAAGGGAATGAAAGGCAAAAGTCCTTCATGGGTGAAAAGGAAGAGGTATTTATAGATTTTTTGAGGTTTTGGGGTATCACTTGTCTTTTTGTTTTTGATGAGCCTCTAGGATTGAGTCTTAAAATTAAATGGAGGGTTGGGATGAATCATCACATGGATTAGGGGTATTTAGAAAACACAAGTGAAGGTGAGTGTGTGAGAGAGTGGGGCGCAAGCCATAGGAAAAAAAAAGAAAAAGGAAATAAACTTTTATTTATTTTGGGAAAGGAGTGTCTCATGAAATAGGGTTAGGGGTATTTTTGTGATGGGATGTTACCAAAGAAGTAAGTTTGCATTTTTGGGTGGAAGCATTAGTGTAAGTGAGTGAGGTAATTTACCAAAAGAGGGCAAAGTTAAGGATAGGAATAAATCAAATCTTAGTGAATAAGAAATGAAGTGTGTAGAAACTTCTAGAAGGAGGGAGAGGGGGTATGTGGCGCATAATATGCTGAAATGTGAGAGGAAAAATAAAAAAAATGATGGTTTTTTGGTGTTTTGTCTTATTGAGGACACTTCCCATTTTTGGTTTTTGAAATTTAAATTTTTGGGCATGTAAAATAGAAGTGCACCTATTGGAAATATGTAACATGTTTTTGGGCACCATAAAATAGTCTCCCTAATTATTTTTAGACAACCAAAATTGTCATTTAATAATTTGGGAAATATTAAATGGTCTTTTAATTTTTTTATGCAATAAAAATAGGAAAAGTGCATTTTAATTATTTTTAGGCTAGGATATTCTCTCTAAAAATTGTACAAAAATTCTCTTGGATAAGAGAAAAATATACTTTTGGTGTGTGCATACTTTTGTGAGAAAATTATCTGTTGCGTAAAATGACCAAAATGCCCCTTACCCTAAAAAATCTAACTTGTCCAAAAAGTGCATTTCAACTTTAAAAATGATTTTAGAAACTTTGGAATGACTTTTAGGACCCTAAATGCAATGCATGATGCTATTTCTTTTTATTTATTTATTTTTGGGAAAATTAGGGTTTTGACCTAAAGCTAGGACAAAATTGGGGTATGACAATTTGCCCCTCTTTATCTGGATTTTGACAAGGAATATGAGTTGGTAGAAACATATTAGAGGCAAAATAGAGATAAAGAATTCAGAAATTGTGCCGATTTTGTCTACTTAGGTCAAAATCCGAATTTCCTTTCTTTTTCTTTTATTATTTTTTCTTTTTTGATTCTTGAGTGATCAATTCAAGAATCCTATTGTGTGATGGTTACTTAACCTCCTATATTGAGAAAAGGTAAAAAGGTACCTGGCGTCTTTAAAAGCGTAAATGGGCACTTGGCGTCTTTGAAAAGCGTAGATGGGCACTTAGCGTCTTTGAAAGGCGTAGATGGGCACTTAGCGTCTTTGAAAAGTTGTAAAATGCACAGTGCCTAAAACTGTAATCCTTAAAGCGAACCCTTGGCGAATCCGAGTTTGTGCGCGGCTTGGAGAGCACGTTCTTCTGAAATCTCGGTCTTTCGGCGGCCAGGGGATCGTTATCGACTCGGAGGCGATATCTGAGATCAATCTGCGGCGTCCACGCGTATCTTAGGCTTGATACAACTATTCCACTATGCCTCGCATGGGCTGCGGTCCCATCGCGTTGCTCGTATACGATGTGAGACCTCTCTTTCGCACACTTGGGTGCTCTCTTTTCTCTTCTACGCGCGCGCTTGGGCGCTCTCTTCTTCTTCTTTTGCGCGCTTGGGCGCTCTCTCTTCTCTTACTGCGTCTTTGGGACACTCTCTTTTCTCTTTCTTTTACGATTTTTCCTCTTTTTGCGTGCTTGGGCGCTCTCCGCTTTCGATCTCTCCACGAGAGGTTCCTCCTGGAACTTGAAGTTGAACATTAGTACAGAAGTACCTATCCTCTTTGTACACTGCAAGTAAGATGAACACACGTATGCAATGCAAATGCCATGATTGCTATTTTCTTTTTCTTTCTTTTTCTTATGGTGCATGTAATGCAAGCGCACAATTTCCTTTTCCTACTTTATGATGCATGGTGATGAGTGCATGATCTTATGCTTGATGCAAGTAATGCATGACTTTGTTTATTATCTTTTGTTTTTTTTTCTTTCTCTTTTTTTTTTTTTTTTTTTTTTTTTTTTTGGCTTTTCTTTTTCTGGCCCGACCAACTCGGAACTTGTATCATGTGACATCACAACCATCTATGATAACGATTCGAGAGCGAGAGCCTGTCCTCTGTTCCAACGCGACGGTCTTATTTAATTTTTGTGAGTTTACTTGAAATTTGAAAGATCGTCTCTTTTTGTTGTCATTTTCAAAAATTTCGCAATGATCTTAATGCTATGATTTATGCACATTTCCATGATTTATTTATCATCTATCATAAAGCGTAGTTTTAAAGCGAGAAATGAAAAGAAAGACAAAGCGATAAAGTGAAAAATTTGGACTTTTATTCATATGGAAGCGGGCGTGCGAGAATGTCACTGATGTGAAAAAGGAGTACATTGGAATTTTTTCGAAACTAAAAAAAAAACAAGAGAAATGGGCGCAGCAGATCTTATGAATGTTCTTTGTCTCTGGAACACTTGATGCCAAACTGCTCATATCTATAGCTTTGATCACCCTTTTATCCAAGCTTTTGGAGACATTTGCTTGCTCTCTTTTATCTCTTTAAGTCCAACTTTTCTTGACCCTAATTTTTGCCTGGATCGCCCCTTTTGGGGTTTTCAATCCACCGGGTCGCTCAATTTTTGCCTAGGCCGCCCTCTCGGGTTTTCAACCTAGCGAGCTATTTCTTGTTTGGCTCATCTTTCTCTTTTTTCTTTTTATTTTATTTTTTTTAGGCGTAATACTTCTTGGTGAATCACAATTGGTGGGTTTCGAGTTCTTCACCGTCCATGCTAGTGAGTATTAACGCTCCTCCGAGAAAAGGCTTTCTTTACCACATATGGTGTCATAGGTAGGAGTCCATTTCCCACGGGGATCACTTTGAATAAGCGAGAATCTTTTTGAGCACAAGGTCTCCTCATTGAATTCTCTGTGTGCGAACTAACTTGTGTCAAGCATTTGTTTTCATCCTTTGTTGGTACAACTGACCATGACACAGAGCTGCAATTCTTTTCTCTTCAATGAGATTCAACTGATCTAGGCGGGTTTGAACCCATTCAGCCTCCTCTAACTTGGCTTCCATGAGCACTCGGAGAGATGGTATCTCAACCTCGATGGGAAGAAGCGCCCGACCCGTACACTAGAGAGAAAGGGGTTGCCCGGTCGAAGTGCGTACTGAAGTACGATACCCATGCAAAGCGAAGGGAAGCATTTCGTGCCAGTCCTTGTAGGTCACTACCATCTTCTGCACAATTCTCTTGATATTCTTGTTGGCTGCTTCAACTGCCCCGTTCATCTTTGGACGGTAGGGAGAGGAATTGTGGTGCTTAATCTTAAACTCGTGCACAACTCTTTCATCATTTTACTATTGATTGCTACCATTATGCGTGATGATTTTATGCGGAGACCATAGCGACACACGAGTTTTTCTTTACGAACTTGGCAACCACCGAGCTAGTTATCTTTGGAATATGAGGAACTTCAACCCATTTGGTGAAGTAATCAATCGCAACTAGAATGAAGCGGTGCCCATTTGACGCTTTGGGCTCTATGGGACCAATGACATCCATGCCCCACATTGGTTTTGTTAAAATCAACAGCAACATTCATCATCAGCCATTCCCAAGCAAGATTCAAGCTTCAATCATGAAAGGTGAGAGCTCAAATCAGTGCTAGGGTTTTGAGAGAGAGAGAGAGGAAGAAGGCGAAGAGAGAGAGACCGGAGAATCAAGAAAGACAAACCGGAGTTCTTGCATTTACGAAGGTAGAGTGAGAAAGTCACCATATATACTCCGGGTCATCAGGATCCGTGAAGTATCCAGCCTATCCGGGTTCGGGTTCCGCACGTACCCGGTTTCATTTATTTGTTTGGCAAGGTGTGTTGTGTATTGGACTGGGTTTAGGCAAGCTGGGCTTGACTAAACACACCTCCGAGTTGCTAAGTACACCTACAAGGTAAACAAACATTAGCATTTTCGAAAAAATCCATTAATTATTTCCATAACAAGATGCATACTTCATGCTTTCAAAACCACACATTTATTTATATTATTCAAAGAACAAATCAAGGAAAGTGAAATCTTCTAGTCCTAGAGAAAAGAAGCCAAGCGCACCATTGTTGAACACCCAAGTTTGACCAAACTAGGTGCACCTAGACCCACAGGGTTAATCATAGGGTTATCAATTCAACCATGTGTATTTGGGCACACAAAGTGTCAAAATGTATGAAAATGTTATTTTGTGAAACCTTGGAACTATTGGCAAATAGAACATTTTCTTTATAGGTATAATTTTATGAATACACTTTCTTGCTTTACGAATATGATATCTCTGGCTTCCACAAAATTTGCATTCAAGTAGCGAACTATTGTTTTTACCAAATTTATTGTCGTAAACCAACATGTGTCCATACATGAAACAATTAATCAATCTTCTTAGATTCCAATCCCAACATCGGCACTAACATCTTAGCCCCATAATAACTTTTTGGCAAATTATCTTTCACTGGTGTCGCTTCCAACATCAACTCAGTCACATAATCTAAACCCAACTTAGGAATATTACTCATGAAATTGAGAGCTAAAAGCTTCACACACATAGATAATTATGACTATGTCGAGCCTTCAAAAAATATTTTGTTTGACTCTCTTTACAAATTATAAAATCTCTGTGCTTCTTCATTCGAAAGTTCATCATGATTGTCATACTGAGGCTCATCAAATGACACATTCAACTCGAGAGCATCACGAATCATGATTTCCAACGACTTAAATTCTTCATTAGATGGAACACCAATACCAAAGCTGCTTAAAGGCCCTACGTTAATTAACTTTGGATGTTGTTGCCCACAGTCAACCCAAATCAAATTATAAGGCTTAAACTCGTCATGATAGAAATGATACCTTATTCCATCTTCGATCCTAATAAGTACACCGTCACAAATAATGAATAGACATCTAATCTTCCCTACATATTTAGTCAATTTATGTCGGTTTTCTACCATAATAAATTCTTCAACCCCAACTACAAAAGATTGTTTAATCAAACCCACTCTTTCTGGATATAACCTACCGTACACCCAACCACGATTCAAGTGATTCCAGTTCATCTACACGCATTTAAACAAGCGCGTTATATTCCCATAAAATTCTCGGTAACCTATCAAGTTAGTGGTACCGATACGATCTCAATGAAGATGAGAAAGAATAAAATTAGAGAACTAGAGGTAGAGCTGGCAAAACAGGCTACCTAGCCCGCATCGAGCTGGCCCGCAACGGACCCGGGGTTTTAAGGTGCGAGCTAAAAAGCCCGAATTGAAATTTGATCTCACCCTTTACGGCCCAAGCCCGACCCTATGCGGGTTGCGGGCTTGTCTGCATTATGCGCGAATTTATAGCGACACTGTCATGTAATGGTAAAAACTAAGAAAGAAAATTGATCGTACCTTGACCAATGAAGTGTTGATGTCGTTCGCTGTGTTGGCCGGTCGCTGAAGGATTGAATGGACCGGTCTTGGCTGCACGCGGGTGGTACCTGCAATGACACTCTGACGCTCAAGTCAAAGGTGTTGCTCGAGCAGGGTATCACGAGGTAAAGATCACGTACCTGATACTGTGGATGGATGTGGTATTTATACCACTGGGGCGACCTGGCCGTTGCGAGAAACCCGACCGGTCGCCGAGACTTGCGCATCAAGCCACGGGCTTTGGCTGTTTTCGCTGGGTTGGGCCGCTGGCCCATTCCTAACTGCACCTCCTGGTATTTCCGATTCACCCCAGAACAGTTGCCCCCAAGCCTAGGTCGCTTGAAGGCGGGCTGAGGCTTAAATCGTTGCCACCGGTGATCATGCCATTTTGAAGAAATTTCAACTTGTGGTAGGGACGGTCCGCGGCGCCGCTGCTCTGATGGGACGATCGCGCGCGGTGAACATTGGGATGGTCGCCGCCGCCCATTGTCGGCGCATCTTGACCACGACGGTTGGATTACTATCATTTATGACGTGACGCTTGGTGATCTCGAGGCCATTCAATGGCTGATTTAATGCGAAGGAGAAAGCGCTGCGTTTTCGCCTCCGATCCTCGGCGCTTTGGGGCTATGCTATAAATATGCCCCAGAAATCATTTCTCACATTACTCAAGCGCTCTCCCACCGACCGATGCATGCAGAATCGACTTCTTCAAAGCAATTTCTTACGTCCAGAGTGACTTAGCTTCCTCGGTCGATTTCAAACATTCTTCGGTATGAGTCAATCTTTCTCAACTTTAGCTTCTTTGGTTTTCTATTGTAGATTCGCGCCTTGTGGTGGGGCGTCGGTCGGGGGCGACCAGTCGCCCCTCTACATGAGTATGTGTCTCGGCGACCGACGCGTATTTCTCTTTCACAGTGCTTTTATATGCCGCGGTTGAAACAAAGTCATGACGCCTTCCCGAGGCCATCGCGATCCTTGGCTCAAAACATGGCCGCGGTAGGCCGAGTAAATCACGAGCGAGAAAATTCTAAGTCGTCATCGGCGACTCGAGTTCGATTCTCCAAACAAAGGGTCGGTCGGCCAGCGGCTCAGACTCTAGCTCTGCCAATTCTAAGACCAAATCGGGGTCTCCTCCACCACCACCACCTTCACCGGCCTGCAACGCAGGAGAAGATGAGGAAGTAGACATCGAAGGTGGAGTGCAGGATGTTAACCAGACCGTTGAAGAAGAAGTATCGGCCAATGCTGAGGCAGGCCGAGTTGAAATTGCGGTCGAAGAGGTTGTCGACCGTCCTGTCGAAAGCACTTCCAACCGGAGGTGGTGGCGATGGAGAGCGGTCGAAGGAGAAGATGACGTTTTGTCAGATGTAGCTCGAGATCGGGCAGACATGTCCTGGGTATCCGAAATCCTTCGATCCAATAGGAGCGTGATCACGGTCGGCCACTGGGCGCTGCTAAAATTACAATGTCACTTCAGAAACTTACCGGGCTGGAGAGTGAGAGGAATAAAAGAAGGCGAAGACATAGCGACTGATAACTCTATTTTATAATGAGTATTTCATATGTTTAAACTTAGTATTTGCTCTCTTTCAAGTAATAATAAAGAGTTTATATAGTATTTAGTGTGATATATGATATCTTGAGTGATTTGAATGGATATAGTTAGTTATAGGCCATTTTGGATATATTGTGGTATGTTTGATGTTTTTGTTCAGTGCAGTCTCAATGCTGTCTGCATCAATGCTCCTGACCGATCCTGCATCAAGTCTGCGCTACTTGGTGAATAAGCGGACTGTTTCATATGCATCCACATGCAATGTGATGACCTCTGCCTGCTTCCACGATGCCATCCAAACTTGTATAGTAGGCGCTACCATTCACACATAGCTATAGGCTTAGCTTTGAAGAGTCATCAACATAGGGACACTTGTTCTAACACCATGGAACCACCCTATATGATTAAGTCAAAGATTGCAACATGGATAAACCTCACGGAAAGCAACTACGACTATGATCCACTCAAGATGACTTCAACATGAAGAAAGGAAGCACCTCACTTGAAGGCTATAAAAGGACCTCACATCTTCATTTGGAAATATATCACAATCCATAAGTTAGATCAAAATTTCAATATACATAGTTAGTTTTTATATTTTTAGAGGAAGAGGAAGGAATTCATAATTCCTCCTTTACTCATTTTCATAGTGTTTGTATAGTGCTAAGGAGTAATGCTAATGCATTGCTAGAAGACTTCATACAAAGGTTTTCAACATTTGTAACTCTACTCTTGTTGTTTCTCTTTTATGATTTCTATATATATAAACATGGTCTATTCAGTTTATATATATCTTGCAATGTCTCTTGTTAGCTAAACCTTTCTTAGTTGGAATGTTCTAATCATTTAATGAGCTTTTAAGTAAGTATGTTGCATGTATGTATGTTTGTACTTTAGTTCTTGCTTGATAATCTTTTCAAAACTTATTTTGAACTTGATCACTTAGAATAAGTAGATTTGTAAATGACCAGACATGGCTTACAATTAAGAACTCAAGAACTAATATGGGTGAGTGTTTTACATAAAGAAAACTTTGTGAAAACCATGCTAAGTCCTAGACATAGGATAGTATAGTCCATAGGATAATTGTGGGTACTTAAAATACAAGAGTGAATTCACTTAAGCAAAGTGATACTTGTTAGGAGGCAAGATTGGCACTAACACCCTTTCTTTTCTTGCATAGAACAAGGATCATAAGATTTGGTAATGAAACTCGAAGAAAGTGACCGAAAGGCACATAGCTAATGCAACAACATTGCAGTCTGTTTGCATCACATCCTGCATCATACACTTTTAAGTAAATTACTTGATGAAGACATTCCAACTAGCTTTTCTCTTTTACACTATCAACATTCTTTCTTTGTTTTCTAACTTAGTTGTGATCATCAACCAAAATCCAAAATTATTTTATTACTTTGTGACTTTACACTATATTACTTTATATCATTTAAAAGTGAGTTTTTCAATCTCGTGGGTTCGATCTTTTTACTACTTGTTTTTGGACAGTGTATACTTGCACTCAAGTGTATGTGGCATTTCCACACACTAAGTTTTTGGCGCCGTTGCCGGGGATTGAAGTAAATTCTTTTTAAAATTCGATATTGAGTAATTTAGTGTTGTATATAAATTTCGGTTTTAGAGTTTCACAACAACGAGTACATGGTACTTAGTATATGTACAGAACGTAAGCAGAACTCGAATATAGTTTAGATTTAGAAATAGAAAGAAAATTCAGGAGATTGCTAAGACTCGAAAGCAGAATCAACAAGCTTGCAACATGTCATTCGGTGAAGAACAAAGCTCAAGGCCACACTCGGTGAGGGGAGGCCCGGATCACTGACATGCTCTTGAAGAAGAAGTTCATAGAGAAAATCTCATCCACATGGATCACATAGGTATGATTAATGATAGAGATAGACCTATGAGGATTATGCTCGATTTGATCATCAAAACATGCAAACTAGTATAAATAGACCTCATATTGATGCCATTCATTTTGAATTTAAACCTATGATGTTTCAAATGCTTCAAACTATTGGTCAATTTGGAGGATCTCCTCATGAAGATCCTCATTTGCATTTAAGGCAATTTCTAGAAGTATGTAGTAATTTTATTTTACCACGGTGTTAGTGAAAATGCATTTAGATTAAGGTTATTTCCATATTCTTTGAAAGATAGAGCCAAGGCTTGGCTAAATTTCTTAGAGAGCCTAACTCTATTCATTCATGGAATGAAATGGCTGAAAAATTTTTAGGAAAATATTTCCCACCTATCAAAAATGCCAGGTTAAGAAATGATATTACATCTTTTAGACAAAAAGAGTTTGAGTCTTTATTTGAAGCATGGGAAAGATGGAAGGAACTTTTAAGAAAATGTCCTCATCATGGTTTACTGTTATTATTCAAATGGAAACATTTTATAATGGTTTAGAACCTCAAACCGAATAATGCTTGATGCATCATCCGGTGGAGTGTTATTAAATCGTCATACAATGAAGCATGTGAATTAATTGATAGAATAGCGACTAATAGCTCTAGTTGGCCTCTTTGAGAGGGTAAGTGCCCAAAAGAAACCATCAAAAGGGTACATGAAATTAATGATATATACGCCTCTATCCGCTCAAGTAGCCACTCTAGCTAATTTGATGAAAAACTTCACTACACGTAATGCTATCGCATCTAATGCAAAGTGCATCACCGTAAAGCAACTATTCTGAAAGATGAGAACAAGTACCTCTCGGGCACACCTAGTTGTGTGTCTTGTGGAGGAGGTCACTTGTATGAGGAGTGTTCTAGCAACCCTATCTCTCAGTAAATTATGTAGGTTATAATAGGAATAACAACCCTTATTCCAACACTTATAATCACGGTTGGAAAGATCACCCAAATTTTAGATGGAGCAACAACAAATTGCACCGCACCTAGAACCGCTCCAACTACACCAACCAACCCACCAGATTCCCACTCAAAATAACCAAAGAAACTCTCAACCTACCACCGATAATTCTCTAGAAACCATGCTTAAAGCATTTATAGGTGAATCTAGAAGCGCTAGACAAACCCAAGATGCTTCCATTAAGAACTTAGAGAATCAAGTTGGTCAATTAGCCACACTCTGTATCAAAGGCCACAAGGTGCCTTACCTTCAAATCTGAGCTTCTCCTTCCCAAACCAAAGGAAAAGAGCAGGTTAAGGCTATTTCATTGAGAAGTGGTAAGGATTTGGTAGAGTTAACTGAGAAGGAAAGTGTACAAAAGGGAGAAAAAGCCAAAAATCAAAAAGAAACCAATGCAGAAGCATCTAGTGCTCCTGCATCACAAGAAGTTCAAAGTCCACTACCTAAGTTAGTACCTGAATACCCTCCTCCTCCTTACCCTCAAAGACTGAAAAAAGCACATGAGGAGAAGCAGTTTGGTAAATTCCTAGAGGTACTAAAACAGTTACACATCAATGTTCCCTTAGTATGAAGGATGTGCTTACTAAGAGAAGAAGATTAGGTGAGTTTGAAACAGTTGCCATGACAGAAGATTGTAGTTTGCTCATGCAAAATAAGATCCCTAGGAAATTGAAGGATCCAGGTAGTTTTACAATTCCATTTTCTATAGGAAAATCCTATCTTGCAGTAAAGCTTTATGTGATTTAGGTGCAAGCATCAACTTGATGCCTAAATCTATTTTTGACCAGTTAGAAATAGGAAATGCAAAACCAACCACTGTGACACTTCAATTAGCAGATAGATCAATAGCCTATCCTGAAGGTATCATAGAAGACATCTTAGTTAAGGTAGACAAATTTGTATTCCCTGTAGATTTTGTTATCCTTGACTTTGATGCAGATAAGGAAGTGCCTATTATCCTAGGTAGACCATTTCTAGCAACTGGTAAAACCATAATTGATGTGCAGAAAGGTGAACTCACTATGAGAGTGAATGATCAAGAGATCAAATTCAATGTAATGAATGCTATGAAGTATCCTGCAGAGGAAACAGAAGAGTGTTCATCCTTATTCTCTCTAGATCAATTGGTAGAAAAACAATTTTACAAACAGTATGATCACTTAGCCAATGCAGATGCATTAGATGCAGCTGCATTGCTAGATGATGAAATACTAGAAAAGGAAAATCTGCCAATAGAAAACTCTTGTAAGGAAGTATGGGCTAGGACTTATGAACCACTCAACCTTGAGGATCCAATTCTCAAGAAGAACTTACCCTCAATAGAACAACCTCCTAAGTTAGAATTGAAGATACTGCCTGAACACCTTAAGTATGCATTCTTAGGAACAAATGAGACTTTACCTGTTATCATTGCTTCTGATTTAACATCAAAACAGGAGAGTGATCTCATTAGTACTCTCAAGAAGCATACCAAAGCTATAGGTTGGCAAATGGCAGATATCAAAGGAATTAGTCCTTCTATATGCATGCATAGAGTCATTTTGGAAGAAAATTCCAAAAGCAGCATAGAAAGTCAAAGAAGACTAAATCCTATTATGAAAGAGGTTGTGAAAAAGGAAATCATTAAGTGGCTAGATCTTTGGAATCATATACCCCATATCGAGCGGTGCTTGGGTAAGTCTTGTCCAATGTGTACCAAAGAAAGGGGGTGTGACAATAATAGCCAATGAAAAAATGAGTTGATACCAACTAGAATCACACAGGTGGAGAATCAGATCGACATGAGAAAACTCAACAAAGCTACCAAAAAGGATCACTTTCCTTTACCATTCATAGACCAAATGTTAGATAGATTAGCAGGGAAAGAATTCTATTGTTTCCTAGATGGCTATTCAGGCTATAATCAAATAGCCATTGAGCCTAAGGATCAACACAAAACCACCTTTACATGCCCTTATGGAACCTTTGCTTTTAGAAGGATGTCATTTGGCTTATGTAATGCACCTGCTACATTCCAAAGATGCATGATGTCTATTTTCTCAGATTTCATTGAGCAATCAATGGAAGTATTCATGGATGATTTCTCTATCTTTGGAGAAACATTTCAAGTTTGCTTAACAAATTTGGAACAAATTCTCAAGAGATGTGAGGAAACAAATTTAGTCTTAAACTGGGAAAAGTGCCATTTCATGGTACAAGAAGGCATAGTGCTAGGACATAGAATTTCAAAGAAAGGTCTAGAGGTAGACAAAGCTAAAGTTGATGTCATTGAGAATCTACCACCACCAAATACAGTTAAAGGTATCAGGAGCTTCTTAGGCCATGCTGGTTTTTATAGAAGGTTTATCAAAGATTTTTCAAAATCTCAAAACCATTATGTATGCTTCTCGCAACATGATGTAGAATTCAACTTTGATGAATCTTGTATAGAAGCTTTTGACAAGCTTAGAAAGGCATTGGTGACAAAGACCAATTATAGTAACTGCATTGGAGCAGCCATTTGAATTAATGTGTGATGCTAGTGACTTTGCAAGAGGAGCGATCTAGGGCAAAGGTATGATAAAGTCTTTCATTCCATATATTATGCTAGCAAGACATTAATTGAAGCTCAAGTGAACTACACGACATGAAAAAGAATTATTAATTTGTGGTCTTTACATTTGAAAAATTTAGATCATACTTAGTTGGCACTAAAATTATTGTCTATATGATTGATCACTCGCCATTAAGTATCTAATTTCAAAGAAAGATGCAAAGCCAAGGTGATAAGGTGGATTTTACTCCTACAAGAATTTGATCTTGAAATTAGAGACAAGAAAGGAGTAGAAAATCAAGTAGTGAGACCATTTATCAAGGATTGAAGGAGAATCACTTGATACACAAAGAGAAGAAATCAAGGAAAGCTTTCGGATGAGAAACTATTGGCAATCACAACCAATGCAAAACATGAAACTTGCATTTGCTATAAGCAATGCAGAGCATCAAATGCATCTCCGCACCATGGTTTGTCGACATTGTAAATTTCCTTGCAAGCAAAGTGGTACCAAAGTGAGTATGACATATCAACAAAGGAGAAAATTCTTCCACATGGTTAAACAATACTATTGGGATGATCCATTCCTTTACAAGATGTGCCCCGATCAATTAATGAGGAAATGCATACCACGAGAGGAGCAACAAGCAATGCTTCGCATTGCCATTCGCACCTTATGGAGGACACTTTGGAAGCACTATAACAGCAGACTAAGGTATTACTGATGCAGTTATTTTTGGCCTACTTTATTTAAAGATTCTTATTTTATGGTCAAATCATTGTGATAAATGTCAAAGAGCAGGAATATTTCGATAAGCATGAAATGCCTAGAACAAATATTTTAGAAATAGAATTATTTGATGTTTGGGGCATGGATTTCATGGGACCTTTTCCACCCTCTTTTGGCAATTTATATATCTTAGTAGTTGTTGATTATGTGTCCAAATGGGTAGAGGCAAAGAGCATTACCTAATAATGATGCTAAATCGGTGAGTAAGTTTCTGCAAAGAAATATATTCACTAGAGTTGGAACTCCTAGAGCTATCATTAATGATGAAGGTTCACACTTTTGCAATAAGATCATAGAAAACCTTCTAGCTAAATATGGAGTTAAGCATAAGATAGCTACAAAGATACCATCCTCAAACTAGTGGACAAGCTGCACTATCCAATAGGAAATTAAGAGAATGCTAGAAAAATGGTAAGTCCAAATAGAAAAGATTGGTCTTTACATTTGGATGATGCTTTATGGGCATATAGAATAAAGCATTCAAAACACCCTTAGGAATGTCCCCTTACAAATTAGTCTATGGAAAAGCATGCCATTTACTTGTAGAATTGGAAAACAAATCTTATTGGGCTATCAGGAAGCTCAATTTCAATTTGAACAAGGCAGGTAAAAAGAGAATGATAGAGCTTGATGAGTTAGAAGAAATTAGGCAAACCTCTTATGAGAATGCTGAAATCTACAAAGCTAAGACTAAGAAATGGCATGACAAGAAAATTCACAGAAGAGAATTGAAAGAAGGAGGACTAGTTCTGCTATACAACTCTAGGTTGAAGCTATTTCCTGGAAAACTAAGGTCAAGGTGGTCAGGACCATTTAAGTTGATAAAGGTTTATCCACATGGAGCAGTAGACCTATTTGATAAAACCTCAAATACTGTCTTCAAGGTGAATGGTCAGAGAGTTAAAATGTACTATGGTGAACATGTGGTGAGAGACAAAATCACCACCCATTTGAAAAATCTCTAAGTGAAAAGAGGTAGCCAGGCTGACAAGACTCTTAAAACAAGCGCTTAATGGGAGGCAACCCATTGTTTTTAATTATTTTTGTGCAATTTTATGTTTTTAGTTGTTTTGCAGAAATGCAGGAAACTAATGCAGCTGCATCAAATGCATCTGCATTGAGGAAAAACGTGCCCTGCATCAGAAATTTATAAACTTGAAGAAATTTGGTTAAGTGTGAATCATAAGGCTTCAGGAAGGTTAAAGGAAGGTTAAGCAAGATTAATGACACATTGGTAGCCAAAGCAAGACACTTGGCAAGATGCATGCGTAGCACGCAATGCTAACGGCTACCTAATAAATCCACTAACTTCCCTCTTCCTGAAACATAAAGCCTTCATTGTTACCGTTACCCCTTCATTCGCAAACTCTCACAAATTCTCTCATCTGAAACACAAACCACCCTTCCCATTCTCAATCCAATTTTTTCTCAATCACACAAGCAATCAAAACCTAAAAATTCATAGCAATCACAATGGTGAAGAAACAATCAGCACAGAAAACATCAGGCAAGCAGGCCAGAACTCTTCAGAAAGAGAAGAAAGCCATGCATGCAGGATCATCATCATCAAGAAAAGGCAAAGCCAAGGAATCATCAATCAGAACTGATGACAATGTTCATCTGTGGAACATGCATCTATTGCCCGAGAGAGGGTATGATTTGAAGAAGGCTAGCCCATCATTCATGTCAACAGTGGCCAATCTCCATTGGGACCACTTCGTGCTACCAAGAGGAGGCTACATTGAAGACATAGTGAGAGAGTTCTATGCTGGAATCACACCACAAGAAGGAGCAGAACATTCCTACACTTCCATGGTGAGAGGTAAAATTGTGCACTTTCATGCCAAGAAATTAAATGAACATTATATGCTGAAATATAATGGGAATGATTTTGAGAATAGAGTGGCAAATGCCTTTAAGAAAGAAATGGAAGAAATAAGGAATAGGATTGCTATACTGTGGGTCTGTTTGGGAGAAATTCACACCTAATGAGATTAAGCTTAGAAGCAATTATTTGATAAATGCATTAGGTAATTGGCATTTGTTCATAGCTAATTCAATTCTGCCTACATCACACACATATGCTATGACCAAAGAGAGATTGATCTTGTTAGATACAATTCTCTCTGAAGGACATGTAGACATAGGTAGATTGATTGCTAGGGAAATTCTTGCATGTTCAAATAAGTCAAAGGGATTTCTGTTTTTCCCTTGTCTTATTACTGAATTATGCATGAAAGAAGGAGTCCCTATAGCTGCTAATGAACAAAGGAAATTTCCCCCTGGTAATTTAAGTGCTGAAGTGAAAGAGAAGTTAAGAAATGTAAGAGGCCCTGCACCTGCAATGCAAGAGCATTACATGCAGAAGCAGAGGGCTGTATGGAAATTTCAGAATGATCAACATGACTGGCTTCAATTGGTTTTTGACAAGATCTTTGATCTTGTGGGCCAAGTGAATGCCCCTGAATTTCCTACTTGGGTATTGAGAAGTGAAGGAGAAGAAGAAGAGGAGAAGGAGACTGAAGAAGGAGAAAAAGGTAAGGAGAAGGTAGAGGAACCTAGCACTAAGAAGAAAGTGACTAGGAAACAATACAAAGTGCAGAAGAAGGTTGTGGTAGAACCTGTTGTGGAGGAATTGTATGATTCTGAATCTGAAGCTGAGGATGAGGAATTAAAAGAAATGGATAAGGAGTTAGAAGAAGAAGAGGAGGAAGAAAGTGATGAGGAAATTGATGAAGAAGAAGAGGAACAAGCTAGAGGTGTGATCTCAGAGGAAATTGCTAAGCGTAAATATGCCAAACCTCAAAGATCAACCCAACAAACGAAACCCCTATCACTTCACGATTACCAAAACACCCATCATCTCACCAAACCAAGAATCCTCCTCCATTCCAAAATCACCATAACCCTCCTCAATGATCCACCAGTCCTATCACAATCACCACCACAAACAACCCTCCACCACCCTCTCCAAGAAAAGAAACACAAGAAACAACTCACACGTAAGAACCAATCTCGTAACAAACCCTGTTATGCCAACAGACCAAGCAAAGACCTTCTAACCCAAGCAACATTATTTCAAATGTTGTTTCGCTCTTGAGAAAGAGATTTTGCAGGAAAGAGAAGAAGAAGAACTCGACAAAGGAGATAAAATTGAAGAATCATCTCGCAAAGGAGACAAGAACTCAAATCTGTTGAGATGCAGAGTGATGCTCTGCAGATCACTTGTCGCTGCATCACAACAGCAACAATCGTGCATGATGAAGCAACAATTAAAATGGTTCTGGAAGAAATGGCTAAACAGAAGAGGGATGCTCTGCACAACACTCAGAAGTTCTTCAAGCAACCTGCAGGAAGGCAGGCAAAATTAACACCAAAGAGGAAGAAATCTGATGCAGTCAAGACTGATGCACCTGCATCAATTCCAGAAGAAATTCCCGCAATTACACTGTAGTAGGAGGTGCATCTGCACCTACAGAAGCAACACCAAGCAAGCCCAAGGAGAAGAAGCAGAAGGTGAAACACACTCCTCCAAGCAGACATAGCACCAGAATCAGGAGTGGAGCAAAGAAATGAGTATCACTTTACAAGTTTTCACATAAACTGCTATATGCTTGTTTTGTTTCTTTTGACTATTTTCCTGGTTGTACTAATCCTCTCTCCCTATTTTGTACAAATGATTTGTCTTTTCTGAACAAATTTGCAGTGAGGACACTGCAACCCCTTAAGTTTGGGGGGGGATTTGCATGTTATGTTTAATTATGTTTGTTTCTATCTAATATGTTGTGTGTTTTAATTAATATGTTTTAGATAGTAAATATATATGTTTTAAATAGTTTTTAGTTTGTTTAAATATTAGATGTACTTAACAAAGTAGTATCTAAATATTTTAGTAGAAAAGATCAGTTTTTCAAAAATATGGTGAAAGCCCTATGGATGGAATTTTAAATAATGAAAAAGAGAAAAAGAAGCCTTATTTCTCAGAAAAACCAAAATTATTTTTACTTCAACACTTCAAAACTGAGTTTGTGAAAAGAACCTTGCTATTTAAAGATCAATCTGATGCAAGGGGAATTTTTGGTAAGCTTAGGTCAAAACAAAGCTTTATTAAAAAGAAAGAAGAGCTTAAAGAATTAAGTTTGGGGGTGTTTTATGAAAACAAAGGCTGAATTTCAAAAGTATAAAAGTAAACAATGTAGAAAAAGAATACAAAAAAGTGGACAAGCCATATCCTCGAATCTTTTGAAACTATACCGTGCGTTCTAAGTACATGAATGCATCCGAGGTCAAAGACTGTGCCATGCAGAATAAATGTATCCGGAGGATAGTTCAATAAATCGAACTGCAAGCAAAGTGCAAAGAAAAATATATGCATCTGGAGGTCAAAGACTGTGCCAAAGTGCATTTGCATCCGGAGGTCGAGTGAGGAAGGTAATATGAGCTAGAAAAAGAAAAGCATTATCGGTCTGGTTTGCATCAATGTAAATCGTGATCAAGAAAAAGCAAAATGCAGAAAAAATCAATGCACAAAAACACTTCAAAGAAGTATTGCATTTGCACAAAAAGATCCACACAAAAAAATAGAAAAATGCATTGGCTCAAAAGCTTTGAAAGATTCAATCAAGCCCTTTGATTTTAAAAACTCCCCAACACTTGAGAAAATTTTGTGAGTCTAAACTCTCTTTTGAAAAATATTTTGGTGTGACCAAAGATGAACCAATCCTTTCAAAGGCTAGGAGGAAATTTTTCACTTAGTCTTGGAACCAATCTCAACTCAGTAGGTTCACACACACAAAAGAGTTTGAATAGCTTTGGTAGTTTTGAAGAAATAAAGGCAAAAGAAAGATTGTTAAGAAATGAAGTTCATAGGGAACTCCTCATGAAAATCCAAAAATCAAGCTGATCTATCTTCTAGAATTTTTAGTTTTTATAGTTTGTCTTTGTCATTACTTATGACAAACAATGGTTTAAGTTTGGGGTGTGATAACTCTATTTTATATAGAGTATTTCATATGTTTAAACTTAGTATTTGCTCTCTTTCAAGTAATAATAAAGAGTTTATATAGTATTTAGTGTGATATATGATATCTTGAGTGATTTGAATGGATATAGTTAGTTATAGGCCATTTTGGATATATTGTGGTATGTTTGATGTTTTGTTCGCTGCAGTCTCAATCGTCATGTCTGCATCAATGCTCCCGTGACCGATCTCGCATCAATTCTCGCGCTACTTGGTGAATAAGCAAACTGTTTCATATGCATCCACATGCAATGTGATGACCTCCCGCCTCGCTTCCCGATGCCATCCAAACTTGTATAGTAGGCGCCTACCATTCACACATAGCAATAGGCTTAGCTTTGAAGAGTCATCAACATAGGGACACTTGTTCTAACACCATGGAACCACCCTATATGATTAAGTCAAAGATTGCAACATGGATAAACCTCTCCGAAAGCAACTACAGCTATGATCCACTCAAGATGACTTCAACATGAAGAAAGGAAGCACCTCACTTGAAGGCTATAAAAGGACCTCACATCTTCATTTGGAAATATATCACAATCCATAAGTTAGATCAAAATTTCAATATACATAGTTAGTTTTTATATTTTTAGAGGAAGAGGAAGGAATTCATAATTCCTCCTTTACTCATTTTCATAGTGTTTGTATAGTGCTAAGGAGTAATGCTAGTGCATTGCTAGAAGACTTCATACAAAGGTTTTCAACATTTGTAACTCTACTCTTGTTGTTTCTCTTTTATGATTTCTATATATATAAACATGGTCTATTCAGTTTATATATATCTTGCAATGTCTCTTGTTAGCTAAACCTTTCTTAGTTGGAATGTTCTAATCATTTAATGAGCTTTTAAGTAAGTATGTTGCATGTATGTATGTTTGTACTTTAGTTCTTGCTTGATAATCTTTTCAAAACTTATTTTGAACTTGATCACTTAGAATAAGTAGATTTGTAAATGACTGGACATGGCTTACAATTAAGAACTCAAGAACTAATATGGGTGAGTGTTTTACATAAAGAAAACTTTGTGAAAACCATGCTAAGTCCTAGACATAGGATAGTATAGTCCATAGGATAATTGTGGGTACTTAAAATACAAGAGTGAATTCACTTAAGCAAAGTGATACTTGTTAGGAGGCAAGATTGGCACTAACACCCTTTCTTTCTTGCATAGAACAAGGATCATAAGAGCTGGTAATGAAACTCAAGAAAGTGACCGAAAGGCACATAGCTAATGCAACAAAGATTCAAAGGCAATTTGCATCACATAACGCATCATACACTTTTAAGTAAATTACTTGATGAAGACATTCCAACTAGCTTTTCTCTTTTACACTATCAACATTCTTTCTTTGTTTTCTAACTTAGTTGTGATCATCAACCAAAATCCAAAGTTATTTTATTACTTTGTGATTTTACACTATATTACTTTATATCATTTAAAAGTGAGTTTTTCAATCTCTGTGGGTTCGATCTTTTTACTACTTGTTTTTGGACAGTGTATACTTGCACTCAAGTGTATGTGGCATTTCCACACACCAGCGACCTACTCAGACAACCTCAAGTTTACGATGCATTGGATCGTGTTTGAGAAAATGGGGATCGTCCCTCCCTTTACCGAGTTTCAGCATGATGTCTGGCGCTACATTGGGGTTGCCCCATCACAGCTGCACCCAAATGCGTGGGCATTCCTGAAGACTTTCGAGGTACTGCTGGGCCGGCTTAATAGGCCGGTGTCGATCCAACTGTTCTTTACAATCTTCGAGCTGAGTTGGTTCAGGGAGAAAACCAACAAAGAGAAGAGGGAGCACGTGTCCTTTAAAACTCAGAAGACCCAACACAGATATTTCAAGGCGTTTTCACAGTCGTTGGGAGGAACGTGGAAGAGTCACTAATTCTCGATCGTTCCTACTAAGGAGGCTGGCAAAGCGATCGCTGAGACGTTGCCTGATGGATCGCTCGGTGATCGCTGAGTACTTTTGCCTTTCTGGTGACTATATCTACACCACCAAGGATTTAAGTGCAGTCGACTTGGAGTCTCTGCAAATTATTAAAACCTTATCAAGCCTCATGACCCCTGATCCCAAAGGCGACATACCTTGGCCGTTCACGCTTTTGGTCGGCCGTGCCATTGAGGCTACACTTGGTTCGATTTTTCCCTTGTCTTTTCATTTCTATTATTGACTGTTTCGTTTAACGTTTGAATCGTTCTATTTTGTAGGAAAGATGTAAGGAACAGCTTGGGCTTCTTTGGAAAAGATGGCTTTGAAATCTTCATCAAAACCTTCGTCCTCAAAACCGGCCAAGCGGTGGTCGACTGGATGGCTCTTCTAAAACACTACAAACCCCTCGTAGCCAAGGCAAAAGTAGTGTTCGCAAGGGGTCGCTCTCCTCAAGATCGGGACGGCCGGAGCCCCAAACGCGAAGAGAGCAAACCCGCTGCGGCCGATTCACGAGACTCGACGATGAGATTCCCGTGGTTCGGATCGATAGCTTGGGAGAGACCGACCGAGCGGTTCAAGCGGAGCCCATGGTGATCTCAGGCTTCCTTGTGCATGGCGGTTGGTAAGGCCATGCAAAGAAATTGACGGATGATGGGGAGAGAAAAGTCGCAGTATTTTAACTTTCTAGCCCGCCTTCGATTTAACTTAATATCGATCGATTGAATGATCTTATCATTTTTGTTGCAGAGGCCCGAGCTGAAAGGGACCAGGCCCTCGCCAGTCTGGAGGTCGTGAGGAAAAAACTTGAGAAGGCCCTGGCCTCCAAGAACGCTGCCTTGGAAGCCAAAGATCAGGCCGACGAGGACCGGGCTAAGGTGGTGAAACGGAACAAAGAGTTAGCTGCTCAGGTGAAAGAGCTCAAAGGGGAAGTGGACGGCCTGAAGAGGGACAATGCTGAAATGGAAGACCAAGTCCAAGTGGTGGCCGGCCTTGCAAAGGATGCAGCGGTCGAACAATTCCAGAACGCCATCGACCAGGTGCGCTTGTTGAATGCCGATCTAACCCTCAATGTTGATAACCGGGTGTTGAGGCCCGAGCATTGTGTTGAAGGCACTGAGATTGTGCTGACGGAGCAAACTGATGAACAGGGGAAGGTTATTAGGCAATGCTCGGTCGTGTTTGGCCGTTCTTGATCCTGCAGCCTTCGTTCTGAAGCCCGCCTGCGAGCGGTGTATCTTTTGTAAACTATTTGACCAGCCTTCGGGCATAACAATATTTTTGGCTTGCCTTCGAGCAGTTGGGTGCTCGGTTTTATCCGAGCGTCCTCGTTTGTAATGCACAATTTCTGCTTTAATTCGTATGCCTTCATCTTTGTTTTGATTGCGACAACCGTTTCTAGTTTCGCCGCCTGCTTTTCGGGCCAATACTTGGCGCTTTCTTGCGCATCGCTCGCCGCCTACATCGCTTTGGGGTCATCATACTCTTTGTGCCATGCGATGTAACTCTTTGTAGGTCGCCGCGCCCACATTTGGTGGTGGATTATTACTTAACCGTTGGGCCACCTCGGTGGCGCCGATTGGGTCAACGCGGTGACACTCGTTTTATTCCGGGACATTACTTGTTCCTTAGGCCATTCGATGGCCCGCGATGGTGCCAACTCGGTGGCACTCGGTCGGCTCGGTAACCTTCGTTCGTTAGTGGGACATTGCTTGTCCCTTAGGCCATTCGATGGCCCGCGATTGTGCCAACTCGGTGGCACTCGATGTAGGTCGCTCGGCGGCCTACATTCGTTTGTGGGACGTTGCTTGTCCCTTAGGCCATTCGATGGCCCGTGGTCGTGCCAACTTGGTGGCACTTGATGTAGGTCAACGCGGTGACCTCACGGTCGCTCTTCTGCCACGGGCATGACGAGCGACCGGACATACATTTGCATGAAACAGTAAAGTATATATGATTTTTAAAGGTCAGGCCTCAGTTAAAAACCCAGTGGGAAAAAGAGCGTCTGCCCATCTTTCATTGATAGATTGTTGATTACACTTAGACATAATATAAATCATCATCACCTTCCTCGTGGTCGTCATTTGTCGGGTCGCATCGCATCCGGATCGGCAAGATTAACTTGTTGCGCTTCCCGAGATTTTGAGGAGCCGAGGTGATCGCCAGACATCACAGATATCTTGATGCAAGTAGTGGCTCTTTTGGCCGCCTCCATGTCGGCCATCGAGTCACCACTTGGTCGCCCTTCCCATAGAACTTCATCTTCAAATGGATAGTAGAGGCAACAACCTCTAGCTTCCCAAGATTCGGACGACCAATGATGCAATGATAACATGACTTGATTGGGAGAACCAAGAACATCGCCCCGACTGGCCCCCCGCATGCGAGGTACTTCCATTCGTGTCATCTCCAAAGGTTACCAAAAGATCGAACGCTCCCGCGGATAGGTAGTCGCCCCATTGAACCCCGCCAAAGGGGTTGGGTGGCTTGAGGAACGATCTCATCGCGATCCACGCTTAACTTGTCAACAAGTTCTTCAAACATGATATCACCGAGCTACCTTGGTGCACCAATATTCTTCTCGACTTCCGTGTTCCTCATGATCGCGGAGATTACCAAAGGATCATAGTCGTTAACTCTCCCATCCAATGCATCTTCATCACCAAAGAAATGGGCGGCCTATTCGAGGCCGGGCGAGGGGCCGAGTTGTTCCAACCATAAGGATATCGCTCCACTTCTTCTTCGTGGCCTTGTTGGATTCTCTTCGGTCTAGAGGATTTCCACCATGGATCACCATGGCGACATTACGGCCTCTAGCCTGCCGTGTATCTCGATCGTCCTCAGATACATCTTTCTCCTGGGGTTGGGTCGTTGCAGTGACGATAGCCCTTCCCCTATTCTGAGCCGGTCCTCCGGCCTTTTCTTGAGGTCGCTCGTTCTCTTCAAATTTCTTACATACTCTGGCCAACTTACCCTTCTGGATAAGATCTTCAATATCATCCTTCAGGCCATGCAATCGTTGGTGTCATGTCCCTTACTCTTGTGATATCGGCAGTATTTCTTGGTGAACCGTCCCCCCTTTTTGAGCACAAGGGGGTGAGGACGTTTTACACCCACAAACTCATTATTCTGGCATTCCATATAAATTTGAGCGATCGGTGTGTTCAGACGAGTATGTTGCTCGTATTTTTTTGTTTGATAGTCTGGCTTACTATCTTGCCCCCTGGCCGGCCTATTCTGATCTTCTTTAGGGCGCGCGCGCTTCTTCGCGCCGTGGCTTCCTCATATGCCATATGATCGTTGGCTCTTTTTAGGAACACGTTGAGGTCCTGATAGCGGTTGAGGGTGAATTCCTCTACAAACCTGTGGTCCGGTCTGATACCTCGTTTAAGGTATTTCAACTTGTCTTTGTCTGTTAGGTCTCGAATTGTCTCGGCCTCAGCGTTGAACCGTTCGATATACTGCCTTAAAGTCTCGTTATCTCCTTGAACAACCGTGTCCAAGTGTTCCTCGTACCGGTATTGGTAGCGATTGGCCGTGTAGTTGGCGAAGAATACTCTTATCAAGCCTTCCCAAGAGGAGATGGTGCTGGGTCGTAACGACTCCCACCATTCTAATGCCCTACCGCCCAACGATCGAGGAACAACCGGCATTTCATGGTCGAATTCCCAACTCCCTATAGCCGCAGAGTTGTCAAGTATTCGATATGCTTGTCAGGATCCCCGCGGCCATCAAATAACTTCAGATTGGGCGGTTTCCTCAAGTCTCTTGGAATACAGTAGCGTCTGATCTCCCTCGTGAAGGTTCCGTGGCCGTTCGGGATATCACTCGGGCCAAACGGTTGCATGGTGAGGTATGCCTCATTATTCGGCGTCCTGTAGAATCCACCACCGACCGGATGGCCGTGGTATAATGGGACTTGAGGTGAGCGCCTTCTGGGTCGCTGAGAGACATCTCTAATCTCCCCATCTTAATAATCATCAAATTCAGCATACGAGTCCCAGGGTCGGCTTCTCGATCTTCGGGTACCGGACGACTCGCAAGAAGAGCGGTCCGACCCAGGGCGATAGCTGGAGTCTTGACCATAATCGTATGAAGGGAATAAGTGTCCGCTCGGGGCGACACTGCGCGCGCCTGTTTCTTCGTGCCGGGGATCGGCGAGCTAGAATACTTCCACGACGTGGGACGCTTTTCCGGGAGGCGCCCTATGTCTTCGGAAGGACCACTCGAGCGTAAGGCTCTCCGCTGGTCGCCGGGCGACCAGTAGCGACTCTCTCGAGACGTGAGATCTCTTCTTCATGATCGGCGAGCGATTCTTAGTCTGGGCGCTTGTAGAACCGCTCGTAACATGCTCGTAAGGGCTCAACGATTCCGCCTCTACGAAGTTCGCCGGTATTTGCCGAGCGGCGTTGTCAGACTGCTCTCCAGAATCGGTCCTCGCGCTTCGCACCGATGGCTCTTGGCGAGATTTCCTTGTGTTTCATGCTCGGTGATTGCTACGCCCTCCGGGTTCATTGCTAAGGCCGCCGTTGTGCCGCCGAGGGGTTCGGGCCTAGATGAGGCCCGTGTATGGGGTGCTCTTTCGCGTGGAGCCATAGTTGAAGTAGGATAGCGCTCGGGCCTCCCACTGTGGTCGCCAATTGATCGTACCTTAACCAATGAAGTGTTGATGTCGTTCGTTGTGTTGGCCGGTTGCTGAAGGATTGAACAGACCGGTCTTGGCTGCACGTGGGTGGTACCTGCAATGACACTCCGACGCTCAAGTCAGAGGTGTTGCTCGGGCAGGGTATCACGAGGTAAAGATCACGTACCTGCTACTGTGGATGGAGGTGGTATTTATACCACTGGGGCGACCTGACGGTTGCGAGAAACCCGGCCGGTCGCCGAGAATTGCGCACCAAGCCACGGGCTTGGGCCGTTTTCGCTGGGTTGGGCCGCTGGCCCATCTCTAACTGCACCTTCTGCTATTGCTGATTCACCCTGGAACAGAAAACTCAAAACACATTTTAGCATTTTTCAACATTCTGCCAACACCTTCTAACACATTCAACTAAGAGCTTTCAAATAATAACTACCACTTTACAACCACAGAAAAAGATACCAAAAATTGAGGGAGAATGAACAAAAAAATCCAGCATCTTTGAATTTCTATCTTGTACTTATGCACTCAAAGTGGTATATCAGTAGCAACAAAACTTGGATAATTATTCATAAGGTACAAACTTTTACAATTGGAATAAGTCACGTCTTTTAAAATACCTTGATAGGCGGAGTAAGTGTATTCTTCATTAGCTTGAGATGAAACCCAAAGCATTAAATTACCAATGATCATGATTTTCTCTTTCTTTGGCAGCTGAGACGTGTGCAGTGCACTACTGCACTTGTTTTTTTTTTTTTCAGATTGGGTTTGGGTCTTTAAATTTGAGTTACTAAGTTTGGACCTTGGGCAACAATGCACCGTATTTCTATTTAGTGCATGGGCATGCGGGCGACCCGCGGCCCCGCTGGGCTAGCTAGCCCGACACAGGCCCAGGCTTTAAAGGGTCGGGCTAAAAAGTCCGGATGCAAAAATGGATTCAATTCCTTCGACCCAAGCCCTACGTTTTATCGTGCCAGTCCGGTCTGGCTCGACGGGCCCGGCCCATTTTGATAGCTCTAACTAGAGGATTGACTTGAAACCGAAATGAAGAGAGTGAGAGAGGGAGATAGCGACAACAACTGTCGGGGCGCAACGGCGTTGGTGACAGAGGCACCACGGTGCTTGTGAGGTCTCTGGCAGTGGTGGAAAGGAATTTCGCAGCGAACGAAGAGGAGAAAGAAAGAAGAAGAGGAAATGGGGATCTATTTCATTTTTTTTGGGTTTTAATGAAAGAGTCCGTCGGTAATAAAGAAAGTCACTTTATCAACAACAAATTTACCCGTCAGTACCTTCAACGTTTAGAAAAAATAAATACCGACGGCCATATCTGTCGCAAATCCCCTTAGAGTTTATTTCAAATTGCCTCTCTTATTTTAAGTTTCTCACGATTATTTCTGAAAATTGGTTTTAAATGTCCAATTTATTACACCAGTGGCAACTATATACAATAATTAGTGTTAAATATAAAAAAAAAATCTCGAAACTAACTAGTGCAACTTTATTGTCCTAGAAGATTAGCTCACATAGTTGAGTGAAAGAGACATCATTGGTTGAAATGTAAACTACAAGGTTCGAACATGTTCCCCCTCTCCTCTAACAACTAACAACTAATATACTAATTACTAATCACTTTGCATATAAAAAAAAAGACCAAATTGCAACTTTACTTGACACCATGACATATGTTAGAAAAGTATTGGAAGAAATCCAGAACCATGTCTAAAGAAAATATCTCTTCATTATCTCCATAATAGGATACATACTTCATGCTTTTCAGGACCACACATTTATTGATATTATTCAAAAACTACGACAAAAGAACAAATCAAGAAAGGCAAATTTTCTACTCCCGGAGAAAAGAAGCCAAGCGCTTGATAAACCTTTTAGTACTCTCAGACTGGTTTGAACAAATGATAATCATGATTCTCATCTTTCTCTTCAAAGAATTCAAGTTTTCCTTGCCACCCACTTTTCTCCACAGACTTCACAATACCAAACTCCTCTATCCCTAAGATTATCCTCCCCAAAGAACACACACAAGCATTCTTGAACACCCAAGTTTGTCCAATCTAGGTGCACCTGGGCCCAAAGGGTTAATCATAGGGTTATCAATTCCACCATGTGCATTTGGGTACACAAAGTGCCAAAATGTATGAAAATGTTATTTTCTGCTCTATAATTGGTTCGAGAACCAATTGGGTAGGAGCTTTGAAAGTAAGGGTGAATTAAAATAGCACCTAATATTTTAACAACGCCAGACTTCAGTTCAGCCCCAAGACGTATGGAAATGTTATGAGCAATATTAGCACCAAAGACTATCACCACCAATGAAAACTCTATGAAAATCACCATGGTTAATTAACCATGGTTCAGTTGTTGTTAGGTTTTCAAGAGCATGAGAAGATACCCATTTAAGAGCTTCCCAACAATCATTATAACATGTAGGAGAAGGTATTCTGGAGCAAGCCTATACTCCACAGAAACGACAAGAACATTTGCTTGTGGGACAAAGGTTTTGAAATGTTCATGGAATATTTTAGAGAAAGCTGATTCAATAATAAAACCACCACCATGAAAGTATATCAAGATTGGAATTTTCTCAGCTTGATTTGTGATTTTTGGAAGGTAAAGGCGAGCTGAAATTGTGGGGTTAATAACTATGTCTTTGGATGAGAGTCCTGTTTCTGGGTCGTTTAGAGTTGGTGGTACAAATGGGCTTTGTAATGGTCTTTCCATGGTACCGTCACTAAAACATCGGATATATGTTCCCATGTCAGTGGCTATTTCTTTTGTGATGGTTTTTGCCGTCGGTGTTGTGGAAGCCATTTCAATTTTGGATACAATTACAAAGAGTGTTTAAGATTGGAATTGGTGTAATGTTAATTGGTGAAGAATTGATAACAGTATGTGGTTTTTATAATGACAATGCGAAGAGATAAAGACATCCAATTTAATGCAATTGATATGGTTGGAAAATTAGGCTTTTGTTATAAATGGCATATTTATTTGTAATTTTTTTTGTGGGGTTTGTGAAACCATCTCGCTCGGTCTTCTTTCATTTCCAACTCAAATTCATTTGTTAGTATAAAAAAAAGGCTAAATACCACTTTTGGTCCTTTATCTTTGCTCTAAGTTTCACTTTGGTCCTTTATCTTTTTTTTGGTTCGTTTTGATCCTTTATCTTTGCTCTAAGTTTCACTTTGGTCTTCTTCAACAAAAAAAAAAGAACACTATGAATGTGCTCAAGAACATCAATAACACTTTGATTTCTTGTTTCTTGAATAACTCATAGAATACGCGACCAAAATGAAACAATAAATGAAAGATAAATGACCAAAATGAAACAAAATAAAGATAAAGGACCAAACTGACACAAACATGAAAGATAAAGGACCAAAACGGACCAAAAAAAAAAGATAAAGGACCAAAGTGAAACTTAGAGCAAAGATAAAGGACCAACAGTGGTATTTAGCCTATAAAAAATAAATTGGTACTCCAATATAAGCAAAAATTGGTCAACAGAAATTGATGTATTTAGTTCAAAATTTAGTTCAACGATTAAATTTGGAAAAATACAAACAAAAAATATGGTAAACTCTACCTCACCGCACTTTACAGAAAGATGGGAAATAGCCGGTACAATTCTCATCACAATTAAGAACAATTGAGATCTTTAACATGTTTCACAATGTTCTTTGTCTTGTTGTCTTTCCGGGTCGATCCGAGACTACAGTTGGTACTTGGTAGTGCTGCTAAGCGGGGTAGGATTTTCATGTATTTTGAACGAGAGAGGGGGGGGGGTACCTGTAAATGTTGAGATAAAATCCTTTTTTATATATGGTTTTAATGATAACAAACCTTATGAACTAAAGCTCAAGTATTCTGAATGGTGTTCTACTAATAGGTATTCTTGAGTTTGTTGAAAAGAACAGGTTTCCTATAAGTGGACATGCTAGAAGAAAATTAGATCAATCCAATGCATGTCATTATCAACAACTGAAGAATCAAAGTAGAACCAACAAATAATTTGTTGAGAGAATAGATATCCTACAAATGGACATACTAGAAGCAAAATTAGATCAATCCAATGCATGTCTTTCTCAACAAATTGAAGAATCAAAGTAGCACCAACAAATAACAAGAATAGTAATGCAAGCCTCATGAAGACATAATATCTTTACTATTAAATTACAAAGGTGTTGGACAAGGATATTCACAAATAGAAAAGAGAAGACATTAGGCAATCAAGAGAAAGTTCAAATCATCTAAGTGAATTCCTATCAAGAGGAGTCCTAAGAACCTAATGACTAGATTGATCAAAGCAGTCTACAAATCTTTGCATAGAAGATTCTCATAATCATTAATTGGGTTATATTCTACCAATGATACAATTACAAAGAGTGTTTGAGATTGGAATTGGTGTAATGTTGGTGATGAATTGATGACAGTATGTGGTGTGTATAATAAAGACGTCCAAGTTGGTGATGGTGTTAATTAATGCAATCGATATGGTGGGAAAATAATTAGGCTTTTGTTATAAATGGCATATTTAATTGTACTTTTTTTTTGTGGGGTTTGTGAAACCATCTAGATCTTCTTTTATTTCCAAGTCAAATTAATTTGTTAGTATATATACTCCCTTCCTCTCTCCTTATTATAAAAAATAAATTGGTATATTTTTTTGTCTTAATTATAAATAAAAAAACATTTTTCAAAGAACATTAATTACTAAAATTTATTTTGCATCCCTATTTAATGTGATATAGGTTTACCAGAAAGTCATATAGTGGGTATAAAATTTTAATACTAGAGATATCTTTGGTATATTTTTTTTCCTAATTATAAAAAAAGAAAGATACATTTTTCAAAGCACATTAATTACTAAAATTTCTTTTTCATCCCTATTTAATGTGATATATAGCTTTACCAGAAATTCATATAGTGGGTATAAAATTTTAATACTAGAGATATCTTTGGTATATTTTTTTTCCTAATTATAAAAAAAAATATACATTTTTCAAAGCACATTAATTATTAAAATTTCTTTTGCATCCCTATTTAATGTGATATATAGGTTTACCAGAAAGCCATATAGTGGGTATAAAATTTTAATACTAGAGATATCTTTGGAATAAGACTTGAATTGCATCACATTTACCAAGAGCACTTGAATGTGATGGTAGGGGTCTCTTCCATCCGGTTTAACTAAGGTCATGCGCTCGAATACAGCCTTGGGAATGCAGCAATGTTAAATCTCTTGAGAGTAGTTTTGTTGCCCATTGTGATCCTACCCGCCTCGAGAGATTAGTCTCAGCAGTTGCGCTCAGAGGCTACCCGATTTACACCAAAAAATTGCCTCACATTTTAATAACCTCATTGGTCTTTGTGATTTTTCTAAATCTTCTTATAATAGGGACCGGAGGTCGATATAATCACCAACATGATGTGATACAAGTAGTATATACTAGGTCCTTTAACCATTTGGTCTTGAGTTCGATTCTCATTTGTTTGGAATGGTCAACTGCTTAAACGAATCTCTTAACTCGCATACTTTTTTTCTTTTTGATAAACTTAACCCAAACTTAATTACCTATTTGGGACAGAAAAAAAGGATTTATGATATGGAAACAACAATTTAATGTAAATAATTTAATATATTGAAAGATATATTTTTTTTATTGAAATGCATTGAAAGATTGTTACTTAATTTTGTTTTGATAGAGATTCTCTATATTTCTTAAAGAAAATTTAAAAGAAATGGATAATCCATTACTACCCTTATGAGAGTAAAATTTTCATACATTCTTTAAATGAGTGACATATATTTGGTATTTATGTGCATTAATAAACACAAACCTTTACCAAAATATTATCCAATTATTTTAAGAAATCAAGGTAATCTACCCTTTTTTTATTAAACACTATCTAAAAAAATATAGAATGTATTAAATATTTTTTTCCAAATTCATTAATAGATTTAATAGACCATTTGTTTTATTAACAATGGTATTAAATGTTAATTTTATTTTCATAGTTAAAAAAGTATTTAAAAAGTAGTAGATATTTGGGTCCTTTAACCCTTTGGTCTTGGGTTCGATTCTCATTTGTTTGGAGAGGTGGACTGGTTAAGTGAATCTCTTAACTCACAAACTTTTTTCTTTTTGACAAACTTAACTCAAACTTAATTACCTATTTGGGACAAAAAGGATTTATGATATGGAAACAACAATTTAATGTAAATAATTTAATATATTGAAAGATATTTTTTTTATTGAAATGAAATGCATTGAAAATTGTTACTTTTGTTTTGATAGAGATCCTCTATATTTCTTAAAAATATTAAAAGAAACGGATAATCCATAACTACACTTATGAGTGTAAAAATTCATACGTTCTTTAAATGAATGACATATATTTGGTATTTATGTGCATTAATAAACACAAACCTTTACCAAAATATTATCCAATTATTTTAAGAAATCAAGGTAATCTCTACCCATTTTTTACTAAACACTATCTAAAAAATATAAATGTATTTAATTTGTTTTCCAAATGCATTAATATATTTAATAGACCATTTGTTTTACTAACAATGGTATTAAATGCTTTATTTTCATAGTTTAAAAAAGTTTTTTTAAGGAAAACAAAAAGTAGTAAACCAAGGTATCCTCCACCACTACAAGAAAAGCTTGTTTTAGCCACCAGCAATTGCCACAGAGCTTATTCCGTCAGTAATTTGCCACGGATTTGCGACGGAATGAGTAAAATATAGAGGCGCGAAATTTCCCGCTGGTGTTTGCCACGGACAAGTGAAAGGACAAACATTTGCCAAGGAGATGCCGTGGCAAATCCGTGGCAATCCATTGATCAAAATAAAAAGAGCCCGATCCCTAAAATTAAGAATGTTTCACTCACTTCTCACAAACACTCACTTCTCTCTTCTCCCTCACACACCGTACCCTAAAAATAAGAATGTTGCACTCTCTTCTCCCTCAACCTCCGTCCACCTTCTTCCACCCTCCTCTGCCCTTCTCCACCCTCCATCTTGCTCTCGTTCACCTCCATCTCGCTTTCGCATCATCAATCGCTCCATCTTGCTCTCGTTCACCTCCATCTCGCCAAGATCATCAATCGCTCCATCTTGCTCTCGTTCACCTCCATCTCGCTTCGCGATCATCAATCGCTCCGCCGTGGCACTTGTTACGCCATGAGATCTGACATTCTCACCGTCACTCCGCTTTCCTTCATTACTCTTGCCTATTTTGGAGGTACAGCTTCTTCAGCAGATTCTCATGAGAATCTCGATTGTCTATTGTCTATCTCGTGAGAATCTCGATTGTCTCTGGCTTCTTCTTCAGCAGGTACTTGTAAAGTGAGCACCTCTCTCTTCTCCCCTCTCTGGCTTGCAGCAAAGTTTTTGTTAGGTGTGAACCCTAATCTGCCGTGAACATCGCATAGTGTGAATCTCAATTTATCCATGTTGATTTTAGTTTTTGAATAATTTCCCCCTTTCTTGATTTTGATTGATTTAGGTTTAGTTTAATGGTGGTTTTCAGATTAGATGGGAGCGATTAGCAGATGGTGGGTGAAGAGGAAAAGCAATTGTTGCCATGGATTGAGAAGGGGAAGGGAAGGCTACAAATAGAGGTTGTTTTTCAATTCTTTTAATTTCTCTTCCTTTGATTCATGTTGATTGGTTGATTTTAGTATGAACGAAAGTTTTGTTTCAAAAGTATGAAGAATAATACATCAATTTCAAACCAGCAAAATCAATAAAGGGTGGTTTCATTCATATTTCAATTATCTTATTATGTTTTTGTTGCTATGATACCCTCTCTTTTTATGTTATTTGGTTGCTTGACAGTTGAGAGTGACACTACTGGCTCTTTGTCTCATCTCTTACACTGATTTCTATATGTTTTTTATGGTCATATGCTCATGATAAAAACAAGAGCTTTATTTCTGTTTGTTCTTCTCAGGCACAAACTCTCTTCTGGATGCAGAGGAGGCAACTACATTATATATACGGGCTGTAGCGTGCTATATGGTACCTTGAGACTTGAACATGAAGGTTCTGTTTTGGCCTATGGTTTTATGAAATCAATGTTCTTCTACCATAAGTTAGTAATATCATGCATGCCTGATGGTAAGACCTATTGTTTATGGAGATTTAAATCTTATTTGATAACTATTGTTGCTAGGTCTGGAAAGAAGATCTGATATTAGTATTTGATTTAGTTGCTTTAACCGTGATAAAATTTAGGGGAGTCATGCTTGGATGCAGTAAGGTGGGTTCCATATTTTAAACTAGAAGAATTTATCATGTCATGTCTTGTTTCAATTTGTTGTGCAAATAACATATCAACTAGCTTTCAATGCTTACCAAGTTCTATAACGGCTACACGAATATATAGATCGAGTCCTGCTAATGAGAGTTGTTGAATGTCAATTAGACTTCCACTCCAAGACATACAACCAATGTCTGCATCATATGAATATGCAACACAAGAGCAAGTCTTAGTCCAATTTTGTCAATTTTGCAAAGGTGCCCTCTTAACACACCCATTAGTCCAATTCTGTCTATTCCATTCCTCTTTTGAGCTTCTTTTCTTTTGCAATCGATCCACAGTAACATGAATCCTAGTCTAGCTTATATGCCCATAAATCTAGGAATTGGGTTTCGTAAAAGTTCCTGTTTTTTGTTTGTTGGAGTGATTTACTTGTGAACGGGTGTTTAAATTTGATATCTTTGTTTGTATAATCTCAGATCTGTTTACAAAATTTGGCTAATAAACATATCTGATATCAATGAACGAATTTGTTTCTGGGTTTGCATCAATTTTTGAAAGCAAGGGATCTACAACTAGGATGATTGGTAATAAGAGAAAGGGATTCATTTTTATTTAGATGCAAAAAATCAGATGATTAGTGTAATTGGATGCGCTGAAAATCACTTTTTAACAATACTAAGTGAATTGTGAAGTAAATACCCTATATATCTGTGTTGGTTCCCTATACTGAAGATCTGTTATCTGAATTGGGTGGTTTTTACATGTGTTTAATTTTGCAGTATCAAATGCCATAATAATAACAGAAAAGTTTTGATCATGGAATCTTAATCTTTTGTGTGTGTGAAATTCAACAAGTTTGTGCTGCACTTGCATTTGTTTTGATTTTTATCCATTTTGCCAATTTTAGAGGTGTGTGCAAGGTATTTGTGATTAACACAGTGCTCTTCTTGCCATATTGTTATCATTGTAGGGCTTGTGTCCTTCAATAAAGAACATTCTTCTTTAGACTACGAAGGGAAGCGCATGGCGACTCAAGTATTACTCGGATGATGGCAACAAACAATTCAAAGTTAGCTTTTGAGAAGTTTGTGTTCGTGAAGATCATTAAGTCAAATGCACGGATGAAGGTAAGCAAAGATAATCGAGAAGCACTCGCCATAATATGAAGTCGCTTAATTTTATTTTAGGTGCTACACGCTGCGTGCTTAGTGGTGGTGTGGTGGTATTTGATCAATCTAATATGATTCTTTATGTAGCATATGTAACTTTGTTTATAGCTTATTCTATTATGCATTTTGATCGTTAAAAACCCCGTTATGCCCGGCATTCAAAGCTAAGAAGTCTATTTACTTTCATTTCGAGCTAATTTTTAATCTCATCCGACAAAATGTCATAGTGTTGCCTTGAAGAGATTACGGGACTTTTTATATCATGGATGAAAGTTGATCTTGTTTGTGCGTCTATCTCGGTCACATTCACATCGCTTAGTGTCTTGCGTCAATATGCAAAAGGTTAACCGATAAACAACGTTGAAAAGTTAATTAGCTTGACCGCGAGAATGGTAGCGAGATTCGTTGTAGTGTTGTACTCGATATCCATTGTTTTATTGCAGAAAAACTTTTGTGAGAGCACTCATTGTTACCATGTTTCTTTTGAAATTAATATACTGTTTACAAATTATCTGCAGCTGAGATAACACTACTTGAGAACAATATCATTACTTACAAATTTGTGCAAGACTTGCATTTCTTTGTCATTTCTTGGTGATGATGAAAAGAGCTCATTTTGGCATCAGTTCTTCAAGGTTTCTATGATGCAGTCACCCTTCTATTGGTATTTATAGCTGTAATTTGCAATCTTGATTTAAAATCAGATGGATCTTTAGTTCTTTACCCATATTGGTGTACCTTTTACAGGAACAATGTTGACAAAAGTGAGGCACTTGAAAACCTGGATCTCATTCTTTTATGTCTTGACGAGATTGTCGATGGAGGGTGTGTATATATATATTAGCCACTAATTGTCTTTACTATTTACCATTGCTGAAAGTATTATAGCCGCAAGGCAGTAAATGAATTCACAATCTTTTTTCGGTAAATGCTATGATCTGAGTATCCCTGATGGGATAGGCTAAGTCAAGGTAATTGGTGAAGGGATAGGATACGATGGCATGTAAAAGAGAAAGTCAGAAGCTGATATAGGCTTAGGTGAAGTGTTGTGCGCAGAGGTGAAGTCTTTAACCTTTTTTTTTAGATAGGCAAGTCTTTAACCTTAATTTTCCTTTTGTATATATAAACCAAGTTATTCAATAAAAGTTACAAAACTAGTAATGACTTATGCATGCAAATCTGCATTAGCATTCTAATCCAAATGTACTAGACGAATGTTGATAGCTTGGTGATGTTTAGATTGCTTTATATTTATAGTGAATGGCATTATGTATTTAATTTTAATTAACAGCTCTGGTTTGGTTGAAGGATGATACTTGAAACAAATGGACCTCTTATTGCTGAAAAAGTGACCTCCCATAGCATGGATGCTGATGCTCTCTTACTTGAAGATTTAAATTATTATTTTTAATTTTTTTTATTTTTGCGACGGATTTGCCACGGATTTGCGATGAAATTTGCGACGATTTTGCCACGGATATTTGCGACGGATTAGCGACGGATTTGCGACGGAAACATTTGCCACGGAAAATCCGTGGCAAATGATTTGCGACGAGCGTTTTTGCCACCAATTTTTGTCCGTGGCAAATCCGTAGCAAATGTTGTTTTGCCACGGAAATTTGTACATTTGCGACGGAAATGTCCGTGGCAAATCAGCGATTTTCTTGTAGTGCACAGGCGACTGTGGAGAATAATTCTTCGAGGTATCGGAGATCCATTTAAGGGGTTAACCTCTCCCAACAAATGTTTTTCCATACGCACTGGCCAGGGATTGAACCGGGATCAACTGGTGAAGAAACCCAAGTAAGATTTTGATAAAAAATATATTTAACAAATTAAATTTTAAATATTAAAACTATTGAATGCTTGCATTTATAGCATATCGAAATCATTCAATAGATTATTACAATAATTACATTTTTTTCAAATACAATAATTACATATTAATTGATATAGTGTCTTGAAGTACATATTGATAAGTACTTAACATAAATCGTATAAATCTCAAATTTCTCATTCAATAATTTCACGACAACAATGTGTGTTGCTATCATCCGTGTGAATGCGTGGGTATATGCGTTTGTGAGTTTTCGGATGGTGCTTTCCACCTTGTTTGATGACCCAACAAAATTGGTGTTATACCAACTAACAGTATACCCACGCATTCACACGGGTCGTGTTGAATTGGTTGCTATGTATATTTTTAAACTGTTCTTATGTGTAAGTTAATTAGAAGTGTTAGAAGGTGTAAAGTGTTAGTTCAAGAAAATAAAGTAAAATATTTGATTAAAAAGTTAAAGTCCTTGAAATATCATAAACTGTGATTTCGAAGAGAAAAGAAGAAAGCAGTTATATAGAAGGAAATTAAAAAGACAATTTAATAGTACATATGTGCTAACCCCACGAATCAATATGTCATTTTTTAATTTGGTAATTAATAAAAATAAATGGGTAGATAGGGTAGCTGGGCTCAGGGGTTTTTGGGACCGTCTTATCTTGGAATATGTGACCAACCCGCAGGTTACTCCCTAACACAATGTTGAGTTGAACGCCTCTTTCTCTAATTCTAAAATTGAAGTTGTTTTCAATTGTGTTACGGGGAATATGAGTCTGGGGCCTAATGGTTTAAATTTCTTCTTTGTCAAAGCCTACTAGAATTTGTTAAAAGGGGAAGTTGGGACCTTCTTTCGTGAATTCCACGTCAATGCTAGATTTCCAAAGGGTGTTAGCTCCTACTTCCTCACTTTGGTCCCGAAGGTAGATTTCCCATTGTCCCACAATTTTATTGATGCGATGCTTGTACAAGCTTATTGCCAAGGTCTTTCCTGATCGGCTGGCAAATATCATTGAATGTCTAGTGACAAAGAACCCCAGAAACTTTAATCTGAGGGAGGCACCTGGTTGATGAGGTTGTGGTGGTGATTGAGGTGCTTGAGTATTAAAAAAAAGTTGGGAGGGAATGTTTGATCTTCAAAGTAGACTTTTAGAAAGCTTGTGATTCAGTGGACAGGGATTCTTGGACTATATGTTAGTGTTGCGCCCGAAAAAGTCCCCGAGGGGTTTTTCTTCGTTTACAACGTTTTAAGACAATGAAGTCGCCACCAATATTTTTTATAAGGAAAATATTGAAGAAAAACCTTTTTGGAAGGCATATGGTCTTTTGGAAAACCGGAAGATTTGGGTTCGGGGGTCGGTTAGGCATGGGGAAGGTATTAGCACCCCACACCTCCTTTCTACTGAAAGGGAACCTTTAATTAATGTGTGATTCTCGTGTGTTGATTTGAAAAATACTTAAATTTGCCTCTTAATTGAAAAAAAGATTTAATGAAAATTTTTATTTTGCGCTACGACGAGAGTTAGCCGCTTTTGGTTGAAAAGAAAAATGTTTTTAGTTTATTGTGCTTGACGGAGGATCCGCTCCTACGATCTCTCAGTGCGATGGAGAATTCAAAGCTACGTAGTTCTAGGTTTTTGGTTTTTACCTTGTTTAATTGTGGAAAATCGAGCTTTCATGATGATCAATTGAGCGAAGCCTCCAAGTGACCACCATTAGCACTCCATTGTTAATAATCATGCAAGCAAAGGCTTCGCAGGACCAATAACAAAGTTTTTGATTTAATGAAAAGTTTTTTTAGGAAAACTAGGCGTTCATGATGATCAATTGAGCAAAGGCTCCAAGTGATCACCACTAGTTCCTCATTGTTAATGATTATGCAAGCAGAGGCTTCGCAAAACCATTAACAAAGTTTTTTGATTTATTGAAAGTTTCTTAGAAAAATTAGGCATTCATGATGATCAATTGAGCAAAGGCTCCAAGTGATCACCACTAGTTCCCCATTGTTAACGATTATGCAAGCAGAGGCTCCACATGACCACTAACAAAGTTTTTGATTTATTGAAAAAGTGTTTTAGGAAAATTAGGCATTCATGATGATCAATTGAGCAAAGGCTCCAAGTGATCACCACTAGTTCCTCATTGTTAATGATTATGCAAGCAAAGGCTTCGCATGACCACTAACAAAGTTTTTGATTTATTGAAAAAGTTTTTTAGGAAAATTAGGCATTCATGATGATCAATTGAGCAAAGGCTCCAAGTGATCACCACTAGTTCCTCATTGTTAATGATTATGCAAGCAGAGGCTTCGCAAAACCATTAACAAAGTTTTTTGATTTATTGAGAAATTATTTGAGTTGAAAAAGAATTAAAACGAGAAAAAGGTGAAAATTGCAAAATGGGGGGGTGTTACTAGTTACGGGGGTTGTATAACTAAGCGGGGGTGTGGGTGTAAGCCAAGATTCGCATAGGCCAAGATAGAGGCCCAGTATGCGAAACTGGGCTTAGGTGAGAGTGGGAGCGCATGCGTGAATTAGGGGGTGGGGATTTGCAATCAGATAATAAAAAAAGAACAAAAGAAACAAAAAAAAAAGCTGATACAATAAGCCCACATTAGAAAAAAAAGAAACTAAACCTAATTCCCTCCCCTCTCTTCCCAGCCGCCAGCGTTCATCTTCCCACCATCAATGGCGCAAATCTCGCCACGAAGAGGGAGGCTTCGCCGGAGAAGACCGGCCTCGCGGTGGCGCTCTCGCCGGAGGCGAACCCAGGTTCGTTGTTTCTTCATTTCCTTCTCGTTTCTGGCTTTCTTTTCCTTTGATTCCTCCCTCCCCTTCTCCATTTCTTTGAATTTCTGGTCTGTTTTTGTTAAGGAGGTTTCGGTTTGTGATGGTGGTTGGAGGTGAGTTGGTGATTTGCGATGGGCGTGGCTCGTTTTGAGAGGTGGCTGCATTTCGGTTTGATGGAGGTGGATCGGTTTCGTGACTGTGAGAGGGAGGGGGGTTGGTTTACGCGGCGGTTTGTGGTGGTTGCAGCTCGTGGAGGTGATTCGGTTTGGGTATTAGTGGCGGCTCATGGTGGTTTTGAATGGTGGCTGTTGGTGGTGGATGTTAGTGGTGAAGTTTGATAGAGATGAGGGTGGATTGTAGTGAGGGGACACGGCTGAGAGGGGAAAAATGAGGGTGGTTGGTGGTGGTTTTGTGGTTCAGGAGGTGGTTGATGGTGTTTGTGGTGGCTGGTGGTGGAGAGAGATGGTGGTTCAGTTTGTGGGTGGCTGATTGTTTGGAGGGTGGTTGTTGGTGGAGATGGGGGACGGTCTGTAGTGGTGGTGGCTACCTTTTTCTGAATCTGTTTTCACTCTTTTTGATCTGTGTTGTTTGGCTGATTAGGGTCTCACAGTGAGACCCTAATTTCTGTGCAGTCATTTTCTTTGAAATTCGTGTCTCTCCGTACTGCTGCTGTTGACTGCCTTTTATATTGAAATTCTAGGTCTAGTAATTAATGATTTTGAACGGGCCTTGACTATTTTTCAGGTTTGGAGCGGATCGAGCCCACCGCTCGAGAGCATTTATTGTTGAACCCCGCATTTGCTGCTACCCTTTTATTATTTTTGTATTTTCGGATTTAATTGTTTCTGTACATTATGTGTTATTATTTTTTGTATTTTTTTGGACATTTGGACACTTGAACACTTCTAATTTGTTGTAAAAATTAAATAGACTCTTTTTTTGACATTTTTGGATTATATAACACTTTTAAATTGTAAATAACACTAAATGGGATTTTTGAAATCTTGGACTATATACATATGCTCAAAATAAATTAACTTTGCAAAAAAAAGAATAATAATAAAAAGAGTCTGGCCAAACACAAAGACGAGAACGGGCCAGACTAGACGAATACGCTAAAACGAGACTCAAATAGGGGAAATGAGCTCATTAACTAAAGACACTACTTATGTACGACTAAACCCAAATACGAAGATTAAATTGGAGAACGCACGAAAAGATTGATCATTCGCGTGCCTGCTTAATTTAAACAACGGTATTTCAATTTAGTTGAGCTGGATAACTGAAATTGACTTAAATTAAAAAGGGCGGACAAAATTGGGGTATTACAGTTAGTAAGGTTGGTTTTTGCCTAAAGTGGAGAGACCGGATCTGTGCTTGTGTCCATATAGAGAGCCTCTCAGTATTAGTCAACCTCTCTCCAACTAAGAAGATTAATATATCTTTGGGGTATGAAGTAAGGGTACCCTATCGACCCATTCCTTTTCCTTTAGGTGTCTGCGGGCCTCATGAGACTTTTACTGTCAGCAATCGAGAGGAATAGTTTTACATGCTTAGGGTTCGGTACACCTTGGGTGGAGATATCTCATCTACAATATGTCAATGATACCCTCTTGATTGGAGAGACTTTAGTTGAAAATTCGTGGGCATTGAAGTCAGTGTTGAGTTGTTTCAAATTGGTCTCTAGCCTTAGAATAAACTTTTAGAAGAGTTGTCTTATGGGAGTAAATGATCTGACCCCCTTCTTAGTGATGGAAACCAGTTTTCTTCATTGCAGAATTGGTGCCTTGCCTTTTATGTATCTCGGCTTAATAATGGGTGCTAGTTTCAGGCGTTTATCCACCTGACAGCCTATGATTGATATTTTGAGGCATAAGTTGAAATGGTGGGGGAATAACTATGTCAGTTTTGGGGTACAGAATGTTCTAATGAATGCAGTCTTAAATAATATTCCCATCATCTACATGTAAATTTTGAAGATGCCACTCAAAGTACGGAAGGTGGTACATTATTTTTAAATAATATTCCCATCATCTATGGAGGTCAATTGTAGCGAAACTGCAGTTGTTTCTGTCATGTGAGTTTTCTAATGGTTGTGGTACAGTATTTTAAAGTTGATGTGGTGGTTGTACTTCCGAGCGATCTCCCTACCCTGTTCTCTGTCTTTTACTTGGGGGTTAGCCTAAGCAAAGGTTGAAGGGGCCTTATGATGATTTGGCATGTTCTCTAGGAAACTTGGGAAAGTTGAAATAGGGTTGTTTCCTCAAATAAGAACTTTGGCATCGCATTGACCTTTTTTTGGGTTACAACTTATTCACGGAATTGATCTGGCTAAGACTAAATCAAAGTATTGTCTTTTCTATCAATGGCGTGTGGACCCATTGGAATGCATTTCCAGGGTATAAGAGTATTTCTGTGTTCCTGTTATATTGTATAAGGTGCGGTTTTGGTGCTTTTAGCCCTCTTTGAGTGACAAAAGTTACTCTGTATCCAGGTGTGATAGGCCGCAAGTTCACGGTTCTATCGTGTAATAAAAATATCGATCCCACAGAGACTTTGTGATTTTCAACTTCAGTTTCGGTTGTGATCAGCAAAACCAAAATGATTTAACAATAATTGATTGTTTGATTTACAATTTATGAATAAAAGCATTTTAGGATTGTGGTTTCATCACAATGATAGAATGAACTCCCAATCCCTCATTCATTCCCTATTTTATATAAAATTGTATTACTAAGGATGAGACATTCAATGGTAACTCAAGTTTCCTTTCGGAATACAAGAGTGTGTTTTGAACCAATAATCAAAACCTATTCTCATGGTTGATTATTGCCAAGACCCCTTAAGTACAAGTCTCTTTTATCCCAAGGGTCCCACAACTATTCTCATGTCTTGTTTCCCTTGTTTAATCTCTTAGTTCTAATATCAAAACTTCTCCTTTTGGTACTTCATTTGATATTTGGAATAGAACTTTAAAAGCAATGGGATTAAATTAGAATATAATTTTAACAAAATAGAGTTTAGACTTGAGATTGTTTATGGGCTTATCATTGGATTAGTCCCACAATCCCAAGACTAAAAGAAGTCTACTCACTCATGATCATAGCAGACAAAAACTTAGAAAAAGAAGACATGAACTATAGATAACGAGAATGATAAAGAAAGCGATTAATAACGGAATGTATATGACGGAAATATAAATTGCTTGAATGTAAATGACAAGAAATAAAGTGTAGAAAATAAGAGCAGATATGTAAAGTGCAAGAAGAATAAAAGTGCAGAAAAATAAAGAACAATAATGTCAATTGGAGAATATGAATTGTATAAAGCTTAGGTGTAAACTTTGAGTAGTATTACAATAGCCTAAGGTCAGTCTAATCACTCAGAAATTCGTGCTTTATATAGGCAAAGAGAAGAGACAAATCACTTAAGACAATTTACAAGCCATTAAATAACAAATTGTAACATCTTTGGAATCTGATGCTTAAGCACGGGTCGTGCCAAATCCAGCACGGGTCGTGCCACTATTGGGTTGCCTTTTGGTATTTTGCGCATTGGAAGAAAAAGTTCAGCACGGGTTGTGCCTCTATCAGGTAGCAATTGCTTTGCTTGACTTTTCTTGTATTTTCCAAGCTCTTTGATTCTCTTTTGACTTGGAACTTTATCTTTGTTCTTTTTAAGCTCAAATCCTTCATTTTCCTCAAAGCTAGACTTGAAATTAAAACAAACACTAGGTAGTAAAATAGCTCAAGAATAGAACTAAATTGCTACACTAACTACATGAAAATGAACACTAAAAAGACACTAAATTTTAGACTTATCAAACTCCCCCATGCTTGAGTCTTTGCTTTTCCTCAAGCAAGAACAATCAAAACCAGCAGCACAAATTAATAAAAGCATTGAAAAAGAGTTCAACAACAAAGATAGTCAAATGAGGGACCAAAAACATAAACATATGACAATATCACAAGTAAGGTGTCAGCTGGTTTCCCAATTAGAGGCTCATTACCTGAAAAGTAAAACTCTGTGAACATGGGCACTCGCTCACAATCTCTCTGAGTGTTTTAGGGACTTGGGAAATATTGCGCTCAAGTTTCAACAAATGCTCATTGCCATAGCTAGGTTTGTAAGTTGACCAAATCTCTACTAAAAAGTTCACAAGTACGCAAAAGATGGGGTTTCATTTGATTGTAACGGGGCCTTGGGGTATTAGTGTTAGGTATGGAATAAGAAAGAAGAGAAAAAAACAAAGGGCTAAAAATACAACCAATAAAAACTACCTTTGAACTTGCTTCCACTTCCATTCTTCTTTATTAATTTCTTTCATTTGAGCCCACTCTTTTTTTGATTGATTTGTCTTTTTGAAATTTGAGTGGACGCTTTTCTTTTGATTTCCCTTGATTTTTCCCTTTCCCTCTCTTTTGCTTTCTTTTTTTTTTATTTTTCATTTCTTTTTTCACTTTTTTTTTTATTCTTTGGATGAAAAGGGTAGTACAATCAGCTTATGTCCATGAGATAGATGATATGAAATGTAGGACAAAAACCACAATTTCAATAGTTGCTCTAATCCGATTCCAAGGTTACCAAAAACAAAAATTCATGTCTGGGTGCCAAAGGAATAAAAATATAGGCTCAAAGGGGCAACTAGTGGGAAATATTTATCAAACAGTAACTCTGAGGCCAAAAAAAAAATCCTAAATCCCCACATTTTTTTGCATGTGTAAATCATTTTTCACTTCAAAATGGTCAACAAACAAATTCTAGAATGATGCAATTTGAGAAACAATGCACTTAGCAAAGAAAAGGGGTACAAATATATAATTTCAGTAATATTCCCTTGAGAAGTCTCTAGATCTCACAATTTAAGAAGCTGGTTCACACAGAGTACAAATCAGGCATAGATGCTAATTTTCAGCTTCCAATCATAACAACCGCACAATCAATATTAAGCACAAGTCTATCATACAAAACAGTTTTATGGTCCCCAAATGACTAAACTATATTTGTTTATTTTTTCTTTTTCTTTTTTTTTTTCAATGCAATTATTAATAGGTGCTGCAAAATCTTACATTCAATTTACAAGAAAACAATGACTCAAAACATGGGAGAATTATCTAGACTTGACACAACTATAAACAACATAATTAATGTAAAAATTAAAAGGAAACAAGGTAAATATTTCCCCATGCTTGGACTAAAATTGTCCTCAATGATTTGCAATAATAATAACATGAAAGGGTAAAGAAAGCTCACACTGACTAGCATTTGCATCTTTCTTTTTTATTCCAGCAAAACAAAACAAAAGTAAACCTGTGGGTTGCCTCCCACGCAACGCTCTTTTAACGTCACTAGCTTGACACTGAATTTTTCACTATTTCAACCTGGATCTTCTTTCGCAAGAGGTGCTGATGTTTCTGCTACCAAGACTGTAATGCCCAAGTTTTCAATGGGAAGGTTTTCACCCAACATTTTGTCACAAGCTTGGGTTTTTCCAGCTACATTTTTATTCTTGCTTTCAATGAAACCTGCTTTCAGCCCTTCTTTTGAAAATGACTCTAAGATGCATTTTTCCACACAATGGTATATTACATCAACCCTGTAACGAGAATCCTCAAGAGAAGGACTTTTTATAAGGTTAGAAAAATCAAACTCAATTTTCTCCTTACCCACATTAAGAGCAAGTTTACCATGTTTAACATCAATGATAGCCTCAGCTGTAGCAAGGAAAGGCCTCCCTAGGAGAATTGGAACTTGGGAGTCCTCTTCCATTTCCATCACAACAAAATCAGTGGGTATAAACAATTGTCCTACCTTGATAGGAACATCCTCTAAAATTCCAGCCGGGTATTTGATGGAACGGTCAGCTAATTGCAAGGACATCTTTGTGGGTTTTAGTTCAACTATGCCTAGTCTTTTATAAATTGATAAGGGCACTAGACTCACACTAGCTCCTAGATCACACATGGCTCTTTCAGTGATCTCATTCCCAATCACACATGGAATGGAAAAACTTCCAGGATCTTTGAGCGTAGGAGGCAATTTGTTTTGGACGATTGCACTACATTCTTCCATTAATGCTATTGTCTCATTGTCATCTATTTTTCTTTTCTTGGACAAAATCTCTTTCAAAATTTAGTATAAGATGGAATTTGAGACAAAGCTTCAGTTAAAGCAATGTTTATGTAGATATTTTTCAAAAGATCCACAAACTTTTTAAATTGCCCCTCAACTTTGGATTTGGCTAATCTTTTGGGAAAGGGTATGGGTGGTTTGTATGGTGGTGGAGAGACATATGAATTTTCATTCTCTTTCTCTTCTTCTACCCCCTCACTTTCTTTTTCACTCACATTGTTTTATTTGTCTTCACTATCCTTGGGTTCCTCTAGTTGTTTCCCACTCCTTAATGTAACAAAATTTATTTGTGCTTTGGGATTTGGTTCAGGCTGTCCAGGAAATACACCAAAGGATTTAGAGGATGAAGCAACTTGTTGAGCCACTTGAGTGATTTAAGTTTCAAGCATTTTGTTGTGAGTGGCTATGGAATCAACCTTTGATGTTAACTTGATAAGAGTGTCATTCAAAAAAGAAGTTTGATTTTTGAACTCTTCATTTTGCTTTGATTTGAGTTAACACAAAGTTTTCCAACAAATTTTCCAAATTGGATTTTTGAGGGGTGAAAACCTTTTGATTTTGAGAATTTTGAAAACCAGGGGGTGTTCTAGCTGCTGGTTGAAATGGAGAATTAGATGGAGGATTTTAATAGGAAAAATTTGGACGATTCCTCCATCCAGGGTTATAGGTATTAGAAAAAGGATCCCCTTTTAGAGCAATGTTAAAATAATTTGGTTGCTCGGCAACCAAACCATTAACAGATGCTCCTAGTTGACATTCAGCACCAGTGTGACCAACAACACCACATATTTCACAGGGTGGAGTAGGAGAAGAAGGTGAGACAGCACTAACATTTAGTTTTTCAAATTTTTGGAAAACTGCGTCTACCTTAGAAGTAAGATGGTCTTTGCAGAAATTTCATACTTACCTGGCTCCTTTTTAGATTGAGATGGAGAAGTTATGGCATGCTCATTTTTCCATTGATAATGGTTTTGAGCCATATCCTCAATGAGAGCATAACCTTCTGTTATGTTCTTATTCATTAAAGTTCCACCCGCAGCAGCATCTACACTCATCTTTGTGGCATAAACCAGTCCATTGTAGAATGTATGGACAATTAGATAGCCTTAGCATTTCTTTGAAACGCTCCCAAGCATCATAAAGAGATTCCCCAACATTTTGAGTGAATCGTGTAATTTGATTCCTCAATTGAGCAATTTTACTCTGGGAAAAATCTAGCAAGGAATGTTTGCCTCAGTTGGTCCCATGTAGTAAAGGACTCATTTGGTAATGAATGAAACCATGCTCTATCTCTATCCCTTAGTTAAAAGGGAAAAGCTTTAGTCTTATGGCTTCATGGGTTACTCCATTTAGTTTCAGAGTACCACAATATTCAAGAAAAATAGAAAGATGAAGAATTGGGTCATTTGAAGGAGAGCCAGAAAATTGGTTCTGCTGGACCATAGAAAGGAGAGATGGCTTCAGTTCAAAATTATTTTCATCAACATTGGGATGCACAACAATGTAATGAGGCTCCACCATTTTCGTAATCAACCATCGCTTGATTATTACGTAATTCTCTTCTTTTTCTATCTAAGAATCTTTCAATCTCAGAATTTGGTTCAACAATTGCACCAAGACTTCGGAATCTTGGCATTCAAAGAAAAAGATAATAAAAATTGACAGAAAAATAAAAGGTTTTAGTCTAACCGATACCGAAAAGTCAATTACTATCACAAAGTCCCCGGCAACGGCGACAAAAACTTGATAGGCTGCAAGTGCACAGTTCTATCGTGTAATAAAAATATCGATCCCACGAGAGACTTTGTGATTACCAACTTCGCTTTGGTTGTGATCAGCTAAAACAAAATGATTTAACAATAGTTGATTGTTTGATTTAAAATTTATGAATAAAAGCATCTTAGGATTTTCATCACAATGATAGAATGAACTTAAAATCCCTCATCCTTTCCCTATTTTATATAAAATTGTATTTCTAAGGGCGAGACATTCAATGGTAACTCAAATTTCCTTTCGGAATACAAGAGTGTGTTTTGAACCAATAATCAAAACCTACTCTCATGATTGATTATTGCCAAGACCCATTAAGTAATAGCCTCTTTTATCCCAAGGGTCCCAAAACTATTCTCAAGTTTTGTTTCCCTTGTTTAATCCCATAGTTTAATATCAAAACTTCTCCTTTCGGTACTTCATTAGATATTTGGAATAGAACTTTAAAAGCAATGGGATTAAATTAGAATATAATTTTAACAAAATAGAGTTTAGACTTGGGATTGATTATGGGTCTATCATTGGATTAGTCCCACAATCCCAAGGCTAAAAGGAGTCTACTAACTCATGATCATAGTAGACAAAAACTTAGAAGAAGAAGAAGAAGAAGAAGACATGAATTATAAATAACGAGAATCATAAAGAAAGCGATAAATAACAGAATGTAAATGACGGAAATATATATTGCTTGAATGTAAATGACTTGCAATGTAAATGACTTATAATGTAAATGACAAGAAATAAAGTGTAGAAAATAAGAGCGTAAATGTAAAGTTCAAGAAGAATAAAAGTGTGTAAAAATAAAGAACAAGAATGTAAATTGGAGAATGTGAATTGTATAAAGCTTAGGTGTAAACTTTGAGTAGAATTGCAATAGCCTAAGATCAGTCTAAGCACTCCAAAATTCGTGCTCTATATAGGTAAAGAGAAGAGACAAATCACTTAAGACAATTTACAAGCCATGAAAGAGCAAATTGTAACATCTTTGGAATCTGATTCTTCAGCACGGATCATGCCAAATCCAGACGAGTCGTGCCACTATCCAAGTTGCCTTTTGTTATTTTGCGATTTGAAGAAAAAGTTCAAAGACAGTGTCGTACAACTGAACGGGTCGTATGCGACTATCGTGTGTAATACCCCAATTTTGTCCGTCTTCTTTTTGTCCCTTGTTTTATTCAACTTGTTTTTCGAGATCACGCAATTACAAGTAGTTAGAATAGTGTCCTTTTTTAATTTAAGCCAATTTCAATTATCCGTTCAATTAAACCGAAATACCGTTACTTAAGCTAGGCATGCGCGTGAATGATCGATCTTTTCGCGCATTCTTCAGTTTAACCTCGATATTTGGGCCTAGTCGAACCTAAGTGGGCTTATTTAAGTCGTTTTTCTCACTATTGGGCTTATCATTTTGATTTGGGCCTCGCAAACGCGTTTCTCCGATTCGTTTTTTAGTATTTTTCGCTTAATGGGCCTATTTTAGGCTTTATTCTAAGCGCTTTTGGTCAATTGGGCCCAATTTCTCTTTTGTATTTGGCCCAACCTTTTTTAATTTTTTTTTTTCTTAATTTGTTTGCTTAATTTATTTGAGTAAAATGTAGTCCAAAATGTCAAAAAGTTAAATTTTGTTATAAAATTAACCAAAACAAGAATAAGATAGTACCACTATAATAGACTATAGATGAATAACAACTAAACAAAGAGAAGAAGAGAATGGGAGAATAAGAGAGATTTTTCATTCTACCCTTGAAGGTAACTTTTACAATGCTACATGAGTCCTATTTATAGGACATAAGATATGTAAGTTACAAGCATATGGATGGTCTACCATTATGTGTCATAAGCATCTTATAGAATATGAAAGGACTAAGGGAGATGAGGAGAAGGACATCCACAAATATTCATAATACTCCCCCTTGGATGTCCATTGAAGATATGCCTCATTAAAACCTTACTAAGAAAAAACCCAGTGGGAAAAAATCTTAGTGAAGGAAAAGAGTACAATATCCTTTATGTGGGAACTGCCTCATTAAAAATCTTTCCAGGAAAACCCAATGGGACAAAACCGTGGAAAAGGAAAAAAAGAGTACAGTTTTCTCCCCCTGTTTGAAGCATCAATTAAGAATATTGATACCAATATTTTCTTCCCTGACACATTTGAACCAATATACACTGTGATATATATATATCATCCTTTTAGTTGAGCTTTATCTTCAATGCCCCTTCCTTGAATTGCTGATGTTTGAGTCTGATATGAAGAACCAATAACCATAGATTGCTTGTAGATTATAATGATGTTTCAATGTCACCATATGTTGAAAATAGTAGGTTTGGAATTTGACTTGATCTGGGTCAAAACAAATACCTTGTATCTGCATGATTAGTTTTATGAACAGATATGCATAAAATAATTGCTTCATTTGTCTCATGAAAATATAAAAACAAATATATTACACTCTGTTCTAGTACATTTTGATTGTTGATAAATTCTATCTCACTAAGTATAAAATAATACTATTACATCAATTCATATGACATTTAGTGACGCATGCGCGCACTAATTTAAAGTCTTCGAGATCTGTAATATTTGCTATCTTCTTGACACACACATCATGTACTCAATAGATATAATTTATCATCATTCACTTAGCTAATCGATCGATCTGCAGTCGAGAAAAACTTTGTTTCCCAAAAATATTTATTTTAAGATATTTCTCTATATCTTTTATCCTTCTAGGATTTTCTAGGTGGAGATCTATTTAAGGTTCAAACTCCAAATTCATCAAATATAATTTGAAGTCATTTTCTAGAATTCTTTCTTTGAGCAAGCTATAGTTTTGAAATCTCTTCAAGAGTTCCAATGATAGTAAATTCATTTCTAGATCTTTCCATAAAACTAAATGGACAAATCATGTATTCATATAATTATTACTATCAAATGAGCCATACAAATAAGTTGTAACACATCCATCATATGTAAATTGAGTCATTCATGTGCTAATAGACTAAGTATTAAATATTACTTACATTCACTACAGTGAATTTTTCTTCAAAATCAATGTTAGGTTTGTGCGAGTACTCTTGAACAACAAGCCTAACTAGCTTTACATCTTCAGTGTATGGACTACAAGTTGAAAAACTTTTTGCTTTGCAAAGCGAGCTTAGTGCACTTCAATTGATCTTTTCTATTTTGGCCAATCATTGTTTTGTCTAAATTCTTGTTAGACATTAGTTCATGATCCTCTTCATCACTTATAACATTTAGTGCTATATTATACATATCAAAATTGTCAACGTTGACTTTGTTTCGGTTCCTTCATATTTCATTGTTGACATAATTTATTGAGATCTCATTTCCAAAAATTTCAGTACACGACCAGCTTCTTTCCGAACTTGAAAATTAATTATGTCAAATTACTCGTTTTGAGTTTTCATATCCTCTTTTGGGTCATCTTGCTTTTAAGCTTATTTTATTGTGAGAAGATTTTTATTCTTTGGAACCGACCAATCCACATGCTTCATGCATGGTTCAGAGTCATTTGCAATGTTTGAGTGTCCAACAGGGACATCAATTTATATTTGAGTATTGCAGCTGGTGAATAATTTGCTAAATTTTGCAAATGAATTATTCTTTGAACTTCTGGTTCACATTGGTTTCTAGGAGGATCAAGATGAATAATTTATTTCACATAATACTCATTTCCAACTGCTTATCTCTCCCCCTAATGTTGGGAAAACTAATTCACCAAAATGATAATACTGAGCTATAAATACATCTCCGATTATTGGCTCAACATATTTTATCATGGATGGAGATTCATATACTCATGTATTCCAACATTCTTTAAGGATCCATCTTATTACGTTGTGATGGATTGACTATAGCATGCACAACACATCAACAATATCTCAGATGGAAAACATTAGGTCATTGGCCAAAAATCAATTGTAAAGGGGAGAAATTACATATGATAACATGTTGGCTTGATGCGTATCAATGTCCCTGTCTACAAGATTTCATGTTCCCAAGTAGAAATTTGGAAGTTCGATTTCATAGGTATTAGTCATATAATTAACTTTAGGTGTCTAATGAATGGTTCTTCAAGACCATTATATGAGTGAACATATGCTTTGTGATGTTCAATATAAACTCTAATAGTCATAAAATACTTATCAGATGCTTTCAAGATAATTCACATAATGAGCTCTTACTCGAATTAGTTGAGCAAAGATTCTCACAAACTTCTGGTTGTGAGTTGATGACAATTATATTTATGTAGCCATTTAGTTGATGCATCAATTAAAATAATAAAATATCTAAATGGCTCATCTGATTGGTGTATCTGCAGACAAACATCACCTTAAGCACATTGTAGAAATGTGGGAGATTTATTCCCTCAAATTCTCTACTTCCTTTGGGAACTGGTAATACAAAAAAGTTAATAGATTGAACAATCTATGTGCTCTTCAATACAAGTTCTCAAAAGAAAATTCTTAACTATTTTTTGCATCATAAAGACCCGGATGGCCCAACCTGGTCTTGCCAACGACAAACAATCCATAAACTTCCGGTTTAAGTTAAGTCTCATGATATACAGACATTGGAGATTTCTCTCGATAGGATATATCCACTTAGATGAATATCCTTGAGACTCAATTAGTTTCTATGATATTTAAGAGAATATAATACAATATTAATGTGTAAAAACCTTGTTCTTCAAGCTAGGTAACAATACAATTAGTTCTTCTAGAGCCTTCACTTACATTTGCAAACTTTTGATTGCAAGTATATAATAGGAACTTACGCCACCTTATGACTTCATGTCATAACTAGATAGTGCATGTAGTTTAGACTATTAAACTTCAGGTTTAAAACAACATTTTCTTTTCTTTTATAAGTGCATAGCAAACATTTAGTTTGTTGTAGCATAATTTTAATGTCTCTCACACATATTTAATATGAGAATGAAAAAAAAATTGTATTAAACTTTGATCACTTAAGTAGCAAAAAATAAAACTTCTAACTGATGTATATAACAGAAGTGACTATTTATAAATATAAAATTGGCGGTACACATATTTTCTTTTTACATGTTTATATGGAATTCCAAGTTTGAGAAAGAAAATAAGTTACATTTTTCAATAATCCCAAAATACGAAATCATTATTAGGAATAACAAATGTCATTACCACAAATAACACTTATATATATATGAAAAGAAAACAACACATTTGTTAGAAAAAAATTGAAGAAATATTTGTCTGCAGATACACCAATATTTTGTTCAATCAAATTATGTCTTAAACTTTCAAAATATTCTTGAAAGTATTTTCTCAATTTTGCTACTTCAAAAGTATAATTGTGAGAACGTAGAAATAAATTACTTGTTTTTCTCAATTTTCTTTTTTCACAGAATACTAGATCAAGTAATCTTACAAATTTTAATCACGCTCTAATGGTGGTTCTTCAGGAACTTGACCATAAATCTAACATATTTTGGTGGTCAAAAATATTCGAAGAAATCTTTTATAAAGGATGATGGTAACATTTATTTTACCAAAGATCATAATCACAACTTTTGTTGTAACCCAAACTTTTAATTTAATTAATTCTCTTCTAGGAATGAAGTTCAATCAATTGAGTGGTTTGTGATTATTCTTTCAATCACAATATCATATAATCTTTATTCAAAAAATATTATTGAAAATATTTTCTCATTTATGCCACTCCAGTAGCATATTCAATTATAATCACTAATATTTCTTTGATTCAATTATACTAAGATCAAATTGATCTTTTAGATTTTAATCATGGCCTAAAAGTTTGGTTCTTCAAGAACTCTATCATTAACAATGACCAAGGAAAATCTTATTTCATTTGTTCTCCAGGAACTAATTTTCAAATCTAAGCGATGACAAAAATATATTATGCTTTGAGCAATCTCTCATGGATGCTTGAACATATTTTTTTCCAGTTCTTCAAGAACTATATCACAAAATTTCACACTTTGGGAAATCCTATAGTATGTTTCAATATTCAGTTATTTGTGCAATCCTTCTGGGTTGTTTGAATGATGATTCTTCTGGAATTCATCAAGAATAGACAAACATGATAATTGTCTTTATGCAATCCAATAGAGATGCTTGAATGTTGAACTCTTCGGGAATTCATCATGAATAGGCAAACATGATAATTGTCTTTATGCAATCCAACGGGGATGCTTGAATGTTGAATTCTTTGAAAATTCATCAAGAATAGAAAACATGATAATTGTGGTAGCTAAATAAAATTCTCCATAAGTTTCTATACTAGAAATATAAGATTAACATGATAAAATAAAAGCTATGAGGAAGAACATCATAACATGAAACTAAGTTAGATTAAAGGAAAAAAGTAGAAGAAAACATATCTTAGCAAATTAGCCTCCAAGTTGATTAAGCCATCGTTTTGGTAGAGCTTCGTCTTTGATAACGTGTTATAAAATTAACCAAAACAAGAATAAGATAGTACCACTATAATAGACTATAGATAAATAACAACTAAACAAAGAGAAGAAGAGAATGGGAGAATAAGAGAGATTTTTCATTCTACCCTTGAAGGTAACTTTTACAATGCTACATGAGTCCTATTTATAGGACATAAGATATGTAAGTTACAAGCATATGGATGGTCTACCATTATGTGTCATAAGCATCTTATAGAATATGAAAGGACTAAGGGAGATGAGGAGAAGGACATCCACAAATATTCATAATAAATTTATTTTTATTACAATTTAGGAGTGTCCAATATGTCCAAAAATACAAAAAATAATAATACTAAAAATACAAAAAATAAAATAAAATCCGAAAATACAAAAAAAATACAGCAAAACACAGCAACAAATTAGGGTTCCCAACTGCTCTCCTAAGGCTGCTGGAGCTGCTTCTGGGCCTGGATCCAGATCTGAAAAATAGGTCAAAGGTAATTAATGTCTTAACCTAATTTCCACTATAAATAAATAGTCAGACACAGTCAAAAGACACGATGATACACACAAAAAATACTGCGAAAATCACAAGTAAGAAAAAAGGATTAGAGTTTTGCATTGAACCCTAATCCACTAAATACAGTTCTGAAATTCTGAATTGAAAAAGTAGCAGCAGTAGCAGTTCAAAAGAAGCAACAGTAGCAGATACAGTAGCAGAGTAGCAGCTAAAGTCACAATCACAAGCATATTAGGAGACATATCATGACGCTGGAGTAAAGGTTGGTTTATCCATATTATTAAATCTAGACATATAGAACTAGTGTGCATGAAATCTGTTCTGGTATTTGTATTTGTTGTTAAATTAGAAGATTTTAGGCTCGTATGTGTGTATAATACAATCCAATATGTTCTACTTGTTTAAAATTAGAAATCAAGCTTGTTAAAAACCATCATTTGCTGTCTATATTCTGTTTGTAGTAGTCCAAATCAGAACTGTATATAAAACAACTGCATAACACCATAAACATGAGAATCACAAAGATTATATCCCAATCAAAATCATAAAAATAGCAAATCAAACCAAAGAATGAGAAGGAGGCAAATGAGGTAGAAGAGAAATCGGACTGCAGAAAGCTTAAAAATCAATCGTAATAAAAACGAAGTAAAAAGCAACTTGCTGGTTCGCTCACCTGAGCTCCGGACACCTTCTCCGACGAGCATTCCTACGAGCCTTCCAAAACAAACTCCCAATCACCACTTAAACCAAGCCAAACACGCCCAACACCGTGACCACCTTCAAAACCGAACCAAAACTAGGCAAAATCACTGCAAAACCACCCAAAAACGCTAGATCGGAAACTGGTTCTTTTAATGACAGAGAAACCGAAGAAGGGAGTGTGAAAACAAAAAAAAAAACGAACCTGGAGTCATTTGAGGGGCCGCCGGAAAAGGCGTTCACCGGCGCCACCGTGTCCCTTTCTTCTCCATCTTCAAATGGGAAGGGGTGAAATGATTTTTAGGGTTTTCAATTTTAGGGTTTCCCCTTATATAGTGTCTCCCCATTTTAGGTTTTTTTTATGTATTTTAATTTATTTTATTATCTAATTACTAAACAAACCTCACCAATCTACGCGTGCACCTCCCCTCACTTAAGCCCAGTTTCGCATACTGGGCCCTCCTATGCGAACTGGGCTTGCTTTTTACACCTCCTATTCAGTTACACAACCCCCGTAACTAATAACACCCCCATTTTGCAATTTTCACTTTTTTCTCGTTTTTTTAATTCTTTTTCAACTTAAATGATTTCTCATTAAATCAAACTTTGTTTGTGGTCTTGCGAAACATTTGCTTGCATGATTATTAACAATGAGGAGCTAGTGGTGATCACTTAGAGCCTTTGCTCAATTGATCATCATGAATGCCTAATTTTTCTAAAGACTTTCAATAAATCAAACTTTGTTAGTGGTCTTGCGAAGCCTTTGCTTGCATGATTACTAACAATGAGGAACTAGTGGTGATCACTTGGAGCCTTTGCTCAATTGATCATCATGAATGCCTTTTTCTAAAGACTTTCAATAAATCAAACTTTGTTAGTGGTCTTGCGAAGCCTTTGCTGGCATGATTATTAACAATGAGGAACTAGTGGTGATCACTTAGAGCCGTCGCTCAATTGATCATCATGAATGCCTAATTTTTCTAAAGGCTTTCAATAAATCAAAAAACTTTGTTAGCGGTCCTGCGAAGCCTTTGCTTGCATGATTATTAACAATGGAGTGCTAATGGTGGTCACTTGGAGCCTTCGCTCAATTGATCATCATGAAAGCTCGCCACAATTAAACAAGATAAAAATAAAACCTTCCCGTAACTACGTAGCTTTGAATTCTCCATCGCACCGGGAGATACGTAGGAGCGGATCCCTCCGTCAAGCACAGCAAACCAAAAACATTTTTCCTTTCAAAAACCAAACACTTTTTCCAAGATAAAACATTATCAAAACCAAAAACTAAGAACTATGTAGCTTTGAATTCTCCACCGCATCGGGAGATACGTAGGAGCGAGCGGCTAACTCTCGTCAAGCGCCAAAAATAAAAAATTTCATTAAGTCCTTTCAATCAAGAAGCAAATTTAAGTATTTTCCAAATCAACACTTAAAACCACACGTTTAATTAAAGGTTCCCTTTCGGTAGAAAGGAGGTGTGGGGTGCTAATACCTTCCCCATGCCTAACCAACCCCCGAACCCAAATCTTCAGGTTTTCCAAAAGGCCATCTGTTCCAAAAAGGTTTTTCTTCAATATTTCCTTATAAAAAATATTGGTGGCAACTTCATTATTTTAAAAGGTTGTAAACGAAGAAAACCCGTCGTGACTTTTTGGTGCAATAGTGGCGACTCCATCGGGACTTTTCCTTTTTTGTGGGTCAAGCCTAATTAATTAAATGTGTGGTTTGTGTTATTGATTTGATTTGGATACCTTGTTTGCTTCTATCCATTTCGGTTTCCTTTTCTTTCTTATAATGTCGTATGCATGTGCATTTGTTTTCTTTTCTTCCATGTTCGTTTTTCCTTCCTCCTCCTTGCTTATGTGCCCTCATGCATATTCCCCAATTCTATCATGTTCCCTCTTATTGGCTCCCTTTCTTGAGGTAAGCAATGCACTTGGTTGTTGTTGAAACCCTAGGCTGGCTTATTTGGTATTAAACCTAGGGTAGACAACATGTTATTGTTTGCTTTTGTCTGGACTGTTCTGGGTTTTCATTTGCAGGTGGGGAAGGGTATTTATTTCTAGGTGTCGTGCCCTCAACACACACTTCACACCCTATACTTATGAGCATTGAGTGGGGCCTAAAACCCAAGGTCTGAACAAAAACCTAGAGGAGTGGGAACGATTAGTGACTGCCATTCGTAGACCTTTGTCTGTATGGCTCTCATGAAAGTTCCGCCCAAGAGTGCGCTTTGTCATGATGCCTCACACTCGGTAGCTTTGTACGATTGTGGGTGTCATCATGAGAGAGACTTTAGGTTCTAATCACCGCCACATCGAATGGAAACCAAGAGCTAAAAGTCTCTCATGATGACACCCACAATCGTAAAAAGCTACCGAGTGTGAGGCATCATGACAAAGCGCACTCTTGGAAAATATTGAAGAAAAACCTTTTGGAAGGCGGATGGCCTTTTGGAAAATGGAAGATTTGGGTTCGGGGCCTCGGTTAGGCATGGGAAGGTATTAGCACCCACACCTCCTTTCTACCGAATGGGAACCTTTAATTAAACGTGTGGTTTTAAGTGTTGATTTGGAAAATACTTAAATTTGCTTATTGATTGAAAGGACTTAATGAAAATTTTTATTTTTGGCGCTGACGAGTTAGCCGCGCTCGCTCCTACGATCTCCGATGCGGTGGAGAATTCAAAGCTACGTAGTTCTTAGTTTTTGGTTTTGATAATGTTTTATCTTGGAAAAAGTGTTTGGTTTTTGAAAGGAAAAATATTTTTGGTTTGCTGTGCTTGACGGAGGGGATCCGCTCCTACGTATCTCGTGCGATGGATGGAGAATTCAAAGCTACGTAGTTCTGGGAATGTTTTTAGTTTTTATCTTGTTTAATTGTGAAAACTGAGCTTTCATGATGATCAATTGAGCGAAGGCTCCAAGTGACCACCATTAGCACTCCATTGTTAATAATCATGCAAGCAAAGGCTTCGCAGGACCGCTAACAAAGTTTTTTGATTTATTGAAAGCCTTTAGAAAAATTAGGCATTCATGATGATCAATTGCGCAAAGGCTCCAAGTGATCACCACTAGCTCCTCATTGTTAATAATCATGCAAGCAAAGGCTTCGCAAGACCACAAACAAAGTTTGATTTAATGAGAAATCATTTGAGTTGAAAAAGAATTAAAAAAACGAGAAAAAAGTGAAAATTGCAAAATGGGGGTGTTATTAGTTACGGGGGTTGTGTAACTGAATAGGAGGTGTAAAAAGCAAGCCCAGTTCGCATAGGAGGGCCAGTATGCGAAACTGGGCTTAAGTGAGGGAGGTAGGTGCGCAGAGATTGGTGAGGTTTGTTTAGTAATCAGATATTAAAATAAATTAAAATACATAAAAAAAACCTAAAATGGGGAGACACTATATAAGGGGAAACCCTAAAATTGAAAACCCTAAAAATCATTTCACCCCTTCCCATTTGTGTGGCTGCGCCGCAGCCAATAGAGAGGGAGAGCTTCAAGGCGAAAATCTCGCCTGGTTTCTAGAGAGTGAGAGAAAATCGGTCTTGAGGTGAGAGAGAGAGATGGAGCGCGAAGAGTGAGAGAGCAAACGCAGCAAAGAGAAGAAGAGCTTGAAGATGGAGAAAAAAGGGACACGGCGGCGCCGGTGAACGCCTTTTCCGGTTGTCCCTCAAATGACTCCAGGTTCGTTTTTTTTGTTTTCACACTCCCTTCTTCGGTTTTTCTGTCATTAAAAGAACCAGTTTCCGATCTAGCCTTTTTGGGTGGTTTTGCAGTGATTTTGGCTGGTTTTGGTTCGGTTTTGAAGGTGGTCACGGTGTTGGGCGTGTTTGGCTTCAGTTTCGTGGTGGCTGGGAGTTTGTTTTGGAATGCTCGCCGGAAAGCTCGCCGGAGAAGGTGACCGGAGCTTCGGTGAGCGAACCAGCAAGTTGTTTTTTACTTCGTTTTTTATTCTGATTGATTTTTAAGCTTTCTCTGGTCTGATTTCTCTTCTACCTCATTTGCCTCCTTCTCATTCTTTGGTTTGATTTGCTATTTTTATGATTTTGATTGGGATATAATACTGTGATTCTCATGTTTATGGTGTTGTTTGAGTTGTTTTATATACAGTTCTGATTTGGACTACTACAAACAGAATATAGACAGCAAATGATGGTTTTTAACAAGCTTGATTTCTAATTTTAAACAAGTAGAACATTTTGGATTGTATTATACACACATACGAGCCTAAAATCTCCTAATTTAACAACAAATACAAATACGTAATGCATTTCATGCACACTAGTTCTATATGTCTAGATTTAATAATATGGATAAACCAACCTTTACTCCAAATACGATATGTCTCCTAATATGCTTGTGATTGTGACTTTAGTCGCTCATCGTATATCAGATTCTGCTCTCCATCGTTGTTTCTTTTGAATCAAGCATAGTGCTACTTTTTCAATTCAGAATTTCAGAACTGTATTTAGTGGATTAGGGTTCAATGCGAAACTCTAATCCTTTTTTTTTACTTGTGATTTTCGCAGTATTTTTTGTGTGTATCATCGTGTCTTTTGACTGTGTCTGACTGTTTATTTATAGTGGAAAATTAGGTTAAGACATTAATTACCTTTGACCTATTTTTCAAATCTGGATCCAGGCCCAGAAGCAGCTCCAGCGGCCTTAGGAGAGCAGTTGGGAACCCTAATTTGCTGTTGTGTTTTGCTGTATTTTTTTGTATTTTTGGATTCTACTTTTTTTTGTATTTTTAGTATTATTAATTTTTGTATTTTTGGACATATTGGACTCTTGGACACTCCTAAATTGTAATAAAAATAAATTTAACTTTTTTGACATTTTTGGACTACATTTTACTCAAATAAATTAAGCAAACAAATTAAGAAAAAAAATTAAAAAAAGGTTGGGCCAAATACAAAAGAGAAATTGGGCCCAATTGACCAAAAGCACTTAGAATAAAGCCTAAATAGAAGAAATAGGCCCATTAAGCTTAAAAATACTAAAACGAATCGAAGCACGCTTATGTGCCCAAATCAAAATGATAAGCCCAATAGTGAGAAAAACGACTTAAATAAGCCCACTTAGGTTCGACTATGCCCAAATATCGAGATTAAACCGAACAATGCACTAAAAGATCGATCATTCACGCGCATGCCTAGCTTAAGTAACGGTATTTCGGTTTGATTGAACGAATAATTGAAATTAGCTTAAATTAAAAAAGGACACTATTCTAACTACTTGTAATTGTGTGATCTCGAAAAACAAGTGACAAAAAGAAGACGGACAAAATTGGGGTATTACATTAGGTAAAATCGCTTTGCTTCACTTTTCTTGTATTTTTCAGCTCTTTGTTTCTCTTTTTGACTTGGAACTTTATCTTTGTTCTTTTAAGCTCAAATCTCCTTCATTTTCCTCAAAGCTAGACTGAAAGTAAAACAAACACTAGATAGTAAAATAGCTCAAGAATAGAACTAAATTGCTACACTAAATTTTGGACTTATCAAAGTGCATGTGTATTATATATACCACTTTTTGGCTGTTAAAAAAATAGCTTAAAAGAATATAATTTTAACCAGGTTAAAAGTATTTTTGGTCCCTTTAAAATTTGAAAATTTTGTTTTGGGTAAACCATTTTAACTAGGGGTAACCCTTTTAAATATTATCCTAGAAAGTTTAATGAAACAATAATAAATAATTAATATGAGCAAAGAAAAGATACTTTGATATAGTTTTGCGGTTAAGATGGTTTTTCCAAAGAGTTTTCAGATAAAGGTAGGTTAGAAAATTGAATTGTTCAATTTTTTTTAAAATAAAAAAAGTTTGGATTGGTTGGGATTCATGGGCTCACTAGGGTTAGGGCAGGGCCTCAAGGCATTTTAAGTGCTTACAAAGGTACTTACAGATAGGGGTGGGAATAGGCTGGGCCGACTTAGGCTTTACATGGCCTCGGCCCGACCTGCGTTGAAAATGTTGGGCCTGAGCCTGACCTAGGCTTATGATAAGACGACTTTTGAGGTCTGGCCTGACCTTTTGGAAAGCTTAACTAGGCCTGCAAGCCTGTTTAAAAATCTATTTCAGCAACAAAAAAAAATTACGAATGTCTACAACCTTTGAGTAGTGTAGACATTGTAAATAGATGAACAAACTATTCAATCAATGAGATTAAGATCTATTTCAAGATCTAACAAAATCTTTTAGGGTATGTTTGGGAGGGAGTTTTGGGAGGGGAATAGAGGGGGAGACGTATTTTTCAGTTCTAATTTGAGGAAGCTATAAAATATCTTTAAACATAAGTATATTGCTATTAAAAATATTATATTGTCATCTATCATGTTTTTCTTTTATTTTTTTAAATCTCAAATATACATTAAAATATAGACTAATCTTTGTCTAGCCTTCTCCTCCCTTCCCCAGCCAAAACCCTCTCCCAAACATAACGTTAGAGAATTATCTTTATAGGACATTTTATTTAAATTTTTTCTTTAGTAATACCTTTAAATATGTTAAAAATTGATTTTGAAAAAACATAAATTAATATGTTTATAATGTTTATAATTTAACACAAAGTCAAAAATTTAATATAATAATAGTAGTAATAAAAAATATTGTTAATATTTATTTAAATAGGACTGATTCTGTCTCTCTCTCTCTACATATATATATATATATATATATATATATATATATATATATATATATATATATATATATATATATATATATATATATATTGAGTGTGACAGAAAGTTGTAATTGTGGTTTTTTCAAGGGACGTAACTTTGAGATTTTTTCCAGTCCCTTACTCCTCGTTGTTCGAAGCACCATGAACAGCTTTTTCAAATCAAAGAAGGTATAAGCTGGAGTTGTCGAGTCTAGTCCCCGCTTTTTACATGCAACAAATATCTATAATTAGGACACTTACGGATCACCATGTTGAATGAAGAAAATAACACCAGATTTGAATATTCAAATTGTGGAACCAAGCAAGACCCTTTTAAAAAAACCAAAGGTAATATATAATATATAGATGAGCCTGAGGATACTCAACCCATATAGAATTGAGAAAAGTCGACGACAAAAAAGGAAAAGCACCAAAAACTAAAGGCTATACCTCCTAGGAATACAGTCAATAGGATCAACATACCTATCTAAAAAAAGGATAATTGGTTGAGTGAAAGGGACATCGTTGGTGGAAAAATGTTGGCGTACGGGGTTCGAACCCCGCTCCCCCCTCCCCTTTAACAACTAACACACTAATTACTAACCACTTTGTCAATCTAAAAAAAAGGATCAACATACCAGTCGTAAAATAACCAGTAGAAGGAATTACCCCGATTTTGGAACCACTACCAAAAAAGGGATAGTGTTCTGTCAATACATCTCCCAAAATTAGGAAAATCCCGAAAAAAATATATTTGTTTCTCTCAGTTCCAAATAACTCAGAGAACAGAATGATAGATGAACATCAAGCCATGCTTGCAAGCAAAGCAAGACTTATATAGATCATTGTTGATGCAATCGGGGGTTGAACTCAAACCAAATTGTCAACTATTCAAAATAAACTCAACGATTAAATTTGGAAAAATATGGTAAACTCTAGACAGAAAGATGGGAAATAGCCGGGGTACAATTCTCATCACAATAAAGAACAATTGAGATCTTTAACATGTTTCACAATGTTCGTGTCTTGTTGTCTTTCCGGTCGATCCGAGACTACAGCTTGGTACCGCCGCTGCGCTAATGCTTGGTACCGCGCGCTAAGCATGTAGGATTTTCATGTATTTTGAACGAGAGGAGGTACCAAGTAAAGACACGCGACGATCAAGTCAGTAGAGAATCATGGAATATGCAGGCTAAAGGAATGGGTACCTTGTTTGGCTATCTGAGCCTCTAATTATAGAGATCCTTACTAGCTCTGAGCCGTAGGATCGTTTGGGTGAATCTGAGTCCTCGAGGCTTAATGGATCAGGCCTTGGATGTGGATCCAAGAGATTGGGCTGGCCTAGGTCTTATTAGGCGCATGAACCTCGTGGCCATGTATGAAATGATAGGTCATGGAAATAGGTCCTAGTTATTGGGCTGACTCGGGTCCAATTCATTTAGTGGGCCTTGTGTCCCAGTCCAGAACAATTGCCCCCCAAGCCGGGGTTATTCCAAACGATAGCCTTTTCTTGAGATCGCTGCTTGGATCATCCTAGTCGGTCGGCTTGTTGTCGTTACCGTTGGACATTCAAAGTCACTTGCCAAGTCGTCCTCGCTGACCAGCTCATTGTCGTTACTTATGGACATTCCAAGTCCTTATCGGCTGGCACATTGCCGATATATTGGACATTCCAAGTCTCTTGTCAGGTCGTCCTCGGCGGCTGGCTCGTTGCCTTTGCCGTTAGAAATTACAAGTAGCTTAGGACTCGTCCCTACTACCACGGGTGCTTAGTAATTTTCTCGTAGTACATCGCCTCTTTACCTCGTAGTATTATTTCGATTAAGAATGTTGATTTCTCGTGAATTTTTGCCTAATATAAATATGGGTGACACAAGCATGATCACTGCCTACCAAGGAAGACAGGCTAGGAAGAGAGGGTGTGACCTTTCACAAGTTGTCTATGACGTAATCATCCCGCCGAAGTTGTATCTTACTTTGATCGTGATTTTGTTGTTTGCTTGAACGTACTTCTCCTAGCAAGGTACCGTTCAATTTCTCTTTATTTCTTAAATATTCTTACAACTCGTGTTGTTTTGTTTTCTTAATTTTGAGCCAGACACCTTAGGCGAGTTTATGGAAATTTTTGGAAGGCTCTTTCCCTGTGTATCCTTGACAAGCTTGTGCCTTGTTCTTTAAGCTTTGACTTGGTAGCTTCAGGGATGGGGGGCTTGTCCATATTCTCATAGGGAGGGAGAGATCCCATCTCAAAACTAGGAGGGAGGGCGAGATCTTGGCCCGAATAGCAAGTGATTTATTCTTTGAATAGTACTTGTTCTGACTACATGCCCTGACCTGCAGGTCTGGCCTGGCGAGGACCAAGCAGACGACTAGGATTGATAGTCCCTGGCGTCAGCCAATTTTTTCTCGAATTCAGGCTAGTCTTCCATTAAGCAAAGAGACAAAGAAGGAACATGATTGTCTCTGCGTGGAGAATGTTGCTCTTTAGAAAGACCTTGCACAGGCTGCAACTAGCTATCACTGCTCAAAAAGCTGCAGAGATAGAGGTTCTTGATGTTGAGAAGAAGATTGAAGATCTCGAACGCACCAATTCCTCTTTTCACAAAGACCTCGAGGTAGTGAAGAAGGATAGTGGCGATGCGAAGTTTCAAATGACTAAAGTGGCGCACAAGGCAGTACCTTTCCAAATATGCCTTTCAGAACTTCCTGGACCAGGCGTTTTCTTTGTATCTGGAAATGGATTTGGATCCTTAGATTTTTCGGATCGAGCACAAGGTTCAAGGTGGGAGGATCACCAAGTCTCATGCCATCAAGAATGACTTTGATGTCGTTGCGCCTTCATCACCTTGATCGACCACTGGCTTTGAATTTCTTTAGTTATGTAATTTCTTTATAATTTTGTTGACCTGTAATGACCTCGGTTGGTCTTTATAATTTTGCTGAACTGTAACGACCTCGGTTGGTCTATGTTTATGTACTTTGAGAGCTCAGCCTCTTCTATGGTGTGTGTTGCTTGAGTACTCTCGTTTAATCGAATTGTTGTTACCATTTGAATTATTGACAAAGTTTTCTCGCTGGTTCTTATTTACCACACACAAATTTGTATCACATCGGAACGAGGCATCTTACCATCCGGGGAAGAGATTGGGCAAGACATCCACCCATAATGTGAGAGAGGGTGAGATCCCCTCAAAAAACAAGAGGGAAGGCGAGATCTAGCACTTCCAGGTGGGAGAGGGCGAGACCCCCTCCATAAATGAGAGGGAGGGCGATATCCCCTCCATAACTGGGCATCGAAGAATCGAACGCCTTCTTCTCAGATTTCAAACACATGGTCGCACGCCTTAATTGGATAACCACAACCAATGTTATGGATCGTAGACTAGGCGAGGGCGAGATCTAGAACCTCAAAGTGAGAAAAGGCGAGATCGCCTCCATTTTTGAGAGGTAGGCAAGAACTACATCTTCCGGTGGGAGAGGAGAGATCCTCCACTGCGTGAGGGATGGCGAGCCAAAGGACTTGTTCTCTGGTTTATAGGTAGTGCAAATGATCGTAGCGTCGATCTCATGCCGCCCCTTTTTACCATTAAGCTTTAAGTAGGCCAGTCAGTCCCGTGCACTTGAATCGGGGTCAGAATTTTTAATCTGCACATAACGATGAAGGTTTGCAAGACAAATAAAGTTGTGAGAGCTATCTCATTCTCATTTGCATGCCTTGGGCATCTATTCACTCACGCCTTTCGACGACTGGGCATCCAAGCCAATGAGGTCGAGGCACTCAATAGGTTGGACTTGACTCTCCCTCGGTCTAGCTCATTACCCCTCAGGCTTACCCTTTCCTCGGGCATTCTTCACTGTAGCTTTTCCCCGAGGGGCTCTCCTAAGTTTGATTCATTGGTACTCTTCCTCGTGACTTTGTCTGGTGGTCCACCTCGGTACGCTAGTTTTCCCCTTTTCCTCTTGCTTGGCCCTCAGACCACAATTTAGTTATTTTTAGGTGTTAACAATTGCCCCCTTTTTGTACCGTTGTATAGCCGAGAGGACATGGTGATGGGTCAAAACCCTTTGACCGCCTTGATGCGGCGATTGGAAGAGAGACGTAATTGTTGCATCGTGACACTTGGCGCTTTGCGCATCCCAAAACGACTGTGCGACGGTTCCCAAGGGTTGCTTCGGTGGTTCCCTTCATAGCTATAAATAGCCTTCATCATTGCGTATGCATAGTTTATTTTCTTGAAACCGTTCTTGCTCTTTTCTTCCCTTGCACGAAACCAACCGTCTCGACTTCTCCTCTGTCACCATGTCTTCCCATTTTGATTCTCAAAGCAAAGACCATAGTTATGGAGGTGACGACAGTCCAGCCAGTTCTTCCTCTTCACAACAGGCCACATCGACCCCTCACCCTCTAGTCTCCTCCGACGATGTGCTCATCGCCGTTGAGGGTGGCGTTACCATCAAGCTTGTCGTCAACGAAGTTCGTGACGGCTTCAATGCTTTCTCGAAGGTGTTCAAGGCCTTTTCTTACTCGGGCCTGCCTATCACCCAAGATTGGTTCAGGGTGACCACTCAAGTCACGAAGACTAGGGGCTGGGCGAAGCCTACTAAGGAGTATTGCGCCTGGTTTGCCCGTGTTGATTCCGTCAAGAAGAACTTCTGGAGGGAATGGGGCATCCGAGATATGATTGCCTTGGCTACAACATCCATTCCCATAACTTTGACCTTCTCATTTACCCTCTTGGGATTTTGTTCCACCAATCTTAATGTCTTTGTCTTCCTTCGGGAATCATGACCCCCATTGTCCTCGATGTGGCTGCTATCACCGGCATGCCTGCCTCCGGAGGCTTCGTTCACCCGTGCAGTCATTTATGAAGGGAATCTCACCCACGAGGTGTGCGATCTCACCCTCCCTCTTAATCGTGAGAGAGATCTTGCCCTCCCTCCGGTTGGAAAGAAAGATCTCGCCCTCCTTGTGAATATGGGGGATATCTCGCCCTCTTCTATGTTGTGATGAGCATCTTACCTCATTTCGGCATAACACAACTTCACGTGTGGTAATCAACAAAAACTAACGTGAAAACATTGTTAAGAATTCAAATTGCACTCACAGTTTTGATAAACGAGGATACTAGAATGGCAGCCACCATAGACGAGGACAGGCTCCCAAAGTACGTAAACATAGACCAATTGAGGTCATTACAAATTCAAACAAAAGTGCAAAGACAATGCGTAACAAAATAAATTCAAGAGACAAGGGGGGCGGTCAAGGTGATAAAGGATCAACAACATCGAAGTCGGTCTTGTTGACATGAAACATGATGACCCTCCCACCTTGAACCTTCTGGTCGACCCGAAAGATATGAGGATCTAAATCCACCTCCGGGTACAAGCAAAGCACCTGCTCCAAGCAATTCCGAAAGGCATCTTTGGAAATGTCCACTGCCTTGCGCACCACTTCAGTAACTGGCGGCATCCCATAATCTCGCTCCTGCTCCACGACCTTGAGGTCTTTCTGAAAAGAAGAGCTGGCGCCTTCGAGATTTTCAATCTTCTTATCAGCATTCTAAGCCCTCCATCTCTGTGGCTCTCCAAGCAACGATAGATTCACCACACTTCTTCTAGAGACGCTCAAGGTCTTTCTGAAGAGCAAGATTCTCTGCGCGGAGGCAATCCTATTCCTCCTCTGTCTATATAAAAAGCAAGTCATCAGGATGTAATTCGAATTCTCCCCCTAAATAAAAAGTGTCAAATCGAAGAGGAATACCCTTAAGGGTTCCCTTACAAAGACGATTGATCTAGGAGTAGGCACCCGACTTGTGCGAAGTAACTCCACGAGCGGGATACCAGTACCTCCATCTAAGATAAGTAAGTCCTCAAACGATGTAGGCACGACTATCTTATCTGCACGAGCATAAACAGTGACCAGAATCTTCAACTGACAACGCCATGCTAGGCATCTCCGACATTTTCGACACAGATGCCAACCACTCAAGATGCCTTTTTGTCTTTTTTCTCAATGGAAGACCATCACGAAGTCGAGGAAAGTTTGGCCCAAGCCAGGGACCATCGGCAGATCTAACTTGTAGGTCAAGGGACATGTAATCAGAATAGTGTTATTCAAAGAAGAAGTCACTTGCTGCTCTGGCAAAGATCTCGCCCTCCCTCCACATTTTTGGAGGGTATCTCGCTCTCAAGTTAAGAATATGGACAAGCCCCTTTTTCCTGAAGTTACCAAGTAAATCTTAAACAACGAGGCACGAGCCTACAGGCACGAGTTTGTCCAAGATACATAAGGCATGAGCCTATCGAAATTTCCATCGACTCGCCCAAGGTGTCCGGCTCAAAATTAAGAAAGAGGAAACAACACGAGTTGTAAGCACATTTGAGAGATAAAAAGAAATTGACCAGTACCTTGCTAGGTGAAGCATGTTCAAAGATACAACAAAATCACGATCAAAGTAAGACACAAATTCGGCGCGATGATGACGTCAGGTTACACCCTCTCCTTTTGGCCTATCTTCCTTTGTAGGCAAGGATCATATTTGTGCCGCAAATTGAAAATATAGAGCTCATATTAATATGAGGCGAAAATTCATAAGGAATCCTTCGTATTTGAAACAATACCACGAGGTAAAGAAACAATATACTACGAGAATATTATTAAGCACCCCTAGGGGAAGGGGCGAGACCTAAGCTACTTGGAATGTACAACGGCAACGACACGACTGGCCAGCGAGGAAGACTTGGCAAGTGGCTTGTATTGTCCAACGGCAATGGTACGAGCCGACTGGCCAGGACGACCTGGTAAACAGTGAGAAATGTCCAACGGCACGAGCCGGCTGGCAAGGATAACCTGGCAAATAGCAACCTTGAACTATTTACATGTCAAAGCCCATCAATAAAGTCTCCATATGTTATTTTTTGAACCCCTAAATTTTCCCAATATACCCCTTTTTTACTTTCGTTTAGAAAACACCCCAATGCAAAAGTTAACTTTAGGGCTTTTGTGATTTCAACTTATTTTAAATAGAAAACCTTCACATACACACAGCTCGAATTTAGGTTGAGTGCAATCAATAAAATATTTTTGGCTAAATTATAGTTTCGATCATCATAATTTTAGAAACTCGGACATAGAGCTCATTAATGTATGTGACATATGATATAGGCAAGTACAAGTGTCTACCATGTGAATTAATGAGACACATCACCGTGTCACATTATTTATTTAATTAATAAAATACTTAAAATAAAAATAAATTAAAAAATATTAAACAAACGAAACTAAAACCTAGAAATATAGTCTCTTTTTTTCTTCGTCAGAGAGCACCCACTGTTGTTCTCCCACTTCATAACTATATTTTCTTTCCAAGTTTCTAAAAGCTTCAAAAACACTCATCAACGGTGACTATAATTTCATGGATTAAATTAGTGATTTACTCCATTTATTTTAACAAAGTTATTAAAGCTTCTACAATCTGTTAGCTACTTTGGCATCTAAACCTATATAGTCTGGCCAAATTTTCAAAAGATATTGAAAGGCACCACTACTCAAAAGTTTCATCCAAGAGGGGTCTCAAAACCAAGCCCTTAGTTCCACTACATCATGATTGCTCCCAGCCTCCCAGGATCATGATTACCTATGACGCACCGACACAAATTTAGCCACCAGACACGACATGTAGACACAGATAATAATTTAGAAAATAAAAATAATTGAAGCGTTGGTGTTGATGTCAGTGTCCAACACACAACACGTCTACGACCTGAAATGTTAGTTTTACTGAGCTGATTATAAGTGCACTATGATGAAAGCTTCTAAGATACAGACTAAAAAAGGTAAAATGAATATTGCTTTGAAGAAAATTACTTTACAAAGACTTTCACAAAGTTCGATTTAGTATCAAATGAGATTATGTACAAGGTACAATCTTCAGAAACTATATCTATGTCCTTTAAATTTACAAGCATTATTATTGACAGCTAATTACAATTACCTAACAGAAGAAATGAACCTTTTAATCAAAGGGCACTCCACCACAACTTCTTCCATTAAATTTCTCCATGAAAAAAGTCTCAACTTAATGATTAGCAGTTGAAGTCGAAGAACGAAACGGCCACAGAAACGATAGCGGATTTCTCCTTCCATGACCATTATCATTATGACCACTTCTATTAACATTCCATCCTCCCCAATTTCGACTACCACGCCCTCGAGGTGGCAGCTCAACACGACAAACCGGACACGAATTATGTAGAATTAACCAAGGAACAATGCAATCCGAGTGGTAAATATGGTTACATGGCATCTCCCTAACCTTAGATCCTAGTTCAAATCTTTCGATACAAACCGGACAATGTGAATCAGAGTTTAGATGTGTCTGTCGAATCTTAATTGTACGCATCGCTTCAATTGAAGATCGCGAAGCAGGACGTGGACCAAGCCGATCATTAATATTAAGTTGTTCCATAAGTTCATCCATTAAGTTGCCACCGAAATTAACGCGCCTAGGACTAGGACCACTTCTTGAGCTAGCATTAGACATGGAGAATCCAGACGGTGAGGCTTGAAGTAAGAATACATCAAAGTTTGGATTTGTTCTCATGTAACTATCAACAGCATCTCTAAATCCAATTCTTGGCACAGAACCTCTTTGACTTACAACAGCATGTATAGCATCGAAAATATCAGGCACGACCTGAAACTCTTCGAGCTGCGATGAAGAGCCGTGTTGTTGGGATGCAACTCCTCGAATCGTGTTAAGTTGCTGCACGAATCCACCGTCACAGTAAGGGCAAAGGAGATCCCTTCCTGTAAGCAAGATTGGTTGCCTGCATGTGTGACACCAGTATGTTGCTCTACTTGACATCATTCCTCCTTCACTAGAAATTTTAACTAAGAAAATTCACCAAAGTTTAGTTTCTTTCTGCATCAAATTTAGAAATTTTGGTGAAGTCTTTATGCAGCACACTAGATGCTCAATATTGAGGGTTTACAACAAATTCATGTACATAAATTGAAATGAAATCAGTTTTTCCCCTAAAGGAAAAAATAATCAATTATAAAAACTAAATTAAGAAGGAAAAATGTTCATACGAGAAACAGAGAAACAGAGAGGTTTAGAAATAGGAGTTATTATCATAAATCACTACCTCTCAAGGTCAACAACATAGAGAGAAAATAAACAACAAAATCCAAAATGAAAATTCAAGTTATATTGACATCAAAGCAAATAACTTTCAAAGAAATAGGAGTTATTACCATACTAAGTTCATACCTACATAGATTTCACTGAATAGATAGATGTCAAAGTAGCAGCAACTACACAATAAGAAAGAAAAATATAAGGAAAGAGAGAGGAAAGTACTCTGTCTGAAAATTAAGAGCTTGGTAGCGTGAGATTCTGAACTTGCTGGAGAGAGAAAATAAGGATAATGCCTAGTGATTTTCACCTATTCAGATGTTTGACTATTTTATTTGTTTAATATTGTAAAATACTAGATTATGGATCGTCAACGATGAAGTGACTTTTTGGAAACTTCTGATTGCTGTAGTAATAATATATATTAAGAATCACACATCAGATGTGATAAGGCCTGAAAAAGAGTTTATAAGTGGGTGACACTCTTCACCTTACAAATTAGTTTTGTGGGGTTGAGTTAGGCCTAAACCACGTTCTAAGAATATACGATATAAAATACTGAGAATTCAGAATTCAATTATATCTATTTTTGTAGTTATCTATTGATATGTAATACTCCGATAGCCAATGAGCGTTTTTAGGTATGATACTCAAAATCAAATCACTCAATTTTTTTTATATCTAAGAATTTTAAAGTAAATTTAAATAGGAAAAAACTTAAATGTGATTGGTATTAATTCGTGGATTTGTTGTTGATATTATTAATTATCTTTTAGTTATTTTTTTATAAATTTATCCATGTGTCATTGTACAACGGAAAAACAGCAGCACCAACCCTATGGAACCGCGCTTAAGTTTTGTCTATTTAAATATTGTACTAATTTTGTCTATAGGATATCTTACCCAACAAAATTCAATGAGTGTCATAAATATTCTCTCTTTTAATTAATTTTAAGATACTTAAATATAAAAAATGACATATCATTGAGTGATTGGATGTTGGACAACAAAACTCAATAGGTATCACCGTATAAGAGTGTTCACTATATTATTATAAGGTTAATGGATGGGCATGTTTTAGCTCATCTACATCAATTGCTGCTATTGAATTCAGCCCGAACAGGGTATTGTGAGCTAACCAAGTCCAGAGCACAATACCCTAAGAGATGTGTAAACGCCTTCATTTAGACATTGGCTTTCTGGATGTTGCTTGTACTTCTCCAATGATAAATGCATGTCCGGATGGATCCCAATTGCTATATGTTTGTACATATGCACTCTCAAAAAATAGAAAAAGTAAATAAAAGCACATGACACAACTAACATAGACCATCCAACCGATCGAGGAAAAAAATTAATTGCAGCTACTCAAAGGGTGACAGGAAAAAAAGAGAGGAAAAGAAAAAGAATTGTTGATAATTGATAAATTCATCATATTTGGGCATTGAGAGATTACCCAGTAAATTGTATAAACCCAGAGGAAGTGATCCAAGATGCTTCCATATGGGCAATTGTCCTACTCTTCAAGCATGTACAAATGAATTGAAGGATAAATTCTGAGAGAGAGAGAGAATGACACCAATTAGAGAGGGCATGAAAAGCATCCCAGAAAATTTGCATACATTCCCTTCAATGTGAATCGATTTAAAACGAAGAAGAAAACAACAAAGTTGTAATATGCATAGAGAAATCCCACAATTGAAGTTAGATAAAAATACTTAAAAAGGTTACTATAGTGTGTGTCTCTACCACCGAATGGAATGCTGGTCCATGTGAAGAAAACTAAATGATGACAAACAAATATGAAAAATAGTAAGAAAAAAAGGAAGATATAACATAACACACATACTTAATTAGTGACCAACCAATGATGACCAATTTTTGTTGTTGTACAAAAAGAAAAAAACAAATGATGAGAAAACCTTTGGGCCGGGTTGCCACATATCCACTTCCTGGTAGATGAGAATGAATCGAACACTAAGAACCCAAGGAAAAAAAAAGTTGCCATGTTAATGCCAACGTACGACACGCGAACTCTTCATACAAAGTTGCATTTTTGTCCATTTGTCTGTGCATATCTGAAGGAACCAACCGTATGTATGCCTCCGACATTTGACAAACCATTTAAACAAATGAATGGAAATGAGGCAGATAGGAATTCAAGCTTAACCTTCTCATGGGCAGACCCACTTAATTCGTTTCCTCCATGTAAAATGGCAGTTTCATATGGATGTAGTTACTTCAACTGTGTGTGTATTGTTAGGTATTAGTGGGCAGTTTTTTTTAGAGTAACCGAAGGCATAGGATAAGTATGTAACTTTGCATGAGTTTTTAAGGGTAAAATAGTCATGGAAAATAGGACACCAAAAAACAGTTTTTTTATGGAGTTTGTTTTTAAGGTTTCTCATTCATTTCCATCAATAATCCATATTCTATTATCCTGAAATAAGTTCTACTCAAATGCAATATAAAGAAGTAACCAAGTATCTATTTAGAGAAGGCATTTTTTAACTAAATAACAACATACATTTTTCTTCTTCTTCTCTGCCATAAAACCAACAACTGGCAAGTTAAATTTTAAATTATACCCACAAACTTCTATAGCTATTTTAACCAAAAAGCCTGCAAAGCAAAAGAACCGTACCTCACATTGATTAATATAAGTGGAAAGACATTGTCAATGTATAAACTTAATTCTAAAAAATGCAGGTGCCGGTTAGCATGGGAACGTGCTTAATCTTCCCACCATGGGAAGATTCCCTTTTCACCTACAATAGCCAATCTCTCCTGTTTTTCTTTGGTTTTTGAAAATGACCATTTATTTTAGTTGTATTATATTTTGACCCTACGTACAACTCTGAAAATTTTTCACAGAATTGCCGAACAAATTATATTATTAGTATATTGTAACCCATTTTCTAGAAATAAAATTGGTTCATCTTCATCTTCTTCATGATGAACTCATGAACATGTTGTTAAAAAAAACAATATGAAAGTGTTACGATATACGAGTAAAGAGACGTCATATATGATCTAAAATACGTCAAAATATATAAAATACCCAATATGAAATACGAGTACACTGTCTGGTCGTCTACTCGCCACTGTTAAAAAAAAGGAAAATGTAAATAAAAAAATTAATAATTAAAAAAAAACGGGTATTTTTATTTCGAAATTCTTTTAATTCGAAATCCCCCCCCCCATTTTTTCTTTTTTTAAAATTGTGATTTTTGTAAGTTCTCAAGGGTATTTTTGTCCGTTACGGTAAAAAAAAACCTTCAACTAATTTCTAACAATATAATAGTAAACAGAACCGAACTAATTAACTGTAATTCAAACATGTGCATTATAATATTCTTCGGTGCCATTTCTGCTCGGAATTGACCAGGTTGTTAGTTTTTTTTTTTTAGAGAATCACTAAGGTGTTAGATTTCTGGGTCGGTGGGTATCAATGAGGTGTTGGAATTCTAGATATCAAATTGGAAATTTCCGGGTCTCACAAACATAAATAATTCAAGTGAAATGTAAATCTATACAAATAATATTGAAGTTGTTCTGTATCGTATCAATGGATCTTTCCGATCCGAGATAGTTGGTAGGTGTTTAAGAGAGATCAATAATAGTCACATCCGAGATTGATGATTCGAGATGGGGGGTGTACCTGCAGAGTCACTCCGATGCTAAAGTCAGTAGCTGAAGAGTAAGTGCAAGTATTTGTGATAATTAATGCGTACCTCTCTCCTTGGAATAAATGTTGTATTTATAGGCTTAGAAGGCACTTGGGTGTGATCATCTGAACCATTGGTTGTGGAGGCGCATGGCAGGCCGTTGGATGAGTGATTATGGGCCTTAGTTGTTTGGAGGCCCAGTTATTTTGTTTTGAGGAATGGGGGTGTAAATAGCATGTGTGAGTTTTCCCCATAACAGTTGCCCCCCAAGTCGGTTTGACTTGTGGGGTTAAACTAGACTTGAAATATGTTAAGACAAATTACCTTTACCTAGATTCAGAAGAGCCGAGCTTACTTTGTGTCGGAATAAGAGTAATTGCCGATCTTGATGATTTAGAAAAACCGAGCTAGCTTTGTGCCGAATCCCAAAGTCATTGCCGATCTTGATGATTTAGAAAAACCGAGCTTGCTTTGTGCCGAACTAAAAGTCATTGCCGATCTTGATGCTGAGACGTTTCAGTGATTCTTCGATTTGGGAATTGTTTTAATGCTTTTTTGGACAAAGCAATAAATGCTCGTGTTGATTGATGTGACCATTGCAGGAATCGAGGTGTCTTTTTAATGATGACTCTTCGTTTTTCGTGCCACTTTGATTTGATTGAGTGTGTCGCTTCGAGAGTGAACAGTAGTCCTCTCAGGGTTACTATAAATAAAGGAGAGGGGAGGTCATTTCTACTCTTTGGTCCCTCGCTTGCTCTGAGTACCGACCTCGTGATTCCGAGTTTTCCGACGTTACTTTCTTTATTCCAAGAATTTTTCTTCATCGCTTATCTCGAAGCATCCTCTGAGGTTAGTATCTTGCTTCTAGTTTTACTTTTTACTGTGCTTTTTAATTTTCTCCGGGTTGGGATCTTGCCCCCAGCCTGCAATCTTCTTTGTCGCAAGGTGGGGGTTGTCAGGTCGGGTTCCGACCTCTTTCGAGAACCCATCATATCTGAATTACCCTGATAATTTTGCCCCCATCCCTGTAGGAAAAAACTGGCGAAGACCAAGCAAACAACCCGTGCCGAGACACTCCGACTTATTGATCAAGCCGAGCAAGCTCGTAAATCCCAAGGCCCCGATATCGGCAAACTAATGGCGGCAAGATCAAGAACCGACTCTCACCCAACAGATCGTGAAGAAGTAGTTGCCCCCGAGATTCATGAAGAGGAGAATTCCGGACCGAGGGGGAGTGACAGCAAAAAGGTTTCTGATGGAGAATCGACAGCCCCTCCTTTCACACATAATACACCGGTTCATGAAGCTCGGATAGATATGGGCTCGGACCCAAGTTCCTCTGAAGATTCTGATTCTGAAACTGAATCGGACGGACGAAACGGTGAGAATCGTTTTGGCGATCCAGAAGACATCTCAACCGAGGAAGTTGATGTAGAAGATATCGGCGAGGAAGAAGAAGATCTAGAGGGTATGGATGGTAGCTTTGAACTGCTGTATGGGTACGAAGATTCTGGTAGCAATAATTTCGATCTTCCCGTAGATCCTCCCTTAGGCACTCCCCGAGACTATTCGTGGGTTTCCGAGACTCTCCGGGGTGTGAGATCGTTGATGACTTCGGATGTTGACATCAGTAATTTTTCAAAAAGGCTCTACTGGAAGGATCCAGAACGATGGTGTACTTTCAGGATGGAAGAGGGGGAGCACGTGGCCACTTACCCCACCTCTCTCAAGTTCATTATTTACTGGACGACCTTGGCTCATATGAGAGTCTGACCCCCATTTACTGCTTTCCAACAATCTGTGCTGGCGAGGTTGGATGTAGCCCCTTCTCAACTCCATCCAAATGACTGGGCTTTTGTGCGTGCTTTCGAGCTCGTATGCCTTCATTTGGATCGACCCTTATCTCTACAGCTTTTCTTTCATATGTTTGAGGTCAATAAACGAACTGAGAAGAATAGTGGCAAATGTTCTGTACCGTATCAATGGATCTTTCCGATCAATGATAGTTGGTAGGTGTTTAAGAGAGATCAATAATAGTCACGTCCGAGATTGATGATCCGAGATGGGGGGTGTACCTGCAGAGTCATTCCGATGCTAAAGTCAGTAGCTGAAGAGTAAGTGCAAGTATTTGTGATAATTAATGCGTACCTCTCTCCTTGGAATAAATGTTGTATTTATAGGCTTAAGAGGCACTTGGGTGTGATCATCTGAACCATTGGTTGTGGAGGCGCATGGCAGACCGTTGGATGAGTGATTATGGGCCTTAGTTGTTTGGAGGCACAATTATGTTGTTTTGAGGAATGGGGGTGTAAATAGCATGTGTGAGTTTTCCCCATAACATAAGTTTATCAAAATTTAAGGTTTTAATGTAATTTTAAATTGAGACTCATTTTAATGTAATTTCTGGGTGACGACTTGTTGGAGCAAATGGATCGCAAGGAACAGAGCTATTTTCAATAACGAGGAACCAAGTGTCGATTCGGTTGTGACTCGTGTCAAAAGCTATATTTGGAGTTTGTGTATTTATAAACTGAATTGTAATTCCTCTATTTCTATTTCAATGTGGTGGACTCACCCACTCCAATGCCCTAAATAATATGTAATCTAGGCGGGAGAAAGCAGTGAGTTAGGTTGATTATCCTCACTGTAGTGTAGTTTGTGCGATGTATTCTTTTCCCTGCCTGAGTTTTTCCCCAATGGATTTTGGCTTAGGGAGGTTTTGAGGAGGCCCTCTCCCTTTCCTACTTTCCATTGTAAGGGTTGACACCCCTTATGCTCCTTTAATGAAATTATTGCTTATCTAAAAAAAATTGAGACTCATTTTAGTAATTTTACGTCATGTTTAATTAACTGTGTTGTGTTCATTTGTTGAATTGTGAAGTGTTTAAATAATTGTGTTGTGTTCATTTGTTGAATTGTGAAGTATTAACGTATAATTATATAAGTATAGTTTGTTTAGATAGTAAATAAATAAAGAAATAAAATTTCAAATTATAGTGTGAACACTAAGAAGTTAGTAAATATAAAACCAATTAAAAAATAATTTTCAATAGTTTAGGAGAAATAATGTAAATATAACAAAGTAATTTCATTAGTGCCAAAGGACTTAATATTAAATAAGTTAAACTTTGTGCAAAAGGGGTGTACAGTTACTAAGTAATAGATCTCATCCACACAATAAATAAATGTTATATCAATGGTGGAAAATGATTGAAAAGGGAATCTTCCCATGGTGGGAAGATTAATGACAGTCCCATGCTAACCGCCACCAAAAATGCATACCTAAGAGTGAAAACCCAAACAAAAATGATAGAGTCAACAATATACACTGCTTGTTTGTTTTGTTCCTCCCTAACTCTCCACCTTTTGCATCTCCAATTAAAGGACCCTCCTCCTCTTTCAACAGTTATTGTAGGAGATGAAACCTGCAACAATAAGAAAAATAGAGTTGAAAAATGAAAGGAAGTGAAAGTATTTTAAAGCAGGCCAAGTAAGTTGAGATGGAAGAATGAGTCTGCATAACCTTTGACTCAGGTCGCTTAACAATAGTGGCAAATATCTATCTTGACAGAAGAAAAAAACAATAAGAGATTCATAAGTATATATATATATATATATATATATATATATATCATAAGTAATTTAAATCACGAATGTTACCACCCAAAGATCCAAGTCGAGAAAGGAAGCACGTAGACTACTCAGTAAATACGTGGCTTTACATCATTTTCATTGGGACCCCCAAACCCACGCTGTTGTGAATCATCGCTACTTTAACAAAAAAAAGGATTCCGGCCTCACCGAGGCTCGAACACGGACCAGTTAAGTGGCGAGCCACACATTCAACCACCAAACGTGCACAACATCTGTCAAGATTACATTTTTCACAGGTTTAATATGCTAACCAAATACACATGTGACTAACTAATCCAAATAACGTCTGGCATTAAAGCTTGGAGATTTAAAATTATCGATCTTTAATTCAATATTAATAACGAATCATCATGATTTTGCACCAAGAAAAGATTTCTTATTCTATTTCTTAATCTATTCCCACTTAATGTATTAGTCAAATTACTTTTTATGAGAGAATTAAATGGGCATAAAACTATTGCAGATTTATTCCCATTCTTCACTTGAAGGGCTACAATCACGGCAACATTACTAATTTTTAGGACAGCACAAAATCAAAATATATTTGTATCAGTCAACACCCATTTGACTTTCTACTTAATGCACCTATTAATGGCTAGGGGTAATAGGCGTAATTCACCTTCTGCATTATCCCATAAACCTAAACAATGTATCACACGCACACAGCATATAGAAAACGCAATATCTCTGTTATAGTGCGAAAGAAATATCATGATTCTTAGTTCGACGGCGAGTTACAAAAGGATCAACACCCAATTTGCTACCGAAATGACTTCCAGAAAGAACATCATGATTGTTCCCCATATGCCACTGGTCAGTGTCGCTAATCTCTCCCCAGACAAAGAACCATGAACCGTTGTAGTGAGAGTCTTGAGAAAGTGGGACGTACACTACGAGAGGTGGTGACAAACACATTGCGATCGAGTTAGTCTTAGTCGACAAAGAGGTGATGAAATCAATAATTTCAAATATGTTGCAGATTTTGTTTTCATTTAAATATAATTTTTCATGCTAAATACATACTGCACATAGATCACATAGATTAGTCATACTCTAAATTATATTTTTGAACTTTATATCATGCATTCGACTATAAAACAACTAACCTAACGTGATACTAACTCTATGTGCTATCATGCCATAATCAGGACATGTTCTTATTTGGCATTAACATAACTCAGATATTTTTATGTGCAATACTAAGCATAATAAAATCTATTTTATTGAACTTATCTAATTATGGCATCTCACCTTTAAATTGTCAAACTATTTTTATTGTGGTTGTTCTTCAAGAAATTTTTACCAATTTATTTCATTACTTCGTCCAGGGATCGAAGATCCAAGCCAACATTGATAAGTCGTTCATATACAAACACAGCGGGTGTCTCGGTGAGGGTTTCGTCTACAAGATGGCGAAGTTTTCGGTAGCAACTAACTATGGGGAGTTAGTAACTAATTATGATTGGTGTTGTTGCGCAAAGAGGTGAGGAGCCTAATTATGAGAGGTGGTAGGAAGTTTTCGGTAGCAACTAACTATGGGGAGTTTTCGTCTACAGAACTTACATTATACAAGACTAAAATTGTGTCATAACTGGTTTTTCCTCAACTTATCACAGAATAAGAGTCTTCTACAGTTGAATGCATGATTGGTGTTATTGTACTCTATGAACAAAAAAAAACAACAAAACCTCTCCTCTAAGGCACATCTGCTAATAGGCGAATTAACGGTGTCGAGGTATCTATTACGCGAAGATCATAATATATTTATCAGTTGAAGTTATTTATTTGCGTCTTTGTGAGTAGATCATAAAACTAGTATATATATATATATATACTAGTATAATTAACCCGTGTCAGCACGGGTCGAAATTCATTTGTTTAGACACCGTAAGATAATTACTTCAACTATTTTAAATATTTGTATAATAGTAGGAAATTAAATTTAGATTTATATATATATATATATATATAATTATATATTATAATTTTGAGATCCCGTGAAATAAAATAATACTTTAGTAGTGACAACCCATAAATAAAAATACTTTAACAACTACATAAGAACTAATCAAATAATACTTTAGTGGTGACAACCACAGTGTATATAATTTGAGGGGTATTTTCATATTGAGATGTTATTACAACAGAATTACTTATAAATATTATACGGTCTAAAATAGTATTAGTAAATAGTAACTTACAAATATATAGCAAATATACCTTTGCATAAGGACATGTAGCTTGTTTTTGACTAAAGTTCGATGGACGTTGACAACCGTAGGATCAATGTTCTCTGTCATCTTGTTTATTCTCTCTACTTGTTTTCTAAGTGCAACCGAAGGATATTAAGCACAAACGTTGTAAACTACAAATATACTGATCGATCAAAGTTATATTGATTCTATTTGTATGTGCATCAAGCTGTTGATTCTAATTGTATGTGCATCAAGCTGAATACAAAAATATGTGACAAACATTTTTAATATATAACATTATTTATAAGATGAGAATTAAAAAAGGTTGAAATGGATAAAATTACTCATATTTAATATTGATCTTTTCTGTTGGCAAGGATTTTGGTCCAGTCCCCCCTTCGCTTTTCTCTGTTTTTTTTCCTTTTTTTATTAATACATTCGGGCAATCTGTCCGTTTGTTAAAAAAAAAACTCATATTTAATAATATTCTAGTTAATAAAGCAAAATTTGAACTCATGACATTAAAATTGACATAGATAACTTTGACCACTAAACCAAACAAACTATTATGAATACATAGTTAATTTTTGTTTATATATTTGTTACTATTTTAACCCCCTCTAATTTTTTGGTCAAGATCCGCCCCTGAGTGTAGGGGCAAGTAAGTAATTGTATAGTGGGAGTGTTTGTATTTGTAAGGGCACCATTGGAATATTGAAAATAGGACACCAAAAGAGCAGTTTTTTTGGAGTTCTCTTTATATATTGTTATAGATATAGACTAGAAAAAGCTGATTTAGTGACCAAAATTTGTGACGGAAAAATTGAAATCCTTTTCTAATTCTGGCGTCACAAAATTTAGTAAGGGAATTAGAGATGGATTTCACATTTTTTGGCGCTGATTTTCCTTTTCTAATTTTAATTTTTTTAGTAGATATCAGTTAAGGAATGCAAGTTAATACCAAAGAAAATGTATGGATAATGCAGGGGAAAGTGGTAGATCATTGACATGGAGAGAAAGGGTGAATATAGCAATAGGTGTATCCAGAGGTCTAAAGTATCTACACGAGAATAACATAATACATGGAAGAATAAAACCAAGTAACATTCTTCTAAATCATGACCATAAACCATTGGTACTTCTTAAAACCTTGAGCTAAGTTTCAATATGAATAGGCTGTTTTTTCACCTTAGCAACTAACTACTTGTTGAATACAATGCATATTTTTAGCTCGGAGATTTTTGAGTTACGAAAAGAAAGACTTGAATTGAAGAATAGCAGAAAGGATAAAAGTCTGCGAAATTGCGGATATATTGCACCAGAGTGTCATGAGACTGGAAAACTATCAACAATTGGAGATGTGTACTCTTTTGGTGTGGTTCTTTTAGAATTGATCACTGGCCATATGATTTCAGATAAAATACCTGGACAGAAATGTCTTGTTGAATGGCTAAGAATTTTATGATTTTATTTGTCTATGCTACAATCTACTGCAGTTAACTAATAGTATATGAAAGCATCCAATTTGTTTCACTTTTGTTTAAAAAAATGTCTAACCATAATCAAGACAAATTTGGTGTTACTCTATTCTTACTGTCCTTAGTTTGCCATCTATCTCGAAATAATGTATCAGTTTAATTAGTATACATTGCCAATGTAAAGATATTTTACACTATCAAACAATCACAAATTGACGTGTCATAAAAATATTTGATTTTTATCCAAATCCCTATACAACGTAGTTTTTGATTGGTTGATAGTGTAAAAAAATTTTACACTGACAATATACACCAATTAAACTCATAGTACTCTTGAGAATCTTATACATTTTGATAGTACATTTTTAGGCTCCTCAGTTGTACATTTTTAGGCTTCAAGTACTTCTATAAATTCAATTGAAACCTCAACTGCTGAAGATAGTTCATTGTGATTTTGGACAAAATTGTTCAGGCAAGGCCACTTCTAGGAGGAAGGAAGTACCTACAGTTGGTGGATCCAAAAATCAGCAGCTCCTATGATGAACAATAACAGAAAAGTGTCTCAGAAAGAGTCCCAAGGAAAGGGTCACAATGAATATGGTAAGATAAGTAATAGTCCATTATAAGAGACAATGCAGTTTTTTAGTAAAATGAATAAGCGATGATATCGGTCTATCGCATAGACAAGATACATCAATTATTCAATGTACCAAAAACTACATTGTCATTTATAAAGTGAACTTGGGGCAGTAGTAAATTTTTAATGAAACATCATTTGACTGATATTATGAGCTATGTACATTACAGGTTGTCTCTGCAATGCCATGTGTAGTTGATAGCAATGGAATTTATTATGAAATTGATGACTCTTCATCGGAAAAATCCGATGAAACATGCTGTGTTTCAGATGTCACAAACTCAAAAGTTGAAGAGGAATTACAGGTTGAAGATTTAGGCACAGAGATTGATGAAGAAAGAGAGAATAACATAACATGTAGTAGAAGCAACAACAGTGAAAGAAAAATTGGTGAACAGAAGAGTGAAAATTGTAAGGAAACACAAGAAAGAACTAGTACCATGGTATACCAAGATGTTGAAAGTTGTGAATCTTATGGTGGAGCTAGAGAGTTTTTTCTTGAAGGAGCTCAAGAATTTATAGCATGCCAAGATTTTTTCAGCTTTTGTAATTCAATTTGAGTATTTTTACATTTGTTTCCACAATCCATGAAAAAGTAAATGATTCATTTAATTAAAGACATACAAAATGAGCCATGTATGTAAAATTAAAATGCTAATTGTATTTGATGATGTTTGCCTAACAAAATTTCACATATGTACGTTCAGTATCTTAATCTATTGATAATGTATAATTGGGATTCGATGATTAAAACTAGTAATAACAATAATAATCAAATTATGGAACAATAAGATTAAGAACTGAACATCAATTTCAACGAGAAAAGCATTTCAGGCAGGCAAACGAAGGAGCCAGATGGTGTTACCTTGAAGGCTACACATAATCGCTGATTGAATTGAGAATGGCTTTTGAAGTGTTGTCTCTCAAGTCTCAATCATCAGAACACATGTAGATTGATGAGAAATGCTACCATCACTCACTCAATCACTCTCTTTTAAACACTCTCCTTAAAAAATGGGCAGTTTTAATTAGCACAAATAGTGACAATCTAATAGTGAACCAATTCAATAGCAGCAATATACAGGAAAAATAAATGGATCTTTGCAATTGGTATTTCACTAATTGATGAAAAGGAAATACACTGAATTCGTCAGAGTTTTTCTTCCTTCTCGATCCTCAACTTTCTTCAAAATTCTCTCATAACAACCCTTTGCTTCTTCTCTGATCAAGGGAGGACACATGAGGTCTCATATCACAAACTTAACAGCTCAAAAAATTTCAACTAAGAAGCTTTCTTCAGCTAGTTTTCCATCCTTCAGAAAATTTAGTACAAAACTATGCAGGACACCAGCTTCGAATCTGACAAAAAAAAAAGGTGGAGCTTCACTACCACCACCACCCATCGTCGTCGTCATATAAGAACGGAAGATGGAGCTTCACCGCCACCACCACTCATCGTCGTTGCTGCCGGTATAAGAAAGGAAGATGGATCTCAGCCACCACTATCGTCACTGCCGCCATAAGAAAAGAAAATGGAGCTTAGCCACCACTACTACACATCTCCGTCGTTTCAGCCATAAGAAAGGAAGCTTGAGCTTAGGTGAGTGCGCAAGGAAAGAGGGGGAACTGAAACGTTGATAATAAAAAAAAAAATTAAAAAAGTGTTTTATGTGAGTGACTTGAATAACCGGTTACCAAGTAAGTCACTTAAAAAATGGGGTGACGTGGCCCAATAAAAAGGAAAGTGTTTAAAAGAGAGTGATAGAGTGAGTGATGATAGCATTTCTCGTAGATTGATTAATCGGGAAAGTGGTGATTATTGGGAATTCAAGAGGAATAGAAAGAAGGAAGCTAGGTTGACAACCCGTTTCCCCTACCCGTTTACAAAATTACCCCCTTGACTCATATATTTTCCCTCCTATGATGCTATTTGGTACGATGATAATAAAGTTACGAAAGGTACGATGCTACTTGGATGGACTTGTGTATGCAATCCACCACCACAACAACATCAGTCTGTACCACCATGTTGGAGAGACCAATGGTTTGTTTGGTATATGAAAGAAAAATAGAGGTAAAGAAGAGAAAAGAAAGGAAGGGAAAATAAGTAGAAAATAAGATGATTATTGAGTGGTTTGGTTTGAGAGAAAATGAAAGGAAAAGGTGAGAGGAAATAAAGAGTATATTTATAAAAAGACATAAATACCCTTTAGTATAAATGAGATATGATAAAAAAAATAAAAATAGTAAAAAATAGAAAATAAAGATATTATTAAAATTCAAGATAAATTAAAAATATTTGTTTAAAATGAAAAATAAACTAATTTTTTATAAGTTCAAAACATTTATTTTATATTTTAAATTTATTTTTAATGAATAAAAGAAATAGGGTCATTATAGTATATTTAGTCTAAAAATAGAGCATGTGTCAATTTTCTCTCCAATTTGAGGAGAAAAGTTTTCAGAGTGGTACCCACACTTTTTTCTCCTTTCCCTCACTAATCTTTCCATACCAAACTGTGGAAAAGTTCTTGAATTTTGTGTTTTCTTACCTTTCCTTTCTTTTCCCTCCCTTTTCATGTCTACCAAACATACTGCAAGTTCCATTGTTCTTTCCAAAAATCCACCATCTTCCCTTCCCCATTTTCAGCTTGACCGAAAATGAGAACCAATGAGGTGTTGCAGAATTTTCTCCATCAATCTCATTAATATACCAAATAGGACCATATAATTTATCCAACAACGTTTTCCATTCACTCTCCTTTCCTGTTAACAACCTCCACTTCCACTTTCCGAGAGCAACAATAGATTGAATAACTCCATGTTCTTAATTCCCAATCCACCATATTCCTTTGGAGTACATATTTTGGACCAAATTTATCCACGCCATTTTCCTTTCTCTACTTGTTCCACCCACACAAAAATTCCGTTGAATTTGAATCAACTCCTTTAGAACCTTCTTTGGAACTTTGAAAAATGAGAAGAAATACAAAGGTAAACTTGCAAGCACCGAATTTGTAAGTGTAATTCTTCCACCCATCGACAATTGCCTACTTCTCCAAGAAGATAACCTATCTCGTAGCTTTTTGATCACCTCTCCATGTGGCACTCATCCTTGGATTTGAACCAATAGGTATCCCAAGGAAATTAAATAGAATGTCCCTTTTTACAATAAAGGAACCGCGTAGCTCTATCCACCTCCTCCTCAACCACATTCACTCCCACTAGGCAACTCTTATTAAAGTTCACTTTTAGCCCCGATACCATCTCAAAAATTCTAAGCACCGCCTTTACACTCCAAAGATTTCCTCTTGTACCTTTGCACATTAATAAGGTATTATCCGCATATTGTAAAATAGGATACTCAACTACAGGATTCACCACCTCCAAGAAACCTTTCTCCACACAAGCTCCAACCCAGCCGAAAGCCCCGGATGCAATTAAAACTAAAAAAGGGGCGAGTGGATCCCCTTGCCTAAGACCCTTCTCCATAGGGAATTCCACCGTCGGGCTTCCATTGACCAACACCGAAACCGAACCATTGCACACACATGCCCTCATCCAACTTCTCCATTTATCATTAAATCCCAATCTTACCATCATGTACTCTAAGTAACTCCAACTCACCGAATCGTAAGCCTTCTCAAAGTCTACTTTAAACAAGTACATCGACCATCTCTTCTTTATCACGTTAATCACTTCGTTCACCACCAACACCCCATCAAGGATTTGTCTACCTTTGAGAAACGCGAATTGACCTTTGGATATAACTTTGTCTAGTACCTCTTTGAGCCTAGCTGCCAATACCTTGGCAATTATTTTGTATATGCAACCAATGAGGGAGATTGGCCTAAAATCATTACATGCTTGCATTTAATTTGCATGGTATGTTATATTGTTTTTTTTAGGCAAGTGGGGGGTTCCTTTTTTCTTTATAATTATAAATATAGAAGAGGAATTTGGAATGGAGCATAGTGAAGAGTGACAGTTTGGCAGGAACAAATGCAAGCTACTTTGATACTCCTACCTACTATACTACTTTACTACTGCAACAATCTCTTTGGACTCATATATAAGCAACAAACTACTTTTTTGATTCATTGAAAAAATGATGTATCTAGACTATATGTCGTCCGGATACATCACTTTTTCAATGAATCTAAAAAGTCATTTGTTGCTTATATATGAGTCCGGAGGGAGCACCTACTACTATACTACTTTGATAGCAACAAACGCAAGATACTATACTTTGACTGATTGGTCATACACTTTATCAGCAACTGTCCCTATTTCCTCACTCCTCTCATTTCCTGTCAGCGGTGCAAATAATTATCAACAAGTGAAATTAAATGCAAATTGTTCTCCTACGATTGCAAATAATTATCAACGAATCATCTACCTCATTGGCGGTGAAAGGAGGTTGGCTACTGTGCTCGAACCTAATAAAAAAGCGATTTTAAGGAGGTTGTCTTTGAAAATAACACACACTTCGGTGCGGTGAAATCTGAAGCGGTTCGACTAGCGTCGCGAACCGTACTTATGTTTAAAAAAATAAAAATCAAGGAGTTTCATTAAGGCGTCTAGGTCTTTTCACCCCATAAAGGGGTTCTAGTGAGTAGCTAGGGGTTGTATGCAGTATGGGCCTTTTTGATGGCCTGTAGTCTGGCCTGTTTATCTAAATAGGTTTATAAAAAATCTTAACCTTATCTATTTAGAAAAAAGTCTGGAAAAGCCTGGACCTGATATAGGCTGGGCAGTAGGCCCTTGTAGGCCGACCTGACCTATTTCCACCACTAGTACAAAATCTGCTTTAAGAAGCACTATTAGGAGTCGGTTGTTTAAGGAACCGATTCCAAATGCATACACGGTGGCAATTTTGCAATTAAACGGAAGTTTTAGAGATTTTTGACACATATGGAATCGGTTATTTAAGGAACCGATTCATAATGTATCTGGAGATAGACCTTTGGAATCGGTCTTTTATACATAACCGATTCGTAAAGTTATTTTATCAAAAAAAAGGCTAAAAGTTTCACGCGGGCTTTCTCGCGCTCACACTCTCCCTTTCTCACTTTCACGCGGCCTTCATCTCGCTCAATCTCACTTTCACGACTCTCCCTTTCTCACACTCACGCGGCATCGTTGGCGAAGCAAACGTCTCTCTCTTCTCTCTCACGATCGAAACCCCTAAAACTGCGCAAAGAAACTCTCTCTTCTCTCTCACGATCGAAACTCTATCTCACGATCGAAACCCAGCGACCCAAACCAGTAAACAAACCAGCAGCTTCGTTCATCACTCTCCACCTCCCTCACTGAGAAACCCAAACGATCGACCCTGAAACCCAGAAACCCAAACGATCGACCCAAAAACCCAAACGACCCAGAAACCAACAACCCAGAAACCAAATGACCCAGAAACCAACATTAAACCAGCAAGCTTCATTCAGATTCTGTAAGTGTGATTTCTCCCAAAACCAACAACGAACCAGCAAGCTTCATTCACTGTGACTCTTCCCGTACGTGGTTGTGGGTTGTTGGTTTCTGGGTCGTTGATTTCGCCCACTGTGTTGTTGATTTCGCCCAAAACCAACTACTGTAAGTGTGATTTTGTGTTATTTACCTTTCATTTTGTCTCAGATTCTGTTTTAAGTATTTTACTCAGATTTTGTTTTAAGTGTTTTTTTCATGAATTTTTAGGTTTTTTTTTCATTCAAATTATGTATGTAATCTGTTTTATCTTCAAGTGATGTCAATCATCAGACTATTTAAGAAGATTAGCTACTGAGAATACATGATTAGGTTAGCTCTGGGATTGATATTTTGGCATGATTTGCTAAGTTTTGTCTCTCACATTTGGTTTCACAAGTTCTTTTGTTTATGTTGCAGTAAAAGAGAAAAAATATTGTTTATGGAAAGGTGGTCAGTTTGTTAAGATGATGTAGTAAAAGGTTTCACAAGTTCTTTTGGCATGAATAGGTTATGTTGCAGAAAAAGGTTTCACAAGATATTTCATTGGTTTTTTGGATACCTTCCTTTGGTTTCATACTGACCAATCTAATATTTATTTGACAGAAATAGAACCAAGTATTTCATTTTGCAGCAGAATAGGGCTAATGGAAATGTTCAACATTGGAGGAATTTGTTGAGCACGTTGAAATTCATAGAGCTTTTGAGAACAAATCAGAACTATATGATGGCAAGGTGGTATCACAATTGACCACTTCTCTTAGTCCTAATAGAACAACAACAACAACCATTGCTTTGAGAGTCAGAGGATGTGGCTTATTGAGCAGAATATGACCTTTCTATGTTTTATTGTGCAGAATGGCTACGAAGTATCATTGCAGATTATGGAGTGCCTTTCATGGTTGATGTGTGGACAGTTTCATCACTCATAGTAACAAGTAAAGTGCCTTCTGGAGTTGCTAGAAGGCTCATTGTACCTCTCGCTTGGGAATCTACATCTTTACATCATTGGACAGTAATCAATGTACTTCATCTTGCATACAGTTACATTCACTAATTTACACCAGTACTTGCTTTGATACTTTTGGAAATTACTGACATAACTTCTACTTCAGGATATGGGGAAGGTTTCTCCAACTCATATTTTTGCTGCTTTCATTCCCGCCTTGATGATTGCGAGGCTTTACTTTTTGACCATAGTGTTGCTTCCCAATTGGCACAACAAAAGGTATCACTGTGGATATTTTGTGATGAAATATATGCTCACGATTGTGAATGCCAGTATCACAGATAGCTGGGAGGAGGTACATTTTCTTATTTTAAATTTATGTTGGTGTTGCAACATGGTATTGGCTGGTGTATGTGTCTTTTGGTTCTCATTGTGCTGAGTTTTTTGTATGGACATTTGTAGGTATTTGATAACACAAAAGCATACACTCATGAGGAAGTTTTAGAGGCCCGCAAGCGTTGGGCGGAATTCTATATGAAGATTCGTCCGATTGGGAAGTCATTGATTGACTAACAAGTTTGATAGAAGTATTTTGTTATGATTTGAAAGAAACATGCACCTACTTTTAAGTATGAATTGGTGGAATTTTGTATAACTTTGAAGTTTATGAGTTGGTGTAATTTTGTATACTTCCAAGTTTATGAATTTCAAGTTTATGAATTGGTGTTTGTGGTTATAGTACTTTTAAGTTTAACGGAAGTTTATGAATTATTATGAGTTATATGTAAATTGGTCAATTCTTTGAAATTATATTGGTGAATAGGTGGAAAAAATTACAAAAAAAAAAAAAAAGGAGGAAGTTGCAAAAGAGAAAAAAAAACAATAGGAATCGGTTATCTTTATATAACCGATTCATAAAGTAATCTTGACCAAGCGCCTTATCAAAGTCAATATGAATCGGTTCTTACAGAACCGATTCATAATAACTCATTATGAATCGGTTATATAACCGATTCAAAACGCGCCTACTTTAGGAATCGCTGCTGCTTGAATCGGCAAATAACCGATTCCAAATGTGCCAAACAACCGATTCAAAATGCCTTTTTTGCACTAGTGCACCCCTATGGAGAGGGGTGGGAAAAAACCCTTAATTGCCCTGTATTCTCATCTCATGAGATTTTGTTATTATTTATTATTAGGCTTAATTAAGTTTTAGTCCCCCTACTTTTACCAACTTACGATTTTGATTTAACAAGAATTTTTTTCACGAATTTAGTCTCACTGTTTTCACTAACTCACAATTTTAGTCCTCAATAATTTTTCTCACGAATTTAGCCCCCCTATTTTCACCAAGTCACGATTTTAGTCCTCTAAGAATTATTTTCAGAAATTTAGTCCCCCTACTTATCCTACGTGGCTGACAAGCTTGCTTGCCTTGTTAGAATTTAAACATAAAAATTGTTATTATAATTACAAAAATTATTTTTTATTATTATATTTAATGAATAAAAATTTCATCATCTTTCTTCATTTCATACTTCTTTTCCCTTCGCGAACCCAAACCCAACAAACCCAGCATCGTTCCTTCAATAGCAAACCCAATTATTATATTTAATAAATAAAAATTCCTTGAAGGAACGATGTTGGGTTTGGGTTCACGAAGGGAAATGAAGTATCGAATGAAGAAGAAGATGAAATTTTTATTTATTAAATATAATAATTAAAACAATTTTATAATAAAAACAATTTTTATGTTTAAATTCCAACAAGGCAAACCAGCGTGTTAGCCACGTAGGATAAGTGATTGACAACTCAGCGCCAATTTTGACCAAATTAGAGGGGGACTTCGATTTTACAAATTGGAAAAATAGTGAGACTAAACTCGTGAAAATAGTTCTTGGGGGACTAAAATTGTGAAAATATAGATCAACAAACCCTAAAACAAACAATAATTTAAAAACACAGCGTCTAAAATGAGGAAAGTAGAACCCCCTCAATAGAAAAAGAGGAAGGGTTAGAACCAAAGAGACCACAAATATATTTTTGCACAACAATTCAGAAAGACATTTCTCCACAACCAACAAAGAGAGGAAGAGAAAATAGAAAAAGTGAAAAACAACATCTGTTTGTACCTTTCTTCTTCTTCCTCCAGAGCAGCAAAAATAGTGAGAGTGACAGGGAGAGAGATGGCGATGACGAGGGAGATGGAGACGGCGGCAGAGAGGAGAGAGCGAGGGAGGGCGACGGTGAGTTTGCGGAGAGAGCGAGCTTTGGCAGAGATAGCCAGGGGAAGAGCGATTGAACCGCTTAGGGTTTTATTTTCAGTGTTGGAGTTTATTCCTGTTTTGAGCGTAGATAGCTAGGGAAAATATTTTTTTGTTTTTAATAAAATGTCAGGAAATGATTTTAATTGTGAGAAAAAAGGGGTAGTTTTTCGTTTTGGGAGGGAATTAATAATTAGTTAAATAAAATAGAAACTAAAAAATTGGTCACTATTAGTGACCGAAATATCGGTCTCTAGATTTAGCGACTGAAAAATCGGTCGCTAAACAGAATCTGTCACTAAATCGGTCGCTACAAATCATGTACATTTTTCATCTCAAAAATGGTCTCTAAATCGGTCTCTATAGTGACCAAAGGAAATCGGTCTCTAATTCGGTCACTATTTTCCGTTTTTCTAGTAGTGGGTGAAAATAGAAGGATTAAAATCGCGAAAAAAAATTCTGTGGAACTAAAATTGTGAGTTGGTGAAAATAGGAGAACCAAATTCGTTAAAAAAATTATTAGGGACTAAAATCAAGAGTTGGTTAAAATAGGGGGACCAAAACTTTAATTAAGCCTTATTATTATGATTTCTCATTTTGAATGGATATTTTTTACTACTCATTTTAGATTTATATGTTATGATCCTTCATATGTACGCTTTTTGTATGTATTGTGTTTGTATTTGTATTTATACACATTTGGGTTGAATTTGGATGATCAACATGTGTATATATGGTAGTGGAGGAAATAGTATTACAAGGAATGAAGAAACAACAACTACAAAAGCGTAAAAAGAGGACCTGGAGTGGCTGAACCTGAGAAGATCTTGAGAAAACAAGAGACTATTGATATAACAACAACAACAAATCTTGGAACCCTTCCACAAAAATCATCATCATCATGTTTTATCAACCATTATAATCCTTCAGCATCTTTGAAATCTCATTATCATCAAACTTCTATGCCTTCTTAACATGGTGCTGCATCAAGCAATTTTCCATCTCATCATGCCCCTCCATTAGTCCCTAGATTTCATCACTTAGTTAGGGAGAAGTACTGGTAGTGGATCAGGTGTGTTTGCTCAACAACATGAACTATTTCCATGAATCTCACTTTATGTAAATCCAAATCTAACATTAATGAAGTTATAAGGGATGGATCATAGAAGCCAATCTAAATCTGGCAATCAAAAGAGAAACAATCAGTAGCATCCACCTCCACCACCACTACCACCCTTGGTGAGGTTTTTAGTAATTTTTTATATTCTATTCTAAGTCTATGTTTTGAGTGTGTTTATTTTGTGATTAGGAAAAGATTGCATAGTTGGCAGCACAGGTCCTTATGTCTTGGCGGGAGGTTATTTCTGCTCAACTCAATGCTGAGTAGTATTACTATTTTCTACCTTGCTTTTATGAAGCTACCAATTAGGGTTTGGAAGGAGGTTGTTTCAATATAGAGGGACTTCTTGTGGAGGGTACTTTGGGTGCAAAGAAAATATCTTGGGTAAATTGGTCTGATATCTGTAAGCCTAAAAGTGGTGGTGGACTTGGAGTGAGGGATTGATAAATTCTAATTTAGTGCATTTTTAGAGTTACTTTTGAGTCATTTTTAGAGCAATAATTACCAATTATAAATATCATTGACTTGATTTATTCTTTATTTTGCAGAAAGAAAGAAAATATAAAAAAGAATGGAAAGAATTGTAGGTGGGACTAATATGAATTGGTTGCAAAACCCAAATAGGAGAAATGAGCCCAACCAATTAAATAAAGAAGCCCATTCAAAAAAGTCAAAAGAGAAAGAAACCTAATTACTTGGAGGAGGTTGCCGAGATAGGGAATGAGAGGAAACGGCACAAATTGGATTCAAGAGAAAGGAATAGACGTGATCAGCAAGAAAGAAGCTGGGCTTGGATGATTATTAAGATAAAAGATAAGTTGATGTGGCAACCCTAATAGTCATCACCTATGATATAAATAGTGCCACACCACTTTGAATTGGGGTAGCGCAGCATTATTATAGAATAGAAGTAGCCACACACAGACGCAGACGGAAGGGAGGAAAAGGAATTTGGGTACCGTTCTTGACACTGTGAGAGAGCTTTGGAGCAGAAAAAGGAGATTGAAGACAAAGATTAAGATTTTCTCTATTTCCGTGTTAATTCTTATCTTTGTAATTTCATAAACCCATTTCTATTTTATTGTTCTTAATTACTATGGATACCTAAATCCTCCTCTAGGGTCTTAGGTGAATCTTGCTTGCTTAGAGATCTTTTCATGTTCTAATTTCTGGTTTGAATTCCTATTTTTATTTTAATTAATATTGTCCTATTGTTTTTATCACATGATTAGGATTAGCTACCCTTTGCATGTTCATAGTCAATTAGTTGATCAGCGACCGTACTGCAATTAGTTGGTGGATCTATAGGATAATTGGGGCTATAATTAGGGCATGACCAAACCATAATTTAGTCTTCCAAACATTCAACCTTTTTGCTCTTTATGCTTTTCCTGAATTTAAATTCTTGCATGACAAAACGAGGGTTAATTTAGGAAAAAGAATATTAATCGCGAATGACCTTAACGGATTAATAGGTTTAGTAAAGGGATTGGTAATTAAGTAAAATAAGGGAATTCAGGTAGGATTAGACATAAGGGGAATCGAAACTTGCAAGTGAAACCGTGACCCTAGGGCTCTCACCATTTATTAAACCTTGATTTTAATTCTTGTTATTTATACTTTTTAATTTGTTATTACAACCATCAGATATTTGTTCGTCTAAACAATAGTAAATCTTAAGTAGTTTGGTACTTGCTAATTAATCCCTGTGGACACGATAATCTTTTATACTACTTCTGCGAAAGAGTACACTTGCTCTAAGTGTGTCTTTGACGCAACAGGGATCTTAGGGTTGTCAATGTTAGCCTTTTAGGAAAATGGCGATGGAGGCTTCTCACGTGTGGTAACACCTTTGGAAGCAAGCCATAGTTTCAAAATATGGTCAGTCTATTGGGACGTTGACCTATTATCAGCTTTTGAGTGTTCCTCTTTCTGTCTCACTTCGGTGGAAAGATCTGTGTGGTATAGTTGGTTGGGGGTCTTAGGGTCGGGACTGGATCTCAGATAACTCTAGGATGAGAGTGGGGGATGGTAACTCTACTTTGGTTTGGCATGATATATGGGTGATGTTTCTCTTAGCTCTTGTGGTAGGTGGTCCAATGGGGTTTGGGTGTGTGTTATCCCATGGAGGCGAAAGTTGTTTGTGTGGGAGGAGGTTCTCTTGGGGGAACTACACCTGTCTCTAGCATCTATTTCTCTTTCAGCGGCGGTTGATTGTTGGACTTAGAGATCACATTATTTTGGTTTGTTCTGCGTGTCATCGGCTTATCATCTTCTCTCTCGGTGTTAGAGTTTAGAGAAGTTCATTGAATGATATTGACTCTTTTCATTAATCGAATAGTATATTACAGATAGACTTATATAGTACTACAAGTCTAGTTCTAGTGCAGTTATCAGTTACAATTAGTTATACTGATTAACTGCATAACTGATATTATAACAGAGTTGTAACTAACTATTAATCTAAGAATATTACACATGTGACTTCTAATACTTATTCTATCCTATATCCTCTAATATTCCCCCCACAAGCTCAGCAGTACTGAGTACTCTGAGCTTGTCTCTGAAGTGACAAAAGTTGAGTTTGCTCAAAGGCTTGGTTAAAGTGTCTGCAATCTGAGCTTGAGCAGGAATGTAGGTGACAATCAATGACTTGTTTAGAACCTTTTCTCGGACAAAGAAGATGTCCAATTCCATATGCTTGGTCTTGGAGTGTAAGACAGGGTTGTGAGTGAGAGCAACCGTGCTTTGGTTGTCACAATATATTACTGGTGCAGGTGTAGTGACCTTAGTGACTGAAGAGAACTTCAGTTGCTGCTAAGGCAAGGCTACGATATTCAGCTTTAGCAGTGAATTTGGCAATTAAGGTTTGCTTCTTTGACCACCATGTGATCAAGTTTGGACCAAGATAGATGCAGGCACCAGAGGTTGAACAACGGTCATCAACATCAGATGCCCAATCAGCATCACAGTAAGCATTTATAGCTAGAGGGAGGCTGGTAGTTGCAGGATGCAATGTAAGTCCATAGTCAATTGTGCTCTTGAGATACCTAAGTATCCTTTTTATTGCAATCCAATGAGAGGTGAGAGGTTGAGACATAAACTGACAAACTTTATTGACCGAGTAACCAAGTTCAGGTCTTGTCACAGTGACATATTGCAGAGCACCAACAGTGCTTCTGTAAAGCAGTGGATCATCAAAATAGTCACTGCCCTTCCTAGAGAGCTTTAAACTAGCTGGGAGAGGAGTGGAAATTCCCTTGCAACCATCCATACCAGTCTTGTGTAGAATATCCCGAATGTATTTGGATTGAGAGAGGTGTAAAGAACCTATTTTAGTGAACTTGCATTCAATTCGTAGGAAGTAATCCAGTGTGCCTAACTGTTTGAGGGAGAAAGCTGAATTGAGTTTGCTGATGATGATATTTATAGCAGTAATAGATGACCCAGTGATGAGAATGTCATCTACATAGATGAGAACCATTAGTTGGCAGCCCTTGTTGTTGTAGATGAGTAGAGAGGGGTCACACTTGAATTGTTGAAAACCAAAGGAGCACAAAGTAGTTGTTAAGCTAGCATACCATGCACGTGGAGCCTGTTTTAAACCGTAGATTGCTTTCTTCAGGGACAGACTAAGGAGGAATCATCTTGGATGAAGCCCTGAGGTTGATGCATGTAAACATCCTCTTCCAAGTGTCCATGGAGAAAAGCATTGTTCACATCAAGTTGTCTAATGGCCCATTTGTGAGTAAGAGGCAATGTAAGAATGATACGTATGGTTACAGGCTTAACCACTGGAGAAAATGTGTCATTGTAGTCCTGACCTTGCTTTTGAAGGAATCCCTTGGCCACCAATCTAGCTTTGTATCACATTAATTGACCCATCGTGAGTTCGCTTTACCCGAAATATCCACTTACACCCAATTGCACGCTTGCCTGCTGATAAGGGGACTAAATCCCAAGTATGATTTGCCTGTAGAGCATCAAATTCACTTTGCATAGCAGTTTTCCAGTGAGGTGAAGTTAGGGCTTGTTGAACACTGTTGGGTTCAGTGGTGGTGAGGTTAATAGTTGGAAACAGAGGTGGTTTTAGGTGCCCTGTTTTGGATCTGGTTTGCATAGGATGAGTGTTTAGTGGTGGTGAGATTGAAGGTGATGGTGAGTTAGGATCAATGGTGCTAGAGGCATCTGAGGGAAGAGGTGTAGGAGGTGAGGTTGGCTCTATGTGAGAGGTGATGGGGGAGGGTTGTGTTGAGTGAGTGTGTGGTGTATTCTGAATGAACAGTGGTGATTCTTGTGGAGAGTTATACTGGTGTGATGAAGGTGGTGTTTGAGTAGCATAGGATAGTGAGGTAGATAGTTCTCTAGGTGTGGTGGAGGAGGTGCAGCTCTGGTGCAGCAGGAAAGTGTGTTACATGTTGTGTTGTAGCAGTATCCAGGTTGTTATTCATGACAGGATGTGCAGGGAAGCTTGTTGTATAATGTGCTTGAGGTGGTGGATAAGCGTTGGAGCCATATCATGCATCAAACCCGTAGTAACAGTAGGAGGCTTCGTGACCGTAACGTCGACAAACTTGACATTGAACACCGAGCGCCACCGCCACGTCCCCCTCGGCCACCACCACGTCCTCCGCGATTTCCTCTACCGCGATTGTTCGAATTTCCTCTTCCACCAAAATTTAGGGTTTGTGTGTTGTGAAAACTTCTCAAATTTGGAGTGCTGCTTGTGAAATTGGCTTGTGCGTTAGCACTGACCTGTAATTGCGATGCTTCTTGAGTACCTTTTGTTGTTGATTGAGTAAGATTCAGTGAAGACGCTTCTTCAAGGAATTTGGCCTTATCGAGTCTCTGTTCGTGAGCGAGCAGAAGCGATTTTATCTCCTCAAGATCAAACCAATCAATTTTGCTATTTATGAGCGTGATTAAAGATTCGAATTCACGTGGCAACCCTTCCAAGATTGCGTTCATTTGATCTTGAATGGTGACAGTTTCACCGATGGACAAGAGTGAGTCATCCACATGCTTTACTCTAGAAAGAAATTCTGATACTGTACCAGTTCCCTTTTTCATGGTGCGCATTTGTTGACGTAATTGTCGGGCTTGAGCCTTCGTCTTCGATTGAAAAGCCTGGTGTATGTTTTCCCAGAGTTGAAACGTGTGTTTGCATCCTATAACCGAGGGTAGAATCGAAGGAGAAAGGGAGACTTGCAACCACGCGAGTAAGAGTTGATCTTGTAGTTCCCAATCGGTATATGCAGGGTTCTCTATATTTCTGATTCTGTCATCTTCACTCAAGAACTGAGGAGGTATGGTAGGTGCTACACAGAACCAATGAAGACGATGGGCGCGAAGAACCGGCTCGATCTGTTGCATCCATACCAAGTAGTTGTTTTCATCTAGCTTGACCGATATCTTGTAATTGAATGACGAGAGCGGTGGCTGCGAGTTATTGTATCGTACGACCACCGGTGACGGTGGTGGAGTCGGTGGTGCTGACGCCATCGACGATGATAAAAGAAAGGAGAAAGAAACGAAAGAAAACAGAGAAAGGGGAAGGAACCACGCTTGTGGTTAGGAATTGGCTCTCGATACCATGTTAGAGTTTAGAGAAGTTCATTGAATGATATTGACTCTTTTCATTAATCAAATAGTATATTACAGATAGGCTTATATAGTACTGCAAGTCTAGTTCTAGTGCAGTTATCAGTTACAATTAGTTATACTGATTAACTGCATAACTGATATTATAACAGAGTTGTAACTAACTATCAATCTAAGAATATTACACATGTGACTTCTGATACTTATTTTATCCTTTATCCTCTAATACTCAGTCGTCTTCTCGTGTGTTGAGGCTCTCTGATTAGGTGCTTGGGACCCTAAACATGGTTTGAAAGAGTTTTGCTCCTTCTAAGGTAAGCCTTTTCTTGGCAGCTCCTCGATAGAGTGCCTTCTTGGACTAACCTGTTTAGTAGAGGGTGATCTTGGATATATTGTCGCTACTGTCTGTATCTTGTGCGGAAATTTCCAAGAGTCATCTTTACATCTTTTTCGTAGATGCAGTTTTGCCTCGACGATGTGGTAAGCTATTGTCAGCTAGTTGGGTTTTGATTTTGTGATGCAGCAGGAGATTTCATCCTTGTTCACTCAGTTTGTTCATATTGGGGGTTCGACTAGATGCAGACATAGCTTGATGCTCATTTGGCATACGATTCTCTGGGTTATTTGGGATTTGAGGAACAACTGTATCTTCTCTGGAGTACATTTCTCGATTTTGGGGAGGTCTTTTGATAAGATAGTTTCTCTTTCCTGGCGTTGGTTCTAGAATAGGGGAAACTCATCCTCTTGTTTATACTACGAGTTATTTGTTGATCTTATTGATTGTACATCTAAGAGGTAGTTTTGGACTGCTGTGGTTTTCCCGTTTTGTAGGTGTTGTTTTTTCCTCATATGTATATATGGGTTGAGTACCCCTTGTGCTCATCTATTAATATAATTATATCTATGTTTGCCTTTAAAAAATATGAATCTATACATGTAACATATAGATGCAGATGAATAATTTTCGTGGCACTAGTAGTCAGGTTTCTTCAGGATCATTGTCAAATGGACTGCACACTCATCAAGAGCCCCCTTCAAACCAAACTTCATTTTATCACTACACACCTAGGATGCCAGATTTAACATACCGTAAATTTCTCTCTAAAAACTACTAACTAGTTCAATTACAAGGTCAGTCAAGTGAAATTTTTGAATTCTAACTGTTCTAGAATGCTGAGTCCTATTGACGAGGGTTTTAAATTGCGGTTGTGGCGACAGATGTTGTTGATTGGTTGCAGTTATAGAGGTTGATGTGATACTTATTGCGGCTGATGCAGTGTGAATTAATTTCAAATTTGCCTCCTTTTCTCTCCCTCAGTTTTTTTTTTATTTTTCACAGAGGGAGGCAGATGCGGCCTGTTGCGGGTCGTTGCGGAATGTGATGCGGCGCATTTTAAAAATGTATAGGCCATTATGCATGAAACTAGGTTTGGCAAACAGGACATGAACACTTTGGGTGGTTGCTTGCCCTGCTTCAATTTTGATAGGGAAAATCAATTTTGATCGTAGATATGTGTTTTTTCCACTATTCAAAGTCTGCAATGGGATAGGGGTGATGTCTATAGATCCTCTAATTGTAATTGGGAAAATCCATTTTGACCGGGCAGCTATTAGTTTTCTAGACTATTCAAACTTGGGATGAGGACGATGATACGTGCGAACTCAAATTTGAATCATTCTCGCAAATAAATATTGTTCATTAATTGTTAAAATGTCTTCTCAATAAAAAAATTATTTTGATATTTATTATTTTATAATAATCATAAATATATATATATATATATATATATATATATATATATATATATATTTTGAAAAACGATTGAAACAGAATGAATTATGACTTTTCATTCCATTTTTTTGATCAAAATGGCATTTCATTCCTTATTTACTCCTATTCAAAAAAAAATTCAGAGTCTAACTTTTACTATTACTCTGTTTATTTTATCATTTTATAAAAAGTAATATTCATGAAGAATTAATTTTTAATTTTTTTATATGAAAATATTACAAAAAAAATTTGTAACTTATTTGAGTTATTAAAAAAGAAGGAGACACGTGATTTATTTGGAACACATTTCTGAATTAAAAAAATAGCAGAAAAATAAAAGAGAAAGAGACGTGGGGAGCAAGAAAGAAACAAAAAGATAGATAAGGATGAGATGGACTTAGCTACAATAAATCTTGAAAAAATTACAGGAGCTCAGCTCATTAATCATTATGTAGAGATTTTTAAAAAATCTTGAAATATTTGCATAAACTATCTTTTCGGAGATTTTTCAACGACTTAACAGATATTTTCGGGAAAGTTCTAAGAGCTTCCAAGGTTGTTGACTTCGGTCAAGGTACCATTTGGTCGAGAGGACCATCAGTCAATTGAAGGACCACCAAAGGGTTAAGGGTGAATGATCATATTATAATCAGTTTTATTAGACTACATAAAAAGGGTAAAGTTATTGATATATACTAGTACTATAATTTTTACAATGTTTTAATTTTTAGGTAGGTCAACGAGAGGTTTGGAAAATGATCTTTAAAACAATGTTTCAAGTAACTGTATCGGGTCGTTCGGATAGCCGACTAGGAAAGCCTAAAGATTGATGAGAGCTCCTGCTAATCGAGCAGATGTACCTTAGGAGTGCAATGGACACCCGAGCAAGTGCAGGGGGTACTAAAGGGACCATCCGTACTGTCTGCGCAGCCGTACAAATCACGCACAAACTAGGATGTGTCTGACTAGAAGACTAGCAAGAAGGTAGTGGCGGGCAACCATTGGCTCGTACCGAAGTACTGGCAATCACACTACCTCAGTTGCAGGCGACTGACGATGCTACTGTTGGAAATTCAAGTGTGAGTGGTTAGTCTCACGTCGGCTATGAATGAACTATATAAATGACATATAAGAGAGGAAACCCATATACCTGTCGCCTTAAATTCTTGTGTGATTTGGCAACGGTTCATGGTTTTTTCTCCGGTTTTGGAGTTTCGACGTTAAATTTTTGTGTTCCTATTATGCTTGTTTTACTTTCTCTATGTTGTTTTTCCCAACAGCTACATTGTGGTATGGAACACCGTAGGGTCCCTTAGCTTATACAAATAGTGTATGTTACTGTTGTATTAACGATCCTTTTTGTTCTCATAATTGGGAGAGGTCTCCCTTAGCAAGATTATCTCCTTAAAAGCAGCACCACTCGCATCTTCACAAGTGAGAGAGCTAAATTCTTCCACCCGAGTCTTGGTGAGAGCGCACAACATTCGAACCAGACAACAAACAAGACATTGAAGAATTGGGCGAGATTGTTTGTTTTTGGATTTTTTATTGTAATAATTTTTTAAAAACAAAACAAAAACATTAATCCAAATATATTATATAAATTGAATTGCATTTAAATAATTAAAAGCCAAATTGATGACATTAAATCAAAAAGATTTAACACTGTCATTCCTAGAATATTCCATGATTAATACAATGATTTTCGATTCAAAGAAAAAGGCTTAGTATTTGGCATCATTTGCAATGTTAAGAGATGCCTCTTAACAATTTGGACGTGGCTCCAGCTGTTGCTTGAAAATGTTGAACTGAATCGGGTTCCTTCACTTCCAGCTGTTCCCTTCACGATCACATTGCAGTGTTGTTATGAGAATAATGATATATATTTTGCTGTATGGAACTTGAGATAAGTTGATTGCTTTCAGCAATTTTTATTAGTTAGTAGTTCTTTTGACTCCTTAATGAATGTTCCAGCTGATAATAACAATCTAAATGATACTTACTCCTTAAAAAAAAAAAACAAGAACATGAAAAGACAGAATGAATAGAAACTGAAAAGAGAAATTTTTATTATAAGGTTGAACAGCACAGTTCATTACAAAGAATTCACCTTGATGGAGCTAACAATATTGTTGCATGGTGAAAACATAAACTACTAGATTTAGTACCAGAAACCAGAGTGCATACATATATATTACAATGTTTTGCTAGACAATATATTCTTAGTCTTCCATAACATATGGCTCATTCAAATCAATCTCCAATCTTTTTTCTGACCCTGCAGATTTACTTGGTCCCCCTACCATGTCTTCACTCAATGATTTTTCATTCACCTCAGATTCATATAATAAACCTTTTCCTTTCATTAACACATGACTGTCACTTATAGTACCAACCACATCACTTTTGTTTCCCAACTTCAATGAACCACCGAAAACAAATTTGATCTTTTTAATAGCATGTTCTTTCCCAGATGATGATGATTCACCAACCTCCCTTTTCCTTTTCACACTTGATTCAACAAAATTCTTTTCCTCAAACTTCTCAATAGGCCCAGAACATGATAAGTAGTTAGTATTATTTCTACTTAGGTGCAAAAGATTCATAGCTGCTTGATAACTTTCACTAACTTTTCTTCCTCTTTTATCCCTCTTTTTCCACATCGGCAAAGGTTTTGAATACCCTTTTGGGGAAAGATCAGAATCTGAATTCCCATTTGCTTCAGCAAAACCATCTTCTTGATCTTCAGAATTAGAACTTAGGGAATTGGAAAGAGAAGAATTCTTGTTGTTCTTATGAGAAAGACTAGTAGGAGGTGAAATACCCTTAAAAACCCTATCAGGATGAGATCTCATGTGTCCATATAATGCTTTATTTGTTGGAAAAATTTTCTTACAAACATAACAAGTATGATTATTTTTCTCATCATCACCATCATTGAAAAAAGATCTATATGTAACAGTACTAGTACCTTCTTTTGAGTTATTGGAGAATTTTTTCTTTGAAGCTTGAGAGTGTGATCTACTATGACCACACAATGCTTTTCCACTATTGAAACTCTTTCCACAAACATTGCATTTGTGTTTGTATGATCCTTCATTAGGAGATGATTCTTGAACAGAAACCCTAGAAGTATCAGCTTCAGTGGAAAACAAGGAAGAAAATCTTTTCAAGTTTTCTGCTTTTTCATAAAAATAGGGTTTCCAGTAATCATATGAAACCTTAGGTTTAAGATCTTTATTCATCTGAGAAGAAAGAAAACAAAGAAACAAATTAAGAAGAAAGAAAAAAACACCTTTGAAAACAATGAACGAGAAGGAAGAAAGAAATTAAGAAGAGAGAAAACAAGACAACCTAAATAACAATGAACGAGAAGGTAGAAAGAAAAAACATACCTGAAGATTCATGATTCATATGCAAGAAACCTCAAAACACAATAAAGAAACGCAAGAAATAAGTTGATCAGAAAGAGAGAGTGAGAGAGAGAGACTTGAAAGCTGTTAATGGATTGGAAGTGGTTAGAGTGATTTAAGGAAAGAGTATGAAGGAAACAAATAAATACTACTTGTTGGTGAAATTAAAGAAACAAACTAACTGAGTAAAATTACAACGGTCGAAAAAATAGTGATACGAAGTCATGATATTTGTTTTAAATAATTATTTTATTTTTAACAAAGAAATGATGATATTTGTTTTTGGGTGTATGAGAATGAGGAGACAAAAGACTGAGATATAGGAAGAAAAAAAAATCCAGTCTGGAATGACATGTGTGCATTAATTCAGTGATAAGAAAGAAATCGGTAAGAGTTTTTTTACCGCTTATCTAAAAAGAGTTTTATTATTATTATTATTATTATTATTATTTTTTTTTTTTTTTTTTTACAGAAATCGGATTGAGAGTGATATAATGATTTTTATTTTCAAGTCTTTTTTTTATTTGACATTTTTTAAAACACTTTTTTACAGGCTTTCCGAAAAGGTGAGATAATTGTTTTTAGAGAACTAAGCAAATAACTATGTTTTTTTTTGGTAATACAAGAGGGGAAAAAAAGAAAAAATAAGAGAAAATAAACTAAATGCGAGGAACTAGCACTCGCGAAGCATCTGCGGCGAGAGCAATCACCAGATCTGGAGAAGGATGTCGAAACACTGTCAAATTTTTTTGATATGTAAGTCTCCAAGTTGTTGGCACCATGTTTGGCAAAGAAATCAGCTGCCATGTTTGTAATAGTGTAAAATTTTTATTTTGAGATTTAACTATTTTTTAAAAAGAATGTGAGAAAAAGTGTTTGGTATCAAAGCCATGCGTCTTGTGCATAAGAAGGGGTGCATACGGTTTAGTATTTTACAGAGAGTGAGTACACAAGGAAATCACGGAAATCACATAACCATATGGAAACACCGTAACTAGAAGATCAACCTATTATCACACCTATTCCCCGTCTCTTCCCAAATCTTGTAAATGATTGATTCTCATAAAATAGAAAATCTTATTGAGTATTCATATGTTATAGATGACGCTCAAATTGATAAAGTCATACCTCCTCTTTTAAGTCCTTACAATATTTTCAAAAGACAAAGACCCATTACCCGATCTATCTATAGAACTAAATTTCTACAAATCGTGTCTACACATGAAAGAATATGTCTAGTCATCTCAACTTGATCCATGTAACCAACAAGCCAAGAACAATATGTAGATTTAGAGATTCTTCAAAATCTCATAAATCGCTGGAAATCAGAGGGATATACTGCTTTGTATTTTGGAGTTGTTAGGCTAATTCTCTCTCTTCATGGGAGAAGAAAAAATATGTCTGTCTTTTGTAAAATAGCTCTTCTGGATTCCAACTATCTTCATTATGAAAATACTGTAATTGAGACTGTTCTAACGACACTCCATGTCGGAAGTGTTGTTCTCACCATTTTCCCAAATTATGATGTAAGTCTTAATGATAGTAATTTGTCTACAACACTGAAAGTCCAAGTTCAAATAACTGGATCTGATCAAGTCTTAGGCCTTATATATCTGCTACTCTTCATCATCAAATAATCTTTTGTCTTCAAAGTCACTCGACAGATTTTCCACTCTAAGGATGTTCTTATGATTTGTTGTTGGTTGTTACCAACAAAGAAGAAGATATATCTTTCATTTTCCAAATCCCAAGAAGAATCTCAAGAGAAGAATTAACTCAACTAACTCCCCCTAAATGGATAAAAAATTATAAGAAACTCCATCTTGACAGAAGACCAATAGAGTCACAAGAAGCTACTTTCAGAAGATCTATTGATAAATCAGTAAAAATAATATTCAAAAGGCCAAATGAAGGACCAAACTCGGCTCCTTCTTCTATTTTCCAAACCATGATGATACAACCAGTACTTGAAGAAGACTATAATATCCTATTTATAAAGGAGAGCCTATCTATATTGATAATGTCTATTTTATTCGGGACGTGAATCCAAATATGTGCGACCCAAAATGTCACTGTTGGATGCATGATGATGATGATGATGATATTGACAAAGAGATTATCCTCCTAAAAGGAAAAAGAAAGGGGCGTGTAGACCATATCCACAACCACACAGAGAAAATATGACACTAATAATGATCCCTGGATAGGAACTCATTATAAAAAGAAACCTCTTCCTATTCATAAAGAAGTCCTTAAAATCACCAGAAAAGAAAAACTTTTACCACCTGAAAACCCTACTCTCGTTAGATGGTCTCCCTTAGACCATTGTAAACCATTAAATTCTCCAAAAATTTACTGAACCAATCCCTTGCTTCCAATTCTCAGCCCAAACTTCAAACTATGACCAACATTTTTCTGCTTTAGAAAGAAAAGTAGACCCCACCACAAACAGATCATCTAAACCTTTCAGCCAGCCAAATGAAGTCTAGGCTGATTGAAAGCTTAAACCCTTATCTCAAGCAGAAGAAATTCCAAAAAGGTAGATATTGCAATAAAAATAGGCGAAACAGATGAGAACCTCAAAGTTTTGTCTCAAAAAATGTTAGAAGAAAGAAATTCAGACAATGATTTTGATCACAAAGAAAGAGAAATCAGAAAGCTACAATGACAAGTGAAAGGAGTTAATGCTTTCTTGAAACATTTTGAAGAAACAAAACCCAAACCAGTGGAAGATCCTTTCTTCATTCCTTCATCATTTCCTACTTATTTTTCTCAACCAGAAAGACCCTCACCTTTCTACCCTTCATATGCTTCATCACCACCAGATATGCTAATTAAATACATACCCTCAGCATATAGACCAAAATCTACCAGAACCAATACTTCAACCTCTAAATCAAAAGGAAAAACTACCCGATTAGTATCATCCTCTCGACTTAAGATGTTCGTGAAACACCTCCTCCAAAATTTCAAAAAGAAGAAATTCCAGATAAATGTTTCCACGCATCACAGGAAATTATGATTCTTCTCAAGAAAATTACTTTCCAACAGAATCCTTGAAAGAAAGTGATGAAAGTTCCGCACATTCCTCTTCTTCTGATGGAGACAATTCTTCCCAAAACATATCCACTGAGAAGATTTCAGAATCTCATCCAACTTCTAAATCTTGTTTCATCAGTGTCAGGATATGAAAAGATCACATGAATATTTCTAAACTCTTTTATAAGATGAATATAAAAGAAGGTTTTTTTAGGAATCACTTGAAAATGAAGAAACTTTAGTCACTGAAAGGGCTAAAATAAATAGTACACCTTTAAACTGTAGATTTCTCAGAGACCTTTTACGATTAAGCACTTCTCATGGAAGTGGAAATTGGCTAAGGCCAAGTTTGGACATAGTTTGTTCTATGAGTAATGTGTGGACCCTTTGAAATGTATCTCTAGGATTTAGGAGCAATTGGTCTATGATCTTTCTCATCTGCTCTAGGTGTTTTAGTTCCTACTCGGCACATAGTTTTGGAATCCACTACAATGAGATCTAGTAGATGGGGCGCTTTTTTTCATCCATGGCGGCGCTTTTGAGAGTATTCTTTGAGCGTGGCGTTGGTGATTCCACTCCAACAATGGCCAACACTCCTAAAAGCGCCACCCATTTCCAAACACATCCTCCCAGATATCGCAGCGCTTTTAAAAAGCTACTGAATATTGCCCAAGCGCCCTACCAAATACGCAACTCTTGTTAAAAAGCTGAATATTTCCCAATTGCCTTTCAGATACGCAGCGCTTGTTAAAAAGCGGCGAATATTGCCCAGATACGTGGCGCTTCATTAAAAGCGCTGAATATTGCCTATTTTGCGTTACCAAATATGCAAAGGCTTCATTAAAGCTACTGAATATTGCCTAATTTTTTTTTTTTTTTTTTTTTTTTTGCTTTGTGTGTTTTCCTTTTATATTTACAAGTTACTTGTCTGCATGCACCAATCCAATCCAATACATAATAGAAACAAATACATAAGAGGAACCAAAACAAAATTGCTAAGAGGAACCAAATTACATATAACAGAAACAAATTACATAAGAGGAACCAAAACAAAATAGCTAAGAAGTTACAATATTTTGAACCAAAAACTAGCTACCTAACTTATATGTATCCAAATCAAACTTTAAAAAAACGGGAGACATAACTTCACCAATCTCCCCTAAGCTCAGCAAGCTGCTCAACAGAGTATGTCTGGCACTGACAATTGCGAAAATACTGAAATTATATAAATAAATAAAATTAGAATTGAAATGGTTAAATATTGGAAAGAACCACTATTAAATCGAAATCATATAAAAATATATTATAAGTAGATACCTGACGGGGGATAGTCGTTTTCTTTTGGGTAATAATATCCTTCATATATTTCATGACGTAACACCCACAATCAATGTTATTGAATTGTCTAGGACACTACAAAACATAAGATTAGTTAATTGTTAAATTGAGTTGAATACAGTTTTTTGACAAAATAATATAATGTAAAAGTTACAAAATGAATAGAATGTCATATAACTATATTAATAAGAATACATACATATATAAGTAAAAGTAATAAATATGCATGAAATGAGCAGAAATAAACACACTGTTAAAAAGCTCCACAAACTCGATGTGGTTTTGGTAATGATTTTAAAGTGAGTCAAGGTAATACACGGTTTGTTTGCTAGGATTAATTGCAAACAAAACCCAATGTCTCCTACAAAATAAATTTACGAATAAGTAATTGACTACTATTTAAAAAACGCATGTTATATAAGAATGGGTAAAATTTCTCACCCTAAGTTAACAGGTGCTAGAAGTAAGGCATCATCGCTTCTATTTTGAGCTTCATAGAAGCGCTCGTGATATAAGTTTTAACAAAGAACCGGTTTTGTTCCACAAGTGATTTATAATTAGGCGAGTTGCGATTCACTTGATGAAAGGTTGTACTTTAGGACACAAGAATGTAAATCTATGTGTCTGCATTGGAAGGGACCAAAATGTCCTCGTACAAGTACCTACAATTAGATATATAAATATATATATATATATATATATATATATATATATATATATATATATAAATTAAATTAACGATATAATAAAATAAATTCGACAATGTCAAATAATAAATTACATAGTTACGACATATATATTCATAACAAACACCGTTTGCCTCATCCGAATCACATACAAAGACGGAAATCCTCACGTCCGACTATTCTTTGGACCGCTAAATCCAAAAATTTCTTCATCAAACATTATGATAAGGCCTGTCTCCTTCATCACGTATTTCTCGATGCGTGTCGGCCCGACCAATATTCCTATAAGCTTCATTAATGGAAGAGGAAGAGGCGGGCCGAGACACAATTTGGAGAAGGGAGGGATGAGTCACTGGGCGAGAAGAGGAGGCGATCATCACTTTTGGAGGAGAGGCGGTGAGAAACTTCGGATAAAGGGTGGTGAGACACTTTTGTAGAAGGGTGGATCGAGACACTTTCTTGCCAATAGATTTTTCCTTGCCAACACTTTTCAAAGGAGACATTTTCTTGCCAAGAGACACTTTCTTAGATTTTGCATTTTGGAGTATCTATGTATAAAAAAAACAAAAATAATTACTTAGTTAGCACAAAATATATGACAAAAACTATAATTAGTTAGTTACAAATATATTGTCACTTACAACGACAAGCTCGATGGCCATGCCACAAAGGTACCAACCGCTTGTAACACCAAATGGGTATATCAATACTGTCAATTGGAACAGGCAATGGTGCATCCTCCCTAATTGGTACCGCAACTCTGACTCTAACATGATTTGGAGGTAGGGGTAAATTGTGCATCAAGGGACCCAATTCGTTACATGTGAAGCCTATTGCAACCATTTCATATGGGTTTGAGATATACAATTCACACTCACACTCATTGTTGTCCTAAATCAATTATAAACCAAAAAATAATAAAGACATTATTTGATGTTATATATATATATATATATATATATATATATATATATATATATATATATATATATATATACATACAATAAAGAGGGATTAATTCCTTATTTATTGTAATAAAAAACAATTAATACCTTAGTTGACGGCATGGTGCAGCTATCTCGTGCACTGCTATGTGTAGCAGGGGATGGTACCGGTGGCATAACATGGCCATAATGCGATCGGATATCATTAAGTTGAGCTTGCAAACTTTCATACAATGCCATCATCTTTCTCAATTGTGGACAATCATGATTCTCATCATAGACTTTCTGTTTTGGTCCAAAGTACTCGGTTGGATTAATGCCAAATCAAGCACCACTTGTGCGACCCGAGTATTCTTCTCTACCAAAGGCATGTGTAAGGATTTCCTTTTCAGAGCAATCAGTGAGCTCTCCCTGTGACACTGACTGTGATATGACTTCCTGATTCACAAAACAAAAGTATAATACATTATAAAAATCATAAAAGTTACAAAACAATATTTGAATTTAGGAAATACTTACAATTCTTTCAGACACCTCCTTAGTTTTAGGATCAACAATCTCCTTTTCTTTGTTTAGTCGATACTCTACCCACAAAACATGCCACTCAACACCTTCTTTAGTAGGATCTTTCCCACTCTCCACCAACTATATTTAAATTTACCAAATGTTAAGAAATTATTTATAAAAAGTTTCATGAAACTAAAAAAATCAAGCTTATTGTGCTTACCGATCTCTCTTCAATATGTTGATATGGAGTAGCACCGCCTCTATAAGGATACTCACAGCCAGAAGCACACTTTCGATTCTGTTGACTTGCTTTCTATTTAGAGAGATAAGTATACATTAATGTATAATAGATAATTGTCAAATATATTTTATGTTATAACTTAATAGATATAGTAGCACTAACCAAGAAGTTTGGATCTTCGGTGCGTATCCTAACAAATGTGTGCCAATCCTCCTCTGAAATAAACCCACTATATATTGGTGGAGGATTCCAATTGATGTTTCCATTATCATCTTTCAGCCAAGTTTTTGTTAATGTCGTTTCAAATTTTTATGTAACTTTCCGGCTTCCTTCATTATCCAGTCCTTTTAGAATCATCCACATCAAAATATTTCGCTTATGCACATTCAATGTAAATGATATAAATAAATTTATATATATATATATATATATATATATATATATATATATATATATATATGTGACTACAAAATTACTAAATAAGATAACCAAAAAGATCTAAAATTATATACCTGTATTGTTAACCACAACTCATGTTTTTGTTTCTTCAAAATAGGATTTTTTGTGTGAACCCAAGTAGTGATTGTTATTGGTATCATTTGTTTTACCTTACTACCAAGTAAAGTAATCAAATGAGTGCTGTTTTCTCCAATTGGCAGACCCTTAACATTCCATTGGACCTGCATTATGTCATTAGTAAATTAGTTCACAAACAATTAAAACTTAGTATTGAATGAAGTTAATTAACAATTAATTAGTAACTTACATTTAATTTTCCTTTTCCTTTACTTATCCGGTTGATGATATCCTTTTTTACGGTCATTCCACGAGGAGCACGCTTCCTGATATAGTTTCCAACATCATGATCACTATCATGACCGCTGTCATGCCCACTATCATGATCACTATGATCTGTCATCTTACCTGCAATAAAACATAATCATTGTTTGTTATATTTATCCAATTAAAAAAAACATCCAACAAAAAAATAAATAATCAGTCAAAGAAGATGAAAATAACATCCATGTCTATAAAATAACATCTATGTCGGTTACCTTTTCCTTTTCTTCGATAATTTTTTTTTTGCAATTCGCTCCTTGGTACTTTGTTTTTGACGAATCGTAATTCCATCAGTATGATCCTTTCTAACATACACAACATCCTCTCTTTAAGTACTTTCCTCTACTAGTGATGTCCCCAAGAAAGGGTCGTCCTCGATACCATAATTCACTAATTTTTTTTTTGTCAGTAAAACAATAGACCAATTGATATCAATTGGATCAGTGACATAAAACACTTGTTGAGCTTGGGATTCCAAAATAAAAGGCTCATCTTTATATCCCAACTTGTTGAAATTCACCCGCATGAACCCCGACTCATCAATCTGTAAACCATTATTATTGTCAACCCACTTACATTGGAGCACAGACTCCTGAAACATGGTGTAATCCAACTCCCATATTTGTTCAATGACCCCGAAGTATGACATATTCGCGTATATGGGATTTCTGTCTTTGGCACTTGATGTATGCATAGCTTGAGCAACAAGAGTCACCCCACTATTTTGCATTTTACTCTGATCATCATGGGTTTTTGTATAGAACGTGTACCCGTTAATTAGATAGCTGGTGTAAGAGAAAACATGCATATTTGGACCTTTGCTAACCATCTCAATCTTTTTGAAATCAAGTAGGATTCATAGCAAACTCAAAATCAATGTGCTCTTTTAACCACACTATGAAACTCCGATTGTGTTCCTTTGTTAACCAAACTTCACTCTTATATGGGTAATCACTCTTAAGTATGTCCATGTGCTTGGCAACATATGAATCAACCTCACTATCATTGTGCAAAACATATAAGTGTGCTTGATCTAGTTCTTCCCTTGACACCATCACTATTTTATATCCTGACATCCCTTTACTAATGCTTCCTAAGTGACGAGACCTTGGAAGTCCCACAGAATATTCAAGACTAGATAGATAGCAGGTGCAGAACTCAACAGCTTCTTCAACTATGTAGCGCTCAACAATACAACCCCTCGGGTCGTGATCGGTTTTTCACATATCCTTTTAATATCTTCATGTAACGCTCAAACGGATACATCCATCTTATGTAACATGGGCCACACAATTGTGTCTCTCTAATCAAATGAAGCTCATTAGATGAATCATTATGTCAAAAATGAAGGTGGGAAATACATCTCAAGCTCACACAAAGTGACATGTAATTTCTCTTTGCAACGATGGCAACTTTCTAGGGTCAATCACTCTACTACAAATCGCCTTAAAGAAGTAACAAAGTTTGGTTAGCGTCTGGCGCACTTTCTTAGGCAAAATGGATCGTATACCAATGGGGAGAAAATTCTCCATTAGAACATGACAATCATGGGACTTTAAAGACTTTAACTTGAGGTCTTTCATGGATACAAGGTTTGTAACATTTGAAGAATACCCCTCTGGAACTTTTACTCCATGAAGAAACTTACAAAACACGGTCTTCTCCTTTTTAGATAGAGTATGAGTTGCCGGAGGTAGATATGTACGTGTACCCTTCTTTATCGGACCCAATTCTGGTCTCAACCCCATAATAAGCAAGTCCAACCTCGAGTTGATGGTATCTTTAGTCTTTCTTGGCATATTGAGTAAGGTACCAATGACACTTTCAAAGACATTTTTTCAACATGCATCACATCAATGAAGTGTCTTACATATAATGACTTCCAAAGATGGCAACTCAAAGAAAATCGACTTTTTCTTCCACCCGTTTAGCAACCTCTCCGCAAAAGGCTTCCCAAATTTAATGTTCAAATCTTTCACCTTTTCAAGCAGGTTGTTCACCCGTCAAAGCCATGGGAGCTTTACGGGTTTGATATTCCCATTGAATGCCTTTTTCAACAATCGATCTCGATGAGTAGATGGCAAAAATCTACGATGACCGGTGGTAGATATTCTTCCTACCATGTTCCAACCACATCCAATCGGTGTTATCTTCACATATAGGGCATGCACATCGACCTTCGATCTTGTACCGAGATAGATTGCCGTATCTTTGGAAAGTCATTAATTGTGCCAAAAATCATAGCCCTCAAGTTGAAATTTTCTTCTCTGAACCCATCATACACCTCTACTCCATTCTCCCACATTAGCTTCAAGTCTTTAATTAAAGGAGCCAAGTATACATCAATATCATTTCCTAGTTGCTTGGGCCCAGAAATTAACAAAGACAACATCATATATTTGCGTTTCATGCAAAGCCATGGAGGTAAGTTATAAATCGCCAATATCATGGGTCATGTCTTTGTGGGAGCTACTCGAATACCGCGTGCGGGTTAAAACCATCGGCAGACAATGCAAGTCGTAGGTTTCTTGGATCCAACCGAAATCAGGATAATCAATATCAAATTTTTTCCATTACGGAGAATCCGCCGGGTGTCGTAACATGCCATCTTTAATCCTTTCATCCTCATGCCAAGTCAAGTGTTTTGCATCTTCTGAACTACGGTACATACGCCTAAATCGAGGAATTATGGGAAAAATACCACAACACCTTTTCGGGAGCAGAATATTTCTTTTATACCGCGATGCATTACATTTAGGACACGACTTTAAAAATGCATGTTCATTCCGAAATAGAGTGCAATCATTGGGACAAACGTGTATCTTCTCATAATTCAAGCCAATGGAACCTAACATTTGTTTTGCATCATACGTCCGAGAAGGGAGCACATTATCCTTCGGCAACATTTCTTTCAATAGTGTGAGTAATTAGTAATGCTCTTATCCGTCCATCCGTGGCAAGTTTTCAAGTTATACAACTTTATCACGACCAATAATTTTGTGAATTCAGTACAACCTCATACAACGCGCTCTCTCTGCATCCGTTATCAACTTCTCAAACATTTGAGGACGGTCATTAAGATCGTCTTCAAAAGCCTTTGCCATCTCTTCAAATTCCTCCCCAACAAATGTAGGTATTTCGGTGTCAATCGGTGCACATCTCTCAGTACTATTACCCATATTCGAAGATTCAACTCTTTCCTCACCATGCATTGTCCAACAAGTGTAAGTTTGATAAATTCCATTACCCTTTAAATGTCCTGTCAACTAAATGCGCATTAAGCGATTTTACATAGCAACAACGTAAAGCGAGGACATATCATATTACTAGATCTCCTAAACGTTTAACAACACAAGTTCACAAAATAATCCACTCCATCTCTATATTCCTTGGATGCACGATTCGCGGACATCCACTTTCTATCCATAATGTCCAAATATCTATAATAAATTCGGATAAGAGAACTTAAACTTATTATATATATAGATGAAAAACAAAGAATTTACAATTTTATTGAAGCTAAGACATTCGATCAACTAGCTAGTAGTTTCAACTAAACAAATCAAAGACTTTGATGTCTTCTATATAGTCATTAATTCTTCATATAAAAAAACAAAAGAACAAAAAGTAGTACTGAACAAGTGGAAGCAACACTGACAAAATCTCCAACCAGCTGTGAACTCGAACTAGAACGAACTCTCGAACCAAGACAAACTCGAACAACGATCGCGAAGCTCCGACAAAAAAAACTCCCAAAACCTAACAAACAATTCGCATAATATTTTTTTACACATTCAAGTAATTTTACACATATCAAACACATACAACTACATTCAACATATTCCTCTCCTATCAAATATTTTTTTTCACACATTCAACATATTCCTCTCCAATCAAACTACATTCATCTCCAACCTATCAAAAAACCTAAAAAACAAAAAACAAAATAGAGAACTAACCTTTGAGAAAAGATGAAGACAAGCAATGAGGACTATGAGTGTTGGATAGGATTCACGAGAGTGAGGGATTGAGAGGATTCACGAGACAAGCAATGTGGGTTTGGGGGTTATTGTGGGTTTGGGCGTTATTGTGGGTTTTGGGGGTTTGTGGGTTTGGGGGTTTGTGGGTTTGGGGGTTTTTTTGGTTGTGGGAGCTCGCTGAGAGTGAGGGAGAGCTCACGGGTTTGTGGGTTTGTGTGGGTTTGTGGGTTTTTGCTGAGAGAGAGAGAGAGTAGTAGAACGTAAAAACACGCAGAGCCGAGAGAGGAGAAAAGCGCGAAGGGAAATGAGAGGTGAGAGAGAAACACGAGCGGGCAAAAAAAAATTAAAACAATACGCAGCGTTTCTAAAAAACACTGAATATGTGGTTTTTTGTTTTAAAATAAGCAGCGTTTCCTAAAAAATGCTGGTTATGTGGCTATCTCGTCCTCTCTATACGCAGCGTTTGCTGAAAAACGCTAGGTATGTGGCAATCTCGTCCTCTCTATACGCAGCGTTTGCTGAAAAACGCTGGGTATCTGGCTATCTCGGCCTCTCTATACGCAGCGTTTGCTAAAAAACGCTGGGTATGTGGCTATCTTGTCCTCTCTATACGCAGCGTTTGCTAAAAAACACTGGGTATGGGGTTAGCGTGTTTGGGTATAGGTGGCGTTTTAAGACAAAACGCTGCTCATGGTGGCACTCTTTTTTAGCCATTCTGGCGTAGTGATCTCTTGTTCCCCTTGTATTTGGATCCCTGAGACATCTTGTTTGCTATTATATAATGTTGGGGTTGCATGTATTGTGGGTGAAGTATCCCTTTACTCCTTGAGCTAACATTGTGTTGATGAAAAGAAATCTACAATTGAAAACATAAACTACTTTAGATGTATATAGTAGCAGAAAGCAGAATATATATATATATATATATATATATATATATATATATATATATATATATATATATATATATATATATATATATATATATATATATATATTACTTGAATGTGAAAATTCATGATATATACTAGTAGATGTAGCAAAAAGCAAGAGTCCTATATATGACAGGTTACAATATTTTGCTAAATAAAATGCTTAATCTTCCATAACTCTTTGGTAAATCTCCCAGATTATCATGATTCACCAACCTCCTTGTATAAATTGGGTATCGTCTGCGCGCAACTATATAGATCCCTCGAGTTGGGTAGGACCATAATGAGCGGCAAAACTCTCTCTCAAGAGATTTAAAATTGCTGCATGTCCGATACTGGATTCGAACTAAAGACCTTGGTTAAGTTGGAAGAGACCCCTGCCTTCTCATCCAAATGCTCTTGAGGTACACGAACCTCCCTTTTCTTCATACTTCATTCAACAAAACTCTTTGGCTCAAACTTCTCAATAGACACATAACATAAGTAATTGGTATTAGGTGCAAATGATTTATAGCAGCTAATTGATGAGTTTCACATATACTTTCATTTAATTTTTGTCTCCTCTTCCCCTTGGAAATTGTCAGGTTGATAGTTTTCTTTTATAAGTCATTGATTAGACACAAGGGGTACCTCAACCCATTTACAACATTCACATCATACAACTAACTCAAAGCAAGCCGTCGGATTTAGGCCTGTTCAAATGAACTATTGAACTGAACTGAACTGTTGATCTGATCCGAACTGAACTATTAAAAACTGAACTTTAAGTAACAATTCAAAATCGAATCGTGTCTTTAATAAAAGCTGCATTCGCGAATCGAACTATTAACGTTGTCGATTCGAACTCGTCGGCTGTCCAAACTAATTTTTTTACTCTCACTCTCTCGGTTCACTCTCACTCTTCTCACTCTTCTCACTCTCTCATCTTCAACTTCACAAATTCTGCAAAGTTCACTCATCTTCAAATGCTGAATATTGGGGAGATCTCGGTTCACTCTCCCTCTCACTCTCTCAGTTCACTCTCACTCTCACTCTCTCATCTTCAACTTCACTCTCCCTCTCACTCTTTGGTTTAGTAGTTCAGCTTCACAGATTCATCTTCATTCTGGGTAAGCATTTTCTAGGTTATGGTTTTTTCTGGGTTGTTCTTGCAGAATGGGTTTTTTTTGGGTTGTTCTTCAAAATGGGTTTGGTTATTGTTTGTTAAGGTAGATGAACTGTTTGATGAAATGCTTGGTCTGTGAGTGGAAGAAAAACTAACATGGTTTTATTTTAAAATCACTTGCTACATTGAATACTTGGAATCTAAAAAGGTTTATAACCTCATAAAATATTAAATTCATATAGTAAAGGTTTCTTTTTCAATTGATCACATCCAAGTCTTCACATAAAAAACTCAACTTTCTATTTGCACATAGTTGCTAAATCTGTAAACAAATCTTTTTAGTTTCCCCCTGAATATATTTATTTACTTTTCCCCTGTAGTGGTTCTCCCATAGTATGGATTTTCTTTTGGTTTTGTCATGTGATCAACCGCAGAAGAAGGAAATTGTTCTATGCTTAACAAGATTTATTGAAAAATGGGTTCAAATCTAGTATATGCTCTCAAGATCGTGGTGTTAATCTAGATGACTGAGGACTTTATTCTAGTTTTACAGAAATATCAGGTCTGTTCTTCTTAAGCATGTTTGTATTCTGCCTTAAATACCTAGTTGTGCAAGCCCTTTAAAATATTTATCAAATTTATCTTGTATTCACTGCATAGAATCTGTTACTACAGAAGTTTTTTGTTATTTGTTGCTGCTGTCATGAGTTGTAATAGTTCTAGACATATATTACTATGTTACAATGTTATGGAACTACATATTACAATGTTATGGAGCTTGGTTAATTTTTGTGAGTTGTAATAGTTCTAGACATATATTACTATGTTACAATGTTATGGAACTACATATTACAATGTTTTGGAGCTTGGTTAATTTTTGTGAGTTGAAATAGTTCGGTTCAGTTCGGGTACCATAAGCTCGGATAAAACTAGATATTAGTTTTCATTTGATCAACATTACAATGTTTGGTTAATATTAGTTTTTATTTGATTAATATCCGAACTGTCCAGAATATGAGGTTTTTCTCATATTACAATGTTTGGTTAATGTTAGTTTATATTTGATTTTTGAAAAGTGCAAAAAAAAACTATTATTTAAAAAAAACATTCGATGATTCGGATAATAGTTGGGCTTAACGATTCGGACGATTCGGGCTTAAAAATTGAAACGATTCGATTCAAACTGAAGCTGCGAATCGAACTATTAAAACGATTCGATTGATTTTGTTGAACTACTAACACGATTCGATTCAATTAATTTGAACTCATTTAAACAGTTGATTGATTCGATGCGATTTTGTTTAAAAATCGAAACTATGAAACGAGCCTAGTCGGATTGATACACCATTGTTCATAGTCAACTTCTAAATTCCTACCCAATTTACAAGCAAACCAAGCTAACCTTTTAATTTGATCTAACATATGTGAGGTGTTTGGGATACCGCCCCGGAAGATAACCTTTTTTCGTTGTATCCAAATCACCCAATCCAAATCACCCACACAGTTGCAATCCATATCAAGAACCGCACCCTCTTGTTCTTCTTTCCTCCAACGCTGACACCGTGTTCATTCAAGTGCTCCCAAGCATCTGAGCTATTGCTAGTTGTCACGCCCAACCACTAGTCTATGACAGACCACATACCATGTTAGGAATGTAAAACTGAACTTGTTTATTGAATGAGGGATAAATCCCTATATATACAACAATATACACAACTGAATCAGTTAAGGGAAGCTGAGTCAGTTACTAAGTCTAACAAACTAGCAACTGTACAAACTCATCTCCAGACTAACTATACCAAGTGAGCTACCAGACTAAATAATACAAAGTAATAGAGAACACAAGTAACTATTCTAATTACAATAATAATCTGTACAAGCCTATTCTAACAGCTGAACTGAAACGGTGCAATTAAAAAAGATGTGAGATGCATCTTCCACTTCCCTAAAACATAGAATGCAAGAAGGCCCGGGAGTGAAATTAAAAACACCACGCTGCTGCAACGCTTGTCGAGTTGGAAGTCTATCTAGCAAAACTCTCCACGCATGAACAAGGAATTTAGAAGGAGCTGCTGTCCACCACATCCGCTTGAGCATTCTGCACTTGTCTTCATGAACAAGGGGTTGTTCGCTGCTGCTGAGCAGAGAATTATATGCAGACTTAATTGTGTATTTTGATGAAGAATCAAGGATCCAGACCCGCCTATCTTCACTGTTAGCAGTTGGTGATAAAGGAAAAATTAATACTCTCTCCGGTTGGTAAAAGCTGCGGGGACATATTTGTGGTGTACGGGGTTCGATCCCGGTCTTGCCACTCCTCATCCCCTAGTGTGTGTGTGTGTTAGGCGGTGTGTTAGGCCAATTCTTGCCAAAAAAAAAAAAAAAAAAAAAAAAAAAAAATACTCTCTCCGGTCCCTATTATAAGAGAAAATACAAAAATCACAAAAATCAATGAAGTTATTAAATGTGATGCAATTTTAGGCTTATTTCAAATATATCCACAGTATTAAAATTTTATACCCACTATGTGACTTTCTAATAAACCTATATCTCACATTAAATAGGGGTATAAAAGAAATTTTAGCAATTAATGTGCTTTGAAATGTGTATCTTTTTATTATAATTAGGACCCAAAAATGTACCAAATTTTTCTTATAATAGGGACAGAGGGAGTAGATTCAGTTCAGCTGCTGTCAATCACTCTTCAGGCGCTAAACTTCTAGTCCAATTAAGCTTCCATTCCCATTTTCCAGCAATCCAATTCCCACATTCAACAACCGAGACATTAACATTACCTGACAGGAGAAATAAACTAGGAAACCAAAAATTCCTACTGAAGACTGTCAGGTTGTTAGTTTTTTTTTTATTTTTTTATTTTTTTAGATAAGCACTTATGTTGTATTAATAACAAGGGGGCACACAAGGAGTGTACTTGGATGAGATGGTAAGGGTCTCTTCCAGCTTAACCAAGGTCCTGGGATCGAATCCAGCCTTGGGCATGTAGCAGTGTTAAATCTCTTGAGGGAGAGCTTTGCCGCCAATTGTGGTCCTACCCGGCTCGAGGATTAGTCTCTGCAATTGTCTTGCGAGAGGAGGACCCGGTTTATACCAAAAAATAACAAGGGGGCACAGTTAGTTAATTGGGCATGTAGCAGTGTTAAATCTCTTGAGGGAGAGCTTTGCCGCCAATTGTGGTCCTACCCGGTTGTTAGTTAATTAGGCATGTAGCAGTGTTAAATCTCTTGAGGGAGAGCTTTGCCGCCAATTGTTGTCCTACCCGGTTGTTAGTTAATTACTTGCGCATATTTTACCATTTTGAATTTTATTTTTGATAAGTCAATTATTTTTAATAAGTCAAATATTTATTGATAGGGGCACACAAGGAGTGCACTCTCAGGTTGTTAGTTAATTACTTGCATGCAGGGGCAGAGGTATGTGTAAACCTCGCATGGCTCAAGCCCCCCCTAGGTTTTTAATATATTTAATAATAATAGTATTAGTATAGGATATGCTAAAAAAATAGTATTAATTAGTAAATAACATTAAATGGATACTAGTAGATAAATAAAATAAATAACAATGATTTAAGGAAGATAATAGATGCCACCTTCTAACAAATTAAGGTTATTAGCTCAATAAAAATAAATTCAATACACTTGACTAAAACTACTTTTTCTTTTGACATATTTTAATAACCACAAATCCAAACCTCACTTACTCAACAGTTTCATATATTTTACAACTACTCTAAACTGACTAAAACTACTATATCTTGTAGCTATGAAAAATGTATCACAAACAAATACAAAAAAAATGATAGTAAATTCTAAGATACCCATGCAAAAAGGTGAGTGCCAATACGGTGCTACCAAATAAGTAAAGATAAAGTTAAATTATTTGTTTAAAATAATTTAATTAGTTTAAAGTAAAAAATTGATGTGGCATCAACTAAGTGTCTAAGTGCAGCTCGCCCATGCACACTTTTCATTCTGGCTCCGTCCCTGCTTGCATGCATTTTGAATCGGTTTACACAGTTAATAGGATTATTATTCCACTCCTCAAAATCTATATTGAATTGATCTCCCAATCTATGTGCTATCCACCCTCAAGATAATCCTTTTACATAGTTTAGCATTTGTGTTACACTTTGTTCTGCACTACCTAGACTTTGGAGTTGCTCCTTGGTCAGGGGTACTCGGGTAGGTGTTCCAGAATTCACGTGTTGGTGCTCGGCGGTGGATGCCACGAGCTTGAGATGTGATGCTCCGAGTGCGTCCACGTCGGGTGGGGGGTACCTGCAAGACTCTCCGACGCTCAAGTCAGTATGTGACCGAGGTAAAGGGAAGTAGAGAAAAGCAGAAGAGAGAGAGAGAGAGAGAGCTCCGAGGAGCGGAGTGACAAATAAGAGGAAAGTACTGGGGTAGAGGGGTGGACCTCTATTTATAGAGTGAATGGACATATCGTAGCCGTCGGATCTTGCTGAGAGATGTTGGCCGTCGGCTTGGGGAGAACCGAGCGGGTGACGTTGAGGCGCAGATGGGCCATTGTGGACTGAAGTATTGGGCTGGCCCAATATCCAGCGGGGCTTCGTAGCTCAGGTCGGAACAGTGGCCCCCCAAGTCGGGGACAAGCGCAGAGTTCGGCCTCAGCTTGAGTTAACTCTTCACCTTCATGATGCCACGTGTCATCTGGGGAATGGTGAGACGGTCACATGTCGTTTGGTCTTCTCCGTGTGTCGACAGCGGCACTGTCTTGATGATGTCGGCGGCGCTTTAAAGAAGGTGACGCTCGTCGCGGTAGCGAGGAGGAGCGTATATAGCGAAGAAGAGGGGAATCTTTCGTCACTTGTGACTTTTGAGCAAACTATTAGAGAGAGAAACAACGCAGAGTTCTTGAGAGAGAAAGTTTCCGGCCACCGTCGAAGTTCAGCACCGCCGCGCGAGTTCAGACTTCCGCCGTACCGAGACCGAGTTGATTCAAGTCTTCCTTACTGCAAAAGGTTAGTCCCGAGTAACTTATTCTGTTTTAGGTAGTTTTTAGATGTTCATACCTGTAGAGTAGTGTAGTTAATCGAGGTAGTGCCAGGATTGTTTCAGTCTGTCCCGCCTCGGCCTCGGTTGGTCCGAGGCGGATAGATTAAAAACCGGAGCCGAGAGTGACCTGGTAGCGTGCCCCCTGTTGCAGATGGTCCGGACGAAGAGTGAGGAGAGAAAAAGCTTCGTTTCGCCAGGAAAACGATCCTCAAGAGGAGGGAAGATGGATGTCCAATGCCGGCGCCAGAGGGCTCCCGATCCCTGCTCAAGACGACTTACCACAACATGTCCGCAAAGTCCAGTTTTTCTGTTCCTGTATCCGGCTGGGAAATACCACCGACGCCGAGTTTGGAAGATGATACCGAGGTGACATCTCGCCTTGCTGCCACCGAGGTGAACATGGAGAATCACTCCGAGCGGTATGAGGACGTGTACGACTGGGTGTCGACTGAAGTCTGCAATCTTTTTGCGCGCACGAAGTCGGACAAACCTGCAAAATTTTATGAAAAGTATTACGGACCGGTCAGAGGGCGAGAAATGGAGGATCACATTTGGTGTGCTCGACGCCGTCGGTCTGCAGCGAGCATTGCTATTATGGATACTTCTTCTATGGGGCGGCCAGAGTGATCCTCCACCCGGGTGGAGCCAAAACCCAAACCTAGTACCTCCACTATCGTGAAGAGCACCGAGCCAAAGAAGAAGAGGAAGGAGCAGGAGAAAACTTCTTCAAAAGTTGCGTCTCCAAAGGGCCGACAGGGTCCTTCTGAAGCTGAAACCCACAACACTGACAAGGGCCGAGGGGCCGGGCTGCATTTGGACAAGAAGCAAAAGTCCGTGCAAACGTCGACCGAGGAGCTCTCCGAGGCCGACTTCGCTGCTATAGCCAAGGTCGCCAAGTTGGGGGCCAAGGCTATAAGGAAAATGAAGGCTGCAGTCCTGGTCAACACCCCAGGAAATCTTGAAGGTATGTGTTCCGAGACTCAAGCATATAACAATCGTTTAGCACGCAAACTGTCTTGGACCTGGCTAGAATTTAAATATGCACGCCGTGAATATTCAGAGTTGCTGAAGGAGAATCGCCAGTTGCGAGAAGAGTGCGATAAAAACGCTGACTTGCTGAAGAGGTTAATTGCTGCTGAGACCCAGGCTGCCGAGAATAAGAAGAAGGCTGTCGATCTTGACAAGATCTCGGAGAAACTGCAGGCTACTCGGGAGAATCTGTCACGGCTGCGCAAGGAAGCAGAGGAGGCCGAGTCAAAGCCAAAGCACATCTGGCGGAGATAGAAAAGAGATGTCAGGAGTTGAAGAACTCCAATGCTGAAATGGCCAAGCTCAGGTATATATATTCGGTGTCTCTCTCAAGTCTTGGTGATCGAGCTCGACTTTACGGCACAGTACGTGCACCTTACTCAACGGGTGGAGGACGGCAAGATTGCAATCGAAAGATGGGAAAGTTGTCTACCCAGTTCAGAGGTGAGGAGGAGGCACACGGGAAGGATCTCAAAAAGCTGGCCGGCGCGAAACTCACACTCCAGAAGAAAACCAAGAGGAGAATCCGAGGGAGAATGAAGGAGAGAAGTGAGATTTCTCTGGCCTTTGTAACCATTTTTATTTTTGAACAATTTATTTGGGTTGCCTTGGACATGTCCGGGGCCAATTTAAATTTGTAAGCACTGATCAGGCGCTATCCCCTTTTCTTGGCTTTTAGATACCTGCATTTCAATTCCATTTCGTTTATTTTAAATATGAATGTATGTTTAGTTGCGTACATGTGATTTCCCGTTAAAGTGAGGCTCGCTGCCGCTCGGGCATTAGAGTGAAGCAGAAAATAGGGCAAGTGTAGGAACTTGGCCGAGAGAGAAGTCAGGAGGTCGAGATGACCAGCAGGTGAGCGCCGAGAGGGCAGGCTCATTGCCTTTGTAAGATAGGAAGACCGCTGTGGGTCCCCTTCTCCTTCTTCTTACCGATGCCAGCTGTGGGCGATCGGCCTTGGTACCGGAGCTATTGGGGTGCCCGGCCTTCACTTTCATTCTACCGAGGCCGCTGTGGGCTTATCGGCCTTCTTACCGAGGTCGTAAAGGACGCTCGGCCTTCTTATCAGAGTCGCGTGAGACGTCCGACCTTCTTACCGGTGTCGCGTAAGACGACCGGCCTTCGGGGCGGAGACCGCGCAATGGGTCTCTCCTTCCGCCCACCTCTTGATGGAACTCGTCGCCGTGCATCAAGAGGGAAGGCTGGGCTCACGTAAAATGAAATTGGGAAACCGTTTGACCCCCGACGGAACTCGTCAGTCCGCACCGGGAGGAAGGGCAAACTAGACGGACTCTCTGGTGGAGTGTTAGACTCAACAAGCCAGAGAATCGTTGAGGCCGTCGAGAGGCCATTCAAAGAGAGCTCGAGCGAGCCGTTGAAGCTGAAGAGACTATTCGAGAGGAGCTCGGAGGCGAGCTCACTACAAGAAAAGCTTGTTTTAGCCACCAGCAATTGCCATGGAGCTTATTAAAGTCGATAATTTGCCAAAGATTTGCGACGGCATGAGTAAAAAAAAATGGCGCGAAATTTCCGTTGGTGTTTGCCACGGGTTTGCCACGGACATGTGAAAGGACGAGAAATTTGCCACGAGATGCCGTGGCAAATCCGTGGCAACCCATTGATCAAAATAATAAGAGTATGATCCCTAAAATCAGATTGTCTCTCCCTTAAACAATCAAACGCTCTCTCCTCCTCAGTCTCCTCTCCGACCTCCACCCTCCACCCTCGTCCGGCCTCCTCCGCCCTCCTCCGTCGCTAATCGAGCTCTACGGCCACCGAGAGACACGTTCTCCCTCCGCCCTCCTTCGATCGTTCTCACTCTCCACCCACACACCTCCAGCGCAATCACCCTCCACCACACGCCTCACCATCCCCCTCGGCCCTCCACCCACACGCCTCACCATCGCTCTCGGCCCTCCACCATCGCCCTCCTCACGCCTCTTTGTTTTGAAGCACAAATCTGAACCCCAACATTTCCCCAAACCCTAACCCACCTCCGGCATCCACCCTCAGTCTCGCATCCACCGGCTCCATCAACCACTCCATTTCTCCGGCCACTGAAAGGTTAGTCCAGTTGTTTCATTTCAGAACCATTTTGTATTTCATTTTCATGATTTGTCATTTTGATTTTTCTCTATTCTTGATGTATGAATTAAAGAAGTGGAGGGATTCAAATCAAAGAGAAAGGAAGAGATTCTGGTCTGTTTAATCATTATATCAGGTACACATTTCATTTTCTCATTTTCTCATTGATTTTATTTTATTTTTGATTTAAACAATTTTTGATTGATTTATGGGTTAGTTTGTGATTTCTGGGTTAGTTTGTGATTTCTGTGTTTCAGTTTTTTGATTGATTTATGGGTTAGTTTGTGATTTCTGGGTTAGTTTAATCAAATACCACATTACCTCATTAAGATATGGATGCATACAAATTTGTTTTTGTGTTTTACTGTCACTAAGGATTGAAGAAGAAGAGACAAAGCTAAAGTAAGGGTTTTCTTTGTCACTCACGTTTTTGATGGGTATGAGGTTGTATGTTTGTGTGTTTGGTTGTTTTGATTGTTATGGTGGATGGGGATATTGATGAAAACTAATGATGAATTTAGTTGATGATATAAATCCAGTTTTTGTTGATGATATAAGGTTGTATGATGAATTTAGTTGATGAAAACTAATGATGAATTTAGTTGATGTGTGTTTTGTTTTGTTTTTGTTGATGTTCTGATAATCAACCAATATAAAGGGTTTTGTTGTAATGAAGATATGTATTAAGGTTCAATTTCAAGGTACTAATTTTGGGGGGCATTATTCTTTGGTCTTGATATGGCCTATCACTTTTGTTTAAGTTTGTTTTATATTTAATTTAATGTACAAGATATAGAAAAAAAGACAGAAGTCACATTTTATTGTATTGAAGTGTTCTTATAAGGCTATGAATTAGATGTTGTAGATATGCTTATCCTTCTATGAGGTAAAAAACAAACAAGCATCTTGGTTCAGTAACAAGATTGAACGCTTGTATTGGGAGCAGTGGTATATTAATCTGAATGTGGCCCAGCATCTGAAAGCGCATTCTGGAATGGAAAGTCTCATCATGCCAAAGTTGTTGATCCTGGAGGTACAGTTGCTTGCCGTGTTCGTTAAGCTTAATCTCTTTCATATTTCACTTAAACTGCAATTAGTTCCTTCAAACCTCACCTATTTTGTTTGCCTCTTTTGCCATGTTTCTCATGAGCAGAGGGGGGAGCATTGGAGGATAGAAATGCTCGAAGTGCAGCACTTGAAGAATCCCTTCGTGAGGTTTTATTTCAAATAATTAAATTTGTTAATGAGAAGAAGAATCACTTTGCTTTAAAAAAGGTGTTCTGTATGGATTCATGCGACTATTTTCTACTCCATTTAAAACACTACGTGGAGGAGCTAGTCGCTCGCTTAGAGTGGCGCGATTTTGTAGTGTTGCGAATATGTCTTCGTCGTTGCAGATTGAATTGGTGAGAGCAGGTCTCTTACAATTATAAATTGTTATGGTTCAAGTTGGCTAATATTAAGTCACTCAAGCTGTTAAGGTTTCTGAAGAAATATATTACAAAGCCTAATTTGTTATGGTTTGTTGATAAATTTGTAGGTACCTTGCCTAAGTGACAATTATGCATATCTTTTACATGATGTTGATCTGGTAGTTGGTGTTGTTGATCCTTACAAGCGTTGCTCGTAATTGATGCATTGAGTAAGAAAAATCGAATTTGACATACATTCTCAACACTCACCATCATCATGATCACACTGGTGGGAATGCAGAGTTAAAAGTTATTGTAAATTTGACTGGCTTAATTATTTACATTTCGATATAGTTGCACTTTATGACTAATCAAGCACTTTGGAAGAATTGATTACCTAAAAGCAACATTTGATTAATTTATATGCTTACTAGTTATTACTTTGTGCATATGTTAACCCTTCCCATGTTGCATTACAGGTGATTGGTTTAAGAGCTGACAAGGAAAGGATTCCTGGCATCGAAGTCCTTGAAATTTTAAAATTCCTGCATATGGTCAACACAATATCCTCATTTAATTGCCTCAAATCTGCAAACTAACTGTATGAAGAAAAGTTCAATTGAATTATATGTTGCTGCACTATTCTTTGCTTGTTATTATTAATAGGAATTAAAAATAAATACATGATTTAATATTTCTTCACTTATTTTTACTCTAACGTTTTCTTTTTGTTCCTTAAATATGTGTCTTCTTGAGGATTCATGAAACACATTTTATACTTCTATGTTAAAAATAAATGGTTGGTGTGCAATAATATTGGATAATATGTTGTTCTTGATACAAATTGTAGTTGTAGATGCAAGTCAATTCTTGCTTGGTGTCAAGTCGGTTACTTGATAAGCTTGTTAAGCATCTTTCTTTGTATCTTTGATTATTAAGAATTTCATCCATGTTTGGATGCTATCTTCTCTTAGAAAGATCATGTCTTTTTCAGACGCTACAAGTATATACTGTGGACATGAGTACACATTGGTAAGTTATTTTCTCTTTAGTCCTTGGTGTTCTTTGTTTTGTTTTCGTAGCCCATGTGTTGTGACAATATTGACTTTGGTTTGGTCCTTTGACGTTTGGCAGAATAATACAAAGTTTGCGCTTTCGATCGAACCAGAAAACAAGGAACTTCAATCCTATGCTTGATTCAGCTCATCTACATTCTAGGCTTTTAGAGTTAAGAAATCTCATTTTTTGATAGGAATCGTTCTAAGTATTTTCTTCTATTCATAGATTATATCGATTTTCTTCTGTTGTAACTGTTACCATCATATACATGCCGATTTGAATCTCTTCTGTTGTAACTGTTAGCGTCATACACATGCTGATTTCTTCTTGTAGTGTCTAATTTGAAAGTATGATTTAGTACATGGGGGTTTCTATGTATTAGTTTGAATAGCTGTTGGAGGGGCTGTCTTGAAGTTCAATACTAACAAATTGCTGGATTTATTTATTTTTTTTAATTTTTTTAAAAAAATTTGCAACGGATTTGCGACGGAAGGTGTCAGAGTTTGCCACGACTTTGCGACGAAGATTTGCGATGGATTTGCCACGGGTTTGCGACGGAAAAATTTGCCACGGAAAAGTCCGTGGCAAACGATTTGCGACGAGCGTTTTTGCCACCATTTGTGGTCCGTGGCTAATCTGTGGCAAATGTTGTTTTGCCACGGAAATTTGTATATTTGCGACGGAAATGTCCGTGGCAAATCAGCGATTTTCTTGTAGTGGCTGTTGAAGTCTGAAGAGGCTATTCAGCATCAACCGAGGGTTGGACGAGTAATGATCCGTGGAGGTCTTGGGTTGATATGAGTTTTGGAAGACTGATTAGCCTCCCACTGTGGTCGCCATTGTTCGGTACCTAGACTTTGGAGTTGCTCCTTGGTCAGGGGGGTACTCGGGTAGGTGTTCCAGAATTCACGTGCTGGTGCTCGGCGGTGGATGCCACGAGCTTGAGATGTGATGCTCGAAAGCGCGCCCACGTCGGGTGGGGGGTACCTGCAAGACACTCCGACGCTCAAGTAAGTATGTGACCGAGGTAATGGGAAGTAGGGAAAAGCATAAGAGAGAGAGAGAGAGAGAGAGCTCCGAAGGAGCGGAGTGACAAATGAGAGGAACGTACTAGGGTAGAGGCGTGGACTTCTATTTATAGATTGAATTGACGTACCGTAGGCGTCAGATCTTGCTGAGAGATGTTGGCCGTCGGCAGGGGAGAACCGAGCGGAAGATGTTGAGGCCCGGATGGGCCATTATGGATGAAGTATTGGGCTGGCCTAATATCCAGCGGGGCTTGGTAGCCCAGGTCAGGAACCTTATTTTCTTCTTATTCTTTCCTCCTATATCAATTCTGTTCCTCCACATATGTTCCCAAGGTCCATCGCAAACCACCCCAGCTGATCCAAACCACGCGAATACCTGCTGCCACAATTGGGCCGATACCGATCAATTAAAGAACAAATGAGCAGAATCCTCATCAAACCGAAAACAGAAAACGCAGCAGACGTTGTAATTAGCGTCCACTATTCCTCGCTGCAGCAATGACGTTCTTGTGTGCAATAGATCAATTAAGACTATACGTGTTTGAGGCCAACCAAAACCACCGATCCTCGCAATCTTTCTTCGGACACATTGATAATAGTATATTCTCCAGCTCACCTACCATAGCAGCATCTTCCTCCACCAATTGTTCCTTTCATTGCAACTTCCAAATCCAATTAACGCCTTCCCATATACCAAAGTCAGCAACCACACCTTCTGTTGATTCTGAAACTGCCACCAACTGTGGAAATAATTCTGCGAAGGTCCGCTGACTACACCATCGATCATACTAAAATCTTGCTTTATCTCCCTTATCCAATTTTATCCTTAGCATGTCAGAAAACCAAAACTTTCCTCATTCATTCCTTTGTCGATTAATTGAATATCTTTCCACCAAACCGATCTTTTAATTTGAGGTAATATCCCATGTTTACCATAAAGAACTTCTAGCAACTCCTTCCACAAATTGTCTTGCTCAACTAAGAGTCTCCATCTCCACTTTCCCAAAAGTGCAATATTGAAGGCTTCCATATTTCTAATACCTAGTCCCCCCTTTTCCTTAGGTTGGCATATTCTACTCCACCTCACCCACGCCACCTTCTTAGCTTCACCACTACCTCCCTATAAAAAATTCCTTTGTATTCTCACCATTTCTTTTACTACTTTCTTTGGAGCCTTGAAAAAAGAGAAGTAGTAAAGTGGAAGGCTAGCAAGCACCGAGTTAATTAAGGTCACCCTCCCCCCATGGATAGTTGCCTACTCCTCCATGTGGAAAGCTTATCATTCATCTTCCTGATCACCGGCTTCCAAGTACTTCTCAATCAAGGATTTGCTCCAACCGGTACCCCCAAAAACTTGAAAGGAACACATCCCTTGTTGCAATACAAAAATCTAGCCCCTACGTCTACCTCCTCTTCATCCATACTAATGCCAATCAAACAACTCTTATGGAAGTTCACCCGAAGCCTCGATACTAGCTCAAAAATCCTCAATACCACTTTTAAGCACCACAAATTCTCCTTCGCCTTCGTGGCAATAAATAGTGTATCGTCCGCAAATTGAAGAATCTAAAATGAAGTTCCCTCTCCCACTGAGAAAGCTTCAAATAAACCTTGTTCTACACAATTGTTCACCAATCCCGTAAGCCCTTCCGCCACCATCAAGAAAAGAAATGGTGCCAAGGGGTCCCCTTGCCTAAGACCACGCTCCATTATGAACTCTCTGATTGGACTTCCATTGACCAATACCGACACATTGCCCATGAATATACATGCTTTCATCCAATACCTCCAAACATCACAAAATCCCATTCTTACCATCATTTACTCTAAGAAACTCCATTCCACCGAGTCATATGCCTTCTCGAAGTCTACTTTAAATAAAACCAACAGTTTCTTCCTCTTCTTTGCAAAGTTGATTACCTCATTAGTTACCAAGACACCATCTAAGATTTGCCTCCCCTTAAGAAAAGTGGTTTTTGTAGATGATATAACCCGGGGAAGTACCTCCTTGTCAATACCTTGGAAATAATCTTATACATGCACCCTATAAGAGAAATAGGCCGACAATCACCAAGTTCTTGAGGATTTTTTGTCTTGCCAATCAAAGCTACAAATGATGAAGTGAATGCTTTAAGTAATCTAGCATTTGAGTGAAATTGATTCATGACTCCCATAACCTCCACTTTTATAGTGCCTCAACAAGACTTGATGAAGTTGAAATTAAATCCATCGGGACCGGACTCTTGTTTCCTTCACAAGTCCAAATTGCCTCCTCCACTTCCTCCATAGTGAATGGAGAAACCAATTGTTGTGCCTCACCCTTTGAAATGCTCCTAGAACCTGACCCGTCAAGAGTAGGCCTTATGTATGACACCTCGGCAAATTGGTGTTGAAAATAATGTCTCTTCACTTCTTCTTTGATCTCCCTACATCTTGCAACCATTCTTCACCAACCTTTAACATCTTTATTTGATTCCTTCTTGTCCTTGCCTTAATTGCTTGGTGGAAGAATTTTGTATTCCGATCCCCCTTGTTGGATCCAATTCACCCTAGCCTTTTGGGCTAAAATAGACTCATTTTGTCGTAGTTTGGTCCAAAACTCCGTATTCAAAGCCTTCCACTTCTCTCCATCCCATCCTTCTTCATAGACTTCCTCTTGCTCCATTAAAATCATATCCTTCACAATTTCTTCAATTCTAAGATCCTTAATTCCATACACATCTTTGTTCCTGATTTCAAAAATTCTTTGAGGTATTTTAGCTTCTCCTTTACAACGTGTGCCATCCATCCCTCAACCTTTAACTCCTTCCACTTCTCCTCCATAAATCTCTTCATGTCTTCATGTTTGAGCCATCCATTGAAGAACCTAAAAGATTTAGGTCCCCAATTCTTGCAAGATGATAGAAGCCATATTGGGCAATGATCCGATATGTCCCTATCACCTATCCATTGTGCCTTTATTCCCAACCATCCACCAACTCTTGAGATAATAGAATCCTATCTACTTGCCGCCGGTCCATTTGGTTGAAACCACGTGTGCTTCTTCCCCAAGCAACATGTATCCACCATTCCCATCTCCTCCATGAAGAACTTAATTGAAATCTTGACTCTCTCTCTCTCACTATACCTAATGCTTCTCCCTCTCCTCTCAGACCTACCTAAAATTGTGTTGAAGTCCCCCTATAACCCACAAGCCATCACTCATCCTCTCCTTTTCCCTCATCAACCTACACTACAAAAAAAACCAGTATTAGCGAGGGAATTTAAGTGGGTCGCTAAAAATCAAATACCGAGGGAATTACCGACGGACAAGGTCGTCGCTAAAGAGGCGCTGATTTTTTTTCTTTTTTTTAAATTTCCGTCGCTAAAAGTTATGATTCCCTCACTAAAACAGGACAACTGTAACCCACAACGGTTACTTTTTAAATTCCGTCGCTAATGCCTAAATTTCTGTCGCTAAATCTGACAGTTCTGACATGGCACAGATTCCCTCGCTAATGCCTAAATTTCCCTCGCTAAATGATTCCCTCACTAAAATTCAAAATCCCTCGCTAATTTTTTAATGTAACCGATGCATTTTCTTCATCTTTCTTCTCATTTCTCTTCTCTCACTCATTTCTCTCCTCTTCCTCTACGGCTCCAACACCACCACCACCCATATCTCCTCATTTTCTCCTCCACCACCGTCCACGCCACCACCACCATCACTAAGGTTTGTTTTTTTCTCACTCTTCTCTCTCTCTCTCTCTCTCTCTCTCTCTCTCTTTTTCTCTATTCTTCGAAATTCCTCTCTATTTCTCTCTAATGGTTTTCTTTTTTTTTTCTCACCTACAACCACGATTTGTTTCTCACCACTGCACCGGAGTGCACATCGTCACCGAAACTCCAAAAGACCGTTGGATTGTTGACTCAAAACGGTTAGTTTTTCTTTATTTTTGATTTTAGTTGGTAGGATTGGTTTTTAGAACTTGATTTGATTTTAGTGTATTTAGGATTGATATTGACATTTGTGTTTAGGAATGATTTTTGAGATGTTTAGAAATTGATATTATTAGTATTAGTGTTTAGGAATGATTTTTATTTAGAAAGTAATAATAGTGTTTAGGAATTTGATTTAAATTTTGATTTGAAGTTAATTGAAATATTATTTTTCTTTATAAATTTGATTGATATTAGTGTTTAGGATTGTTATTATGTTGAATAATAATGTATGATAAGTGTATGTTGTTGGAGATGTTAAATGATAAGTGTATGTTTGTTAATTTGGAATTGATATTAGTGTTTGGAATTAATTTTTCTCTAATGGGAAGTCTATATATTTCCCATTAGAGAGTTAATGCAGTCCAAGTTGTTCATGATAAAGGTTTCTATCTTTGACTGATGCATTTTGGAATTACTAAATATGCTTTCACATTTTTTTGGTAAGCATTGTAGAGGTGATGCTATTGCTTTCTTGAAATTGTGATTGAAGATACACAAAGTTATAAGATTAGAGAGAGTGATGAACTGATGATAATTAATGGAAGAAGGTAGTGATTAGTGATGAATCAGTTTCAAAATAGATGTGGCAAGAGCTGAGTTCCATTGATTGAACGTCTAAGGTAATATATGTGGTTTTAAGGTAATTTCTCTGTTTGCTTATGATCTTATTTCTTAGGACAATGATCTTCGTTTGTGATGCTAATTGTAACTATTTCAATTGAAACATAATCAATTCAATATATGAAATTCTAGAATAGTTAAGTTTCTAACATCCTTCAATTAGTTTCAAACATAATCAATTCAATATATTGTAAGTCACTTTTGTCATACATTTTGAAGTTGCGAATAGAATCCAAATATGGTGTTAGGAGAACATAGATGTTTCTCACTCTGTGCATTTTGTTTTGTTCCCTTGTATTTGTTAATGCTTGGCTAAAATCAAGTAGTGTGGTGATGTGTTTGGTTTGAAGAAGTTTGGTTCTGCTTTGTAAGTTGCCATATCAATAGAACTTATTATATCATATATATTATTGTGAATTTGTGTCATTTCAAGCAATGCACTCCTCTACATGTGTGTGAGAGTCTCTAATGTAATCCTTGGTTTCAACAAATAGGTAGGCAGTACATCAGCTTATTTGCGGACAAGAATGGGAGGAACAAGTTTCATTGGCGTCCTTTTGTCTAGGCTCATTGTCAAAGAAGGTCCTGAGGTAAATTAATATGACTTACCCATTTTGCTTTAACTGGATACCTTTTAAGCCTTAAGTTTAAAGACCTTATGATTATATTGAATACTTCCAATACAAAGATTGTATGACAGTTGACATTTTATACACATGAAGATATTTTATACCCGTTACTTGGTTGCAGGACAATATTTGCTGATAAGAACTTTTATAAAAGGTATTAAGTGCACTCTAATTGGTTATATCTTGTTTATTGTAGTGGTGAAAGTGAGGCTACTGATAAGTTGGGGAAATGCAAATGGAATTTGAAGGTTAGAGTATGGAGGCACATCATCTGTTTGCATTTTTCTTGCACTTTGTTATGTTATGCGGATGTTTTATTAAATTTTAGCTTGTAACCAATTGCTACTTAAACCATTTTTTCTTGAGTTTGATTGTATGGTCGTGCCACTCTTACATTAATTAATTTATTGTTTGTTTAATATATTTCCAAATGATTGTGTGTGATAAAATGATAAATGTATGGACTCACTATAATGGTTTTCTTTCATATCCATATTGGTGGACTGAGAGGGTGGTAAAGGTTGTCTTATATGGGGTGCATGTTTTTTTTTTAAATCCATTGCTAAAACCCTCGCTAAATTTCCCTCACTAATTCCCTCGCTAAATTTCTCTCGCTAATTCCCACGCTACGATTAGCGAGAGCATTTTAGCGAGGATTTGGGGTCCTGCTAATTCCTCACTTAAGTACGTTAGCGAGGGATTTTGGTGCTTTAGCAAGGGAATCCTACGTCGCTAATCTTGCGTTTTTTTTGTAGTGCTAGCCCATAAATCCCTTTTACTTCTAACTGAGCACCCAGAGTAGACATTTTACAAAGTAGCATACCCCATTTTCTAACTGAGTTGCAACACCAACAAAACCAGACTGAGAGAAAGTGAAGTACATTGAGCAAACCTTTACGCCAAAATGATAAGATTCCACCGGATAAACCAATAGATGGAACGAAATGCCATTTTACATCATCTCCTCCCCACAGACGAGAAACCACTGAAGCATCAATCTCCTCTCTCTTTGTTTCTTGGATAAAACACATCTCAAAATTTTCTAATAACAAGTCTACCAATCCTCCTTTGTTTGACATTACTGCCAATCCCCCAGATGTTAAAAGACATAATATTCATTTGAAACTGTTTTCGTCCGCCATCTTCTTCTTTGCATCCTTGTCCCTATCTTCCAATTCTTTGATCTTCTCAATAAAGACTTCATCATTGTCATTACCATTGACCCCAATCTTCTTAGCTAGAAGCCAAATTTTTTCCTCCTTAGACATATTTGTATCGGCCCAGAAGGATTTTGAGTTTGTCTTTGTCATATCCAATCACTACGCCAGATTTGCTTAAAAAAGGCGCCCATATAACCAGCGTTTTTAAAAAACGCTGCTCATCGCGTAGAACGCGTGAGCCTTACCAGCGTTTCTTAAAAGCGCTACGCATAACACATGCGTTCTTACCATATCTGCTGGCGTTTTTCTCCAAACGCTGCGCATAACACACGCGTTCTCAGGCAATACTCAGCGTTTTTACACAAACGCTGCCCATAACACACGCGTTCTCAGGCAATACTCAGCGTTTCTCTCCAAACGCTGCGCATAACACACGCGTTCTCAGGCAATACTCAGCGTTTTTACACAAACGCTGCCCATAACACACGCGTTCTCAAGCAATACTCAGCGTTTTTTACACAAACGCTGCCCATAACACACGCGTTCTCACCATATACTCAGCGTTTCTTTAAAAACGCTGAGTATTGCTTTTTTTTTTGCCCGTTCGTTTTCTCTCTTTTTTTCATTTCCTTTCGCGCTTCTCTTCTCCTCTCTCTCTCTGCGTACGTTCTCTCTCTCACGGTTCTCTTCTCTTCTCCACACCCAAAAACCCACAAACCTCTCTCTCTCTCTCTCGCTCACGTCTCTCTCTCACGGTGGTTCTCTTCTCTCCCTCACTCTCATTAGCTCTTCCTCTCTCAACTTTCCCTCATTCTCGTTCTCTCTAGCACCACCCACAAACCCCCAAACCCACAAACCCATAAACCCACAATAACCCCCAAACCCACAAACCCCCAAACCCACAATAACCCCAAAACCCACATTGCTTGTCTCAATCCTCTCTAGCACCCATAGTCCTCATTGCTTGTCCTCATCTTCTCTCAAAGGTTAGTTCTCTATTTTGTTTTTTGTTTTTTAGGTTTTTTGTTAGGTTGGAGATGAAGATGTAGTTTGATTGGAATATGTTGAATGTGTGAAAAAAAAATATTTGATAAGAGAGGAATATGTTGAATGTATTTGTATGTGTTTGATATGTGTAAAATTAGTTGAATGTGTTTGATAGGAGAGAAATTAGTTGATATGTGTTTGTTGCTTGGTTTTGTTGAGATTTTGATTCTCAAATGATAGAGTTTTTAAGCAAAGTGTGTGTCATCTATATTAGTAAAATCAAATATGCCTAAATCGAATATGCAAATTGTTTGTTAGGTTTTGGGAGTTTTTTTGTCTGAGCTTAGCGATCGTTGTTCACAAATTTGGTTGGATATTTGTCGAGTGTTGCTTCCACTTGTTCAGGTACTTTTTTTGTTCTTTTGTTTATTTTCTATGAAGAATTAATGACTATATAGAAGACATCAAAGTCTTTGATTTGTTTAGTTGAAACTAGCTAGCTAGTTGATTGAATGTCTTAGCTTCAATAAAATTGTAAATTCTCTTATCCGAATTTATTATAGATATTGGGACATTATGGATAGAAAGTGGATGTCGCGCAATCGTGCGTCCAAGGAATATAGAGATGGAGTGGATTATTTTGTGAATTTGTCTTTGTTCAACGTTTAGGAGATCTAGTAATATGATATGTCCCTGTTTACGTTGTTGCTATGTAAAATCAGTTAATGTAGACGAGTTGGGGGGACATTTAAAGGGTAATGGAATTGATCAAACTTACACTTGTTGGACAATGCATGGTGAGGAAAGAGTTGAATCTTGAATATGGGTAATAAGTCTTTGAGAGAGATGCACCGGTTGACACTTGCAGAAATACCTACGTTTGTTGGGGATGAATTTGAAGAGATGGCAAAGGCTTTTGAAGACGATCTTAATGACCGTCCTCAAATGTTTGAGAAGTTGATAACGGATGCAGAGACGCCCGTTGTATGAGGGTTATCTTGAATTCACAAAATTATTGGTTGTGATAAAGTTGTATAACTTGAAAACTTGCCACGGATGGACGGATAAGAGCTTTCTTGAATTACTCACACTATTGAAAGAAATGTTGCGAAGGATAATGTGCTCCCTTCTCGGACGTATGATGCAAAACAAATGTTAGGGTCCATTGGCTTGAACTATGAGAAGATACACGCTTGTCCCAATGATTGCATTCTATTTCGGAATGAACATGCATTTTTAAAGTCGTGTCCTAAATGTAATGCATCGCGGTATAAAAAGAAAGATTGCGCTCGAGAAAAGGTGTTGTGGTATTTTCCCATAATTCCTCGATTTAGGCGTATGTACCGTAGTTCGGAAGATGCAAAACACTTGACATGGCATGAGGATGAAAGGATTAAAGATGGCATGTTACGACACCCTGCAGATTCTCGCAATGGAAAAAATTTGATATTGATTATCCCGATTTGGGTTGGATCCAAGAAACCTACGACTTGCATTGTCTGCGCCGATGGTTTTAACCCGCGCGGTATTGAGTAGCTCCCACGGTACATGGCGTGATATTAGCGATTTATAACTTACCTCCATGGCTTTGCATGAAACGCAAATATATGATGTTGTCTTTGTTAATTTACAGGCCCAAGCAGCTAGGAAATGATATTGATGTATACTTGGCTCCTTTAATTGAAGACTTGAAGCTAATGTGGGAGAATGGAGTAGAGGTGTATGATGGGTTGAGAGAAGAAAGTTTCAACTTGAGGGCTATGATTTTTGGCACAATTAATGACTTTCCAAAGATACGGCAATCTATCCGGATGCAGACGAAAGGTCGGTGTGCATGCCCTATATGTGAAGATAACACCGATTGGATGTGGTTGGAACATGGTAGGAAGAATATCTACCACGGCCATCGTAGATTTTTGCCATCTACTCATCGATGTCGATTGTTGAAAAAGGCATTCAATGGGAATACGAAACCCGTAAAGCTCCACGGCTTTGACGGGTGAACAAGCTGTTTGAAAAGGTGAAAGATTTGAACATTAAATTTGGGAAGCCATTTGCGGAGAGGTTGCCAAGCGGGGTGGAAGAAAAGTCGATTTTCTTTGACTTGCCATCTTTGGAAGTCATTATATGTAAGACACTTCATTGATGTGATGCATGTTGAAAAAATGTCTTTGAAAGTGTCATTGGTACCTTACTCAATATGCGGGAAAGACTAAAGATACCATCAACTCGAGGTTGGACTTGCTTAGTATGGGGTTGAGACCAGAGGTGGGTCCGATAAAGAAGGGTACACGCACATATCTACCTCGTGAGCTCATACTCTATATAAAAAGGAGAAGACCGAGTGTTTTGTAAGTTTCTTCATGGAGTAAAAGTTCGGAGAGGGTATTCTTCAAATGTTACAAACCTTGTATCCATGAAAGACCTTAAGTTAAAGTCTTTAAAGTCCCATGATTGTCATGTTCTAATGGAGAATTTGCTCCCAATTGGTATACGATCCATTTTGCCTAAGAAAGTGCGCGACGCTAACCAAACTTTGTTACTTCTTTAAGGCGATTTGTAGTAGAGTGATTGACCCTAGAAAGTTGCCATCATTGCAAAGAGAAATTACTGTCACTTTGTGTGAGCTTGAGATGTATTTCCACCTTCATTTTTTGACATAATGATTCATCTAACAGTTCATTTGATTAGAGAGACACAATTGTGTGGCCCGTGTTACATGAGATGGATGTATCCGTTTGAGCGTTACATGAAGATATTAAAAGGATATGTGAAAAACCGATCACGACCAGGGTTGTATTGTTGAAGCGATACATAGTTGAAGAAGTTGTTGAGTTACGCACCGCCTATCTATCTAGTCTTGAATATTCTGCGGGACTTCCAAGGTCTCGTCACTTAGGAAGCATTACTAAAGGGATGTCGGGATATAAAATAGTTATGGTGTCAAGGGAAGAACTACATCAAGCACACTTATATGTTTTGCACAATGATAGTGAGGTTGATTCATATGTTGCCAAGCACATGGACATACTTAAGAGTGATTACCCATATAAGAGTGAAGTTTGGTTAACAAAGGAACACAATCGGAGTTTCATAGTGTGGTTAAAAGACCACATTGATTTGAGTTTGTTATGAATCCTACTTCGATTTCAAAAGATTGAGATGGTTAGCAAAAGGTCCAAATATGCATGTTTTCTCTTACACGGCTATCTAATTCGCGGTTACACGTTCTATACAAAAACCCATGATGATCGAGTAAAATGCAAAGCGATTGGGGTGACTCTTGTTGCTCGAAGCTATGCATACATCAAGTGCCAAAGACGAGAATCCCGTATACGCGAATATGTCATACTTGGGGTCATTGAACAAATATGGGAGTTGGATTACACCATGTTTTGAGTGCGTGTTCCAATGTAAGTGGGTTGACAATAATAATGGTTTCTGATTGATGAGTCGGGGTTCATGCGGGTGAATTTCAAGAAGTTGGGATATAAAGATGAGCCTTTTATTTTGGCATCCCAAGCTCAACAAGTGTTTTATGTCAGCGATCCGATTGATATCAATTGGTCTATTGTTTTTCTTGACACAAAAAAATTAGTGAATTACATTTATGATCAAGAAACCAATGATGATGGTATCGAGGACGACCACTTTCTTGGGGACATCACTAGAAGAGGAAAGTACTTATAGAGAGGATGTTGTGTATGTTAGAAAGGATCATCTTGATGGAATTACGATTAAATCAAAAACAAAGTACCAAGGAGCGAATTGCAAAAAAATTGTATCGAAAAAAGGAAAAGGTAACCGACATAGATGTTATTTTATAGACATGGATCTTATTTTCATCTTCTTTGGTGATTATTTATTTTTTTGTTGGATGTTTTTTTAAATGGATAAATATAACAAACAATGATTATGTTTTATTGCGGGTAAGATGGCGGATCATAGTGATAGTGGGCATGACACCAGGTGAGGCGGTGATCATGATGTTACAAACTATATCGAAGCGTGCTCCTCGTGGAATGACAGATTAAAAAGGATATCATCAACCGGTTAAGTAAAGGAAAAGAAAAATTAAGTGTAAGATACTAATTAATTGCTAATTAACTTCATTCAATACTAAGTTTTAATTGTTTGTGATCTAATTTACTATTTACATAATGCGAGGTCCAATGGAATGTTAAAAGTGCGCCAATTGGAGAAAACAACACTCATTTGATTACTTTCCTTGGTAGTAAGGTAAAACAAATGATACCAATAACAATCACTACTTGGGTTCACACAAAGAATCCCGTTTGGAGAAACAAAAACATGAGTTGTCAGGTAACAATACAGGTATATAATTTTAGATCTTTTTGGTAATCTTATTTAGTAATTTTGTAGTCCCATATATATATATATATATAAATTTATTTATATGATTTTCATTTAATGTGCATAAGAGAAATATTTTGATGTGGATGATTCTAAAAAAAATTTGGATAATGAAGGAAGCTAGGAAAGTTACATAAAAATTTCGAACGACATTAACAAAAACTTGGCTTAAAGATGATAATGGAAACATCAATTGGAATCCTCCACCAATATATAGTGGGTTTATTTCAGAGGAGGATTGGCGGACATTTGTTAGGAGGCATACCTTGAAGATCCAAAATTCTTGGTTAGTGCTACTATCTATTAAGTTATAACATATTTTTATATTTGACAATTATCTATTATACATTAATGTATACTTATCTCTCTTAATAGAAAGCAAGTGAGGTGAATCGAAAGTGTGCTTACATTTGTGAGTATCCTTATAGAGCGGTGCTACTCCATATCAACATATTGAAGAGAGATTGGTAAGGCACAATAAGCTTGATTTTTAGTTTCATGAAACTTTTTATAAATAGTTTCTTAATATTTGGTAAATTTAAATATAGTTGGTGGAGAGTGGGAAAGATCCTACTAAAGAAGGTGTTGAGCGACATGTTTTGTGGGTAGAGGCTCGACTAAACAAAGAAAAGGAGATTGTTGATCCTAAAACTAAGGAGGTGTCGGAAAGAATTGTAAGTATTTCCTAAATTCAAGCTCACTTGATTTTAATTGTAACTTTTATGATTTTTATAATGTATTATACTTTTGTTTTGTGAATCGGAAGCCATATCACGATCGATGTCACACGGGAGAGCTCAGCGATTGCTCTGAAAAAGAAATCCTTACACGTGCCTTAGGTAAAGAAGAATACTCAAGATTCGCCTGAGGTGCTTTGGATTTGGAGTAGCACCAACCGAGTACTTTGGACCAAAGCAGAAAGTCTATGATGAGAATCATGGTATCCACCACCGAGAAAGATGATGGCATTGTATGAAAGTTTGCAAGCTCAACTTAATGATATGCGATCACTTTATGGCCATGTTATGCCACCAGCACCAACCCTGCTACATAGCGAGGTACGAGATATTTGCACCATGCCGTCAACTAAGGTATTAATTGTTTTTATTATTTTGTGGTTTATAATTGATTTATTGTACATATATATATATATATATATATATATATATATATATATATATATATATATATATATATATATATATATATATATATATAACATCAAATAATGTCTTTATTATTTTGTGGTTTATAATTGATTTAGGACAACAATGAGTGTGAGTGTGAATTGTATATCTCAAACCCACATGAAATGGTTGCAATTGGCTACACATGTAGCAATTGGGTCCCTTGATGCACAATTTACCCTACCTCCAAATCATGTTAGAGTCGAGTTGCGGTACCATTTAGGAGGATGCACCATTGCTGCATTCCGATTGTGATGATTGATATCTTGGCGGTGTCCAAGCAGTTGGTACCTTTGTGGCATGGCCATCCGCCCTTGTCGTTGTAAGTGACAATATATTTGTAACTAACTAATTATAGTTTTTGTCATATAATTTGTGCTAACTAAGTAATTATTTTTGTTTAAACATAGATGCGCCAAAATGAAAAATCTAAGAAAGTGTCTCACAGGCAAAGAAAAGGTCTCCTTTGAAAAGTCTTTGGCAAGGAAATATCTATTGGCAAGAAAGTGTCTCGATCCACCCTTCTACAAAAGTGTCTCAGTCCACCCCTTATGTAGAAGTTTCACAGCCTGCCTCTCCTCCAAAAGTGAGTGATCAGCCCTCCTCTTCTCGCCAAGTGACTCATCCCACCCCTTCTCCAATTGTGTCTCAGCCCGCCTCTTCCTCTTCCATTGAAGCTTATATGAAGATTGGTGAGGCCGACGCGTACGAGAAATACATGATGAAAGACAAATTGCTTATCATAAATTTTGATGAAGAAATTTTTGAGGTGGCTTGCCTCATATAGTCGGACGTGAGGATATCCGTCTTTGTATGTGATGCGGATGAGGCAACGGTATGGTTATGAATATATATATCGGGTACTATGTAATTTATTATTTGACATTGTCGATTTAATTTTATTATATCGTTAATTTAATTTTATATATATATATATATATATATATATATATATATATATATATATATATATATATATATATATTTATATATCTAAATGTAGGTACTTTATGCGAGGACATTGTGGTCCCTTAGAAACAGACACATAGATATTTGTTCTTGTGTCGGGGAAAGTACAACCTTTCATCAAGTGAATCGACTGCCAAATTATGAATCACTTGTTGAACAAAACCATTTCTTTGTTCAAACTTATGTCAATGACCGCTTCATTGAAGCTCAAAATAGAAGTGATGATGATGTCTTACTTCTAGCACCGGTTAATCTAGGGTAAGAATTTTTACTCATTATTTCTTATATAACATGCATTTTTTTAATAGTAGTCAATTACTTATTCTTAAATTTTTTTTGTAGGAGACATTGGGTTTTGTATGCAATTAATCCTAGGAAAAAAACCGTGTATTAACTTGACTCACTTCAAAATCATTACAAAAACCACATGGAGTTTGTGGAGCTTTTTAACAGGTGTGTTTATTTTGTGTCATTCTGCATTTCTTACTTTTACTTATATATGTATATATTGTTATTAATATAGTTATATGACATTCTATTCAGCGGTTTAAGGACATATTGGGGAGTGGAAAAATTAACGGTCAAATGGTTACCAATAGTTGTAAGTTTCTAACTTATACATTACATTATTTTGTCAAAAAACTATATTCAACTCAATTTAACAATTAACTAATCTAATTATGTTTTGTAGTGTCCTAAACAATTGAATAACATTGATTGTGGGTATTACGTCATGCAATATATGAAGGATATTATTACCCGAAAGAAAACGACTATCCCCAGCAAGGTATCTACTTATAATATATTTTTATATGATTTCGATTTAATAGTGGTTCTTTCCAATATTTAACCATTTCAATTCTAATTTTATTTATTTATATAATTTCAGTATTTTAGCGATTGTCAAAGCAACACATACTCTGTTGAGCAGATTGCTGAGCTTAGGGGAGAATGGTGCAGTCATCTCTCCCGTTTTTTTTAAAGTTTCATTTGGATACATATAAGTTAGCCTAGCTAGTTTTTGGTACATAATATTGTAACTTGATAGCTTGTTTTGGATACATATGAATTAGATAATGAAACTTCTTAGCTATTTTGTTTTGGTTCCTCTTATGTAATTTGTTTTACATTATATGTAATTTGTGTTCCTCTTAGCAAATTGATTACATTATGTATTGGATTGGATTGGCTTTACAGGTAATTTGTAAATATAAAAGGAAAACACACAAAAGCAGAAAAAATTAAAAAAATTTAGACAATATTAGCGCTTTTGATGAAGCTACTGGGTATTTAGTAACACAAATAGGCAATACTCAGCGCTTTTAATAAAGCGGCTGGGTATTTAATACACAAATAGGCAATACTCAGCGCTTTTAATAAAGCGCTGGGTATAAAGGAGTAATATTCGCGCTTTTTAAAAAGCGCTAAGTATCTGGGAGGGCGCTTTGGATATATTGGCGCTTTTTAAAAAGCGCTAAGTATTAGGGAGGGCGCTTATGATATATTCAGCGCTTTTTAAAAAGCGCTAAGTATTAGGGAGGGCGTGTTTTGCAATGGGTGGCGTTTTTAGGAAGCGCTACCCATTGTTGGAAGTGAATAGACGGCGCACCTTCAGTAGCGCCAAAAGCGCTGCCCATGGATAAAAAAATGTTTGCCCATCTACTAGATCTCATTTGTAGTGAATCCACGAATTTAATTTTTACAGAAGACAAAAAATGACTAAATTTCAGATCTTTCTGTCACGTTTTCATAAAAAGTTTGACTTCATTTTCAGTTTACATTTTCCTCCTTCCTCGGCTTTATATTACGTTCCTTAACAGGGTTTGTTTCTATCCTTCCTCACTCAGTTGGTTTGTTTCCTTGATTGCACCAATAGAATAGTAGTATTTGCTTCCTTCATTAATTCTCTTTCCTCTCCTTATTCTCGGACTCACAACCCCTATATTCTCCTCACCACTTTCAATCCAATAACAGCTTCCAAGTCTCTCTCTCTCTTTCTCTTTCTTTCTTCTCAGTTTCCGGCCTTCTCCTGTTTTGAGGTTTCTTGGATGAATCATGAACCTTCAGGTTTATTTTCTTCTTTTTTTCCCTTCATTTGTTTGGTACTTTGGTTTCTTTCTTCTTAATTTCTTTCTTTGTTTCTTTCTTCTCAGATGGGTAAAGATCTTAAACACAAAGCTTCATATGATTACAGGAAACCCTATCTTTATGAAAAGGAGAGAAGCTGAAAAGATTTTCTTCATTGCTATCTAGTGAAGCTGATGTTGCTAGGGTTTCTGTTGAAGAAACAACTCCTTAACCTGAAAAATCACACAAATGCAATCTTTGTGGAAAGAGTTTCAGTAGTGGACAAGCATTAGGTGGCCATAGAAGATCACACTTTCAAGCTTCCAGAAAAACTCCAAAACCCCTTTCTCCAATCTCTCCAAACAAGGTAATATTGATAATAATAGGTCTAAATATGATTGTGATGAATATGAATATAAACACATGAGGTCTCATCCTGATAGGGTTTTTAAGGGTATTAGCCACCTTAACAAAAATCATGCTTCATCCTCCAACAATTCTAATTCTTCTATGAATCAAGAGGATGATCATTTTGGAGGGTTAGAAGAAGAAAATGGGCACAAAGATTTCGATCATTCAAAATCTAGCTTACCTAGATGGCAAAAGAAAGATAGAAGAGGAAGAAAATGTACTGAAAAATGTGAGGCTGCTAGGATACTTATGCACATAAGTACAGTTGAGCCGAAGAACCTCGAAGTTACAAGGCCAAGTAAGAAAATGAACATTGGTGAATCATCAACTAGGAATGGTGATGAAGGTACAAGTGGGGTTGATAAAACTTCAGTGAATATTGATTTTGATGAAAGAAAGGTGGAGAAAGAGAAGAGTAAGAAGATAGAAGGAAGCTCATTAACATATGATACCAATGGAACACAAGAGAAGCAGGGAGGCTATAAATGTGGCATTTGTGGTAAGTGTTTTTCAACTTTGCAAGGCTTAGAGGACACAGATCAATTCATAAAGAGAATAATATTACAACAACAATGGTGGATGAATCAGATATTTGTAATAGCTTTAAAGTGGAGGAGGCGTCAGTGAATGAAGAAAGATTAGTAGAGGTTGCTTGTCCAAATACATTGCATTTTGATTTGAATGAGGCATATGTTATGGAGGATTAAACAATTTGTGATCTAGCTGAATGTAACATGATTTGTTATTTGCTATACATCTAGAATTTTAAATTAATTTTCAGATTCAGAAGATATATATTGTTTCAGTAGAAATTTTTTTCGCTTATTCATAAGCCATGTTGCTGACAGGAAAAAATAAATGAGTTGTGGTTATAATCACAAGGATTTTGCAAAGGATGATGAAGTTCTTAAACTAAACTGATTTTTTTCTCTATATAAACCCATGCTTACTTATACGAATGTAATAGAGATGTTATAATAATGTAGAACCATCATCAAGTACCTATAAATAGGCAAGCTTGAGTGCAATTGTAATCAAGTCACTTGTAAGATTTGAGTGTGCAATACAATTGCTCAATTCCAAGAAGTGTTAGTATCTTACTTTTCCACCATTTCCTTTCCACTATTTCAACTATCTTCCTCTACTATTCACTACTAAAATACTAACTGTGGTATCAGAGCTACGTTCGGTCATATACTGGGTGTAGATAAACTATTCAACTACAAACTAAAAATCACTACCGTCACTCTACACTACTTCCATAATTTTCTTAGCTAGTGGCTAACAACACTCAATCATCATCTAATATTCAAGTCCCTGCTTTTTCTGGTGAAAATTATGATTTTTGGAGCATTAAAATGAAGACACGTTTTTGCTTGCAAGATCTATGGGACGTTGTAGAAGAAGGATTTACTATGCCAGCAAATTCTTCAACTCTTACTGCAGCTCAAAAGAAAGAGTTGAAGGAAAATAGGCAAAAAGATTTGAAGGCGCTATATAACTTGCAACAAGCTGTGGGTGACTCTATTTTTCTGAGGATAATAGGAGCTATTAGTGCCAAGGATGCATGAAGTATACTACAGGGGGAGTTCCAGGGAACCGCCAAGGTACGTGTCATCAAACTCCAAAGTCTGAGGGGTAAGTTTGAATTATTAAATATGAAGGAGTCTGAGATCGTACAAGACCATTATACTAAGATAAAAGAAATTATTTCTCAAATGAGAGCCTATGGGGAAAGTATTCTCGACAAAATAATTGTTTAGAAAATTCAAATTTCCATTCCCCCGCAAATATGACCCAATCGTGACGACGATTGAGCAAACAAAAAATCTGTCAAATTTATTTGTGACAGAACTAATGGACTCCCTTGAAGCTTTTGAGAAAAGATTGAGTAGCCTTGACGATGATTCTGTAGGAAATGCCTTTCAATCAAAGCTTAAATTACGATATTAAAATAAAGGATATGGAGGAAACAATAGTAGTGGAGAAAGTTCTAGAAACAGAGAGAATTCTAGAAATTTCTCAAAGAAAAATCAAGAAGAGTATCCTCCATGTGGCATATGCAAGAGGACAAATCATGCCAAGAAAGACTTTCGGTGGCGAGGAAAGCCACAATGTCAGCACTGTAAGAAATTTGGGCACGTGGAGAAGAATTGCTACAGCAAAAATAAGCATCAAGAAAATTTCGTCGAAGAACGTGAGAATGACCAGAATAAACATGACTGTGAAGAACATCTCTTCTATGCCACCCAAGATTCCAACGATGACAAGGAAGGAACCTGGTACTTGGATAGCGGTTGCAGCAATCTCATGGCTAAAGATGAGAAAATATTCAAGGATATTAATGACACTGTCAAATCAAAGGTTTGACTAGGGAATGACACTACCGTGGAATCAAAAGGCAAAGGCACTGTCATGGTGGAGACAAAGAAAGGTATGTGGCTCATTAAAAATGTCTTTCTAGTTCCCAATCTTAAAGAAAATCTCTTGAGCATCGGTCAAATGATGGAAAAAGGCTATGTCCTTCACTGAAGGAGATAAATGCACAATATATGATAACAATAGTAAAAGGGTTGAAATAGCCCAAGTAAACATGGAGACGAGGAATAGACGCTTCCCGATAAACTTTAATTATACCACTAACATTGCCATGAAAGTGTAAGCTGATGATTCATGGCTATGGCATCGAAGATTTGGCCACCTCAACTCGAAAGCCTTAAAGTTGTTATATCAAAAGAATATGGTGAGAGATTTACCAAGCCTAAAAGAAGACAATGGAGCATGTGAAGGATGTCTTCTCGGAAAACAACACAGATTACTGTTTTCAACGAGCAATGCATGGAGGGCTAAAGATGTGCTATATAGGTCATCCACACTAATGTTGGTGGACCGATGAGGACACCATCACTTACCAACAACAGGCATTTCATTCTCTTCATTGATGATTTTTCTATAATGACTTGGTCTATTTAAACAAAGAAAAATCAGAAGTCTTTGGAATATTCAAGAAGTTCAAGGCCCTTGTTGAGAAGCAAAGTGGTAAATATATAAAAAGGCTTAGGAGTGGTCGGGGAAAAGAGTACAACTCTCACGAGTTTGATAGATTCTGTGAGGACGAAGGCATTGAAAGACAACCCCAGTCGCATATTCCCCTCAACAAAATGAAGTATCTGAAAGAAGAAATCGCACGGTCATGGAGATGGCTAGATCGATGCTAAAGGAGAAAGGACTACCAAACACTTTTTGGGTCGAAGCAGCTTATACCGTTGTCTACATAATAACCTGATGATTTAATAAAATCTCACGTGTGGGAATAGCATTGCAAAACATTCTCCATCCAAAGATAATGATTCGTGTCAGAACTGCTGTCCTCCACAAAGCCGAACAAATATCAATCGGAACTACGGATTCTTGAGCCATCCCAAACCGGTAACAAGATCGAATCGAAAACAAAAGATTAGGCTCTAAAAACCACCTCCAACTTGCTGCCCACGAACAGGAGCAACCTCCCTTAGAATTTCATTCAATCGTTGCGCTTCCTTGAGACCATTTTGGTCCGAACTGACTTATCTGTTGTCCAGCCACTTCCATCGCTCATTCAGCCAAGCATCCTAGGACGTCACTAATCTGATCTCCTCAATCCAACCTGGAAGTAAACTAGGGAATGCACAGAACTGCGACTGATTTCCAATCCATTGATGCTTCCAAAAGCTTACCCCTTCGCCATTCCCCAATCCACGATTAGCAAAATCACTAAATCAACCTTTTCTACCTACATCTTCGCCCACAACAAGAATATCTCGCCACCATAAGGAATCCCTCTTCCCACCCACCAAAAGAAGATTAATTGAAAAAGAAGAGAGATCTCCATATCTATGAGTTAAAATCCCTCTCCAACTGATCGCATTTTCATCTACCAAAAAACGCCACTTCCCTTTGGACAATAAGGTGCAATTGAAAAGTTCAAGGTTTTTTATATCTATCAAGCTAGAACGGCTATCGAATTTGGTGAGAGGTATCCATAAAATTGCATCTCCTTCTGCTTAAGAAAATTTGTTATGCTTATCATGAAAATAAGTAATTTCAACTATCAATGATAAAAAAAAAAAAAATACATGCATTGGTAAGAGGATCCAAACACTAGGAGTTGACTCTCCAATACTATAGGAGTAAACATGTTAATTATCTTGGTCAAACAGTCACGAGAAACTGACTAAGTACATGGAGTTCTAGTGTGGAAACCGTTGCGTTGGTAAGAGATATGTTTCATCTGACAAGGAAAATCAACAATCTACATTAATTTCGTTTAAGGATTTGCTGACCATTAATTGACACAAGAATTTTTTTTTTGACAATATTGACACAAGAATTTGAGAAGGCCAAACTTTGTGAAACCGGGTAACATTATATTTATAGCTAAAGATCTTATTTTTTTTTTAAAATGGGAATCATGATTGTTTTTAGTAGCAAAAGAATTCTGTTTGAATTCCCTTCAATTATAATAATTATAATTATAATAATTACTAGATCAGTGGACCTAATTCCTTAACGTCCTATGGCCGAAAATCCAATAAACAAAAATCATCTCTAAAAATTTTGGAATGACATGTTTTTTTTGGGTAAGTAATTTATCAATTTTAAATTCAGATATGAGTAGTGGTAGTGTGCGTGTGTGATGTATATTTGTCATTTTATTTAAGTAGGCCAAAAAAGATTTTATCAATTTTAAATATTTTATTTGAACGAATACATTAATTTTTTTTTTTGACTGAAAGAATGCATTTTAAACATTTATGAATTACTCTCACGTCAGAAAAATAATTATGAATTACTCTTCTTTTCCACCAAAAAATAGTGATTCATAAAAAACGTGGCATATACAGTACTTTTCCACCAAAACGAGGATCCAAATACCAGGAATTGACTCTCCAATTACTCTTCTTTTTTTCACTAATAATAATAATATGTGTGTGAAAATAATAATAATAATAATAGGAAATTATTAGCATATAGTAATTTATAAAATGTAATATAGGTTGGTCAAAAAAATAATAATAATATAGGATAACATTCCTAGGCGACTAATCAAAAACTAGTTTTCTGCTTCAAAAAAAATCAAAAACTAGTTTTCCAAAAAATTGAAATTATAAGTTATTTTTTATTGACTAAAAACTATTTTTATGGACTGAATTATGTGAATGAAGCAATTGTGATATAATTTACGGGATGAAACAGCTGTGATAAACAAATATTTATAGATATTTTTTTTTGACAAATTGAAAATCTGTAATAAGTATTGGAAACAACTGAATTAATTGCACATCTCTTTGGGGAGGACGGATAATTTCTTTCCTAAATCCCACTCTTTTGTCTTCTCATTCTCACATACCCAAGAGAAAAAAATCACCTTTCAAAGTCTTTAAAAAAATCATCATATTTTTTTATATGATGATATTTTTGTGTCAAAAAAATATCATCATTGTGTAAAAAAAAAAAAAATTCATCATATCACTTTCAATTTCAAACCGATTTCTTCTCATTCTCAGTATTTTTCGGCAATTCTTATCACTCTCAGTTTATTTCCTTAATTGCACCAATAGAATAGCATTATTTGTTTCCTTAATTCTCTTTAATTTCCTCTTCTCATTCTCATTCTCACTCATACCCCTCAAATTATTCCTCATTCAATCCAATAACTTCTTCCAAGTCACTTTCTCTCTCTCTTTCTGATCACACTTACTTCTTGCGTTTCCTTGAGGTTTCTTGGATGAATCATGAATCTTCAGGTATATTTTTTCCCTCTACATCATCGTTCATTGTTTTTTAAGGTTGTTTTATTTTCTTTCTTCTTAATTTCTTTCTTTGTTTCTTTCTTCTCAGATGAGTAAAGATCTTAAACTTAACGCTTCATATGATTACTGGAAACCCTATTTTTATGAAAAAGCAGAAAACTTGAAAAGATTTTCTTCCTTGTTGTCTACTGAAGCTGATACTTCTAGGGTTTCTGTTCAAGAATCATCTCCTAATTATGAAGGATCATACAAACACAAATGCAATGTTTGTGGAAAGAGTTTCAATAGTGGAAAAGCATTAGGTGGTCATAGTAGATCTCACTCTCAAGCTTCAAAGAAAAAATTCTCCAATAACTCAAAAGAAGGTACTAGTACTGTTACATATAGATCTTTTTTCAATGATGGTGATGATGAGAAAAATAATCATACTTGTTATGTTTGTAAGAAAAATTTTCCAACAAATAAAGCATTATATGGACACATGAGATCTCATCCTGATAGGGTTTTTAAGGGCATTTCACCTCCTACTAGTCTTTCTCATAAGAACAACAAGAATTGTTCTTTTTTCAATTCCCTAAGTTCTAATTCTGAAGATCAAGAAGATGGTTTTGCTGAAGCAAATGGGAATTCAGATTCTGATCTTTCTCCAAAAGGGTATTCAAAACCTTTGCCGATGTGGAAAAAGAGGGATAAAAGAGGAAGAAAAGTTAGTGAAAGTTATCAAGCAGCTATGAATCTTATGCACTTAAGTGCAAATAATACTAAGTACTTATCATGTTTTGGGTTTACTGAGAAGTTTGAGGAAAAGAGTTTTGTTGAATCAAGTCTGAAAAGGAAAAGGGAGCTTGGTGAATCATCATCACAAGCTATGAAAAAGGTAAAATTTGTTTTAAGTGGTTCATTGAAGATGGGTAGCAAAAGTGACATGAAAGGTAAAGGTTTATCTGAATCTGATAACAATTTGGAACCAAAAAGATGGGAAATGGATTTGAATGAGCCATGTATTATGGAAGGTTAAGCATATCTGAATCTGATAACATCTAGTAGTTTATATCAATATTCACATTCTAGTGATATATATATGTTTTCTGCTATCTGTTGCTACATCTAGAATGTTAGCTCTATGAAGACGAAATCTTTGTAATGAACTTTTGTTGGACCTTATAAATATGTTATCTTTTTAGTGTCTATTCATTCTTCATTTTGTCATATATTCAAGTAATCAAATTGATGAACTCAAAAGATAATACGATGAAGTTATAGTGAACAAGGATTTTGTAAAGGATTTTTCATTGTAACATATATGAATGTTGTTATTTAGGCTCATTGCAAATGCCAAATACTATACCTTGTTCTTTGAGTGGAAAACGATTTGTATTAATCATGGAGTATACTAGGAGTACTCGAAACCCAACACAAAGCAATAAACATGGGAGATAAAAAATGGTCATGCCAATCACAAACAACCAAAAAGTCTATATAAGATACCTATATATAAGGATGGTAAGTAAAAATGCAGCCAGAATTACTTAATTTCTTTTTGTTTCAAAAAAAGTTACTTAATTTTGTCATTATTCCCCAAAGTTTTTTTTTAAAAATTTAGTTAATTTGATTTGATTTGATATTAGTAGATCAGTTTTGAAGAGAAAGTCACCTATGTTTCTATCAATTTGCTTAGAGAAAGACACAAAACACAACAAGGGGTACCGCATCCCGTTACAATTCAAGTGTCCCCTCCGAATTCTAGACTAACTAGGGGAATGTTGCACCATTCTTCAAAAGTATTTTGTGACTTAGTGTCAACCTTACAAGTGAACCAGCCCCATGTCAATAGTTTAGTCATATGTACCACTTTATCTACTACACAATAAGTATAGTAATTGTAGCACCCCTAAACTTAACCTACTAGGTTAAAAATAAATCCTCAATTAGGATCATTGGAAATCAAGGTTTTTGAAAGGGAAGAACTAGAATAAAGTATAGGTAGAGGTTTCGTTTTAGATGCCTATATTTTAAGGGACCACTTTGCATTTAAAATAATTGCAAAATAGCCCCCATTATGCAAACATATTCCTACAAAACACTTTATTACACCATATTATTCCCTTGAGCCTACATTATAAGTACACTCTCAGTTGAATATAGTTAAGGAATTCTTACAAAGAAAGGAAAAAAAATAATTAGAGAGAGAGAGAGAGAGGGAAGAACTCCAGAAAGCAGAGAAGTAAAATCAAAACACTCACTTCCTCTTGTTGTAAAGGTTGGTGCACCCCTAGTGCCCCCTTCAATATATTGATCGCTTATCTAAAAAAAAACACACTCCCTCTTATAAACCCTTCAACCTCACCTTCATATCTTTCCAAGTTCTTACACCCCAAAACAGCAAAAGAAATAGTCTTTAAAACCCCAAATTTCCTTTTTCTGCTTATGTTCATTAACCCCTCAAAAAGGACCTTGCATGCCTCATTTGGGGAAGGAATATGAAGTTAGGAGCTCAAAGGTAGATAGAGGAAGGTAAATGCTTGAAGATAAAAGGTACAGATGAGTAGAATGGCAGAAATTTTGTGGAGCATTAAAGGAAGGATAGTAGTTGTTGGAAAAACAAAGTTCAAAATCCTCATTCCCAATCCCCATTTTTTTTGTTACATCATATTTTGGACATTCACCAGCCCACCTAGGAATATAATTTTATTCCGAGCTAACCAAATCACCCACACCGTCGCGATCCAAACTATTTGCTGTACTTTTTGTTGCTTTTTTCCTTCACATACAGCCACCTTCTGCTTAAAGTGCCTCCTGCGCAACTCCCAGCCACACCGAAACAATCTTCCAGATCTGTCTCGGCGTTGAGCAGCAGAAAAATAGGTGCTCCACGTCTTCGTTGCTCCTAAAACAGAAAACACAACACAGTTCTTGGTTAGAGACAATAACACCTCGCTGTTCTAGTGCCACCCGTGTTGGTAACCGATCCAACAATAGCCTCCACGCATGGACTTGGAACTTAGAAGGAACTGCCGCCTTCCATAAAGAGTTCAGCAGAGAGCTCTGATCTTCCCCAATTGGACTGTCCACGCCCCTGATCAGCAGAAAACGGTAAGCTGAATTGACTATGTACTCCAAGCTTTTATCCCCATTGATGCTCTTGCATGCCTACCTTGTGGTGAGAAATGATGTTAGAGCAGAAGGCTTGGAGCTGTAACAAATTAAAGCATTTGGAGTCCCAAATTTCGTGGTCAAGCAAGCTTAGGAAGGACATGGGTGCTGTCAAAAATTTCTCGTTTGGTCGTTATGATGATTATTCATGATTTGCATGAGATTGACTAATTGGAGAGAACTATTTTCTGTAGTATTATAATAAAAATGAATTAAAGGTCTATCAAAGACGTACTTAGATTGGCAAGTCATGATCCCAAGGCAAAGGCCCTCTATTGATCTTTGGTTAGCAATGGGTCCTCTATTGATCTTGTATATTCCACTTGAGGTGCGTTTAGAGGTAAATGAATTAAAAGACATTGTATGAATTATGGTGAGGTGTCGGTTGAGGAATTCATTGAAACCTTATCCTATCATGGTTTATTGTTTTTCTGATGAACAACTCATCATGGACTCTTGAAGAGAAAGAGACTTGATCTTGAGATAATCAAGTTTATGATTTTGTAGTTGAAGACTTATGGATAGTTATGTATTATTGTATTTTGCTTTAATAGAAACAATTAGGTATTTTATGAGAAAACTCAAGAAGGTTGAATATCATTATGTATATATCGAACTATATATATATATATATGTATTCTGTACTTTGGACTTTTTGACTCTTATAATATACTGATGGCTAATTGTATTGAGCAATTTGGTAGTCAAAGTAATTCACTCGGTCCAAAACATTTCGTGCTCTCTGTTTATCATTTGAGCGATATACTTAATTTATAATGACGATTGAAAATTAGGGACATTAAAGTAATAGTGTGAATAAGACGAATTTGAGTAAGAATCAAGTAAGAAGTTGAAGAAATGAATATCAGATGCTTCACTAGCCTTTAATGGCGAATTGTATAGTACAAGACAACATAAATGATAATAATTGTGCATTATGGCTGTTGTGGCTATTACAAGACAAATGAGAGGAATCTTAGGGGTCCTAATAAATTTCTTGTTGGGCATTACAAGTGATACTTCAGACAGAGAAAGGAGGAAGGCCTTCTGGAAAATGTGAGACGATCATGGGGTAATTATGTATTTTTTATTTTGGGAAATAAAGAGGGCTAAAAAGCCCAAACGGAACTACACAAACATCACAGGGGAGTATGAAATCGCTCCCATTACTTGACTAACAACAAGAATCACTACGCGAATGGCTAAAAAAGCGCCACATACCGGCGTTTTTAATAAGCGCTGCGCGATATAGAGAGGAAGAGATTGCACATAACCGGCGTTTTTAATAAGCCGCTGCGTATAGAGAGGACGAGATAGGAAAATACCCGGCGTTTTTCAAAGAAACGCTGCGTATAGAGAGGACGAGAAAGCCAAATAATCAGCGTTTTTGAGAAGCGCTACGTATAGAGAGGAGGAGAAAGCCAAATAATCAGCGTTTTTGAAAGCAGCGCATATAGAGAGGACGAAAAAGCCAAATAATCAGCGTTTTTTAGAAAACGCTGCGTATATTAGAACGAAAAACTACATATTCAGCGTTTTTTTAGAAACGCTGAATATTTGTTTTAATTTTTTTTTGTCTTCCATCCTTCGTCTTCCATCCTCTTCGTCTTCCATCCTTAAATCTTCCATCCTCTCTTCCCCTCTTCGTCTTCCATCCTCTTCGTCTTCCATCCTCCGTCTTCCATCCTCTTCGTCTTCCATCCTCTCTTCCCCCTCTTCGTCTTCCATCCTCTCTTCCCCCTCTTCGTCTTCCATCCTCTTCGTCTTCCATCCTCTTCGTCTTCCATCCTTCGTCTTCCATCCTCTTCGTCTTCCATCCTCTCTTCCCCCTCTTCGTCTTCCATCCTCGCGAATCCAATCAATCAAACAAGGAAAGGAAAGAAAAGAAAGAGAGAAACTACCGATCGGAGAAGAAGAACCGAAAAACAGATCCAAAAAAATGGCTCCCTTCAATGGCGATTTAAACCAAGCTGCTCCCTTCTTGGCTTCCTCGGAGCCGCGCGGCTCTCGTTTTCTCATGTAAAATCTCATCCAACACAACGATCTCTTATTTTCATTTAATTTTATTTTCGTTGAATTTCATTTCTGATATGAAACGATGTTGTTTTGGTGGTTACAGGTATGGGAGCGGCTTATGGAACGGCCAAGAGCGGTGTAGGTGTTGCATCGATGGGTGTGATGAGACCTGAACTTGTGATGCCGGTGTTAGGTACTTCACTTCTTTGCATCGTTTATCTTTTCAATTTTTTTTATTTACTTTGTCTATTTTTCTACTGGTTTAAGCTTTTAGGAAGTAGGAGAGTTGGTTTTTAAGGACTGGGGATCTAGATGGAGTGAAATGGAATTTGTTGTTGTTTGATTGGTTTTTAAGGACTGGGGATATAGCTGCTTTTAGGTGAATGAATTATTATTGAGCTTTACTAGATTGACCCGACTCCATTGATTAGGGTTAGAATCCAATTTTGATTAACTTTTAGATTGATTTAATTAATTAATTAATGGGTTCTTTCCATTTTGTTGTAGCTAGTACTCATCCATCCAGCTTTGTTTATTGTTGTTGTTTTGTTGCATGCAGCCTTGAATACAGGTTACCAAATATTTTGGAACTACTAACTCATTGCCAGATCAATTTCTTAACAGGTAGTTTGTTCACTTGAATCATCTTTTACTGAATTGCAGGCTCGCTGCAGAACAATAAGCTAGATCAACTTTCATTCGTTGCTTTCCTTTTGAATTTTGACCAAATTAGACCTATTTCTAGACTTTGATTCTTACAAAGCTTTACTTATGGTGGATGCTTCCCTTGAAGGTTATGTTTCAAGGTGGGAATTGAAGGCTCAAGATTGCACTACAACATTTCTAATACATAATATATATAGAACGCCTCGTATTTTACCTTTGAAAAAGCATTGCAAAGAACACCTAAACAGTAACATTCTTCCTTCTTCGTTTGAAGAGAGCTGGATTTTTATATTTTTAATATGCAATCCTATAAAATCATTGTCGATACTTTAGTTTGAATGACATTAATCGATATTATTTTAATCTGATATTTTTCAGGAACAAATTTCAACTGCACTCGTTATATTTCTAAATTGATTAATATACATCTTATCTTATATTTCAAACAGAGTACCAAATATTTGGTTAATTCCTAATTCTGGATTGAAGTTTCAACCAAACCAAATACATAGAGAATAGAGTGATTGAAGTTTCAAAGAAGCGTATCTTTGTTATGCTTGTGGGCGCAGGTGATGATCATTGTTAGTGTGTTGCCAGATTCATCATGCTTTAAATTTAATCCACTTTAAGTAATATCAGGGTGTAGTGATTATATAATTGGATTGGATGTATGAATGACTCAACTAATGATTTCTGTTGTTGTTTTTGATAGGTTCCTATAATGCTTAGGTCTAGTTATTGCACATTGTATCGTAATTCGGAGAAGGATTTGTGAGCTTGGAGAGTGTCCGTATGATAAAGGTGGATATTTCATTATTAATGGGAGTGAAAAGGTTCGATTGCTCAGAAAAGATGAGCACCAATCATGTCTATGTCTTCAAGAAGAGGCAGCCTAATAAGTATGCTTATGTGGTGAAGTTCGATCCATGGCGAGTCCCGCAAGCAGACCTCCCGATTACTATGTTTGTGCGCATGCTCGCTCGAACAAGTTCCAAAGGGGTAAATACAATGCATTGTGTGTTTGTATCCTTTTTCTGCGATTTGTGTTGTGTTATGTTAAATCACATTTTGCAGATTGCTTGATATCTTGAGGATGTTTAAGTTTATGCCTTTTTACTCTTTACTAGGGTTCTTGAGGACAATATATACGTGCTACTCTTCCATATATTCGAACAGAAATTCCTATCATTATTGTGTTTCGAACTTTGGGATTTGTCGCCGACAAGGATATACTTGAACATATATGCTACGACTTCTCGGATACTCAAATGATGGAGTTGCTTCGTCCTTCCTGGAAGAAGCATTTGTAATTCAAAATCAACAGTGGGGTTACGCTATTGCTACATATTATTTGTGAATTGTGATCGCCAAATTGACGATTTATCGTCTAGATTTTTACTAGTTTCAAATGATATTGTGGAGAAGTTTATGAGAGAGCTTTTGCAATACAATTGAGATCTGAAGGAATTAATTTCAACTCATGGTTATTGCAAGATTTTTTCAACTTTTTTTGCTATAAATACTTTTGTAATGTAATTACTCCATTAGCAAACATTGCCCTTCCATATTGTGTCATCCGATTTTGCGGATGAATTTTCATCTCTTTTTAAGTTGTTTAGATGATTCAGAACTCTTGTCACTTGTGAAATATTGCATCATTTGATACACACTTTTCTTGATACTCCATGTATTTGGTATTATGAAATTGTTTGAATACCTTATATATTTATCCCCACTTCAGGTTGCACTTGACTACATTGGGAAAAGAGGAGCAACTGTAGGTGTAACCAAGGAAAAGAGAATTAAGTGAGTTGAATTGTATTTCTGTAATGCCCGATGATGATTTGCACACTGCCCTAATTGAGTAAGGGTTAAACTTGTATCATAATTTGTAGGTATGCTAAGGAGATTCTTCAAAAGGAGATGCTTCCTCATGTCGGTGTTGGAGAATATTGCGAGACAAAGAAAGCATACTATTTTGGGTAAGTTTGTTCCTTGTTTGATCTTGCTTTTTCATTTTGATGACATGGTGTTTATTATGCCTATCATTACCTTGCCCCACAGATATATCATTCACCTGGCTACTTACTGTGTGCACTTGGGCGGAGGGTCAAGATGATAGAGATCATTACTAACAACAACAAGATTTGGACACAGCGCAGTCCTCTACTTGGTGGTCATTTAGAATGGTTTGTTTCTCTAGTCATTGATATTGTTTTACATATTTGGTCGTGTTATGTGGTACTTTCTTATTTCTCAATTCTGGTTGCCATAATCGTGATGCGACTTCATGGTTGCCAACTTCATCAAAGTTAGCTCATACTGATTTAATCCACTTTAAGTTATGTTGTTTTCTGGTGCACTACTCTGTATTTGTAATTTTCATATATGTTGTGGGTATTATCTTGAAATAATATGATGTATCAGTTTGTTTCAACATTTTTAGCGGTCATTCGTGTATCTTATTTGATATGCACTATATTTAAATTGGCTTGAAATATATTCAGTTAATGACTTTGTGTAATTGTGTTATTGTTTTTCAGATTTTTGAGAAGAGCCCAACCAAGATCAAGAACTATGGGATATGGTTGAGGTACCAGAGTAGAACTGGCTATCACAACATGTACAAGGAGTTTTTGTATTAAAGTCCTTGGCCCTTGAGGAACAGTTACTAACTGTAAATTATAGTTGGTTTTGACTTATGTTGTTGTTTGTTATATATTACATTCATTTGCAAATCCATAATTAGTTATTGTGTTGCAGTTGAATTTGGTAATCTTCTTATGTATTACTTAATCAATATTTAGTTTGGTGATGAGATGCGGTGAGTGACTAACATGGATAATGTACATATTGAGTAGTAGTTCAATTGTATCAAGTAAACTAACTTAGTATTCTTGTACCAAGAGATTATAACTTATTAATTTGGATGTATGATTTAATTTTAGATGTATGATTTAATTTTTTGGATGTATTTTGGATGTATAATTTAATTTTTTTATGATGTATGATTTAGTTCGAGTTTAAATACAACAAATTCATAGATATCACTATTAAAAATATTTTGGATGTATGATTTAATTTTTTTGTTGCAAATATAAAATAGAAAATACACAAAAACGAAAAAAATTAAAAAAAAAAAAAAAATTAGACAATATTAGCGCTTTTAATGAAGCTACTGGGTATTTAGTAACACAAATAGGCAATATTAGCGCTTTTAGTGAAGCGCTGCGTATAAGGGAAATATTGGCGCTTTTTACAAGCCGCTGCGTATCGGGAAGGCAATGGGGATATATTGGCGCTTTTTAAAAAGCGCTGCGTATCTGGGAGGACGCTTTGCAAATATTCGGTAGCGCTTTTAAAAAGCGCTGCGTATCTGGGAGGACGCTTTGCAAATATTGAGCGCTTTTTAAAAAGCGCTGCGTATCGAGGAGGGCGTGTTTTGCAATGGGTGGCGCTTTTAGGAAGCGGCGCCCATTGTTGGAGTGAATACCAGCGCCACGTTCGCAGCGCTCAAAAACGCGCCCATGGATGAAAAAAAACGCTGCCCATCTACTAGATCTGTTGTAGTGAATAAGCCTCACAATAATGATGATGAGTAATCTTGATCTCCAAACCATTAAGAAAGAGCTGTCGGATATGATACAAAAGGCTGCGATCTTGAGGACTTTTGGGTCTTTTTTCCAGTGAGGTTTTAAAGAATCTCTCCATTGAAGATTTCACTTGAGGCTGTCAAGTGTTAAACCTCATGGTCCCTCCATGTAAGGGTTGGATCACCCCTAGTGCTCCATTTAATACAGTGATTGATTATCTAATTTTTTTTATGAAAGCCATTCTCCTTAGCCAATGAAATACCTTCAACACCCCCATAACTTAGCAACAAAAGCAGAACAAAAACCCAAACGCTTAGAGAAATCACAGAACCAATTTTTGTCTTCTCACTACAACATTTTGATCCTACGACAATGCCTGAAAACCGTTGCGTAATAATGTCAGAAAACCGTTCCCTTTTCGTTTGGCAACAGTTTTGAAATCGTTGTTTTCTCAGGCGTTGCCTATGCTTTTGGCAACGGTTTTTCGCTAGCAAAGGCAACACCAACAAAAAACCATTGTTATTGAAAGACAAAAGCAACGGTTTTTCTTCTACTTTATGACGACAGTCAAAAACTGTTGCAATATATGACAACGGTGAATAACCGTTGCCCAATATAAACCGTTGCCAATAACTAGCAAACGAAACATTTCCAAACCGTTGCCATAGACAAAATATGAAAAAAATAATTACAAATAATTAGAGAGATCCATTTTATTCCTTCTAAAAAAAATCATGCTTGATATCATTTAAATTCAATTCAAAGGGAATACAAATCTCATACTCATAATTTCAATTCAAAGGAATACAAATCTCATAGTTCCCATGATCTAGTCTAAAATAGGCCCATCCATCAGAAAATATAACTATTCGAATCTGCCAAAATTAGATCCAATAATTTTGATGCAAAATTGCGAAGTCAAAAGCTTTTTATTATTTGACTTGATACATCAATTGCTACAATTTTGCAGTTACTTATAAGAATACTACACAGTTGTCTATCAATCCTCCTCCCCTTTTTTTCAAGTTCAGGGCACTGCAAAAATGAAAATGGGATTGTATGTTAATTTACAAATTCAAAACAAAATCGTGTATGACTTTTTTGTAAACTATGCATTGAGCAAGTTGATCAAATATTTGTTAACTTTCTCACCCCAAAACACAAAATGAGGTACCCTAATAATAGAAGAAAATATCTGAAAAACTACTTCGTTACCTGTCCTTGGATAGCCTCAATTAACAGATCCTGACAACCTGAGGTATGAACAATCTCTAAAGTGGGGCACTGAAGCAGCATGCGCTCTAAACCAGTTAATGAAAATAATCAACTAAACTATTTTAAAGGAAATCCTGATAAGTTGCATCAAATTTTCAGCCAAGAATTACTAAACAAGGGCATGAAAGGACAACCTGAATGCAAATTTCTACAAGAATTGAGATGCAGATCATTGTGTTGTGGCAGTTTAAGTAGATTTTTGTTTATATAGGGTAGATTTGCCCTGGATGTTTACTCTGAATTGCAGCCATTTTTGTCAGCAGTTGGATTTGGGCAATTAGGAATTAGGATCACATATGGTCATGCCAGTCCATAAGCTCAAGAAGCGGTAGTTGGGCTGTAGCAAATTGAATGCCACCTGGAACATGAGACAGCGGATTAGTAGGCAGAAACTTGGGAAACTATGAAAATTTTGTGAAATAATTGAGAATCTAAGAGGCAATTACTTGAAGTCATGTTAGGGCAAAGAGCAAGTTGGAGTCTTGACAGTGTTTCAGGGAATACATTACAAATAAGTCCAATGCCACTGTTACTTATTCCAGATCTGTTATGAAAGCCAGTCATCAAACAACTTGTAAAACAAGGACAGGGAAATTTAAAAAAAAAATGCATATTTGAAATATAAATATTTATACTGAATTTCCCATTATACTAATCTACAATATGGAGTTCTATCAAAATTACCATTGTCTTCAAGGGAAACATAATCTCAAAACTTTAACATAAACTTTGAATTCAAAAGACCAGATATCAGTACTAGCACTCTAATATGTTACCTGAAAATATCATAGAATAATTTATAATACTAACCGAGGTGTTAGAAATTACCATATAGCAAAACAAACATTGGGAAGAAAGAATTACAGTGCACATCAAATGCATACATCCTTCCATGGAAAACAAAAAATCTGATCAGTAATTGGAAATTAATCGCCACAATTCTAAGATAAGGGTGACCAATCTAATAAGAAACTCAGCCAAGTATGACACTAAGTTTGCACTTCTTTGCAAGAAAATCAAATTGGAGCAATAAACAAAAAGCGATACCATAATCACAAGCTAGTAACGAAAACAAAATTATAAGGGAAATTAGGAACAATAAAACCCTTAAGTCACAGAAACGAATCATAATGGAAGAAGAAGAAGAAAAAGAATTGATCTACGAATTTAATAATGAAAGGCTAAAAACCATGGGAGCAACACGTGTACAATCAGAAACAAAAAAGTAAAACCCTAAAAATGCTTACATGCCTGAGAATTAGTTATTCGCGACAAAGAGATTGAGAATGGGACAATGAAAGAGCCACCAATTAAGCAATAACCGATTCAACCCCATATTGAGAATCGCTTCTTCACGATAAAGAGATTGAGATCGGTTGAGAAGGAAACCAAAGAGCGCAGCAATGAGAGATGAGTGTGTGGATCGAAGAGCCACCAGAAAAGGAGCCGCCGTAGAGCCTCTAAAGAGGGAATCGCTGGAGATGAGGAGGATTTAGAGGATACTAAGGCTTCAGGTTCTATGGAGAGAGGGGCAAGCGTCACACTTTACATATTTTGGCTCAAAATTAATTTTAAATTTTGTTACAAAATTAACTTTTTTTTAAGTAAAATTTGTTATTAAGGAATAAACTTCGCATATTTAAACAATTAATTTTTTTCATACACTAAAGTACCCAAAAAGTATACTGCATAGTGTTACACTTTATATAATTTGTTCTGAAATTAATGTTCGATTCTGTTACTAAGAAATAAACTTTGAATATTTAAGCAATTAAATTTTTTCAGACAGTACCGAAAAGGTACACTGTATAGCGTTACACTTTTTATAATTTGTTACGAAATTAATTTTCGATTCCAAAATTTGATTATGGAAGTACCACTAAAATATAAAACATGAAAGAAGAGAGTGAGAGAAGAGAAAATGGAAATAAAAATATGAAGGGAAAAAAGGAAGAAAAAAAGGGAGATAAAGTTTGGAGAACAAAACAAGGGGGTAGGGAGAGGGGGGGGGGGGGGGGGAAGGGGGGAGAGAAGGGGGTTTGGAGGGAATGGGAGAGAAGAGGGAAATTTTGGAGGGAATTGATGTAGGTCCCACAAGGGGAAGACTCATTAGGATGTATATTCTTAGATGAGAGTTTGGAGATATCTGAAGTGTGATTTGGGGATTAAGGGAGAGAGAGAAGGCACGTTTGGTTTCACAAGTTTTGCGAGGAGGTCAACATTTTAAAGAAAATTATTATTTTCTCACTACAACGGTTTTAGGCAGCTCTTCAATAAAATAAAAATATTTATTTAGTAAAACCGTTGCGTGTTCCACTTCTACAACGGTTTTCAGCCGTTGTCTAAAATAAGCAAAACAGCTTTGCATGCTAAGCCAACGGTATGGAAAACCGCTGCCAATAGTAACCTAAGGCAACAGTTTTTTCGGTGCTCCCGAAATGAGCGTTGCCGTAGGTTCAAAATGTTGTAGTGTCTCCACACAAAAAACCACATACCGGCCCAGCCACAACGTCAAGACCTTTGATGGCACCATCGGTATTCAAGCGAAACCACACTCGATTAGGGGGAAACCACTGAACAACATTAGAGGTTTCAGCAGACGAATGCACAAGATTCTACAACTATGAGGCAAGTATATAAGAGGTGTGCTTTTGGCTAATAACAAGTCAAGGAAAACGAGGCCGAGAGAAAGCAGCATCATGGACGCCTTAGTTTTCTCTCCAAAGAAAATGATAAGTTAAAGCCCATGAGGAAAGCCAATCCACAAACCCTTGTTAGTATTTTTAGAAAAAAGTGGTGAAAATAGTTTTGAAAATTGAGAATAGTATTTGAATGGAAAGATGACCGTGGAAGAATGAGAGTAGTATTTGAAAAAAGTGCATGTTTTTCAATGAATTCTTGATTTTCATAAGTTGTGAGTGATCTCACCATTCCGGGACTATAGGTGTTGTGGCATGATATGAATAACTTATTGTCGTTCCCGGCATGATGAGTTAGATTTGAGCCTTCTTATAATGGATGAAATACATTTTTGCTATTCTCTCTTTCCTTGTGTGTGATTTCACTCATGATTGTTGGTTACTCTAGAACTTTACTTACACTCTTTTGAAAAACTTTGTCATATGCATGTATTGAAGTTATTTTGGCATATCTGTGTTCTTTTACCCACTAGTCAAATAAGTCAACATTGTAATCATTCTCTTGAGAGCCCATTTGAGCCTGTTTATCCCTATCTTTCGTTATAATTCATTACAAGCCATGAAGTGAAAAACCATAATTAACCCTGGCCTTAGGGAATAGAGAAGCTTTGGAATTGTGTTGGGAATGGATTTTGTTCCTGGGTGTATTAGCAAATACGAGGACTGCCAACAGCAATTGGACCTGCGGCCCAGCCCATCACGATCGGCCCAACACGCTGCTTGGAGCGCAATTCTCGCCGGCCGAAATTCTCGCAAAGCGGTCGGACATCATCAGTATATATACGCCATTCGCATATGGCATCAGCACGTTCTCTAACCTTGTGCTATCGCCCGAGCGACCTCTCACTAGATCGTCGGAGTGTCTTTGCAGGTACCACCCGAGGTGCTCAACGCGTGAAGCCAGGACCGGTCCTTTCAACCCTCTCGACGACCGGCCCATCAGACGAAGCAACAAACACTTCAACTCTTCATTGGTCGAGGTACGATCAGATTTAAAAAAGAATAGAAAAAAATGTTTCTAAAGATGTTCAGGGTGTGTTGTTTTGAATTGTTGAGAAAAAAGAGAAAACTTTGAGTGTTAATTGGGCTTGTTTTTAACCCATTTCCTTCTGCAGGCCATAGCTTGGCCTGTAGTTATCTGATTCCAGTAATCTTTATGGCGTTGGAAAGCTAAGAGAAAGAACTATAATTCTTCTGGTGACGCTAATTCCCAATTCTGAATTTCTCTTACTCAAAAATTAGATTTACTAGACCTGCAAATTTGCATTTTGTAATAATTTGGTATTGGGCCAATAAATCTTGTTCGGTACCTAGGTCTTGGAGTTGACTCTCGGCCTGGGGTACTTGAAGGGATTCCAGGAAAGTCTTCGAAGGGATTAGAGTGTGCTCGGGAGGTCACCAACTGCACCCGAGAGGAAGATTGTCGTTGGATACTCCCGGGTTGAATTGTGAGCCCAAGTCGGGTGGGGGGGGGGTACTTGCAAGACACTCTGACGCTCAAGTCAGTATGTGGCCGAGGTGGAGTAAGAGAGAGAGAGAGAGAGAGAGAGAGAGAGAGATAAGACTGTAGTAAATGAGCGGAACGTACCATGGTAGAGGGTTGAACTTCTATTTATAGAGTAATTGGGCGTACCGTGTCCATCGGATCTAGTGGATCAATCTAAGCTGTCGGTTCAGCGGGAGCCGAACGGATCTGGCGGTGGATGTTGGGAGGCGCTTGGGCCGTGCTTCTTCGAGGGAAAATGGGCCGGCCCATTGTCACATGGGGCTTCGCAGCCCAGGTCGGAACAAATCTTTTATGACCTTGGGCTTTTAGACTCCTTTTAGTCTAATAACTCTATATTTTGTTTTGCAAGTTCAAAACTCCCAAGAGAGAATGAAGCCGAGACGGGGGAGAATTGAGGTTCCCCCTTGTAACACTTTTTGAACAATTTTAAGTTTCTGTTATTGAGGCGGCCTCGGGCATGTCTAGGGTCGTCCTAAGTTTCTAAGTACATTGGGCGCCAACCCATTTTTCTGGCCTTTAATTTCCTGCATTTCGGTTATATTTGAATGTTCGAAACATAAGCATGTATGTTTAGTTTTGTACCTGCGATCTTCGTAAGATAGGAAGACCATTGTGGGTCCCCTTCTCCTTCTTCTTATCGATGCCGGCTGTGGGCGATCGGCCTTGGTGCTGAAGATGTTGGGGTGCCTGGCCTTCACTTTACTCCTACTGAGGCCGTTGTGGGCTTATCGGCCTTCTTTCCGATGTCGTGAGAGACACTTGGCCTTCTTACCGGTGTCGCGTGAGACGTCCGGCCTTCTTTCCGATGTCGTGAGAGACAATTCTAATTGGTATTTTCTAGTTTTCAAGAGCATATCATTATTTGAGTCTAGTCGTGTACGCATTTCATTCCTGTTGCGCGCATGTCACTTCCATTGTGGGTGTGGTATGTATTTGAGTCTAGTCGAGTCTAGTTCTTGCTAACTATGTATGCATTTTGTTCTCGTACGCATGTGTCACTTTTTGGTGAGCACGCACATTATTTTTAATCAGATACACATTTTTATGCACACGTGTTTGCGTGTAGTCATGTACGAATTTTTGTTTTTGTGCTCACTAGTTATTGTTTTTAGTTTAAATTATTATTATTGTTGTTAAAATGTAATAAAAAATCAGATGTGCATATTTGTTTTGTTTATTAGTATAATATTAGTTTTGACACAAAAAAGAGACACAACAAAATAGTCAAATTGTTTAAATCTGAAATTATATTCTTTTTCTTCTTAGTTACACATAAGACAAAAAAATTTGGAAAAGTAAAACAAAAAAGAGGGCATGTACGCCCTTGCTGTTATTGTTGCACAGGGAGGTAAATCAATTTGAGCTACAAGCTCCAACCTCCTTCTTCTTGTCTCTTTGGATTTTTCCTAATTTGCACAAACAAAATTGCTTTTTGCAGCAGCACCACCACCACCTCTTGGTGGTTTGTTTGGTCTTCAGAAATCTGTCCCATTGAGTTGTAATCCACTGCTCATCCACCCACACCTACACCACACCAAAGCCACTATAAATACACACACTCCCAGCAAAGGAAAGGGGGGGAGAAAACGCAGTAACACAACACACAAACACACAAACACAACACACGAACAGAAAACAGAACATAGAACACAAACACACACAGTAACACAAAACACAAACACTGAAAACAAACACACACAGAACACCAACCAGAACACACACAAGCACAGCTGCAACAAACACACACAGAACACACCCCATAACACAGAGCAAGGGAAGGAAACAATGTAAAATATCAGAAACAAGAGAAGAAGAGTGAGAGAAGAATCGAAATCACCTTTGCTGCTCCACCAAATCATCTCCAGTGCACCACACCCACACACAATTATCCACACTTGTTTCCTCACGTGTTCGTTCTCCCTCTCTATCCCGCGCGTGTTTCTTCTTCTCCCTCTAACACAAACAGAGCAAGCCGCGGATCTCCTCCGTTCGCCGCCTCGCCGTGACAGATTTCTTCCGTTCGCGAGCTCGACGCCACCATCATCCCATCCTCCGTGACGCGACGACTTCCAAAACCGAGCTAATACCCACCGAATCCCACCACCGTAACCCCCCATCGCCGGCCAAGCAGCGGCCATGGCGTTACCCTTCACCGTCGCACCCTCAGGCCGCCGTGAGTTCAACCGCGAAGTCTCTTCCTCTTTGGTTCGCGATCTCTCTCTCTCTCTCTCTTTCTCCCTCTCGTTCTGTTTCTTCAAAAAATAACTGGAACGGCGCTGAGAGGAAGCTTAGGGGTTTAGGTTTTTTTCTTGTTTTAGTACACATGGGCTGGGATTCATGGGCCTCCGTTTTTTTAAGTTTTTTTTTTACTTTGGACTGCTAATAACACCCCCAGCATTACTAATCCAGACCCCCCACGTTTTCCTAATAAAAATACTAGTTACACTCCCTTTATCTCTATTCAGCACCCACCTTTCATGCTCTTCATTTATTTATTTCTTTTTACTTTTATTATTATTATTATTATTTATTGTTATTACTACTATCATCGTTACTATTTACCTCACGTTATCATCTAATAGCATCTCTTTTTGTTTGTCATTTGTTATCACTATTATGATGGTTTGTTTAATTTTTAAACTAGGAATAAACATTTAAGCTATAAATGTGGCTACCTAAGTCCACTTTTACTCATATCCTGTTCAATATTCATTTTCAAAATAGTCATGCCAAGTTAACCCATTCGAACATTGTCACTACCTATTATTTTCAAAAGAGTTAGTAGTATGACCACTCTAAACCGTTGTTGTTTGGTCAACACGAACACTTGAGCCTAAAACGAAACCAATTATCATTAATGATCACTCGAGCCGTTGCCGTTTGGTTGTTAATGATAATTTCATTTTCAAAAGAGTTAGTAGTGTGACCACTCTAAACCGTTGTTGTTTGGTCATCGCGAACCCTCACTCCTATTGCGAAAACTCACCTAAATAAGACTGCCTCTGATCATGCATTTTGTTTCTTGCCTACTTATCCATGAAACCTAAGATCATTCTATACCTCTAGTCACATTACATTAAATTGTTTATGATGCCTGTCATGTTCTCAAGTTGATTGTGTGCATTCCCTCTTCCAATACTTTGCTTCTTACATGAGATCGCTACTCGTTAGTGGTGACTCTCATTATAGGATTTCCACAAGCATATAATGAAGGATTACTCAGTAGTAATATCCTTCATTACAAGAACATATGCTATCACAAGAGATTGTTATTCGTTAGTAACAATTCCCATCCCATTCCACACACACACAATTGCATTTTTAGAATTTGATTTGAATCACAAATGATTTGATTAATTGGCTTGAATTGGTATGCTTGTTCTTGGATGTTTGTGAGTATGCATTTGTAACTTGCATGAGTTGTTACTCGTTAGTGACAATCTCCATTTCAAAAACCTCTTTGCATCAAAAACCTAAAACAAAACCAATTATCATTAATGATCACTCACGCCATTGCCGTTTGGTTGTTAATGATAATTTCATTTTCAAAAGAGTTAGTAGTATGACCACTCTAAACCGTTGTTGTTTGGTCATCGCGAACGCTCAACCCAATTGCGAACCCTTTTCCAAGTTATCGAAATATTTTCCCAAATCAAATCAACGAAACACTTTTCAAAAACGAATCTTAAAAACATCGAATCAAAACTAATTGTCATTGATGATCACCGTGCCGAATGCCGTTTGATTGTGGGTGATGATTTCATTCCCATGGGAGTTAGTAGTGCGACCACTCTAAACCGTTGTTGTTTGGTCTTCACAAACGCTCCCTTCAATTGCGAAAACCTTTTCAATGATCAAAATAAAACCGATTATCATTAATCATCACTCGCGCGCTGCCGCGTTTGGTTGTTAATGATAATTTCATTTTCAAAAGAGTTAGTAGCATGACCACTCTAAACTGTTGTTGTTTGGTCATCGCGAACGCTCAATCCCTTTTCGAAAAACTCTAAAAAGATTAAAAAACAAAAACATTTTTCAGGACAAACAAGAACTACGTAGCTTTGAATTCTCCATCGCACTGGGAGATACGTAGGAGCGAGAGGCTAACTCTCGTCAAGCGCCAAAAATAAAAATTTTCATTAAGTCTTTTCATCCCTTTTTCAATAAAGAGGCAAATTTAAGTATTTTCCAATCAACACTCAAAACCACACACTTAATTAGAGGTTCCCTCTCAGTAGAGAGGACGCGTGGGGTGCTAACACCTTCCCCGCACGTAACCGACCCCCGAACCCATATCTCTAGTTTTCGAAAGACCATCCGCCTTATTTCAAAAGACCTTTTTTCAATGTTTTGGTCTTAAAATTAAAATATTGGTGGCGGCTTCATAATTTTTCCCCGTTGTACACTGAGAAACCCAAACTGGATTTTTCGGGCGCAACATCGGGCGGCCGGGCTATTGGAGTCAGATCAGGCTATTCAGCGACGAGCTCGGGCGGACGAGCTGTTGGAGTCAGATTAGGCTATTCAGTGACGAGCTAGGACGGGCGAGCTAGGGTGGGCGAGCTATTGGAGCCAGGTTAGGCTATTCATTTCTGCAAACAGTTGAGGCAAATGCATGTTCAACTTGTGGGGGACCTACCTTGATTAATCTAGCAGAGGCGAGAGTCCATCCGAGTTCGTCGCTGCGCCACGCTCCAGAGGGGCCGAAGAGATAATAATCTGAGGAGGATACAGATTGAGAAAAGTCCTGGAAGACAACGATCTATCTCCCACTTTGGTCGCCATTGTTTGGTACCTAGGTATTGGACTTGACCCTCGGCCTGGGGTACTTGAAGGGATTCCAGGAAAGTCTTCGAAGGACGTTGTGCCCGAGAGGAAGATTGACGTTGGATACTCTCGGGATGAATTGTGACCCAACGTCAGGTGGGGGTACTTGCAAGACACTCCGACACTCAAGTCAGTATGTGGCCGAGGTGGAGTAAAAGAGAGAGAGAGAGAGAAAGAGAGAGAGCTCTAGGAGAAGAATGTTGTAAATGAGCGAAACGTACCGTGGTAGAGGGGTGAACCTCTATTTATAGAGTAATTGGGCATACCATTTCCGTCGGATCTAGTGGATAAATCTAAGCCGTCGGTCCAGCGTGAGCCGAACGGATCTGGCGGTGGATGTTGGGAGGCGCTTGGGCCGTGCTTCTTCGAGGGAAAATGGGCCGACCCATTGTCACATGGGGCTTCGTAGCCCAGGTCAGAACAAATATTTTATGACCTTGGGCTTTTAGACTCATTTTAGTCTAAATACTCTAAATTTTGTTTTGCAAGTTCAGAACTCCCAAGAGAGAATGAAGCCGAGACGGGGGAGATTTGGGGTTCCCCCTTGTAACACTTTTTGAACAATTTTAAGTTTCTGTTGTTGAGGCGGCCTCGGGCATGTCCGGGGTTGTCCTAAGTTTGTAAGTACATTGGGCGCCAACCCATTTTTCTGCCTTTAATTTCCTGCATTTCGGTTATATTTGAATGTTCAAAACAAAAGCATGTATGTTTAGTTTTGTACCTGCTGTCTGATGCCGAGGTGAGGCGCGTTGCTACTCGAGGAACTATAGTGAATAGTGAGGCCGTAGAGGACCTTCAGAAGAGATGCGCGCAAGTGTGTGAACTTGGCAAAGATGAGAGCTGAGGAGGCCAGAGAGAGAGCCGAGATGGACAGTAGATGAGCGCTGAGTCGGCAGGCTCATTACCTTCGTAAGATAGGAAGACCGCTGTGGGTCCCCTTCTCCTTCTTCTTACCGATGCCAGCTGTGGGTGATCGGCCTTGGTGCCGGAGCTGTTGGGATGCCTAGCCTTCACTTTACTCCTACTGAGGCCGCTGTGGGCTTATCGGCCTTCTTACCGAGGTCTTGAGAGACACTCGGCCTTCTTATCGGTGTCGCGTGAGACGTCCGGCCTTCTTACCAGTGTCGCGTAAGACGGCCGGCCTTCGGGGTGGAGACCGCGTAATGGGTCTCCTTCCTTCGGCCTCTTGATAGAGCTCGTTAGTTCAGGCATCAAGAGGGAAGCCTGGGCTCGCGTTAAGCGAAATTGGCAAAACTGTTCGACCCCCGATGGAACTCGTCAGCTCGGCATTAGGAGGGAAGGGAAATCTTAGCGGACTCTCTGGTGGAGTGTTAGACTCAACAAGCCAGAGAATCGTTGAAGCCGACGAGGGCCGATCAGCGAGAGCTCGGGAGCGAGCTGTTGAAGCCAGAAGAGGCTAATCTGCTAGAGCTCAGAAGCGAGCTGCTGGAGCCAGATTAGGCTATTCAGCGACGAACTCGAGCGAACGAGCTATTGGAGCCAGATTAGGCTATTCAGCGACAAGCTCGGGAGGACGAGCTATTGGAGCCAGATTAGGCTATTCATCGACGAGCTCGGGCGAACGAGCTACTGGAGCCAGATCAAGCTATTCAGTGACGAGCTCGGGCGGACAAGCTATTGGAGCTAGATTAGGCTATTCAGGGACGAGAGCTCGGACGAAAGTGTTGGAGCCAGATTAGGCTATTCATTCCTGCAAACAGTTGAGGCAAATGTGTGTTCAACGTGTGGGGGACGTACCTTGATTAATCTAGCCGAGGCGAGAGTCCATCCGAGTTTGTCGCAGCACCACGCTCCAGAGGGGCCGAAGAGATAATAATCTAAGGAGGATACAGATTGAGAAAAGTCCTGGAAGACAATGATCTATCTCCCACTGTGGTCGCCATTGTTCGGTACCTAGGTCTTGGAGTTGACCCTCAGCCTGGGGTACCTGAAGGGATTCCAAGAAAGTCTTCGATGGGATTAGAGTGTGCTCGAGAGGTCACCAGCTGCGCCCGAGAGGAAGATTGTCGTTGGATACTCACGGGATGAATTGTGAGCCCACGTCTGGTGGGGGGTACCTGCAAGACACTTCGACGCTCAAGTTAGTATGTGGTCGAGGTGGAGTAAAAGAGAGAGAGAGAGAGAGAGAGAGAGAGCTCTAGGAGAAGAATGTTGTAAATGAGAGAAACGTACCGTGGTAGAGGGGTGGACCTCTATTTATAGATTAATTGGGCATACCGTTTCCGTCGGATCTAGTGGATAAATCTAAGCCGTCGGTCCAGCGTGAGCCGAACGGATCTGGCGGTGGATGTTGGGAGGCGCTTGGGCCGTGCTTCTTCGAGGGAAAATGGGCCTGCCCATTGTCACATGGAGCTTCGTAGCCCAGGTCGGAACAAATCTTTTATGACCTTGGGCTTTTAGACTCATTTTAGTCTAAACACTCTATATTTTGTTTTGCAAGTTCAGAACTCATCAGTCACATTTTAGAGAAAGAAAGAACAGAACCCTTGTTTTTCATTTCTATGCTCATGGATGAAAGGCTAAGTTCTATAGATTAATCCACTATTTCGAAATTTCAATAGATTAACCTAAAGTTAGTCTACCATCTATCTGCTATACTATAAGCAAACAAACCACCAACATATTTACTAAAACACCCATCACTCACACAAATGTTCCAACATTAAATTGAGGGTAACTTTGTAACTTACTAGCAAAAAAAGAAGTTAACTTTTGTAAGAGTAAACGTGTTGTAAAAAATAAAATAAAAAAGTACAAGTGATGTGGAGGGAGAAAGAAAGGAAACACATCAACAGAAGAAAATAGAGATTGTGTTGTCTTAAAAACTGACACATTTAGAGGGAAAAAAAATCTGACGTGCAGCGAGAGAGAGTCGGATAAAGACCACGACGGCCCCCGTGCGTATGCACAGGTATACCGCTATTTCTATAGGATAAGTTCTATAGATTAACCTAAAATTAGGGTTTTGGGAAAAGTGGAAATGCTTGAATGATTTTAGATTGTTGTGTGTATATATGGGGCTTTACCAGCTCTTATTGGCGCCGTTACAAGTGGTGCGGAGGGACACGTGTTGTGTGTTAAACATGACACATGGCATGCCCAGAATAGGGAATTGAGAGGCAGTGGGGCACGAAAAATTGCTAAGCAATTTTAGGGCCGCTGAGCAATTTTAAGCCAAAATTACTTTGTATAAAATGGAAGGTAAAGTATTGTAACTTAGTCCCTAACCTCTGGAAGTATGAAATATCAGTGTTAAAAACCATTTTCAAGTGTTTAAGGTCAATCTAAACCATTCCCAACTTCATAGCTTCTTGATAGCTTGAGTTATCGACGTTTCGATGCAGATTAGGGTTTCTAGGCCTGAGGAGCTAAAGAGCTAATTTTTTCTCACCGTCAGATCAGTTGGTAAGATTTCTATGAGTATTTCGATTTATATTTATGATCCTTATGATTTTGATTTGAATAACTCACAGTTTGTTTTCAGGCTTTTTTAGGGTTTTGGTAGCCGACAAGGGACCCAAGACGTTTCCAGAGCTTTCCAGACCCTAAATTTAGATATATGTAAGTGTTGTTAATTATCCTTTAGATCACTTCTGATTCGTTGTCTTGTTGGATAGTTAGGTTGTATCTATATACCTTTTTCCTTTGTGTTTTTAAAATTATGGCAAAATTTGTATCGCCCGTGACCTTTCTAGTATGACATGTGAGTTTGTATGTATTGTTGGGAAGCTAGATGTTGGTGGTTTATTACTCCGAAAAATGAATATCCTATGCCTGTAGCTGATATGCTAGTCAACTCAGTATCAGGCAATGAGATATTAAGTTTAATGGATGGTTATTCTAGCTATAATCAAATTTATGTTTCCAAAAAAGACATCCCTAAAACAGATTTTTGATGCCCTGGCGCCATAGACACATTTGAATGGGTAATGATGCCTTTCAGTTTAAAGAACAAAGGTGCCACATACCAAAGGGTCATGAATTTAATTTTCCATGAGTTCATGGGCATGTTTATGCAGGTATACATAGATGATGATGTGGTCAAATCTGTCTGCAAAGCACTAGAGCGGCGCTGACTTGACATAAAGTAAAAGCGCCAAAGTTGTCATTTTTATTTTTCTTTCTTTGCTAACGCATGCAGGTACGCTGATGGTATAGCATCACATGTTAACATTGAAAAAACACACAAAATTGCCACAAAGGGCACCAATCTGCCAAATACATACCAATTAGTTCCTAACCCTCTTTGACAATAAATGTCACATATATATTTAAATATTCAAATAACATAATTACAAAAACACTCACATTGATTTAAGCTTAAAGAGTATTAATAACTCTTATAATTAAGAGTTATCACATCTTCTCTTAAAACCTTTAGCCATAATATTGGGTATATGCTATTTATGCTTCATTCAATATATGAGGGTGAACCTATTAAGTACCTTCACAGAAAACTGTTCTTCTTTTATATAAGGAAAAAGTGTTCCTTTAAAGTAAAAGAGACAATAAAAATAAGGTAAATTAATATAACAACATTTAAGAATGATATCATTAAATGAGATGAAAATATAGTCAAAATTGTTTATATTTGAAACCATTAAAAACAAAAAATTTGGTGCATATATTCGAGACCGAAGTAGTACAATAACTTTTGAATACCCAAGAGCACTTGGATGAGATGGTAACAGTCTATTTAAGCTTAACCAAGGTCATGGGTTCGAATCCAACATTGGACATGCAGCAGTGTTAAACCTCTTGAGAAAGTTTTGCCGCCCAATGTGGTCTTATTTGCTCAAGGGATTAGTCTCTGCATTTACATGCAGAGGGGACACCCAATTTATATAAAAAAAATAACTCTAGAGTAAACATTATTGATTTTTTGGGAGTAAAGTTGAAAGGAGTAATTAATACTACATTAAATACGTATCATAACAGTTATTTTGCAATCACACATACATAATTATATGGCTGCTTTTCTCCTTGAATTCTCTTCCTTTAATCTGTCTTATCCTAGGACAACCAAGCATTTTTTTTTTTTTTTTTTTCTTTCATATTTGTTAGAATACTTCCATATGATTTTACTCTCAAACATTTATTTTGCATTCTTCTTTTACATTTCTTTCTCACATTTTCAATCAATTCTCTTTCTTCCAACATGAAGATGAAAAAAAGCATGTCCACACTTGGCTTCAAATGAAGCCATCAAAGTAGCCACCTTCCCTTATAAAACACCTTCACCACTCTATTCATTTCCTCACAACCAAAACCCCACCTTCTTCTCTCTCTCTCTCTCTCCTTCATTTGTTGTTTTGTAACTTTTCTTGCAGAAATGAGTCTTCCTGCAAAAAGGACTTCAATCAAGAGAGAGGTGAAAAAGGTTTGCCATCACTGCAGACATCAATTCAATTCCGGAAGAGCAGCTGGTGGTCACATGAAGATACACAAGTATCGAAAGAAGACCACCTTCACAATGAAGAAGGGTAAATGTAAAACAAAAATCAACACTACTAGTATAAATGTTGATCTAGCAAACTCTTTATCTAGAGGTACCAACACTTCACCGTACTATATCTCTTCTCTTATATGACAATTTTACGTTTCAATTTTGTTTTCGGGTTTATATCCCACTTTACTAAACATCATATCAATGTGTTGCACTATGTGTTGGTGTATGAGCTCATCTCTAAGTCTTTCTTACTGGGGAGAGCTTCTCCTATATACGGGTTTAAGTACCCTATTTACTCATAATTACTAATTTATAATATATATTTTGCTCACTAAAATCTCACTACTATTTCATTTAATATAAATTTTTCCAATAGACTCTATTAAATATATAGTTGGTTAGTAGTTAGGGAGATTTTTAGTAGTTAGTGTATATCTATATAATTTTCTCCTTTATCTTTCATGGATGCTATGTTCTTCAACAGGTTCCAAAAGTGTCAATGTGAACATAGGGGAAATTTCAACTATTGATGACGACAATGATGATGATGACGGTGATGTTTATTTAAATGGTGGTAATATTTATGATGGGGACGACGAGCATGATGACGAAAGTGATGAGGACGGGGAAGAGGATGAAGACGAAGATGGTTTCAATGTGATGCAGATTTTGAGGATAAACGGTTTTCGTGATAACGGACACAGGATTACGAGCACAAGGCTTGTCCATGTGAATAATCATAGTGATTCTACCATTGATGGAGAAAATATCATCAGTACCGATTCTGACCCAACCATTGCTGATGCTACTACCATTGATGATGATGATGAATCTGACAACTGATTTATGTCTTTTAAATGCTTTATGTTAAGGGTTTGTTTCTGTATTCTATTGGACTTGGTGTATTTGTATCTTTAAAATGATTTATGTTTAAGTTTGCTTCTCTGTTGAACAATGCAATGATTTTCTTTCAGTCATTTGTTAATATTATCTATTTATATTGTTAAGTAAATTTATATGAGGGGAGGATCTAGAAACTTTAATTTCTATCATGATATATTTTCAGACGTTATATGTTATGTTATGTTCTCATAATCGGTTCCTAGATATTTTCTTTAACAGATCATTGTAGTTTTTTTTTTTTAGATAAGCAACGATTTCCTTTAAAGGGAGCACAAGGGGTGCCCAACCCTTACAAAAGAAATACAAAGGGAAGGGGAGGTGCTCCTCAAAACCTCTCTCGAGCCAAAACCCTTTGGGAAAAAAAGACTCAAAGAGGAAAAAGAGTACTCTGCAAGAATGCACCACAGTGACTAGCTCACTGTTTCTCCCCCTCCTAGAAAACAAGAGAAACATACATGATACATAGTTGTTATTACAGCATAGCCAGACAGCCCAATGGGCAATTATACCAGTCAGACCATGTTGCCGTGCAATTCCTTCCCCTCCTCGCCTTAAACCAACTCCAAGCCAAGTCCTTCGATCCCGCTTATTATACTGTGTGGATGCCACCTCCCCTTTGAAAATTATTTTGTTCCGAGCTAACCATATACTCCAAACCACCGCCAACCATACTAAGTGCTTGACCCTCCTTTGCTTCTTACCTTGAACTAACTTGCCAAATTCCATAAAATGAGTGACAACGGTATCAAACTCTCCCATTGGAACCCCCAACCACGCATAAATACTTTCCCAAATAGCTTTTGCAACCCTAAGCATGACAAGAAAAGATGATCCACGGTTTCCACTTCCCGAAAACATAAAACACAACTTATATCATTTGGTGACTGAATTATACCTCGTTTATGAAGCTCAACCCGTGTGGCAATACGACACAAAATCACCCTCCACGCGAATATTTGGATTTTGGACGGGACGTCATTTCTCCAAACCTTTTTGCACCTCATTGTCAATGGCAGCGACTAAACCGATCCTCGGCGGAAAAAAAAAGCGACTTTTCGTAACATTTTTTAACCGTGTATCCAGCCAGCGAGTCCGGAACCCAAATCCAAATGATCCGTACCGATCGCAATAATAACAGACAGCCGCCAGAATAAATGGCCGCAGTCGTCAACAGATGCGCGCAACATGGGGTTTTCCAGCACCAAGGCTTCCGCCCACACCCAATTCCAACACCAGCCCGCGGTTGTCCAATGACCGTGATCCTCTATCTTTGCTTCCTTAGACCTGCAAAATTCAAATAATTCCGGGAAAACCACAGCTAGATTATCTCTTCCATACCAATTATCCCTCCAAAACCTTGCAATATTCCCCTTGCCCAATTTAATTTTCACCAAATCGCTAAACCAATCTTCTTGTAAATTGATATCCTCACCAAGGAGGCATAAGTCCCTCCACCACAAAGACTTTTTCTCCCATCCTCTTCTACTCTCTACAATGTCAGGCCATCTTCCTTTTAAATCGTATCTCTCCACCAACACCTCCTTCCAAATGGGGTTGCCTTCCTCAACCAAAAGTCTCCATCTCCATTTAGCTAGTAAAGCAACATTGAAGACTTCTAAATTTTTAACTCCCAAACCGCCTTTGTCTTTAGGTAGACAAATTGTTTCCCACTTCACCCAGGCCAATTTCTTATTATCTTCATCACCTCCCCACAAAAATCTCCTTTGAATCTTAATTATCTCCGAGATAACCTTCTTTGGTGCTTTATAAAAAGAAAATAAATATAGGGGTAGGGAAGCAAGTACCGAATTTATAAGCGTAACACGGCCTCCAATTGATAATTGTTTGCTCCTCCAACTATTCAACCTCGCCTTTATAGAGTCCAAGATTGGTTGCCATGTGCTCACCCTCCTTGGGTTCGCACCCACCGGAATTCCCAAAAATTTAAACGGAACCGAACCCACCTTGCATGCTAAGAAATATGATATCCCTTCCAAAATCCGATCATCTATATTCAGCCCAAGGACGCTGCTTTTCGCGAAATTAACTTTTAAGCCCGAAACTAGCTCAAAACTCCTCAATATTGCTTTCCAACAACTTATACTTTTATCTCCCCCATCGCAAAATAGAATTGTGTCATCAGCAAACTGCAAGATCTCCACCGAAGTAGCGTTGTTTATGCTAAAACCATTGAGGTTGCTTGATTCAACTCCTTTTCTTACCAACCCTGCCAAACCTTCAGCCACAATCAAAAACAGAAAAGGTGCAAGCGGATCCCCCTGTTTCAATCCTTTCTGTGCCGTGAATTCTTCCGTTGGGCTCCCAATGACCAATACTGAAATAGAATTAGATGAGACACACGTACGCATCCATTTCCTCCATTTGCCCCCAAAACCAAGTCTCCCCAGCATATAATCCAGATAAGCCCAACTGACAGAGTCATACGCCTTTTCAAAGTCCGCTTTCATAACAACACACTTCTGCTTCTTTCTCTTTGCCATGTCCATAACCTCATTAACTACTACCACCCCATCTAGTATATTTCTTCCAGCAAGGAAGGCACTTTGGCATTCCGATATAACACCTCTCAATACCTTTTTCAACCTTCCAGCTAACACCTTAGCAAGCATTTTATACAAACACCCAATCAGAGATATGGGCCTATATTCCCCAAGACCTTGAGGATTGCTAGTCTTGGGGATGAGTGCTATGAAAGACGCACTCACCGCCTTAGGGAAGGTTCCACACCTATGGAATTCTTCGAAGAATCTCACAATATCCGCCCCAATTATATCCCAGCACTCCTTAATGAATTTGAAATTGTATCCATCCGGCCCCGGGCTCTTGTTACCATCACATTCCCAAACCACTTCCTTTATTTCCTCCACAGTAAACTTCTCAATTAGCATCTCATTATCCACTCCAGATATTTGATTGAAATTAACTCCATCAAGTGTAGGCCTGTTATATTCTTCCTCCTTAAACTTCTCCTCGAAATGATTTTTAACCGCCATTTTTACTCCCCCCACATCTTCTATCCACCTTTATTTTCAACAGTTGGGTTCTTCTCCGGTTCCCTTTCATACACGCATGAAAAAACCGACTATTCGAGTCGCCTTCCGATAACCATTTGACTCTCGCTTTTTGGGCCAGCAAGCTTTCCTTGGCAAATAGTTCCTTCCAAAATTCCTCATTTAATTTATTTCTTTGAACATCATCAACTCCCCCACCTTCCGTTGCAATCCGTTCTACCTCATTCAAGTCCCGCACAATATGTTCTATCTGTAGGTCTTTAAAACCAAACACCTCACGGTTCCAAGTCTTAAGCTTCTCCTTCAACAATTTCAGTTTTTCTTTCAACACAAAAGATGCCTTCCCTCTCATTTGAAAGGAGGACCAACACACTTTGATGAACTGCATGAGATCCTGATGTTCAAGCCAACAGTTGTTGAACTTAAAAGGCTTAGGACCCCAATTCAGGGCCGAAGTTACCAACCACACAGGACAGTGATCTGATATGTCTCTGTCACCTACCCACTGAGCACTGACATTCCATTTTGAAGTAAGTCCCTCGGTTAGCAGAAACCTGTCCAGTCTACTAGCCCTCCCATCAGAGCCGAAACATGTGAACTTCTTCCCCAGAACCGGCACATCCACTAACTCCATATCCTCCATAAAGGACAAAAACTCTCTGGCCTCTACATTACTGAAACTTGAGGAGCACCCGCTTCTCTCACCCCTGGATAAAACTGCATTAAAATCCCCTGCGATGCACCATTCACCTACCTCAAAATCGTCTTTTAGGTACCTCAAATTGTCCCACAGTCTCCTTTTCCCTGCCATGTTACAAGCTGAGTAGACATTCACCAGATAGCATAGTTGTCCTTGGATTTTGGCACAAATACCAACAAAATGATCACCGGAGAAAGAAAACATGACCTCCAATAAATCAGACTTCCATACACTTAGCAGCCCACCTGACATACCATTTGCATTTTTACTCAACCAATCAAAATCACCATCCTTCCAAATACTACCAACCCTCCTTTTTGATAAGTCGCTATGCTTCGTTTCTTGAATCATACACATATCAATATTCTCCTTAATTATCAATTTTTTCAGACGCTTCCTCTTAGCAGCGCCCCCCACCCTCTTATATTTAAGATTGCAATCTTCATTGAGAACCATTGTTTTTCCCCTTCCTACCCTTTACGTTCTGGTCTCTGGCTTCCAGGGATTGAATTTTACCCACATAGACCCCATCACTTTTCTTCCCCGTAACACCCAAATTTTCCTTGGCAAAGCTCCACATTTTATTAGCAACAGACAATTCATGATCTATCAGGTATCTCTCATTACAAACTTGGATACCTGAGTCCCCAACCGACACGTCCCCTATGGCTGCCCCATTCAAATCACAACTGTAGGACAAGGATAGATTGGATCCTGGGGGCTTACGTGTGACTACATGGAACTTCGAGTTATCATTGGACCCACTCGAGAGGAAAACAGATGGAAACAAATTCCTGGCCTCCTCATTATAATAATTCCCACCACCACCCCTTGGTTTACTTCTTCCTCATTATCATTAACACCAACAGTTGACTTGCCTTTGTTCTTTGACTTCTTTTTGTTTCTCAAGAGTGGACCAAAGGAGTTACTTACCGTGAGACTCTCTGGTATCACATCTGGGGTAAGGACCCTAACCTGGGAAGTACTAGGCCCATTCACAACTTTGTTCACTTCCTTATCATTTGCAACTACTTGAGTCCCCGAAATACAATCCTCAACCTCCACCAGCACTTGATTCCCCGAATTACAATCCACACCCGCCACCGAAAAAGCGGTTTTATGATTCTCAATCGTGGATCGCTTGCATCTTGATCAACAACTACGGTTGGGTTTTCTATTGGATCAACCATCTTTGTAGCACCCTCAGAATCCATCATAATTTTTATCCCTCGCACTACATCACCACTTACAGTTTCAAGAATCTCATTCCTACCCTCCTTGTTCAAGTTTTCCGCTTCCAGTAACTTTTTTGCAATCTCTTCTACTTCCTCCTCAACACCAGCATCCGGAGGAGCCTCATGATGAAATAAGGGGGCTCCTCCTCCACAGAGCTATCAGAATCACTATTATACTGATCATTCATTCTGGTAGGGCCATAGGCCGGCGATAGACCCTCCCAATGCATCAGACCACACCACTCCTCAATCACCTTGATGTCAAACATTGAGTCATTAATATCAGCAAGCACCACCATGTTGAAAGCATCATAGCATCTAGTTCGAATTAGAATTCTAGCCACATCCAGAGACTCCTTTTTTCTTGTGTTCTCATCGACACCCATAAAAGTGCCAAATTTACCAGCCAATGCAGAGAAAAACTCATTATTCCACGCATGCACTGGTATGCCATGGCACCGAACCCAAACCAACCTCTCATTATCAATTTCATCCGGTGTCCATTGTCTAATATCATCAAACTTCTCAAGAACCCAATCCTCCGCATCATCAATAAGTGCCTGAATTATACCTTCCTCCATTTCTTCAAGGAGAACACGATTTGCTCCCATTGGTGTAACCTTGATGGAGAATAACCCTTGCATGTTGAACCACTCTTGGACCATGTGAGTATTCCCGGCATGGTTAACAATACCCACATACATCTTCTTAAAACCATCCAATTCTTCCGGGGAAGCATAGTACCATACACCACACAAATTCTTCTTTCTATAGTAAACAACTTTTTGATCGTAAATAGAGTGGTTTGCGTACCTGTTAGAAACACCGTGCTTCTTCTGAAAAACCTTCCTTCCATCCCACCTACCATGCAGATTCCTTGCCTCATTACCTCTATGTCTGTTCGTATTACCTGTGTGTTTCCTGAGCCTCGGCCAGTTGGCATCCACCAAGGGGTGCTGCGGATTTGCAGCGATATGCTTCTCACTGGATTTACACTTCCTAAATTGAGTGGAAATGATAAATTGGGCGTTTAATTTTCCCTTTGTATTTGAATGTTTTGAAATGCTTAATAAAACATTACAAAAAGGTGGAAAAAAAATCAAGTAAATAAACTCCGAAGCATATCTATATATACCAAAATTTAGAGTAATTAAGAGATTCTCTATCCCATTACACATAGTAAGGGGTATCTAGGTTTAGTGTTACTTTGCATATGCAAGTAGCATTATTATCTAATTAATAATCATACTGATTTTTTTCTGCTGCCATTGATGGAGAAAATATCATCGGTACTGATTCTGAAGTCACCATTGATGATGCTACTACCATTGATGATGATGATGATGAATCTTACAACTGATTTGTGTCTTTTAAATGCTTTTTGTTAAGGGTTTATTTCTGTCTTCTATTGGACTTGGTGTATTTGTGTATTTTAAATGCTTTCTATTAAGTTTTGCTTCTCTGTTGAACAATGCAATGATTTTCTTTTAGTCATTTTTTGTGTGGACAAAAGGACATAAATTACTTCTATGTTGGAAAATTTGTCTTTCTCAGCATTATTAATATTATATCTATATTGTTGTAATAAAAAAAATATTATCTATATATTGTTAAGTAAATTTAGATGAAGGGAGGATCTAGACACTTTAATTTGTATCATGATATATATTCAGACGTGACGTTCTCATAATTGGTTCTTGGATATTTTCTTTAACGTATTGTAGTTTGTTTTAATAAAAAAAATAGGATATAGTTTGTGCAGAGAAAATTATATTACACTTCCTTAATTGAGTACAAATGATAGATTGGGCATTTAATTTTCCTTTTGTATTTGAATGTTTTGAAATGGTTGATAAAACATTACAAAAAAGTTGAAAAAAAAATCAAGTAAATAAACTCCGAAACATATCTATATATACACCAATTTAGAGTAATTAAGAGCTTCTCTATCCCATTACATGTAGTAAGGGGTATCTAGGTTTAGTGTTACCTTGCATATGCAAGTAGGTTTATTATCTAATTAATTTGATTTCACATTTGGACTGAGATTCTTACCTCTACATTAGATGATATTAATTGTAAAATTGATATCCGGTGCGCGCGATATCTTTTCCATATATTTGTTTCTACTTGCAAGAACTATATATGTGAAAGGTGAAATTTAATTAATTAATTAATTCTAAGCTGTTGATTATCTTGAGTTTTTGTGTGTGTGACCACATGAAAAAAGATAGATATAAAAAAGAGAACACACTTGTTTCTACTTATATTAATTAGGCACTTTTGGGGATTTGAGATTTGAGAAAAATAGTGTGTATTCTCTAAACTAGCCCTACGACCCGTCCGATGGACGGGTTGGCTAACAATTTGTTAAAGAGACCTAAACATAAAAATAACAGTAAGTAACAACATCAAACAAAATCTAAGTATTTTTTTTTACTAAACAAATTCTAAGTATTAGAAAGACATCACATTTAAAGACAAAAGTCACACATATTAGATTAAGTCATAACACAAAGAGCTTAAACTTGGAGCATAAACAACAGCCTAATCACACATATTAGATGAAGTCATAACATGCACAATCAGTTTAAAGTTGTAAAATAAACAACAATCTAAAATAAGATTATTCATATTCATCAAATGTAACCATAAAAACTTAACCCATAATACCGTCTTACCGATTCGAGGGATTATTCTCTAGAGTTGCGCGTAGAGGATACCCAGTTTATACCAAAAATATGTAGACATGAAAACTTAACTCATAATTAAAGAGAAAAGAAGACACCATAATTAAAAAGTGAAACACGTACATAAGTCTCATGCAGAGATTGATTTAAAAGTAAATATCAATTTAATTATGCTTCTAATACTTCTTGATGCGAAATTATCTAAATAAAGAAGAAAATACTAATTTGGACATGTAATATTTTTCAAGATTCTAAAGTACCCCAAAACACACTGCCTACAATCACACTTTATGTATTTTGCCATCAAATAGATTATTGACGAACGAAGTATTTCAATAGTTAAAAAAATTTCTGAATACTAAAGTAACCCAAAACACACTGTCTAACAGTTCACGTTACGTGTTTTGCTACAAAATAATCTTGTCTTCATCAAGTACACTAAAGCACACTATTTAGAATCCCACTTTAAAATATAAAAATATAAAAAAAATGTAGATTAGTCATCGATAAAACTCTGTTGGGAGGATACAATCACACACGCCGACAAAACCAAGTACCCGTGGCCAGCCAATTTCCCCAGTGTATATTAGTAATCGATAAAGCCGATGAAAACTACACACTAATGAGATGGTAACAAAAAAATAAAAGAAAGGAGAAAAAAAAAGCCAATTGGCCAAAAAATTGGAAGCCAATTGACCAAAAAATCTTTCCCCCCAAATTTAACATGCATGTCAAGCCGCATACATGTTTTAGATACTTTCCTTGTCACTGTAGCGAAATAGTTGGGTATCTATACCCAAATGACATGCCTTAACCTAATTAGCCCATGTGTCAAGTATTTTCCATGTCACTACGACCCGTCCGATGGACGGGTTGGCTAACAATTTGTTAAAAGAGTAAACCTCTAAAGAAAAGAAGCATAAGAACCACAGTAAATAACAACGCTTATCTCAATAAAATAGTAAATAACAACATCAAACAAAATCTAAGTATTTTTTTGACTAAACAAATTCTAAGTATTAGAAGGACATCACATTTAAAGACAAAAGTCACACATATTAGATCAAGTTATAACACAAACAGTTTAAAGTTGGAGCATAAACAACAGCCTAATCAGACAGATCAGATGAAGTCATAACAAAATCAGTTAAAAGTTGTAAACTAAACAACAACCTATAATAACATTATCCATATTCATCAAATGTAACCATAAAAACTTAACTTGTAATACCATCTTACCGGTTCGAGGGATTAGCCTCTAGAGATGCGTGTAGAGGATATGTAACACCCCCTTCTACATAACTACTAGTTAATTAATTGAAAATCAGAGTATACGAAAAATTCTTAGTGCGACCACTCGAGGGTGCCACATTTAAACACCATAATCAAAACTCCAAAATATTAATTAAAATAAACTTCAGTATATGATACATAGCACCAATTAAATCCGGGAATAAGTACTACAGCAGTGGAAAATAACAACTTAACATAATAGTTCAAAATATAAACGGCATAACAAAGACTAAACATCCCCCCCAGTGCTACGTATCAGAGCAGACTCGACCACACTAGAAGAAGGTTCTCTAGTCACCTTCAGTCACCGTCACCTGCAGGTTGCCGACATGAGAAGCAACACGAAAACAGTAGGGTGAGTCTCTATACATAGGAAATAATAAATAAAACAGGAAACACAGTAGAACAGGCAGACTAGCACATCTGAGAGCTTGATCAATTCAAGTACACGGACATACGATTACACGAAATACGATTACACGTAAATACAAATACACACGTAAATATAGTCCAGTCAAATACACCATTAGTTTATGAACACCCAATCAGTCACCAGAACATGTATGTAATGTATGAAATGCAACCCAATACTCCACGGGCATATGCATGTGGATCCATCACCAAAATAGCCTTGAGGGCATTCACCAATAATTTAAGAGGCCGAGGCCTATTCACCAAAAATATGCATATGCTTATGTGACACATGACTATGCACCAAGAACACCAAATCACCAAAAGAAAGCAATAGCATGCTCACCAATAGCCTTATAGGCTCACCAACACCAAAGAACGGTCATAGACCCCAACTCACCAATATTTATTCACCAATAATACACAACACCATAAATAGTAACCCTATAGGGACTAAAGGAACACCACCGACTAATTCTACACGGAAGGACTAAGTTACTCCAAGGAATAAACACCCACCTAGGGACCAAAACACCTCATAGGGACCTTTTCAACACCCAGGGACCATTTTGACGCTTAAGGACTAAATTGACACCTCAAGGGCTAATCTGACACCTAGGGACTAATCTGACACCTCGGGGACCAATCTGACACCTAGGGACTAATTTGACACCATAGGGATTAATTTGACACTTAGGGACTAATTTGAACCCACGCCTAGACACAGGCGCCAAGTTGCGCCTTGGGCTGCCACAGTTGGCGCCCACCCACCAGAACTAGCACACACAGTGACACAGGGCAGCCAATTTGGCGCCTTGTCACTAGACATCGGCGCACACAGGCGCATTTTGGGCAGGCAAATGGCGCCCCTTGCTCAGCACACCACGCACGCACACACACCAGCACCTCAGGCGCACAGGGCATGCCATTTTGGCACCCTGCTGCGTAACACACACCTGCACACGCGCACACAGTACACTAGGCGCCACCAGGCGCATTTGGGGCAGCCAAATGGGGCCCCCCTGCGCAACACCACACACCTGTGTGCACACAAAGCATGCACCAGCGCCTGGCTTGCCAATTTGGCGCCCAGTCTTGCGCCATGCCCCAACCCAGAATTTCCAGCAACCCACCTGCACACACAGGCGCCAATTTCCTGTAACTTGGCGCCCCTAACACTGTTCCTGCGCCAAACCAACACAGCAGCACATGCTGCGCACACAGGCGCCAAATTCCCTGCAATTTGGCGCCCCTACCCCTGTTCACCCCTAACTCGATACACCACACCTTCCAAACAGTAACCCAGGCGCCAGTTTCCTGCAAACTTGGCGCCCTTACTGTAACGCCCCAAAAATAATTCAAGTATTTAATTGATTAAATTTAATTAAATGTTATAGTGGTTAATTATATTAAGATCATAATAGAGTATTTAATATAAATAAGAGGTGGTAGTTAGTAAATAATTGAGTAGTGATTTTATTATATTAAGGGTGGTTGAAGTAAATGAGGGAGGTGTGAATAATAGGCCCATGACCCATAGACCCATTTAAGTGTCTTATACTAAAGAAGAAAGGAAAGAAATGTAGGAAAGAAAGAAAGGGTGCAATGGATCCGAGAGAGAGAGAGAGAGAGAGCTTGGAACCGTGGGAGGAAAAGGAAGGAAAGGAAGGAGAAGATTTGGAGAGAACTTCTCCATCTTAGCTCAAGGTAAAGGGCTTTTTGGTTCTTTCTCTTCCATTTTTCTTCCTCTTTCCATTAATGTAAATATCAACCTCTAATTTCTACTCATAGTTGTTTCACCATTATTACTCAAATAGAGGAAAAAGGGGGTTTTTGTGAAATTGGAGTTTGATAGTGGGAAAGGAAAGCTCAATAGATGATTTAATGCTAGTTTTGTTGTTGTTTGGGTAGATTAAAGTTGTAAGAAGGGAGAGAGGAAGGGAGGCGACGGTTTTGAAGGAGAATAGGAGGAGGAAAGCTTGCTTTTTGGTGTTTTTTGGTGATTGCTTGGATTTTTGGCGTAGTTCTCCATTTTTCCAAAGGTTAGGGGATTCTCTACTACATTTATAATAATTTGTAGGATATGTATTATGTGTGGAATAGCTCTAGGAATGACTTGATTGAGTGAAATTGATGTTGTTTATATGTTGATTGTTGTGTGAGATGCCTAATTTGTTGATGTCATGTTGCTTGTTGTTGGAAAAATATGTGTTGTGAATTATGCATGTTATATGTTTGAGGAAATGTTTCCATGAAGAGAAGTATGTGAATGTGATAATTTAATGAAGTGGATTTAATGCCTATGTGTGTATTGTTCATGTGAGAATTAAGTTGTTGGGTAGAAAATTAAGTTTGAAGTGTCTTGGTGAGGGTGTTGGAGGAGGGGCGCCAAATGCCTAGACAAATGGCGCCTAGGAGCTGAATTCTGGCTGGTGTGGTTTTGTGCTGGGCAGGGGCGCCATTTGCTAGGCAAAGTGGCGCCCAGTTTACTGTTTTGGGTGAGTTTTGTTTCGGTTTGGCTAGGCTGGCAAGGAGGGGGCGTCATTTGCTAGGCAAAATGGCGCCAGGGGTGTTGTGCTGGGCTGGCTGGGTGAGTTGTGCAAGGGGGCGCGGGTTGCTGGGAGAATTGGCGCCTGCTTGGGCGCCGTGGCTGTCTGTGCGTGCGTGTGTGCAGGGAAGGGCGCCAGTTCACTGGGAACTTGGCGCCCAGTGTGTGTGGCATGCTGTGTGTGCGTGTGTTGCGCTAAGTGGGGCGCCAAAGTGGCTGCCTTGGCGCTAGGGGCTTAAATGGAACCTAAGTGATGTTTTTAGTCCCTAACAATTAATTTAATCCTTGGCGTGACAAAATAGTCCCTAAGAATTAAATTAATCCTTGGAGTGATATAATAGTCCCCTAGTATCCAATTAAGCCTAAAATGTCAAAGTAGTCCCTAAGTGCCAAATTAATCATAGTATGTCAAAATAATTCCTTGGGTACCAAATTAATCTTTGGTGGGTCAAAATGGTCCTTAGGTGTGGAGAAGGTCCTTATGAGGTGGTTGGGCCTTAGGTGGGATTTAATTTAATAAATGGTGCGTGGTGGTGAGAAAGTGATAAAGAGGTGGTTAATAAAAGATGAGGGCTTCGGCCAAAGAGGTGGTTAATAAATGACGAGGGCTTCGGCCAAAGAGGTGAGTTGATGATTGGTGTGATGCATTTGTTGTATTGTGATGCATTTGTCATGGAGTCACATGAATCATATGCATATAAACAAGGTGGGTTGGCTTCGGCCAAATGACGAGGGCTTCAGCCAAATGACGAGGGCTTCGGCCAAAATGACGAGAATGGATCCACATGCATATCGCATACATGCATCAACTCATACATTCTTAGAATCCTTGTTGATGTATAATTAACCCAAGAGTGTTGTTGTTGATATTTTAATGGAATGGTAAATGATTGGATTATTTTGGATTGTTGTTACTAGATGTTTTCCTAATATAATGCTTATCTTATTCGTTATTATTTATGTAAAGAGACTCACCCTAGCACTTTTGTGTTGCCTGCTCTCGTGGCGACAAACAGGTGATTCTGAGTGAAGGTGTCAGGCCTTCTTGAGTCTTCGAGTCAGCTCTGATTAGTGACACCCGGGGATGGGGTTTAGTACCATTATTTTATGTTATGTATTAAACCGATTTAGACTATGTATTGAGTATGTTGAACTCGGCTTGTTATTTCCATTGTCTTTGTGAACTGCTTTTTACGGATTATTGTAAACACTAAACAGGTTTTTTTTGAGGGTTCGTCCCGTTTGGTTATGATGCTTATATCACGCACTAGATGCGTGTGAATTTTAATTATACTTGATGATGTTTTTATTAAATGTAGCACTCTCTTTGAGGTGCGTGGAAAAGTTTTTGAAAAACTCTGATTTTTATTGATTAAATTAGTATTAAGTAGAAGGGGGTGTTACATTAGCCATTTGTAACATCCCAGACTGCTTCCAGAATTGCCGACTGCCCCCACGTACCAACACGAGTCTTTTCAGCATGGTTTGTCCTCACTTGCATGCTTTCCGAGAAACTTCCCAGAAGGTCACCCATCCCACTACTACTCTAAGCCAAGCACGCTTAACTATGGAGTTCTTATGGGATGGACTCCCGAAAAGAAGATGCATCTTGTTGGTATAGGTAGTCCAAATCAATTCTTTTAAACCTTCCTTCAACTGTACAGTCCCATACCTGCACAGCCTCAGGATCCCTCTCATTCCGGTGCGTATTCGGTTCATTCACGCGCCCCTTCGCTTTGAAGCTGCCAGGAGCCGCTCTTTGCCATGCCACCTTTTTGGGCACCGACGATCACTCCCCGCCCTCGTCAGCCCCGGATGTCACACTTACCCCTGTTCACACCCAACCGAGACACAACCCACGCCTAAACAGTGCACCAGACGCCAGATTCTTGCAGAATTGGCGCCCCTCCCTTGCACACCACCCAAACCGATCCCCAAACCTCACTAAACTCCATGGAAACAGTCCTTATTCACGCAATATCACAAACACCTATCAATCACCCTAATTCTTCCTATTGTTCTTCATTAAAATCATGTTATAACACCTTAGTATCAACAATCAATGCAATAACATTTCAATCTCCATACAACAATCAATATAATCACCTATTCATTCGATCACTCAAGTAATTCATTCAAACACAATTATAAATCAACCAAATAATTACTCCTAACACCTAATCCCTATGATTTCATGGTTTATAAATTATTAACTATGACAGAGAGCCCCCATACCTTGTTAATTGAAAGAATATGATCCCAAAGCTCTCCAGAACCCCTCCAAGACACCAACACTCCAAGCTTTCCTCTTTTCTCCTTGAACTAGCGCTCCTCTCCTTCTCTCTCTCTATGGCCGCGCGCGCTCTCTCTCTCCTCCTCTTCTCACTTTCTAATTTTTGATCTCTTTGCTCTAATAAGGGTTTCTCCTAAGACCCTAAGGTTTTATTAATTGGGTTTGGGCCACTTAACTCCAATGGGCCCTAATTGCACACCCCTAATTACTTTCTCATATCCTCCCTATTTAACTAAAATACTCCCTATTTATTTACTACACCCCACTCCTTAATTAAATTAATTACCTTATTATTATTTTAATATGGTCAACTAAAATCTTACTTAATTAAATTAGTTAAATAATCACTTAATTAATTTTGGGGCGTTACAATTCTCCCCCACTTAGGACATTTTCGTCCTCGAAAATTTAACATTTATGGACATTGCAAAACTTAAACACTCACCACAACAAACAATAGGTTCTAGCAGAGTACCCTAAACGAAACACGTACCTCTAAATGCAACCATCATTCCTCCGTAGGCTCCGTACCTTCCAGGACAAACACCATCCCGCAAGACCTCTCCTTCTTCGGCTTTGGACACTTGGTACTAATGTGCCCCATTTCTCCATAGTTGTAGCAGACCACATCTTGCTTCTCACACTTAGCAGCTATATGACCTTCTTTACTACACTTGAAGCACTTGTTGACCATGCAATATGGACTCTTATGTCCCGGCTTACCACACTTGTGACACAAAATGCCCGCAGTAGCGTCTCCCCCACTTGGCTTCTTGCCCGAACTCTCTTCTCCCTTGCCCTTACCACCTGAAACATCATAGGGCTTCCCACAAAACTAAGAACTTCTCTTTTCCTTCACTATCTTGTATGAACGATTGCTATCTTCCTCGAAAATCCTGCAACTATTGGCCGACCATGGACGAAGACGCCAAAAAGTTGGGTTTGTGTGGCAGCCATCAGGGCGGCCGGTCCATAGCAAAGAAAGCGCTTAGAGCTGGCTACTATTGGCCGACCATGGACGAAGACGCCAAAAAGTTGGTACAAAAATGCAAAAAGTGCCAAGTACATGCAGATGTTCATGTCGCACCCTCATCGGAGTTACAAAGCCTCACCTCACCTTGGCCGTTCGCCTGGTGGGGGATGGATTTGCTAGGTCCATTTCCACCTGCTTAAGGCTAGTTCAAGTTCTTGATCATGGCAGTTGATTATTTCACAAAGTGGATTGAGGCCGAGCCTCTAGCGACCATAACCGCAGCAAAGGTAAGCAAGTTCTTCAGCCGGAATGTTCTGGCCCGGTTTGGAATCCCTCAATAACTAATAACAGATAACGATACCCAATTTGCGGACAAGAGATTAAGGGAGATGTTGGCCGGTTTAGGAGTAAAACAACATTTTACTTCGGTCGAACATCCACAGACGAACGACCAAGCTGAAGCGGCCAACAGAGTCATCCTGCGTGGGTTGAAGAGAAGGCTGGACGAAGCAAAGGGAAATTGGGCGAAGAAGCGCGATCATCCTCTCCGGGCATACTGAGCGACCCCATTCGTCGACCGGGGAGTCTCCTTTTAGACTTGTCTACGGAACTGACGCAGTGATTCCCATAGAAATGAGCGAGCTGAACTGGAGAACGACCAACCCCCCAACAGCGGTCGACAACGACCAGGCTATACGAGAATAGTTGAACCTGATTGAAGAGCTGCGCACCCAAGCATCACTTAGAGAAGCATTGATAAAACAAAAGGTCGCTGCTAGGTACAACGCTCGTGTTCAGAAAAGAGACTTCTCTATCGGGCAGTTGGTCCTCAGGCGTGCAGATGTTGGCAACAAGAATGCTTGTCAAGGAAAGCTCGCCCCTAATTGGGAAGGACCGTACCGAGTCGTCAACAAGACCGGCAAAGGGGCGTACGAACTAGAGACCATAGATGGGGCGACCATCCTCAGAACATGGAACGGTGACAAGCTCAGATAGTACTACGTTTAGTACACCCAATTTGTAACCGATGAACATCAATAAATAAATGGCAAGCGGGCGCTCTTTTTTCCCACTGCGGTTTTTTACAGAGGCCCGTTCTTTAAAAGTTCACTTGTAATTTAATTTCATGCAATGTTGTATGTCCGTTCGCTCACCATGCGCGTAGCAGCAGAGCGACCGTAGAGCCACCGAGATGGCCCAAAACGAGTGCCGTCAAACGACCCAAAACGAGTGTCATTGAATGACCCAAGGGTCAAGCAACGACCCACAAACGAGCGTAGGCCTCCGAGCGGCCTACAACGAGTACTTTCAAAAAAGTATAAATACTGGCCGACGATCGGCCTAAAACGAGTTCCTTCGAAAGGCCCAAACAGCGGCCGACGATCGGCCTAGAACGAATACCTTCGAAAGGTGCAAACGAATAATGTAAATAAAGTTGAAAGAATTAAGCAAGTTAAACGAAAAAAGTAATTCATTACAAAACGAGACGCCCGGCCGATGCCGAGCGCCCCAAATATTCGACCGCTCGAAGGCGGAGTAAATCATTGTACAGTTACAAAATGCATTCACCGCTCGTAGGCGGGCAAAAGAAAAAGACGACCTACTTCTTGGTGCGACCAAAGATGAGCGACCGCTTCTGGATCACATTCCCTTCATCATACTTCTTCAGCGGCAGAACGATCTCCTCGCCCTCGACCACGTGGTCAGGCCTCACCACCTTGCTATCGAATTGGACGCCACTAGCAACATTCAGCACTCTCATCTGAGAGACGACATTGTCAAACTGATAGATGGTCGCTCCCCTTGCCAGCCCGGCTACCTCGGCGACCTTTTCAGCAATGGCGGCCTTCTTTTCCTCCTCAAAGCGGTCAACCTTGGCCTTCAAAGACTTCACCTGCTCAGCCAGTTCTTTATTTATGCTCGCAATCTTGGTCCGGTCATCCACGACCAATTGCTTGTCTTTCTCGGCCGCTACCAACTTAGCCTTGAGCTCGCCCAAAGAGTTTATTTCTGGTTCTAGCTCCTTCAGTCTGCGTTGGACGGCGTCTCTTTCAGTCTCGGCACCTGGGACAGGAAATGAACATCAGCGAACGGCCTCAAAACCCTAGTATGAAAAAGCAAAATGAAACTTACGAGATCGCTCGATCGGTCGCTTGCCGGGGGTGCGCCCATCTGTATCTGGCCTCCCTAGGGGTCCCCTTCCAGCACTCTTATTGGGTCGAGGGGTAGCTGATTTTGGGTTAGTCTCCAGGAGATTGGTTTTCTTTGGCCCGTTGGAGAGAGCAAGCTTTTCAAGATTTTCCCAGTCGGCGCCCGACATTTTTAGAGTCTTACCTGCAAATACCGAACGATTAGATAAGTGAAGAAAAGAACAATCAAGTATTGGTAAAAATATGCAGACAGAACGGACCAAGCTCTTGAAGGATCTCATTTTCTCAGACACCCAAGACATGTCCAGGGGATCGCTGACGGCGGCCGGCTCGGCATTATCACTTCCTTGCTCGTCCGCCCGCTCTGAAGCTTTGTTCTCCTGGAAATCCGCTTCCTCGTTGCCGGGAATGACACCTTCATCAATGACCTCCGGGCCGGGCTGAAGAACTTCAACCACATCCTCCTCACCCATAGTATTTGCAGGCTGAAGGACTTCAACGACGTCGTCATCTCCCATTATATCTACAGATACATCTTCCCCCTCGTTATCCCGGATAGGTGGCTCGGGCGGGGGTGGGGGACACCAAGATTCGGTGGAGCTCGAGCTACTGCTGCAGCTGGAGTTAGCGCAGCGAGGGCTTTCTGAAGAACTTAAGCTGGTGGACGAAGAGGACCCCGCCGGAGAGTCCGGCCTGGGAGATTCGGACCTGACCGGCTCTACGCCCTGTGAAGGTTGGGCCATCTGCCGTGCAAGATTTTGGGCCGGGGCACCAGAAATTCGAGTGGTCTGCTTCGTCCTTGCCAGGTCCACCTATGAAAGGAAAATACGTCAGGTAGACCGAGCCAGTGCGCTCGAGAAAAGGGGGCGACGTGGTCGTCCCCTGACCAGACGCATCCCTTTTCACGAGGCGTGGAAACTGAAATTAAACAACTAAAGCGAGAAAGCCAGGAAGAGCGGCATACCTGGAAATGCGGTGACTGGAGAAGAAAGAAACGGACGAACTTTTGCACAGATATCTCGGTCGGCAGCAGAGATGCGATTCTAAGTGTTGAAATCATGCTGACCAAGTAATCTGTTTATAGAGAGGCCCACCATGCGAAGAGACTCTGCACCTGAAGCGACGCGACTGCTCGCGCTCCCTTCCAACCGTTGCTTGGGGAACCCTGAAAGGTACTTTGGGAAACGTGAAGGTCACCTCATTCATTACGCATTAAATTGCAGAACCGAAGCCCAAATGCCGCACGCGATCGACCAACCATGGGCGGCAGCGACCGACTCATGTCTAATGAAGACGTCTAGATGCGTTAACCCACTGGGGGGCATCGATTAAAGCCTCAGCCCGCCCTTAAGCACCTAGGCTTGGGGGCAACTGTTCTGGGGTGTATCAGCAATACCAGGAGGTGCCATCAGAAATGGGCCAACGACCAATCCAGCGAATTGGCCCAAGCATGCTGCTTGGGGCGCAATTCTCGGGGACCGGCCGGATTTCTCGCAGGGCGCCCCCAATGGTACAACTACCACCTTTATCTACAATACTAGGTACGTTATTCCTACCTTGTGATACCCTGCACGTTAGCACACCTCTGACTCGAGCGTCGGAGTGTCTTTGTAGGTACCACCCGAGGCGCTCTCAAGACTGGTCCTAATTCACCCACAGCGACCGGGCATCAGAGCAACAAGCAACATCAACACTTCATTGGTCAAGGTACGATCAAGCGCTATAGCCTCAAACGTTATAGGGGTAAAAGGGCAGTCCAGCTGAGCATTCAAGGCAAAAGTTCATTTTTGGCGCCAAGCTCTTTATTCCAAATCTCGTATTCTGCGCTCACTGTACACGCTGACACGCCCGGATTTTAGTGGATAGCGAGGGACACTTGGCACCTCTTGAGTGGAAGGCTAGCTTTAGTTGGTAAAAGGTTTCCATCACCTTTTTGTACTTTTGGGATACAACACAAGCAAGCAATCTTCTTCTCCATCATACTCCAACCTTTGAAAAAAAAAGAGAGTTTTTAGGAAAGAAAACTTGACACATTTTCTCCTCCATTAAAACACTTTCAAGCTTTATTTTTATTGTATTTTTTTTCCCTCGGTGTAAAGCAACGTTATAGCGTCTTCTTTGTGGATGATTTGGAATCTTCGGGTTGTATCTTTTGCAACCGTTTCTTCTCATCTTGCTCACGGTAATATGAGTGTTTTATCTTGTATTTTGTTGGTGATGCTCAATATGAGCTAATCACCTTGAGTTGGATTGCTTAAATCTTTGTAATGAACGTTTTGCGTTTCAATCTTTGTATGTTACTTCTTTCAAACTTGTTTTAGGGTTGGCCACTTAAAATAGGTACATTTGTGGATGCAGACATGGTCCATGGATAGAACTCAATAAATTGATATGAATGAAAGGTTGTTTAAAGACATTTAAACAACGTTTGCTCCTTCCAGACATAGAAATGCAATAGTTCATAGAGTAAAAGCTGTGGGGTCTTTATTATACAGGGGTGAACTTATTTAGAACTTAGACATAGGCTTCTTGTAACGAAACCTTGGCGTCAGTGACTGAAAAGCACAAAATCATTTGCAACAGCACTTGACGTTATAGCGTCTCACTTTTGGGAATTTACTTAGTAAAGAGCAATCCAACTTACTTGTATCATATTTTAAACCACTATTTTAACTGTTTCTTTTATACACTCTTTTCACTGACAACTTGTGACTAAAACTATTTGCTATTTGTTCCACTAAGAGTTAGTGTAAGTTAAACTATAAAATTAACATCAATCCCTGTGGAGACGAACTTTACTTATCAATATATTACTTGTTGCGATTGTGTACACTTGCACAACTACTTTTCGCACAACAGACGTCTGGCCTTCTTACCGGTGTCGCGTAAGACAACCGGCCTTCGGGGTGGAGACCGCGCAATGGGTCTCCTTCCTTCGGCCTCTTGATGGAACTCGTTAGTTCAAGCATCAAGAGGGAAGGTTGGGCTCGCGTAAAGCGAAATTGGCAAAACTATTAGACCCCCGATGGAACTCGTCAGCTCGGCATCAGGAGGAAGGGCAAACTTGGCGGACTCTTTGGTGGAGTGTTAGACTCAACAAGCCACAGAATCGTTGAGGCCGACGAGGGCCGATCAGCGAGAGCCGGGAGCGAGCTGTTGAAGCCAGAAGAGGCTAATCTGCTAGAGCTCAGAAGCGAGCTGCTAGAGCCAGATTAGGCTATTCAGCGACGAGCTCGAGCGGACGAGCTATTGGAGCCAGATTAGGCTATTCAGCGACGAGCTCGGGCGGACGAGCTATTGGAGCCAGATTAGGCTATTCAACGACGAGCTCGGGCGGACGAGCTATTGGAGCCAGATCAAGCAATTCAGTGACGAGCTCGGGCGGACGGGCTATTAGAGCCAGATCAGGCTATTCAGCGACGAGCTCGGGTGGACGAGCTATTCGAGCTAGATTAGGCTATTCAGGGATGAGCTCAGGCGGACGCGCTATTGGAGCCAGATTAGGCTATTCATTCCTGCAAACAGTTGAGGCAAATGTGTTTTCAACGTGTGGGGGACGTACCTTGATTAATCTAGCCGAGGCGAGAGTGCATCCGAGTTCGTCGCAGCGCCACGCTCCAGAGGGGCAGAAGAGATAATAATCTGAGGAGGATACAGATTGAGAAAAGTCCTAGAAGACAACGATCTATCTCCCACTGTGGTCGCCATTGTTCAGTACCTAGGTCTTGGAGTTGACCCTCGGCCTGGGTACCTGAAGGGATTCCAAGAAAGTCTTCGATGGGATTAGAGTGTGCTCGAGAGGTCACCAGCTGCACCCGAGAGGAAGATTGTCGTTGGATACTCCCGGGATGAATTGTGAGCCCACGTCTGGTGGGGGGTACCTACAAGACACTTCGACGCTCAAGTCAGTATGTGGCCGAGGTGGAGTAAAAAAGAGAGAGAGAGAGAGAGATCTCTAGGAGAAGAATGTAGTAAATGAGCGGAACGTACCGTGGTAGAGGGGTGAACCTCTATTTATAGAGTAATTGGGCGTACCGTGTCCGTCGGATCTAGTGGATCAATCTAAGTCGTCGGTCCAGCGGGAGCCGAACGGATCTGGCGGTGGATGTTGGGAGGCGCTTGGGCTGTGCTTCTTCGAGGGAAAATGGGCCTGCCCATTGTCACATGGAGCTTCGTAGGCCAGGTCGGAACAAATCTTTTATGAGCTTGGGCTTTTAGACTCATTTTAGTCTTGTAATACCCCAATTTTGTCCGCCCTTTCTAATTTAAGTCAATTTTAGTTATCCAGCTCAACTAAATTGAAATACCGTGGTTTAAATTAAGCAGACACGCGAATGATCATTTTTTTCGTGCGTTCTTCAATTTAATCTTCGTATTTGAGTTTAGTCGTACATAAGTAGTGTCTTTAGTTAATGAGCTCATTTCTCCTATTTGAGTCTCGTTTTAGCGTATTCGTCTAGTCTGGCCCGTTCTCGTCTTTGTGTTTGGCCAGACTCTTTTTATTATTACTCTTTTCTTTGTAGAGTCAATTTATTAAAAGTGTTATATAATCCAAAAATGTCAAAAAGAATCTATTTAATTTTTTATTACAAGTTAGAAGTGTTCCAATGTCCAAATGTCCAAAAAAATACAAAAAAAATAATAATACAAATATACAAAAATAAATAAATTCGAAAATTACAAAAAAATAACAAAAACAACAGAAGGCAGCATCAGCAGTAAAGTTGGGGTTCCAACAGCTGCTCTCCAAGTAGCTGGGCTTGGATCCAGACCTGAAAAGAGTCAAAGCCCAGTCAAAATAATTAATGCAGAAACCTAATGTTTTGATATAAAAAGGCGATCAACAAAGCACGAGAAGACAGACACGAATTTCGAGGTCAAAAATCACCAAAAAACAGATTAGGGTTTTAAACTGAAACCCTAATCACCTAAACAGAATTTTTTCTAGATCTGAGCAGTAAGAAAGTTGAGCAGTAGCAGCCAGGAAAAACCAGCAGAAACAACAACATCAGTCAAGCAAACAAACAACAATTCGGATCTCTTTTTTTTTCCTTCTTTTTCAGAACAAATTGAAAATCAGGTTGGATCTCTTTTTTTTTCCTTCTTTCTGACAGTTTTAGACACAAAATGTAGAATACATGGTTTTAGCATTTTTTTAAATCTGCTTGACCATACTTTATTTAGCTTTTAAGTTCTGTTGGTGTATATGAGTTGAATGTGATGAATGAACATATAAACAATCCATCAAGCTCAAGAACAGTCAAACCAGAATAAAAACGGGGTAGAAAAGAATCAGACCAGAGAAAGCTTTAGAATCAAACGAAACCAAAAAATAAGAAAACTCACCTCTGGTGACCCTCCGGTCATCTTCTCCGGCGAGTACTCCGGCGAACTCATACCAAGCAGAATCAGCCACCATCACCTCATCCCACCACCGTCACCTAACCACCATCCCCACCCAAAAGCCAACACCACCACCGCAACCCCACAAGCGACCCACCACCGTCACCTAACACCCCTAATGGAACCAGTGACAAATCGGAGGAGAAGACGAGAAAAATACCGAAAAAGCCAGAAAGAATCAAAAAATCGAACCTGGACTTGCCTCCGGCGAATAGCGCCGCCGCGGCTTCGCCCTCAACGGCCGGCCCGTCGCGAACGCAGGCGACCCCCTCGACGTCGCGACCCCTCCCTCCGTTTCATCTCGCCGTCGCTCCCTCTCCCTCTCGTTGCTTCTCCCTCTCTCGTCAGACCTCCATCTCTCTCTCCCATGGTGGAGCCGAGTTCACCCTCTCTCTCTCTATCTTTGACTGCGGCGCGAATGGGGGAAGGAATAAATGAGATCTTTTAAAACCTAAAAAAATCCCTTTTATGTCTTCAGGATATTATTAGGTATATTCATTTTTATTTTTTCTCTGATTTCAAAATCTGTACAAGCTACACCCCTCAATTACAGCATACCCCTTCCCCTCAAGAGCCCATTCATTTTTTGTTGCAATGCCTCCTGGTACCAAAAACGAAATTGGGCCTTTAATTTTCACACCCCCTGCTTAGTTATACAACCCCCGTAACTAATAACACCCCCATTTTGCAAAAATTTTCACCCTTTTTCTCGTTTTTTAATTCTCTTTCAACTCAAATGATTTCTCAATAAATAAAAAACCTTGTTAATGGTTTTGCGAAGCCTCTGCTTGCATAATCCTTAACAATGAGGAGCTAGTGGTGATCACTTGGAGCCTTTGCTCAATTGATCATCATGAATGCCTAAATTTTCTAAAAAAAACTTTCAATAAATCAAAAAAACTTTGTTAGTGGTCTTGCGAAGCCTCTGCTTGCACGATCATTAACAATGAGGACCTAGTGATGATCACTTGGAGCCTTTGCTCAATTGATCATCATGAATGCCTAATTTTTCTAATTATTTTCAATAAATCAAAAACTTTGTTAATGGTTTTGCGAAGCCTCTGCTTGCATAATCATTAACAATGAGGAACTAGTGGTGATCACTTGGAGCCTTTGCTCAATTGATCATCATGAATGCCTAATTTTTCTAATTATTTTCAATAAATCAAAAACTTTGTTAGTGGTCACGCGAAGCCTTTGCTTGCATAATCATTAACAATGAGGAACTAGTGGTGATCACTTGGAGCCTTTGCTCAATTGATCATCATGAACGCCTAATTTTCCTAAAAACTTTTTTCAATAAACAAAAACTTTGTTAATGGTTTTGCGAAGCCTCTGCTTGCATAATCATTAACAATGAGGAACTAGTGGTGATCACTTGGAGCCTTTGCTCAATTGATCATCACGAATGCCTAATTTTTCACAACTAAACAAGTTAAAAATAAAAACCTAGAACTACGTAGCTTTGAATTCTCCATCGCACCTGGAGATACGTAGGAGCGGATCCCCTCCGTCAAGCACAACAAACTAAAAACATTTTTCCTTTCAAATAAAACCCAAAGCGGCTGACTCTCGTCGAGCGCCGCCAATAAAATTCATTAAGTCTTTTCAATCAGAGGCAAATTTAAGTACTTTTCAAATCAACACTTAAAACCACACGTTTAATCAAAGGTTCCCTTTCAGTAGAAAGGAGGTGTGGGGTGCTAATACCTTCCCTATGCTTAACCGACCCCCGAACCTAAATCTTCCGGTTTTCCAAAAGACCATTTGCCTTCCAAAAAGGTTTTTCTTCAATATTTTCCTTATAAAAAATATTGGTGGCGACTTCATTGTTTTAAAAAGTTGTAAACGAAGAAAACCCTTCGGGGACTTTTTCGGGCGCAACAAGTCTAAACACTCTATATTTTGTTTTGCAAGTTCAGAACTCATCAGTCACATTTTAGAGAAAGAAAGAACAGAACCCTTGTTTTTCATTTCTATGCTCATGGATGGAAGGCTAAGTTCTATAGATTAATCCACTATTTCAAAATTACAATAGATTAACCTAAAGTTAGTCTACTATCTATCTGCATGCTATACTATAAGCTAACAAACCACCAACATATTTACTAAAACACCCATCACTCACACAAATGTTCCAACATTAAATTGAGGGTAACTTTGTAGCTTACTAGCAAAAAAAGAAGTTAACTTTTTGTAAGAGTAAACGTGCTGTAAAAAATAAAATAAAAAAGTACAAGTGAAGTGGAGGGAGAAAGAAAGAAAACACATCAACAGAAGAAAATATAGATTGTGTTGTCTTAAAAACTGACACATTTAGAGGAAAAAAAATCTGACGTGCAGCGATAGAGAGTCGGATAAAGACCATGACAGCCCCCGTGCGTATGCATAGGTATACTGCTATTTCTATAGGATAAGTTCTATAGATTAACCTAAAATTAGGGTTTTGGGAAAAGTGGAAATGCTTGAATGATTTTAGATTGTTGTGCGTATGGGGCTTTACTAGCACTTATTGGCGCCGTTACAAGTGGTGCGGAGGGACACGCGCTGAGTGTTAAACATGACACATGGCATGCCCAGAATAGGGAACTGAGAGGCAGTGGGGCACGAAAAATTGCTAAGCAATTTTAGGGCCGCTGAGCAATTTTAAGCCAAAATTACTTTGTATAAAATGTCATTTTTATTTAAAATGGAAGGTAAAGTATTGTAACTTAGTCCCTAACCTCTGGAAGTATGAAATATCAGTGTTAAAAACCATTTTCAAGTGTTTAAGGTCAATCTAAACCATTCCCCAAAAATCACCAACTTCATAGCTTCTTGATAGCTTGAGTTATCAACGTTTCGATGCAGATTAGGGTTTCTAGGCCTGAGGAGCTAAAGAGCTAATTTTTTCTCACCGTCAGATCAGTTGGTAAGATTTCTATGAGTATTTCGATTTATATTTATGATCCTTATGATTTTTAATAACTCACAGTTTGTTTCCAGGCTTTTTTAGGGTTTTGGTAGCCCACAAGGGACCCAAGACGTTTCCAGAGCTTTCCAGACCCTAAATTTAGGTATATGTAAGTGTTGTTATCCTTTAGATCACTTCTGATTCGTTGTCTTGTTGGATAGTTGGGTTGTATCTATATACCTTCTCCTTTGTGTTTTTGAAATTATGGCAAAATTTGTATCGCCCGTGACCTTTCTAGTATGACATGTGAGTTTGTATGTATTGTTGGGAAGCTAGATGTTGGTGGTTTATTACTCCGAAAAATGAATATCCTATGCCTGTAGCTGATATGCTAGTCAACTCAGTATCAGGCAATGAGATATTAAGTTTAATGGATTATTATTCTGGCTATAATCATATTTATGTTTTCGTAAAAGACATCCCGAAAACAGATTTTTGATGCCCTGGCGCCATAGACACATTTGAAGAACAAAGGTGCCACATACCAAATGTAACAGCCCAGGTCCACCGCAGCGGCCACCCCGGCGCTATTACTCATGATCTTTTCTACTCCCCTTGTAGAATTTTTGCCTCCCGTGGGATTCGAACCTTGTACATGGGGCTCAAATACAAAGTTCCACTCTTTCCCACTACCAATTGAACCGCGGCTAAGTCGGTTGTACAACCGGGTTAGTCATTATTTTAGGGCCAATGAGCTGTACAGTTCAGTAACCCTACAAACCCAACAAATACGAATAAACTATTTTTCTAAAAATAAACGGCTAAGTCGGTTGTACAACCGGGTTAGTCATTATTTTAGGGCCAATGAGCTGTACAGTTCAGTAACCCTACAAACCCAACAAATACGAATAAACTATTTTTCTAAAAATAAACGGCTAAGTCGGTTGTACAACCGGGTTAGTCATTATTTTAGGGCCAATGAGCTGTACAGTTCAGTAACCCTGAAAACTTAATAAATACGAATAAGCCATTTTTCCTAAAAAATAGGGGAATAAGTCGGTTGAACAACGGGTTAGTCAAACATTCTAGAATTAATGAGCTGTACAGTTCAGAGTTCTAGAATACCTATTCTAAAATCAACCCATCTCACAACTCCTCTCAAAAATTCAAAAATCATTTTCGAAAAGTAGGGGACTAAGTCGGTTGTACAATCGGGTTAGTCAACGTCCTAAGAATCAGTGAGCTGTACAGTTCAAGGAATCCTAGGACCCCTACATTAAAAAACACCAACCAATAAACATTTTTCAGGAAGAACTACGTAGCTTTGATTCCTCCATTGCATCTGGAGGTACGTAGGAGCAAGACTCAACTCTTGTCAAGCACTAAAAACCAAAAACCTAAATAAGTCTTTTTCCCCCATAAATAAAAGGGTAATTATTAAATAAATCTTAAATTAATTAGACCATAGGATGTCGTGGGGTGCTAATACCTTCCCCACACATAACGACTCCCGAACCCTAACAATGTCTTGTCCTAAAACTTAAAGGGATTTTCCGAATTTGCCCTTAAACTAAAATTTGGTGGCGGCTTCCTAAAGAACCTTTTCAAGAATCCTTTCCGGATTTTTGGTCACACAAATTGGCGACTTCACTGGGACGTATTTATTTTTAGAGAGTCAAAACCTAGTCTAAATAATTTAGGATTAATTCAATTCTTACCCTTTTATTTATTTATTTGCTTTTTACATAATTATGTTATTTATTTGTGTAAACCCTAGGGTAGAAGACGATACTTGTATGTTTGTTTGTTTTTTGACTTTGGGTTTATTTTAAATTGCTCCTACACACACCGCACTTCTACACTTCACACACTTGTGAGAGAAGTCCTCTACCCGGACTCGAGCATAAACTTAAGTTAGAACGAGATTGTGTAGTGATGGCTGCATGGACGACGTCTCGTTGGGTGGTCACGAAAATCTCACCTAGAGTTTGATTCCTTTTGAGGATGCTATCCCTTCTAATAGCTTGCCTATTGTTGGTGTCGTTGTTCTTGATGGGGTCCTTGGCTCTAGGAACCATGTGTAGGATTCTTTAGAACCACCCTTGCGAGGTTCACTATAAAGAAAACTTTAGACCCACTCCATAAGATACCTTCCTAGGTTCACAAAGGAGCTTAACACCCTTGCATTCAAAACAAACATTAGTGCATACCGTCTTTTACAAACACAAAAATCAAAAAAATCAAATCAAAAAACAAGAAAAATCAAAATTGTTATTTCCGCAAAACGTTTTATATTGCATGCATTTTTCCTTTTTCTTGCATGGCAAAAATATTGAAATAAGTGTCGTGGAGTTAAAAGTTTTATTTTGGAGAGAAGCTCGTGGTATATTGAAGTCAAAATTAAATTTTGTACTTTACTCTCCAATGAAAAGTTTATAATTCCCCGACATGACGAACAAAATCATATGTTACACACACATCACATTCGCATTTCACATTCGTTCGTTCGCATTCTCATTTCATGCGCATTCATTCATTTGCATACTTACATCATGCATTATAAAAACGAAAAACATAATTTTGAGAGAAAGATTGTGATGAGAGGTGGGACATTATTGTGAGATAAATAATTCTTTTTGAAAAAGTTTAGCCATACTTCGTTGCAAGCTCAAGATGTTTGAGTCACTCCGCTTTTTCAAATTTTTAGCTTGCTCACATTTTTTACCAAACGTTGCATCTCTTCCATCCCATGATAAATGGTGAAATGCCCATAAAAAAATAAAAATTTCTATCATGTTTTAAATGTTAACTCTCTGCGAAGCATTTGTGTAGTGACTTGGGTAACATGTGTGTTTATTTTTGTCCGAGTCGCTTAGTGTCCCTACCTTACCATCATCCCCTCACAAAGCCTAATCCCACCCCGACCACCCATAAGGTACATACTCCCCACATCAAGTACATAGTTGACGTTTCGGTTGGTTCCCTAGTGAAATAACACTTTAGGCCCTCCATACTGGGCAAATGGGTGATCTCTAAAAAACCTTGTCAACGTTGTATTCCTTTGGTGCAAGTCCTTTACAAAAAAAATAATAAATTCAAAAAGGCCCGTTAGGTCGAAAACTCGTAAGAGCGGCCTAAGCAAAAATTAGGGCATATAAAAAAAGGGAGAAATAAAGAAGAAGAGCAAATATATAAAAGTAAATAAATTATTGTCCTTAAGTTAATTTTTGAGAAAACGAGCAATCATGATTTGAAATGAAGTTTGACCATCTTCCCATACCCTCGGAAAAAACCCCGTGCTACCCACCTTAAGCCAAAATCTAAAAACCTTTCAATCACCCTAGACAAGGATCAATTCCACATCAAAAGCTCGAAAGAAAGAAAAAGAAAAAATCAAAATCAAAAAAAGAAAGTGAAATAAAAAAAGAGGATCGAAAGACCACGAAAAAGCAAAAGTGGTACAATTATGAGCTGATACTTCTTGCCATTAAATGCATAAGAGATCCTTGTCTGAAACAAACCCCAAACACTTCCATTGTCCTCAATATCCTATCTTTCATAAACCCTTGGTCAAGTCACATCCCTAAACAAGTCCATCCTACCGTGAGACACATCAACCATTGCCTCAATAGACCTCAAACACTCCTTTGAGCCTGACAACCATTTCCTTCATAAATCATCACCCATTAGCCAAGTTACATCACCAAATCATTTATCCCATCAATCATCAAACACTTCATTGAGCCTAATAACCCCTTCTTTCACAAACCATTAGCCAAATCATACCGCTCAAAAAAAAATCATCCGTCCCATCAATCCCCAAACACTACCTTGAGCCCAATTATCATTTCCCTCATAAATCACTAAACCATCGGCCACATTCCGATCAATGACCGATTGCTTTTGTTTCTCAAAGTTTTAATCTTAGGACAAATAAGTTTATTTATTTACAATATGTTTGCTCAAAAAAATATATCTCAAAAAAACTCAAAGGAAAAGAAAAATCAAAAGGCTTGCACCACAAGATTCATTCAAGTTACAGCTTATACTAAGACAAGGTCTAGTGATCACCAAGTGTAGTTTTCATCATAGAAAACTCAAGACTATTGTAGTCCTGGAGTCATTTTAAAGGTAACCAAAAGTTTATACTAGGATCGTCACCTATATCCTATAATGGGCATCCCTTTCACCACCCATTCCATTCGAACTTGGGGAAATTTGTGCAGTGTCATACCACACCCACCCATTGCCATACCGCACAAACTCCAAAACCCATTACCCTAACTCCAGCACTTTCCACAACCTCACCAAAACAACCGCCCGAATTCCAAGTTATCAAGTGGGGCAACCCTATCACCCTTCACTCCACCTACAAATGGGGACATTCACCATACACCCATCTCATCCCCTTGTTATATCCACATCAACAAAGCCATACAGGGCAATTTCTCAACTCATTACCCTATATGTTGCTACTCTAGTCGGGGCAATTCTGGTCTCTTACCATAAATGGGGCAACACCAAACTCCATGTGTTGAGATGAAGCCCATTGCTTTCCACCTTTCACTCCAAAGTCAGGGCATTCCTAGCTCATCATTTCCTCTGTCCCCTAGTTATTGTCATCACTAGACAGAGGCAAGTTATTCACTCACCATCATCAAGTCTAAATTGGGGCAATCCCGCATTTCTTGGCTTCGGGGAAAGCCCACCTTTCATGACTTTACCCAAAACTTGTCATTCACCCCTTCATGTGCCACAAATGTCCACACCCTAGGTCTTTAGAACCCCAAGTTAACTGACTCATTCATCTATATTCGCACTATTATACATCTTCACAAAACAATGCTTTAGAGAGAGAAAACACAAGTTGATCATATGATGTTGGAAATCCACTTATTTAGTTGTGTGGGCCAAAACTTCGGTCATCATGGGGCATCAAAATGGAAGAGAAAAATGAACGAGCTTGCAAATACTTTTTCACATCGATTAATCTCGTAAATAACAACATTGAGATTTTGAAGTATTGAATCAAAACTATTCTTTTCAAAGAATGATCAATATTCACCTCTATTTCTCGCATCTAAAGTCTCACATCTCGTCATTACCAAAAATGTTTCTATACCCCAATCACTCATATCATATCATATCACATCATATCATATCATATCATATCATATCATATCATATCACATCATATCATATCATATCATATCATATCATCACCTCATGCACCATAGCATTTGCACCGAGCATTTCATTTGCACATTTGGCATTCATCATTTTTCAATAAAAAAATAAAACAAACAAAACAAAAACAAAAAAACAAAAAGCTTAAAAGCAATAAGCAAAAAGAGAAAGGGAAAAGTCATTCCACATCCTACCGGATACCAATCATTGCTTGCACCATTAATTGCTTCATCAAACGTAGATTGGTTTTCCTTTCTCGATGAGATGCATTTGTTAGGTGTGCCCGGATAAGCACGATCAGTGTTAGTCCCTATTTTGTTCCTCTAATGTCAGCGCTTTAAGCGTTGATCTCATATCGTATCACAGATCACCAAGTTGATCCCTCAGACCCCGAGTGGTCCTTCAGAGCACTACGCTCCTTCAGTGCCCTAAGTGGCCCAGGTCGCAAACGTCGTAGTCGAGCCCGACGGACCTTCCAGACCCCGCGTGGTCCTTCAGACTAGTTGTGTCAGCCTAAGACACAGTGTACGTCCTTCATGGTCAACATATCAGTTCTAGACCTGATCTTGACCCATCATGGTCGCCGAGTATAAAGCCCCTCGGGCCGCTTAATTAGTACCGTAGCTAATTGCGCTCCTTCGCACCACGATGGTCCTTCAATTAAGGCCTAGGCGACCTTTCGGACCTTAAGTGGTCCTTCAGAGCCTTGTCGCTCCTTCGGACCACGAGTGGTCCTTGAGCCTTAGTGCTCCTTCAGTCCTTGTTGACCCTTCATTCAAATCTCGGTTAACGCGCCAAGTATTAACCACTCCCTCTTATCTCTCAAACCTTCCACTTCCCTTAAAACGGACAAAATTAGCGTCTATCTTATCTTTATTCCTATTTCTACTACGAAAGTTCTAGAGCTCAGCAATTTCTAGTAAAATACTAATAAAGAGAGGCAATTTATTATACCCCAATTTTGTCCGTCTTCTTTTCTCATTTGTAGTCGTTTATTTTTAGTAAGGGCGTGTTTCGGAGTCGCATGATTACGAGAATTATTAGTGTAGAGTCTCGGTTACTAATTTCAATCACTCCGTTCAACTAAATCGAAACGCCGTTGTTTAAATTAGGCACGCACGCGAATGATCGATCTTTTCGCGCGTTCTTCAATTTAACGTCCGTATTCGAGTTTAGTCAGACGTAGCGTGTCTACCTAAAGTCTTTTCACAAAAAGTTGGTTTAAATTCAGATTTAATAATGCGATTCCGAGTTAATTTTGGGGTTTTAGTTAACGCGCCCATTTCTTTTATTTTTGGTCTCGTTTTAGCGCAGTTTGTCGAATCCGGCCGTTCTCGTCTTTGTATTTGGCCGGACTCCTTTTTTCTTATTGTTATTTTTATTTTTGTTTATTTAATTTATTTAATCACTTAATAGTTCAAAAATGTCAAAAATTCTATTTAGTTTAATTTACAATTTAAGAGCACTTAATAGTCCAAAAAGTCCAAAAATACAAAAAATGATAATATAAAAAATACAAAGAGTATAAAAAACGAAAATTAAATAAAGGAGCAGCGTCAGTAATCTCTGGGGGTCTGTTCTTGCTCTCCAAGACTGTTCAGCAAATCTGCAAAAGCCCAGTCAAATAGCAATTAATGCTAAAACCTAATTTTCCACTATAAATAAACAGCCCAGATACAGTCCAAAACACACAGAAACCAAGGCAGAAAACTACTGCTAAAATCACCCAAAAATAGGATTAGAGTTTCACATCGAAACCCTAATCCACTAAACACGGTTCAGTGGCAATCATCAGTAGCAGGCACAAACAAAAAAGCTTGGAGAATTTCAGAAGTTTGAGTACCGATTACTACCCTCGCACCTAATACAAATTCAATGGACAATCTTCCATCCATTTCATTACCAACGTGAGAGTCCCATGTGCCCATATCAATTCACTGACCCATTCTTGCAAAGGTATGAACGGCACTATAAAACACCTTTCCTTTCAAACGGTGGAGTTTCCCTTTCTTCTCTTCAATGGCGATGATAAATATGATCTTTATGTGATTTGCCTTCATCTCGCATCATTCTTCGCTTCCTTCTGAGCCTCCTCTATTGCAATTTCTTTTCCCAAATCGCGATCCGGTTTGCTAATCTTTGAAACGGGTTTTTTTTTCCTCCATCTCCATCGGTTCTCTTTTGGGTTTCGTTGGCTACTGTTGTTTCTCTGTTGGATTGCTTCACGAGTTGCTTCACAACTTTTCATTCTTCCACTTTTTGGTTGATTTGCTATCGGCACCTGTGAGTTATTTCTGATATTCTGGTTATTTGGTTTTGGGCTTACATAATGTCTTTTATTTTTTTAATTTTTCTTAAAGGTGCAGAACGCTATTTACACCCCTATCGTTCACGCGCGCATCTTCTTCCTCACTTAAGCCGTTTAGCATCCGGGCTCTCCTATGCGAACTGGGCTTTCCTTTTTGCACCTCCAATTAATTATGCAATCCCTTGCGACTAATAAAACCCAAATTTACTATGTTCACCCCCTGTTTCACTTTTTAATTCTTTTCCAACGCAAACGTAAATAATTTTTCTCGCGAAATTAAATAAACGGCTAAGTCGGTTGTACAACCGGGTTAGTCATTATTTTAGGGCCAATGAGTCATCTGATTCAAGAACCCTACAAACCCAACAAATACGAATAAACTATTTTTCTAAAAATAAACGGCTAAGTCGGTTGTACAACCAAGGTTAGTCATTATTTTAGGCCAATGAGTATGCATGATTCGGTAACCCTACAAACCCAACAAATACGAATAAACTATTTTTCTAAAAATAAACGGCTAAGTCGGTTGTACAACCGGGTTAGTCATTATTTTAGGGCCAATGAGCTGTACAGTTCAGTAACCCTGAAAACTTAATAAATACGAATAAGCCATTTTTCCTAAAAAATAGGGGAATAAGTCGGTTGAACAACCGGGTTAGTCAGCATTCTAGAATTAATGAGCTGTACAGTTCAGGAGTTCTAGAATACCTATTCTAAAATCAACCCATCTCACAACTCCTCTCAAAAATTCAAAAATCATTTTCGAAAAGTAGGGGACTAAGTCGGTTGTACAATCGGGTTAGTCAACGTCCTAAGAATCAGTGAGCTGTACAGTTCAAGGAATCCTAGGACCCCTACATTAAAAAACACCAACCAATAAACATTTTTCAGGAAGAACTACGTAGCTTTGATTCCTCCATTGCATCTGGAGGTACGTAGGAGCAAGACTCAACTCTTGTCAAGCACTAAAAACCAAAAACCTAAATAAGTCTTTTTCCCCCATAAATAAAAGGGTAATTATTAAATAAATCTTAAATTAATTAGACCATAGGATGTCGTGGGGTGCTAATACCTTCCCCACACATAACGACTCCCGAACCCTAACAATGTCTTGTCCTAAAACTTAAAGGGATTTTCCGAATTTGCCCTTAAACTAAAATTTGGTGGCGGCTTCCTAAAGAACCTTTTCGAAGAATCCTTTCCCGGATTTTTCGGTCGCTACAGTTGTTATTACGCGGTAGTTAGTTGCTGTAACTCTAGCATATTGCCTATCGTACAGGCTATTATATTGATTGATATCTCACCCATTCTGTTTGAATGTTACCCCTATGTTGGTAACGTGCAGGTGATAGCGAGTGAAGGCTTGTCTACCTTCGCCAGTTGAGTCGGTGTCGTCGGTCTGATACGTAGCACTCAGGGGGGGAAAACGAACACTAGTTTTATTAGTTGTTTTAATTACTTGGTTGCTGGATTTTAAATTGATGATGTTATGATTATACTATATTTCGCTGCGTAGTGATAGAGTTAATGTTATGTAGACTAAACAGATGTTTTTGGGGTTCGTCCCATTTATGACGTGATATGTATCACGCTGATTTTATTTGGTGAATTTTAATATTAAAATCGTGAATGTTTTATTTGGTGAAAAATGTAGCATCCCTCTAGGATGTAGTAGAAAATGTTTTTGAGAACTCTGATTTTTGTCTTTAATTTACTGGGTAGAAAAAGGGGTGTTACATTAGTGGTATCAGAGCAGTTCGGTCCTAACCGGACTATTTGTATTGTCTATTGTGTCTTTCGATGTGTGGACTCTGAGTAGAGTTGCATGCATTGTTTGTTTGATGCTTGATAGTCGTGAAGCTGGCTATTTCAGTCATTAAGTTCTAAAGGTAGTGAGATTAGTGATAAGTATTCCTTGGAAGAATCAGTAGGGTTATAGCAGGAAGAAAGGAGTTAGAATCCAAGTGATAACCCAATTGACTCTACACCCTTGGAGAAAATTCTTCATAGAGCTTGGCCTATTCTATAGGTCGTCTATTGTGTGTCTATTGTGTCTTCCTTGTGTGAATTCTGTATATTTTTCTCTTTGTTGTACCCTTCTTGTTGTGTGAACTTTGCATTTAGATAGTCTAAGCGTTCTATGATTCGTTTTTATTTGTCATATCTTGTAATTGCTTAATGTGGAGATATGCTTTAAGAATAAGCTTTGTATCTAGGTTGTTTTTGAAATCTAGTTAAACTAGTTTTATTTTTGATGATTCATGTATATATTTTATATGCACTTAATTTAGTTTAATTAATTTAACTCAACTTAGTTAGCAGTAGCACTATGTCTGGTGGAAAGTTTTTTTGTTATAACATGTTTTTATTTGTGTATTGATCAATAGCTTTGGTTAAATGCCTTATGGAATTGTCGTGTTAATTATTTTAAGGTGATGAAATGTCTTAATTGCTATGAGTGATAATTCTTTGTTAAATGCTACCATTATTGATTTCTTTTATCTTTATGGGTGAGATTATATATAATGATTTAAATATTAACTATATTTTTATATTATTTATTTTATTTGTTTGTCCTACGTGGCTAATTGTCCCCAACTTGCAACGTTTTGAGCTTTATATCTTTGCGAGTTGTTCCATAAATTCTATGTTATATGATTTTTACGACTGCAAACTCTAACTGTCTACACCTACTTTTCATGATATGGTTTTGATTGTTATTTTCTTATAGCTGAGCTACGTGGTTTTGAAACTTTAGAGCAAAATTGTGCACAGGGACTGCTTGTGCACTCCTATTAAAGTAGCTTTTATTGTCGGACGCCCCTAAAGATATTTTCTTTAAATTGGTTAAGTTAACATCCAGTCTTGTATAAGATCAATTGATATAATGTGTTTTTATTTCCTGTGTTGATGCTCTAGGCTAAGTGTTTTGTGGAGTTATTTACTAACTACTTTTAGTTGTTACTCCTTTACCAACATGTCGTAAGGCTTGAAAATAATAATATTATTAGTCGAATGATGCAATTATTGTTTTGGTTTATTTCAATGATACCTACAATCCGTCGTAATGGTTTTAGGCTGTTGAATATATTATACGTTATTATTATCCTCATTTACTTTATATTGTCCACTCCAAGTCCTTGATTTTTTCTCAATGCCTGATGTGTGAGCCCAAATTTTTATGATGACATTTATTGCAGATGCAGAATTTCTAAATTTTGTTTTATCACTTTAGCACAGATTGTAGTAGGTGCGTGCTAATGAAACTCGTTTTTTGATTAATTATGTGAAGATTCTGTGTAAGCTGACTAAGTCTATTGGTGTGTAACCTTATTTATAATTTTCTGATAAAAGTGTAAAGATGTTACTGTAGTTTTCCAAAGGATTGACTTTATGCGTAAAACTTGTTAAATTAGACCTTTTAGATGGTTTGTAATCGTGTTTTAATTATGTTTGAGCATGAAAAAAAAATTGGTCTCATTTGTAATATGTGTTCCATTTCGTTTTCCACAGAACTTAGTAAAATCCTATGTCAGTAAATAAATTAGAAATGCATGTTAGTTACTCTTCAAAATTGAAAGACTTTATAATCTCAAAAATAAAATAAAATTGAAAGACTTTGAAAAAGTGTTCATTTAAAATAAAAGTGTTCCTTTAAAATTTATATTTCAAACCATTAAAAATAAGAACTTTGGTGCATATTTTAAAGACTGAAGTAGTATAATAACTTTTGAATACCCAAGAGCACTTGGATGAAATGGTAGGAGTCTATTTCAGCTTAACCAAGGTCATGAGTTTGAATCCAACATTGGGCATGCAGCAGTGTTAAACGTCTTGAGAGAGTTTTGCTACCCAAGTGGTCTTATCGGCTCAAGAGATTAGTCTCTGTATTTGCATGTAGAGGATACCCAATTTATATAAAAATAATAATAATTTTAGAGTAAACATCATTGATTATTTGGGAGTAAAGTTGAAAGGAGTAATTAATACTACATTAAATACGTATCATAATAGTTATTTTGCAATCACACATACATAATTATATGGCTGCTTTTCTCCTTGAATTCTCTTCATTTAATCTGTCTTATCCTAAAACAACAAAACATCTTTTTCTTTTTTCTCTTTCATATTTGTTAGAATACTTCCATATGATTTTACTCTCAAACATTTATTTTGCATTCTTCTTTTACATTTCTTTCTCACATTTTCATTCAATTCTCTTTCTTCCAACATGAAGATGAAAAAAAGCATGTCCACACTTGGCTTCAAATGAAGCCATCAAAGTAGCCACCTTCCCTTATAAAACACCTTCACCACTCCATTCATTTCCTCACAACCAAAACCCCACCTTCTTCTCTCTCTCTCTCTCCTTCATTTGTTGTTTTGTAACTTTTCTTGCAGAAATGAGTCTCCCTGCAAAAAGGACTTCAATCAAGAGAGAGGTGAAAAAGGTTTGCCATCACTGCAGACTTCAAGTCAATTCTGGAAGAGCATTTGGTGGTCACATAAAGATACACAAGTATCGAAAGAAAACCACCTTCACAAGGAAAAAGGGTAAATGTAAAACAAAAATCAACACTACTAGTATAAATGTTGATCTAGCAAACTCTTTATCTAGAGGTACCAACACTTCACCGTACTATATCTCTTCTCTTATATGACAATTTTACGTTTCAATTTTGTTTTCGGGTTTATATCCCACTTTACTAAACATCATATCAATGTGTTGCACTATGTGTTGGTGTATGAGCTCATCTCTAAGTCTTTTTTACTGGGGAGAGCTTCTCCTATATACGGGTTTAAGTACCCTATTTACTCATAATTACTAATTTATAATATATATTTTGCTCACTAAAATCTCACTACTATTTCATTTAATATAAATTTTTCCAATAGACTCTATTAAATATATAGTTGGTTAGTAGTTAGGGAGATTGTTAGTAGTTAGTGTATATCTATATAATTTTCTCCTTTATCTTTCATGGATGCTATGTTCTTCAACAGGTTCCAAAAGTGTCAATGTGAACATAGGGGAAATTTCAACTATTGATGACGACAATGATGATGATGACGGCGATGTTTATTTAAATGGTGGTAATATTTATGATGGGGACGACGAGCATGATGACGAAAGTGATGAGGACGAGGAAGAGGATGAAGACGAAGATGGTTTCAATGTGATGCAGATTTTGAGGATAAACGGTTTTCGTGATAACGGACACAGGATTACGAGCACAAGGCTTGTCCATGTGAATAATCATAGTGATTCTACCATTGATGGAGAAAATATCATCAGTACTGATTCTGACTCAACCATTGCTGATGCTACTACCATTGATGATGATGATGAATCTGACAACTGATTTATGTCTTTTAAATGCTTTATGTTAAGGGTTTGTTTTTGTATTCTATTGGACTTGGTGTATATTTGTGTCTTTAAAATGATTTATGTTTAAGTTTTCTTCTCTGTTGAACAATGCAATGATTTTCTTTCAGTCATTTGTTAATATTATCTATTTATATTGTTAAGTAAATTTATATGAGGGGAGGATCTAGAAACTTTAATTTCTATCATGATATATTTTCAGACGTTATGTTATGTTGTTTGTGCAGAGAAAGTTATATTACACTTCCTAAATTGAGTGGAAATGATAAATTGGGCGTTTAATTTTCCCTTTGTATTTGAATATGTTTTGAAATGCTTAATAAAACATTACAAAAAGGTGGAAAAAAAATCAAGTAAATAAACTCCGAAGCATATCTATATATACCAAAATTTAGAGTAATTAAGAGATTCTCTATCCCATTACACATAGTAAGGGGTATCTAGGTTTAGTGTTACCTTGCATATGCAAGTAGCATTATTATTTAATTAATAATCATACTGATGAATCTTACAACTTTTTTTTTTTTAGATAAGCAATTTCATTGATAAAGAAGCACAAGTTGTGCCCAATAATACAATGGGAAGGGGAGGCCTCTCAAAACCTCCCTGCCCAAACCCTTTAAAAAGACCTGGGAGAAAAAAAAGACTCTCGCACAAATAATTGCACTTGTGTTGGGAAAAGACCATCCTAGCCCAACGCTTCTCCCTTCTAATAAAATACATACTAGTAATTGTTTTACAATAAAGAATAGCAACCCAATGGATTATTGTACTAATCGACCAAAGCGCCAAACACTTCCTCCCCTTCCTAGCTTTAAACCAACTCCACGCCGAATCCTTTATACCCGCGACCAATTTAGGAACCAAGCCACCTCCCCATTGAAAACAATATTATTCCTCATAATCCAAATGTTCCATACTACCGCTAGCCATATAAGTTGCCTAACCCCTTTAAATTTCCTTCCCTTCATCAATTTTCCAAACTCCAAAAAATGATGCACCACATCCATATAGTCCGTTATGGTTTCCCCAATCCACAAACTCATCTCACGCTAAACCTGTTTTAATTATTCTACATCCTAAGAACAAATGTCCCAAGACTCATCCTCTTCAAACAAAAGACGCAACACTTATCCAAGTTGGAATGTAAAATACCTCTAGCATGAAATCTCTCCCGTGTAGCCAGTCTGTTTAACAGTAATCACTACGCCAGCGTATTAGGATGGCTAGCGTTTTTTTTGGGCATTGGTAGCGTTTTAAAACGCTAGAGAAGCTGGCGCTACTAATGCGTACACCCCATTAGTAGCGCTTTAAAAACGCTAGCCATTGACCCGGCGTGTTTTGGACATACGTAGCGTTTTATATAAAACGCTAGCCATTGACCCAGCGCCTTTTTACAATTCCTAGCGTTTTCTGTAAAACGCTAGGGATCCCATAGCTCTTTTTTACTACCATTCCTAGCGTCACTACAACATTTTTGACTTTAGGCCACGCCAATCTTTGCCACGGCTAAAAAACCGTGGCCTGAACAAGGAATAGGCCACGCGTTTACAAATGTGGAGAATGAGATAGATATTAGGCCACGGTTTCATTAACTTGCTAATAGGCTACGCTTAAAATCAGATAAGCACTTGCTAGTTAAAGAAGTGTGGATACCTAAGACCACGTTTGTCTACCTGTTGACTTACAAAATTTATTCTAAAATGCTTAAAACCGTGGACTATACAATTTTTATTTAGAGACCACAGTTATAAAACCGTGGACTAAAACTAAATATGACTAAATAACTTACTAAGAAAACCGTGGACTAAATTTGTCTAAAAGTTGGGTCCAAAACCTTTTACAACCGTGGACTATACCCAGCAGAAACAAAAAAAATTGACCCGCTATTCACTAAAAAAAAACAGCGCTAAGTGAAAATCAAAAAAAGGCACCGCGTACAAATTCAACAAAAAGAACTTCTCTTCCTCAAACCTCACTCTCGGCTCTTCTTCAAATCGCAACTTCTTCAACTCTCACTCTCGATCAAACAGCAACTCTCACTCTCATCTTCTTCAAATCGCAACTTCTTCATCTTGCAATCGGCTTCTTCATCTTGCAACTGATCTTCATCGCAGCTGATTCTCTTCCATTCTTCTTCAAATCGGCTCTTCCTTCCTTCCTTCGAATCAGCAGGTTTCCCTTCAAATCGTCTCTTCTTCAAACCTTGCAGAAACAAATCGCAGGTTTCCCTTTCTCAGGTTTTTAATTTCTGACCCTTCTTCTTCTTCACAACTTCTGTGTTGATTTATCCCAACTTGATTAAGCCAAATTTTTTGCTATAAACCCTAACTTCTTCATATAGTTATGCATAAAAACCCTGTAGCAAGTTCGATTCTGGTTTATTTGTGTGTTAGATTTTTAGGGTTTTGTTTTCTTTCGGTGATTGACATTAAAATGGCTAATGCCTGTTAGCAGGTTCGGCGAACGCTGTCCAGAATTCATTGCAAGCTTCGTTCGCAACAGTAGTTATCGAGGTAAATTAAACTCTGCTGATTCATGAGTTTCCTGCATGTTTATTTAGTTTTCTGATTGTGTACCGTTGTTATCTCTGATGATTAATTAGTTAATTTATTTATATATATATATATATATATATATATATTTATATAAATTCAATTCAATTCAATTCAATTCAATTCAATTCGCAGCTGAATATAAAGAGATGAATGAATGTATACGGAGTGGGAGAGTTGAGTTTGATTTGAATATAAAACTGTTGTGGCATTGTATGCAATTGCCATGTCCCTTAGAAACGGCCAACGTGTTATCTACACTTCCCTATTAAGGCACTCAGTAACCAAAAATATAGGGAATTCAAGGAAGAGTTCTCTGATGTTGGTTTGATGACCGGTGATGTCACTATTGATCCCAATTCCTCTTGCTTGGTAGGTACTATACTATGCCCAGTTGCCCAATTCCTCTTGCAATGCAGGTAAGTTCAAATCGCTATTTGTTGTTAAAAGTATCTCTTCACCTCGCCCTCTCCATTCTTCCATGTCTCTGACTATCTGATGTCTCCTATGATATCTGCAGATGGCGAAATTGGACCTCAATGGGGATGAAGAGAAGGACAACATAGAAAAATATTTTGGAGTGCTATGGATATGCTTTCAGATGATGATAAGAAGCTGCCACAGGCAAGCTACTTCCTTAACTTTGGTTTTGTCTCCCTGTGGGCACATTCCTATGCCTCATGCAGAGGTTATTATTATTGATTTAAGTTAAAACTTAAAAGCAGTCCCTTTGTATTCTTGGAGGCAACGGCTGAAAACCAAACTCATTTTCCTCTTGTCAGTTTTATCACACCTACGGAGTAAGCTTCGAAGTTGTGTATCTAAATTGAAACATAGCTTGTTTGATGAAGTTATAAAAATTTTCATCTACTGAAATGTTCTCCTTCAGTGTTTGTTTGCCACAGAGACCTTCAGCATTGGTTTGAACATGCCTGCAAAACTGTTGTTTTTACAAATGTCCGAAAATTTGACGGGACAAGTTTAGGTGGATTTCCAGTGGAGAATATATACAAATGAGTGGTCGTGCTGGTAGACAAGGTATTGATGAACGAGGGGTATGTATCCTCATGGTTGATGAGAAGATGGAGCCTTCTACTGCTAAGTCGATGGTTAAAGGGGCAGCTGATAGTTTAAACAGGTAAATTGTTGGTCTAATTCATAATTCAAAGAATTATACATCACACAACAGGCTGCCAAATAATGATTGATTTGTCCATTTTGTCAATGCCTTATTGATTGTGATGCTTTAGAGCTGGAATTATTCTTGTTATTGAATACCTAACATTTATTGGGGATGCCACTGCCAGAATTTACATTTTTCTGGCAGCCTTTTCTGATGTAGTAACTCAAATTCAAGTTTTATAATGTAGATTTTATCAGCAATTGGAAAATCACACATAATTGCAATGGTGAATGGGGTGATGTGACCCGTGACATAATAAATAATGCCATGAGATACATTTCAAAATTTGATGCATAGGATGGGCAAAAAATTTGATACATTTTGCAAGACATAAGGATCAATAGCATTCTTTTGCAAGATTCAAAGCCATTATTCCTTTGCCCTTTCACTTGCTTGTTACTCTGAATTACTAGCTTCATTTTGCTGTAATTTTAATTGGATTTACTAACTATGTTTAGTTAGTAAATCCAATTAAAGCCATTATTCCTTTGCCCTTTCACTTGCTTGTTACTCTGAATTACTAGCTTCATTTTGCTGTAATTTTAATTGGATTTACTAACTATGTTTAGTTATAAATCCAATTAAAGCCATTATTCCTTTGCCCTTTCACTTGCTTGTTACTCTGAATTACTAGCTTCATTTTGCTGTAATTTTAATTGGATTTACTAACTATGTTTAGTTTGCAAACTTTTTATTGTAGTGAAGAATATAATGCTATATGGGGTATTGTTGTCCATCATGGGTTCACCATTAAAGCCCATAAGTGCTCCCGTGAGTTTGGTTTGAATAAAACCTTCTAAGAAAGGATTCCCCTAGTAAATTATCTTCTTACTGTCTTTGTCTTGATTTCCCCAAAATTCTGATCTTTTTATTTCCCTCTTTGATCGCCTTCTTTCTGTCTCCATATCTTGCTAATATTATGTTCAACTCAAGGCTCCAAGCAATATTCGAATGTCGCCTTATATAAGTCTATTTCTTTGGGCTGCAGATCTTCAATGGTGTCTTTCTCAAAGTCAACAAAGCCACCGTCCATATGCTACAGAGGGTGGAGCCTTATGTTACCTACGTGTATGCCAAATTTCATTTTATGAAGAGTCTAGATCACCATGGTCCATTATCACTTTCGGGATGGCTTCTTAATATATGTAAATTGATTTCAGGTACCCTAATTTGAAGAGTGTCAGAGAATTGATCTACAAGAGGGGTCACGGAAAAGTTAATCAGCAGAGAATTGCCTTGACCGACAACTCTATCATTGAACAGGTTTTTGTTTATGGCTGGGCTATTGTTTTTGTTATTATCATTGAATGTTTTTTGTTGCACTTACATATATCCACTGACATTATATTTGATGACAGACCTTGGGAAAGCATGGGATTATTTGCATTGAAGATCTGATCCATGAGATATTGACAGTTGGACCTCACTTCAGGGAGGCAAACAATTTTTTGTGGCCTTTCAAGCTCAAAGCTCCCCTAGGTGGTTTGAAGAAGAAAAGAAATCATTATGTTGAGGGTGGTGATGCTGGCAACAGAGAAGACTTCATAAATGAACTTATTAGAAGGATGAATTAGGTTTTGTCATATTGTTGTTAGTTTAAGATTAATTATCCAACCTAAGACATTGTTCAGTTATTACAGTTTTGCTTTAAAGGATTTTTGTTGTATTGATTTTAATGATGTTTGAGCAGATACTAGTTCATTGCTTCCAGTGGAGTGAAAGGTTGCTCGTTTTATTGAGAACTTGGAAGTTTGAATTTTGATGCTTACTAGTTCAATCAATGATAACATTTAAATAAAAGTAGTAAAAAAAATAAATAAAAGCAACTTATAGGCCACACTTGAGAAAGAGTAGTTTTAAAGTGGTTCCTACAGTTGGAAAACCGTAGCTTAAACGTATCAGACAACAGTTTTTAAACTGTGGTTTAAACTTATAAGCCACGGTTATTTACGTGTGGCCAAATGAAAACCGTGGCCGGAAGGTAGACTACTAAACCGTGGCCGGAAGGTAGACAACAAAACCGTGGCTGGAAGGTATATTGCTAAACCGTGGCCTGTTTTAATAACTATGGCCACGGTTATAATTTTTGTGGCCTAATGTTCCAAAACCGTGGCCTAAAGGAATAAAGCGCGACCACCACTCAGAAATGGGCTTTAAAAACCGTGGCCAAACTTGCGCCACGTTTTTTAACTTCTAGCCACGGTTTTTCGACCGTTGCCTAAGCTACTTTTTGTTGTAGTGCGTTTTAAATAAAAACGCTAGGGATCCCATAGCTCTTTTTACTACCATTCCTAGCGCTTTAAATTAAAACGCCAGGATACTATAGCCCTTTTACTACCATACCTATGCGTTTTATGTAAAACGCCAGGGATCCCATAGCTCTTTTTACTACCATTCCTAGCGTTTTAAATTAAAACGCCAGGATACTATAGCCCCTTTTACTACCATACCTAGCGTTTTATGTAAAACGCCTAGGATGCTATAGCACCTTTTATTAGCATTCCTAGCGTTTGTCAGAAACGCTAGGGATCCTCTAGCTCTCTCTTTACAATTCCTAGCGTTTTATTTTAAAACGCTAGGTATTGAATGAATTTTTTAACTTCATTTCTAGCGTTTTCACTCTAAAACGCTACCTATTGATCGATTTTTTTAAATATTTTTTTATTTTGGTTTGTTCTCCATTTTAATTACAACCTATAAATTCATTCCCTTCCAAACAAATTCAGAAAATACATTCCAATCCAATATCATTCAAACAAAATTCATCAACAAAATTTATCAAATAATATTTCCAATCCAATATATATCATTCTAAGAAGTACTTACAACATAATATAAATCCAATATATACAACATATATAATAACTAAACTATTATGAATCTCAAAACTTGCTACAAAAAGCTAGAAACAAAATCGCACCACTCCCCTTACTGCTGTAAGTTGTTCAAACAGAGTAATTCGGATATTTTTAAAGCCGGGAAAATATGAAAAATAAAATGAAATAAAATTAGAATTAAAATGTTTATTAAATGTGAGTAAGTATTATAATATCAATATAAAAAATAAATCTAAGTAGTTACCTTGGTTGGGATTGTTACTTTGTCATGAGTGATAATCTCTTTCATAAACCTCATAACGTAGTACCCACAATCATTGTTATTTGGTTGTTTAGGACACTACAAAGCAAAAGATCATTATAACTTAATTGTCACATTTTTATGACCAAAAATTCAATTAAAATTATAAGAATGATTCTTAAAAAGCTTACCGTTATGGGTAGCCATCTTGTTTTACTCGTAGATAATCCCAAGTATTCTTTCAAAGCACTGTAACGTCATACATATATATATAACGTTAAGTTGAACAAAATACATATATTAAATTATACAAATTAAAATGAGAGGGTTACACATACACACCTCTCAACCATCTCTACGAAGTCTCACGAGACGCGTTGTAATGGCCTTGAAGTGAATCCAGATAGTAGACAACATTTTGCTTAGGGTTTATTGCAAAGAGTACCCAATGTTGCCTGCAAGTAAATGAATCACGAATGAGTACACATTAATTTACACTATAATACAATCCTCAAAATAATTAAACAAGTGATTGAAGACTAAATTTCTCACCCATTATTGAGTGGTGCCAAAAATAAAGAGTCGCCCTTCAAATGCTTGGCATCCATGAAGCGTGAATGGATATAACTTTGTATTTCACTCTTAATAGCCATAATACGTTCCTCTGTATTACCTTGCTTAAACACAACGATACACGCCGGACACAAGAAGAAATACTTACGTGTCCGTTGAGAAAGGACAGAGTAAGACGATTGTACAAAAACCTATAAATAATATATATACAACTTTCAGATCCTCATATATATACTCTAATATAAACAACTATTGTGTACAAATAATTTAATACATACCTCCGTATACTCTAATATCGATGGCAAAGTGGCCCAATCCATATCAACTATAGCTTTCGGATCCTCCATGTTGATCATTACCAACTGCTCCAGCCCACAATGTTATCGGGCGGTAAAAAAATTTGGTCGTCCGGTTCATTTTTTGAATGTGGACCTTTAGAGAATCGATGTACTGGAATTCATCAATGGGAAATTGACCAACATGTTGGACCTGGCTGTATAGAAGTAGATGGTCGGGAGAGTTTGGTAGTGGAAGGGAAGGTCGGGACACTTTTATTGAAGGGAAGGTCGGGACACTTGGGGTACCTAGTATATATTAAAAAAATGATTAATTAGTTAGTTAACACACATTATAGTCATCAACTTATTAACAAAAATATTGTCACTTACAACGACAAGTTGTTCGGGCCATGCCACAAAAGTACTAAGTGCTTGATCCACAAGAAATATATCCGCATTAGCAATTGGAATGAGCAATGGTGCGGACCCTCTATTGAATAGTCTACCCTAACTCTCAAATGGTTTTCAGCATGGGTAAATTGTGCAAAGTGTGGCACTCAATTGGTTACATATCAAACCCACTGCAACCTTTCGATGTGGGTTTGCAATATATAGCTCACATTCACGATTATCCTAAATCAATTATAAAGAAAAATAAATATACATGATAATTTTATCAAATACATATGTACAAAAACAGTCGAGTTTTGTTAAATACCGTGTTGAAGGGATGGTGCAACTATCTCGGCGCTATGGAAGTGCAGCGAGCTCAATAGGTTCAAAGCAGGGGGTGGTGCGGCGAGGGATGGTGCACCAATCCTTTGTGCCAAGAGTCGCTTAAACATCTGTCTCTCTTCCATTAACACAGCAACATTCTTGGATAGCTCGTCATACTCACTACAAGAAAATCGCTGATTTGCCACGGACATTTCCGTGGCAAATGCACAAATTTCCGTGGCAAAACAACATTTGCCACGGATTTGCCATGGACAAAAATTGGTGGCAAAAACGCCGTCGCATAAATCGCTTGCCACGGGATTTCCGTGGCAAATTTTTCCGTCGCAAATCCGCGGCAAATTTTTTCCGTCGCAAACTGTGGCAAATTTCCGTCAGAAACTGTGGCAAATTTCCGTCGCAAAACAGTGGCAAATTTTCGTCGCAAACTGCGTGGCAAATTTTCGTCGCAAATCCGTGGCAAACCCGCTCGCAAATTTTAAAAAAAAAAATTAAAAAAATGGAGCAAGAGTTTCTACTACTCCAACTTCTTCACAATTGTATCTTTTATTATTATTATTATTATTATTATTATTATTATTATTATTATAGTGAAGAAAGCTACTGATTAGAGTGTGCAGCACACAAGGAGGGCGGCAAGGCCTTTTTTTCATATATTTTTGAACAAGAACATATTTCTAATCTAATGGCTACCAAATAAGAATGCCATGAATAAACGTACATAAATGCAAGAATTTTCTGCACCTTCATAATCTATAATGAGACATAAAAATGTAAAATCAGAGAACCAAGATAGAGAAGAATATTAGGAATTTAGGACAGGCTCCATTAAGCACTCCAACCAACTCAATTGCTCAACAGAGAGTTACATTCAGTTAACCTTTAACCTACGCATTCATATAAATCAACTAGCATTGTGTAACAATTTCATAAATCAGATAGTGGAATAAACAAAACAAACAAGCTACATGAGGATAGAGAAATGATCCATGGAATCAACTAGCCATACTTCATTATATTTCTCCACATCTTCCTCAAATACACCATAGCAAAAGCCGTTGAATAATTTCTTGAAAGGTTGCATAAGAATTGTAAAAGTTCGGATCAATAATATAAAAATGTGTAAGATATGTGAGAACATTTTGTTTGTAAAATGCTTTACTAACTGTTCAGCCAAATCTAAGTCATCAATCTGCATATATGCTTGTGCCCTTCTATACAGTGGCTTTCACGTTTGTGCTTTCAAGGTCCAACACCTATCAATCCCCATAAAAAAATTATTGTTTTTATGTAAAGAAAGATTAGTGATTTCTAAAGAATGGAGAGACAGATACAATACCTTAGTACACAATCTCTCTCGCTTCATTGTACTCTTTCAACTTCAACTTGCAAGCAAAGATTGTTTAAATTCGATGCAACCTTCAAGGTCTTCGCCGCTTTTTCTCCTCCTCGCTGAAGGAGGAATCATACTCTATGTACTTCACGGCCTAAAGTCAGTTTCAGAATAACAAAATGTCTCGGAAGATGCATCAACATATAAAACAAGAACCAAATGTATAGTTTCTATGAGTACCTTCTCATATCTTCCGGAAGCTCTTGCATATTTACCGACTTTAAACAACACATTCCTTCTCTTTCTTTCTTCTTACCAAACAGCCTTCAACTTTCTCTTGGGTGTTCATATCCCAGACTCCTTCTCCCGAGAGGAGAAAAGAGACAATGAATTGCAGAGAATAGCATTGAGAATATGAAAATGACTCTTTGAATAAATGTATACAGAAAGGGAAGGGTCAACAAAGCATAAATAAGATTTTAGTACATCACTCTTACTTTTTGGTAACTGAAAATAGCAATTTTATATATTAAAATTCCTTGCTAGCTTGTAAACAAGACAAGAGATACTCTAACACACTCTTTCTAACATAATATCATTTTCAATGGGGGTAAGACTTGACAATTTCAAACCAGATTATCACATTGTCAATAGAACCAACATATACAACATTTTATATTATAATTTATAAGCAATGAACAAGTCTTACAATCTTTCAACTGAAATTGTGGTCAAGAATTCAACAAGGCAAAAATAGATTTAAGTGCTTAACTCAAACACCAAGAAAAGAGAACAAAATAAATCCAAGTAATAGTCAGAACAAGGCAAAAATAGAACCCAGAGGACATATTCCAAGATAGAACAACTATGAAAAGCATAAAGGGAGGGTGCGTTGATTGGTAAACCAGTAAGCAGCAAAATCAAAAGCATCCAGAAAATCAAAATCAAAAGCATAAAGGAGGAAGCAAAGCAAATTCATAAAACATACATACCGATGAGAGGAGGCGCGTTTTAGGGTTCAATTTGTTCTTTGGGAGAGTGAAACGTTCTTTGGGAGGCGCGTTCTGACAACATTGAGCTTAGGGTTGGGTTAAAAGCGTAGAATTAGGAAGAGAAGGTTAGGGTTTTGAAGAAATCAAAAATTAGGGTTTTAATTAGAATAAAAGCGAGAATAGAATAGAAGAACAATACTTACGATAGATGATGAAAAGAAGAAGAATGCTTGCATTCGAGTTGGTTCGCACGAGGGTTTGGGTCGGGTAGCAAAAGGGAGTGGAAGTGAGGAGGAGGAGAAGAACGGTGGTGGTGGGCGACGCGAGAGAGGAGGATTGCCGTGGAGGCGGACGACGTGAGGAGGCGGCACGACGTGACGGAGGCGGCACGACGTGAGTGAGGAGGCGACGACGTGGACGGAGGCGGCGACGACGCGACGGAGGGCGACGACGCGTGACGGAGGCGGCACGACGATTCCGACGGAGGGCAACGACGTGAGGAAGTTCGAGAGAGGAGAGGAGCGAGACGACGCGTGAGGGAAGTTCGAGAGAGAGGAGAGGAGCGAGACGGCGTGAAGGAAGAAAGAAATAGAAAGAAGGAAACCGATATTATCAAACGCGTATTTGGGGTTTAAGAGAAGGGAATTTGCGACGGGCTTGCCACACGGCTAGTCCGTCGCAAATTTGCGATCGTGTTCTAAGTCCGTGGCAAACTTCATTGGAAACTTCGCGCTCTTTTTTTTATACATTGCCGTCGCAAGTCCGTGGCAAACGATCGACGAATTAATATCCGTCGCAAGTCCGTGGCAAACCACCGACGGAATAAAGTCCGTGGCAAATGTTGGTGGCTAAATCGGACTTTTCTTGTAGTGACTTTGCCGCCATGACTTTACAATCCCCGCGCACCCTTGCTTTGGCTCTTTGGCCCAAACACGGTTGTAGGAGGAATCCCATATCCATAACCTCTAATCCGACCATCTCTCTTCCCTTCCCAAGGCACGAGCAAGGACATCTTGTTGACCATCACAATCATTAAATCTCCTTGTGATCTGATTGTGATATGCTTTGTTGATGCACAAACATAAATAACGGATAAAATTAATAAACAAGTGTCAAGAGAAATTTAATCGACAATAAAAATATGTCCACGTGTCAAAAAAATCGAGTAACGGATAAAAATAATAAACAAGTGTCAAAGAAATTTAATCGACAATAAAAATATGTTCACGTGTCAAAAAAATCGAGTAACGGATAAAAATAATAAACAAGTGTCAAAGAAATTTAATCGACAATAAAAAATATGTTCACGTGTAAAAAAAAATCGAGTAACGGATAAAAATAATAAACAAGTGTCAAAGAAATTTAATCGACAATAAAAAATATGTCCACGTGTCAAAAAAAATCGAGTAACGGATAAAAATAATAAACACTTAAGTTGGAATACTTACAATTTTGTCCTTGACCTCCTTAGTTTTCGGATCCACAATCTCCCCATCCTTGTTTTGTCGGGCCTCTAACCAGACAGTACAACGATCAAGGGATTCTTGAGTTGGATCTTTCCCCTCTTGCAGTAACTATTTAAGTTTAATAATTGTTAATCAACTGTAAATTAAAAGATTCATTAAATCATAATAAATTAAACTAATTGTGTCTTACCAATCTTTCTTCAAGAATTTGATATCCACTTGAACCTCCTCTATAAGGGTACTCGGGATTAGAAGCTCTCACTTTATTGGCTTTGCTTTTTTTCTATTTAAAAACATAAGTATACATTAATGAATGATATCTTGTTGTGAAATATATATATATATATATATATATATATATATAACTTAAATAATTAATATACTAACCAGAAATCCGGATCTCAGTAGTGCGTATATCTACAAATTTGGTCCAATCCTCCTTAGTTATAATTTCGCATACTGATCTTTGGAGGCTCTGTCTCGATGGTCCCATCAGTAGCTTTGAATACTTTTTCCCCACATCAGTTCTATATGCCCGATGCAACCTTCCCGCTTCCTTGAGTATCTGATAAACTCCAATTTAGTGCATTTTTAGTGGTATTTTCAAGTCTCTTTGAGAGCAATTATTATCAATTAAATATATAAGCCACTGACTTTACTCATTATTTTGTAGGAAAAATATTAGATAAAGAAACTGTCAAAATGAGTTGTTTATAGCAAAAAGGAGTTGTCATTAGCACAAATGAATTGGGATGGAACAAGGACTTGGGCTTAGTCCATTAACTAAAGAAGAAGTGGCCCATGGCCAATTGCATAAAAAGGAAGAGCACGTGAGGAACCAGGGGGAGGAAAGGAAGAAAAAGGATTGGCACGGATCCCTAGAATCAAATATTATAAAGAGAGAATGCATCATACACAGTGGCCATACGGAAGGATATTAGGAGAAAGAGAGGTAGCCGCACAGTAACGGACACCACCTGACAGTAACGCGGAGTGAGAGAGGGAAGATTTGGCATCTGCTTCGACACCGCGTGAGAGAGGCTCTGGAGAGCGAGAAAAAAGAGATCAAGACTGGAATAATAATTCCTCTAATTTCAGGGTTATTTTTATCTCTGTAATTCATGACTCTAATTTCTATTTTATTGTTCTTGATACTTATGGATACCTAAGTCCTCTTCTAGGGTCTTAGGTGGATCTTGCAATTTAGAGACCTTTTATGTTCTAATTTCTAGTTTGGATTCCTATTTTTATTTTAATTAATATTGTCCTATTGTTTTTATCACATGATTAGGATTAGCTACCCTTTGCATGTTTATAATCGATTAGTTGATCAGCGACCGTACTGCAATTAGTTGGTGGACCTATAGGATAATTGAGGCTATAATTAGGGCATGACCAAACCATAATTTAGTCTTCCAATCATTCAACCTTTTTGCTCTTTATGCTTTTCCTAAATTTAAATTCTTGCATGACCAAACGGGGGTTAATTTAGGAAAAAGAATATTAATCGCGAATGACCAAACGGATTAATAGTTTTAGTAAAGGGATTGGTAATTAAATAAAATAAGGGAATTCAGGTAGAATTAGACATAGGGGAATCGAAGCTTGCAAGTGAAACCGTGACTCTAGGTCTCTCTCCATTGATTAAACTTTGTATTTTAATTCTTACTATTTATATCTTTTTATTTTAGTTTCTATAACCATCAAATTATTTGTTCGTCTAAACATTAAATAATCTTGAGTAGTTTGGTACTTGTTAATTAATCCCTGTGGAGACGATAATCTTTTATACTACTTCTGCGAAAGAGTACACTTGCTCTAAGTGTGTCTTTGACGCAACAAGTTTTTGGCGCTGTTCTTAAGGATTAATTTAGCAATATTAAACGAAAAGATTTTTATTGCTTTAGACATTTTTTCTCGCTTTTATTTTTGTTTATTTATTTATTTATCTTATTGAAAAATACAAAAAAATTGATAACACTTTCCCAAGAGTCGTTGCAGTTCACTTTGTTTTGCAAGTGAAAAGTCTAAATCATGGTTAAAACTCTTGGAGACTACATTAGAGAGGCAGAGGCACAAAGAAATTTAGAGAAGTCATATTGGTATATGCCTCAATGTCAACGCTCATTTTCTCCTCCTTATGAGCCTTATTCAAACTATTGGGTTGACTATGAGCCACCTCCTTATTATTCCTCCAACCGGGATAATTATGAGTCACTACAAGTGGAGAGGAAAGAGGAGGAATCGATATTGATGAGGTCTTAGTCAAATTTATGGAGCAAACAAATGAAACACTTGATAGTTTGAAGAATCAATTGTCAAAGGTTATTGATATGGTAACAACTCAGTTGGCTCAAGAAACTCTTTATTTACAAACTAAGTCTACCCCAAATGAAGAATCTGAGCAATATAAAGATACTATTCTTAGTAGTGATGAAGTGTTCTCCAGAGAAGATAATCTAGAGGAAGAAGCTCTCGAGAAAGATGAAGAGACTCCTACCTTGAAGGGAGTCAAATCAAAATAATAGATCCCACTTGAGGAGAGTCAAATTGAGATAACAGATTCCATTGATGAGAGCAGTTATGAGGAGAATGAGAAAGATCAACGAGTTCCGATTTGGAGAAAGAGGAGAAAACCCAAATTTCGGCCAAATTGTCTTAACCATTGGTGATGCTATAATTGAGGTTAATAAGGGAAAGTAACTTTAAGGAGCGGTAAAGAAGATGATGTTATTAAAGCTTTAAATTTCAATGAAAATTTATTTTCTTTAACTTCTCCTTATTTTGATGATGTGGTTGAAACTAATATTTTTGTGATCTAAAGATGCAGGACCTTTTGAAAAAGTTCTTATTATGCAGATCCTAGTTTAGTGGTGGATGGAGATACGATAAAAATATCACCATCATTTGAAGTTCATCCACCACGTGGAAAAAGAAAGAACAATGTGAACCACATGGTAAGAAAGCTAAAAAGGTGCACCGCGTTAGATGTAAAATTTGCTCTTGAGAGCCACACGATTGAGCACCAACTATCGTCGGGCTCATGACGTTAAACAAGCGCTTCGCAGAGGCAACCTGTGTTTTTTTTTTTCAGTTATTTTTGTTTTCTTTTTGTTTTCTTTTGTTTTTAGGAACAAGCTCCAACTACAAGCTCTCTCAGGGAAGTCACTTTTACTCTCTCTCATTTATTTTTGTGTCAATCAGATATTTTGCATTGAGGACCATGCTTCATGCTAGTGTGGGGAGGATATTATATATTGTCACTTGGTCTCTATTAATGCATATACCCACTACATATGTTGATAGCATTTTTTCGGCTTGTTTTGCATGAATTATGCTTATATTGAAAAAAATAGAGATTATGCCTTTAGGGGACCCCATAATTGATTCATTTGACAGACTTGTGCTTAATTGTAATCTTGTGAGGTTGTCCTTAGGAAGCTAATAATTAGCATTTGTGCTGTTGAATACTTTTTGTGAACTAGCTTCTAAATGTGAGATCCGAGCCTTCATAAGGGGATTGCTACTAAATAATAAATTTTTACCCCTTTTCTTTCTATGAGTGTGTTTCCCAATTTGTTACATTCTAGAATTTGTCTTGACCATTTCAAAGCGAAAATTGATTTGCATCATGTAAAAAGATTTGGGAATTTAGGTATTTTTACGCCACGTGAGTTGTTTGTTGAATTTATCCCTTAGTTGCCCCCTTTGAGCCTAATTGTTATATTTTTGTTCTTTGGTACCCGGATATATTTTTTTTTTTTTTTCTTCTTTTGGTAACCAATTGAAATTAAATGTGGAGCAACTATTGAATATTACAATTTCGGCCTACATTTTAGTTGTCTATATTGCCAGGACTGGAATTTCGTCCTATGCTTTAGTTGTCTATCTTGTTAGGATGAAGAAAACAAAAGGAGTGAATCATGTGCTTACAAGAAAACTTTCTTACAAAGGAAACAAAATAGAAGTTGTCATGTACTTACCTTTTCCTCCTAAGAAAAAAATAATAGAAAGAGAATTTGAAAAAAAAAAAAAAAAAAAGCAAGAAGGAGGAAAAGACACATCAAAAGAATGAAAGAGAGCAAAAAATGGGGAAAAAAAAAAAAAAAAAAGGAGTCAACTCAATAGTAAAAGAAGAGTGAAGAATGAAAGTGAAATTTGGAGTTTGGACAAAAATTGTAAAATAGATAGGAGCTCCATATTTGGTTTCAAGGGTTACTATTTGTTTTTTGTTCTTTTTAGCCCTTGTTTATCCCTCTCTTCTTATTTCCTACCCTGCATGAATTCACCCTGGCCCCATTACAACCCATGAAACCCCATCTTTTGCATGCTTGTGAACTATTTAGTGGAGATTTGGTCAAATTACAAACTTATGGTAATGTGCATTTTGTTGAAACTTGAGTGTATATTTTCACTAGTCCTAAACACTTAGAGAGATTGTGGCGAGTGCCCTGTTCTCAAAAATGTATTCTTCAGGACACATGAGCTCTAATTGGGCGGCCTTCTGACACCTCATATGTGATGTATTATATATTGTCTGTCATTGTGCTTCTAATTTTGGCTCTCTTATCTGGCTGTCTCTATTACTTATTTGAAAAGTTTTTTTGAGCCAGAGAATTTGCTTGAGGACATGCAAATGTTTAGTGTGGGGGAGTTGATAAACTCCAATTTAGTGCATTTTTAGTGGTATTTTCAAGTCTCTTTGAGAGCAATTATTATCAATTAAATATATAAGCCACTGACTTTACTCATTATTTTGTAGGAAAAATATTAGATAAAGAAACTGTCAAAATGAGTTGTTTATAGCAAAAAGGAGGTGTCATTAGCACAAATGAATTGGGATGGAACAAGGACTTGGGCTTAGTCGATTAACTAAAGAAGAAGTGGCCCATGGCCAATTGCATAAAAAGGAAGAGCACGTGAGGAACCAGGGGGAGGAAAGGAAGAAAAAGGATTGGCACGGATCCCTAGAATCAAATATTATAAAGAGAGAATGCATCATACACAGTGGCCATACGGAAGGATATTAGGAGAAAGAGAGGTAGCCGCACAGTAACGGACACCACCTGACAGTAACGCGGAGTGAGAGAGGGAAGATTTGGCATCTGTTCTCGATGGCAGTCAGAGAGCTCTGGAGCGAGAAAAAAGAGGCGAAGACTCGGAATAATAATTCCTCTAATTTAGGGTTATTTTTATCTCCTGTAATTCATGACTCTAATTTCTATTTTATTGTTTTGATCTTTATGGATACCTAAGTCTCTTCAGGGTCTTAGGTGGATCTTCTGATTTAGAGACCTTTTATGTTCTAATTTCTAGTTTGGATTCCTATTTTTATTTTAATTAATATTGTCCTATTGTTTTTATCACATGATTAGGATTAGCTACCCTTTGCATGTTTATAATCAATTAGTTGATCAGCGACCGTACTGCAATTAGTTGGTGGACCTATAGGATAATTGAGGCTATAATTAGGGCATGACCAAACCATAATTTAGTCTTCTAATCATTCAACCTTTTTGCTCTTTATGCTTTTCCTAAATTTAAATTCTTGCATGACCAAACGGGGGTTAATTTAGGAAAAAGAGTATTAATCGCGAATGACCAAACGGATTAATAGTTTTAGTAAAGGGATTGGTAATTAAATAAAATAAGGGAATTCAGGTAGAATTAGACATAGGGGAATCGAAGTTTGCAAGTGAAACCGTGACTCTAGGTCTCTCTCCATTGATTAAACTTTGTATTTTAATTCTTACTATTTATATCTTTTTATTTTAGTTTCTATAACCATCAAATTATTTGTTCGTCTAAACATTAAATAATCTTGAGTAGTTTGGTACTTGTTAATTAATCCCTGTGGAGACGATAATCTTTTATACTACTTCTGCGAAAGAGTACACTTGCTCTAAGTGTGTCTTTGACGCAACAGTATCCAATCTCTTCGGGCATCATCGACATCAAAGTGTTTCTACTTATACATAAAAATGGATTAAATAAATACAACTAAAAATTCACTAAATAAGATTATTAAAGAGGTCTAAAATTATATACCTGTATTAAGGACCAAAAATCATCTTTCAGTTTAGGCAAAACTGTATTATCTTTCTCATTCCAACTTTTTATTGAAATTGGAAAGATTTGTTTCACCTTAGTACCAATAAAGCTAATTAAATTTGTGCCGTTGTCTCCAATTGGCAAACCTTTAACACTCCATCGGACCTTAAATAATTAAATCATTAAATAATTAGATAACTTGGAAAGGTAGAGAACAACATTAATAATTAGTAATTAACTTACCTTATATTTCTCGTGTCCTTTACTTATCCGATGGACGATATTCTTTTTCGATGTAATTCCTCGGGAGTGAACTTCTTTGTGTTTCTATCACCCCATCACCACCTCGACTACTCTCGTGATCACTATGTGATGCCATCCGACTTGCAATGACCCAAATGAAATAGACTCAGTGAGTTTTAGCTTTCTAATTGTTTAGAACCAACAAACACTTAACAAAATATAGAAGAAGCCATGCACTAAGTAACAAATGAAAGCCATGCACTAAGTAACCTAGAGTAAACATACATAGGAAAGACATGCACTAAGTATATAACCTAGAGTAAACATATATATGAAAGCCATGCACTTAATGAGAGAAAGCCATGCACTAAGTAACCTAGAGTAAACATACATAGGAAAGCCATGCACTAAGTATATAACCTAGAGTAAACATATATAGGAAAGCCATGCACTAAGAACCTAGAGTAAGCAGAGAAAGCCATGCACTAGGAAAGCCATGCACTAGTCAAGTTAATAATGCTATCTAAGCTAGACTAATCTAACAACTAATTAGATACAACATTGAGCTAATTAAGTAAATGAGAAAGCCATACAAAAGATACATAACAAACCATAAAAACCATAACAAATAGTCATTGCGGTGAGAGAGGTGGAGAGTACGTGAGTGCGAAATACCTTTTGAAAGGGAGAGAGAGTGCAGAAAAAGGAAACAAATGGGAGGGAGCTGCGTGGTAAGATAGCACCAAGGAGAGAGAGGATGAACGAAGAGGATGGGTTTCTGCGTTTTACGTTTCCTGGGTCGCGTTTATGGGTTTCTAGGTCGTAGCACCAAGGAGATGAACGAAGATGAACGAAGAGGGTTTCCTGAGTCGTGGAGGTTCGCAAAGGTACGATGAACGAAGTCTACGTGAGTTCTGGGTTGTTCGTGGAGGGTTTCCTGGGTCGTGGAGAGAAGTTAGGTAGATGAAGAGACGTCTACGTGAGTGTGTGAGGGAGATGAGAGAGCGCGCCTTGTAAAAATTTTAATAGCACCCCTAGCGTTTTTACATAAAACGCTAGGGATCATCTAGCGCGTGTTTACCATTCCTAGCGTTTTAAGTTAAAAACGCTAGGGATGCTATAGCGCGCTTTTACAATTCCTAGCATTTTTCAGAAACGCTAGGATGTTTGTAGCACCTTTTTTTACTACCATTCCTAGCGTTTTATGTAAAAACGCTAGGGATGCTATAGCACCTTTTACTACCATTCCTAGCGTTTTATGTAAAAGCGCTAGGGATGCTATCTAACCTTTTTACTAACATTCCTAGCGTTTTATGTAAAAACGCTGGGGATGCTATAGCACCTTTTACTAACATTCCTAGCGTTTTATGTAGAAACGCTAGGGACGTCAGAGCACCTTTTACTAACATTCCTAGCGTTTTATGTAGAAACGCCAGGGATGCTATAACACCTTTTTACTACCATTCCTAGCGTTTTCTGTAAAACGCTAGGGATCCTCTAGCTCCTCTTTACAATTCCTAGCGTTTTATATTTAAAACGCTAGGTATTGAATGAATTTTTTAACTTTATTTCTAGCGTTTTCACTCTAAAACGCTACCTATTGATGAATTTTTTTAAATATTTTTTTATTTTGGTTTGTTCTCCATTTTAATTACAACCTATAAATTCATTCCTTCCAACAAAATTCAGAAAATACATTCCAACAAAATTCAGCCAATATATCATTACAAACCAATATATAGATACACACACATATGTACATATCACCAAAAGACCATATTAAACTAACAATTACTTACAACATAATTAATATATATCCAAATCATACAACATAATAAGTAACTTACATTATGAAACTCAAAAGTAGCTACAAATTAAAGCTAGAAACATATATAATAAAGACAACCTCAATGACTACTGTCTTGACCACTAGATCTCATGATCACTAAGTGATGCCATCGACTGCAATATAACATATATAATCCATGTTATTGTAAAATTTACAAAAACAATATAATTAAATATTATCTATTAATAAAAAATAACGAGATATCATTAAGTCTATATTACCTTTTCCTTTTCCTAGATAAAATTTTGTTTGCAATTCTGCGTCTTGGTTTTTTTCCGACGAATAATAATTCCATCATTATGATCTTTTCTAAAATATACAACATCCTCTATAGAAGTATTTTCCCCTATTATCGCCTCCGATGTTCGAAGAAAGGGTCGTCCTCAACACCAACATCATCGGGTGCTTCATCATCATCGTTGTTATACACAAATTTTTTTGTCAGTCAATAGAACAATAGACCAATTGATATTAATCGGATCGGTGACATAAAACACTTGTTGAGCTTGCGATGCTAAAATAAAAGGTTCATCTTTATATCCTAACTTGTTGAAATTCACCCGCATGAACCCTAATTCATCAATCAGAAACCAAGATATTGTCAACCCATTCACATTTGAACACGGGCTCTGAAACATATTGTAATCCAACTCCCATATGTGTTCAATGAAGCCAAAGTAAGACATATTCGCATATATGGGATTTCTATCTTTGCTTTGGATGCATGCATAGAATGAGCTACAAGAGTCACCCCACTATTTTGCATTTTACTCGATCATCTTGTTCTTTTGTATAGAAAGTGCACTGCGTTCATTAGATAGTTGTTGTAAGAGAAGACATGTATATTTGGACCTTTTGCTAACCATCTCAATCTTTTTGAAATCAAGTAGGATTCAAACACACTCACCATCAATGTGATGTTTTAGCCACACTATGAAACTCCTATTGTGTTCTTTTGCTAACCAAACTTGCTTCTTTTCCGGAATTGACTCTTAAGAATCTCCTTGTGCTTGGCAACATATGAATCAACCTCACTATCATTGTGAAGAACGCACAAGTGTGCTTGCTCTAGTTCTTTCCTTGATACCATCACTAATTTAGTTCCCGTCATCCCTTTACTAATCCTTCCCGCATGACGAGACCTTGGCAAATCCCACATGAATATTCAAGACTAGATAGATAGCCCGTGCAAAACTCAATAGCCTCTTCAACTATGTAGCGCTCAACAATACAACCCTCGTGTCGTGATCGATTTTTCACATATCCTTTTAATATCTTCATGTAACGCTCAAACGGATACATCCTCTCATGTAACATGGGCCACACAATTGTGTCTCTACAACCGGATGAACTATTAGATGAATCATTATGTCGAAAAAGGAAGGTGGGAAATACATCTCAAGCTCACACAAAGTGATGTAATTTCTCTTTGCAATGTTGGCAACTTTCCAGGTCAATCACTCTACTACAAATCGCCTTAAAGAATAAACAAAGTTTGGTTAAGGTCCGACGCACTTTCTTAGGCAAAATGGATCGTATACCAATGGGTAGCAAATTCTCCATGAGAACATGACAATCGTGGGACTTTAGAGACTTTAACTTGAGGTCTTTAATCGATACAAGAGTCGCCACATTTGAAGAGTATCCTCTGGAACTTTAACTCCATGAAGAAACTCACAAAAGACAGTCTTCTCCTTTCTAGATAGAGTATGAGTGCTTGAGGTAGATATGTACGTGTACCTTCTTTTTCTAGGACCCAATTCAGGTCTCAAACCCATACTAACCAAATCCAACCTTGAGTTGATGGTATCTTTAGTCTTACGGCATATTGAGTAAGGTACCAATGACACTTTCAAGACATTCTTTTCAACATGCATCACATCAATGAAATGCCTACATATATAATGACTTCAAAGATGGCAACTCAAAGAAAATCGACTTTTTCTTCCACCCCGTTTGGCAATCTCTCCCGCAAAAGGCTTCCCAAATTTAATGTTCAAATCTTCCACCTTTTCAAACACTGTTCGCGTCAAAGCGGGGGAGCTCTCTACGTGTTCTGTATTCCCATCAAATGACTTTCTCCACAATCGATAGTGATGAGTTGATGGCAAAAATCTACGATGACCAAGATAGATATTCTTCTTACCATGTTCCAACCACATCCAATCTGTGTTATCTTCACATATAGGGCATGCACATCGCCCTTTGTTCTGCACCTGGATAGATTGCCGTATGCGGGAAAGTCGTTAATTGTGCCAAAGATCATAGCCCTCGTGGTGAAACTTTCTTCTCTCGAACCCATCATACACCTCTACCCCAATCTCCCACATTTGCTTCAAGTCTTCAATTAAAGGAGCCAAGTATACATCAATATCATTTCACGGTTGTTTGGGCGAGAAATTAACAAAGACGACATCATATATTTGCGTTTCATGCAAAGCCACGGTGGTAAGTTATAAATCGCTAAAATCACGGGCCATGTATCTGTGGGAGCTACTCTCGATACCGTGCGGGTTAAATCCATCGCAGAGACAATGCAAGGCGTAGGTTTCTCGGGTCATCCCCGAAATTAGGATACTCAATATTGATTTTTTCCATTGCGGAGAATCTGTAGGTGTCGTCGTAGCATACCATCTTTAATCCTTTCATCCTCATGCCATGTCAAGTGTTTTGCATCTTACGAACTACGATACATGCGCCTAAATCGAGGAATTATAGGAAAATACCACAACACCTTTTGTGGAGCGGACTCTTTCTTCTTATCTGTGTGCATTACATTTAGGACACGACTTTAATAACGCATGTTCATTCCAAATAAAATGCAATCATTCGGACAAGCGTGTATCTTCTCATAGTTCAAGCCAATAGACCCCAACATTTGCTTTGCATCATACGTCCAGAAGGAAGCACATTATCATTCGCAACATTTCTTTCGAAGTGAGAGTAAATCGGTAAAGCTCTTATCCGTCCATCCGTGGCGAGTTTTCAAGTTATACAACTTGATCACGACCAATAATTTTGTGAATTCATTACAACCCGCGCATACAATGGTGTCTTTGCATCGCTTATCAACTTCTCAAACATTTCGGGACAATCATTAAGATCCTCTTCAACCACCTTTGCCATCTCTTCAAATTCGTTCGCATCAAATGAATGTGTTCCGGTGTCAACCCGCAAGCGATATATCTCTTACTAATATCATTCATATTTGAAGATTCACCTTTTTCTCACCGTGCATTATCCAACAAGTGTAACTTTGATCAATTCCATTCGCCTTTAAATGTCGTGGTCAACTCCTCTGCGATGAATCGATTTTACATAACAACACCTTAAACAAGGACATTTCATACCACTAGAAGTCCCTAAACGTTCAACAAAGACAACTCACAAAATAATCCACTCCGGTAAGCATACTCCTCTGGGGCAGACGATTGGCGGACATCCAATTTCTATCCATAATTGCCAAATATTTATAATAAAATCGAGAAGAGAACTTTAACATATGACCCATCAAGCAATTCGAATATAATGAAGAATCAATTCATATAAAAAAACAAACAAAATTTCCTCTTTTAAATTTTTTTCAATTCCACTCCTTATTTTCCCAAGCTATATCTATATCATATTCTATTTCTATTCTCGGTCCCTTTGGTCAAGACAAAGGAACCATATAGTCTAGTCTTCCAAACAATTAATTTATGTGTAACAAGAAGAGGCTAGTGGTGAAAAAAAAAAGAAGAAGAGTCTAGTGTGCACAAGTGACAAAACTAATATATTTCTAAACTAGAACCCACAATTAATATCTAACAAGAAAGCAGAGAAAGGAAACAGAAAACTCACCAATGTTGTCCGAGAGAGAGAGATGATGTTCACCGAGAGAGATGATTTTCGTTGAGAGAGATGATGTTAATTTGAGTTAGGGTGTTAGGGTTTTGCGTTTTCGGTGAGTGATTTTGCGTTTAGGTAAGAGTGTTAATGAAAAGAGGAAGTAGCTCAATGGGAAACAAAAAAATTATTTAACCATACCTAGCGTTTTCTAAAAACGCTAGGGATCTATCTAGCGTGTTTTCTAAATACCTAGCGTTTTTGAGTAAAAAGCGCTAGGATATGTCTAGAGTGTTTACTAAATACCTAGCGTTTTATAAAAACGCTAGGGATCTATCTAGCGTGTTTTCTAATTGGCTAGCGTTTTGAATAAAAGCGCTAGGATCTGTCTAGCGTGTTTTCTAAATAGCTAGCGCTTTCTAAAAACGCTAGGATCTATCTAGCGTGTTTTCTAATTGGCTAGCGTTTTGAATAAAAGCGCTAGGATCCGTCTAGCGTGTTTTCTAATTTGCTAGCGTTTTTGAGTAAAAGCGCTAGGGATCCGTCTAGCGTGTTACCTAATAGGTAGCGTTTTACTTTAAAACGCTACTAATGGTGTAGCGTGTTATTAAAATGGCTAGCGTTTTTTTATAAACGCTACTAAAGGTGGCGATCTCTTTTTACAATTCTGGCGTAGTGAATCTCCACCCAAAAATTAATACCTTTGATGGCACGTCATTTTTCCATAGTTGTTTCCAGTGTTTCCCTTCACCTAGCTCACACTCAACACCAACTTCCGGATTAGCCAAACCCTCCGAACCGCCCACGACCCTGCTGTCCGAAATTCCCTCAACACCAGCTGAACCGAAAACATCACCTGCTACAGAATATAGCTGCTGTCTGCAGAGCCGAGACCTGCAGAACCGCGACCTTCAAAGACCGAAACCGTGACTCGCAAAGACCAAACCAGCAGAGAACCAAAACCAACGAACCGATGCACGATGAACCGAGACCTGCAGCAGAATTTCTGCTGTCTGCAGAACCGAGCCCTGCGATCAATCTGTCCAGAATCTCCTCCTCTGCGTATTCACCACCGCCCCCTACACCCTCCTCAACGCCTTGACCAATCTCGGTGCAGCAGCGAGGTAATGATTGGTGCCGCTTGCATCAACACCCCTCGCGCTGCGACTTCCGACCGATATCCTGCGCATCGAATTTTCAATTAACTCACACAGTTTTAAATAGCATCTTTTCACCGTGAAACCGTTTACTGTATCGATAAGACATATCCATCTATCCGATGACGGATCATTGAGTTGAGCCGATTGTAACATCTGCCCAATATAATTAATATTATGATCCTCCTCTTCACGAAACTCCTCCAACCAACTAAGATTCCAAATCCACACGTTATCCACCCAAGACCCCATTTCCTCCACCACATTGTTCTTATTATTACTTCTGTCATATAAAGTAGGGAACAGTTCAGCAAAGCTATTTCTCCCTAACCACTTATCCTTCCAAAATTTCATCAAATTACCTCTCCCCAATTTAATTCTTGCAATTTCCCCAAACCAGCCTTCTTTCAACTTTGTTGCCTCTCCCAATTGACATAAATCACGCCACCAAATAGATTTCTTCCCCCAACCTCTTCTATTTTCCCCCACGCTTGGCCATCTCCCTTCCAACCCGTATCTAGCCTCCAATACTTCTTTCCACAACAGATTTCCCTCTTCCGTTAGAATCCTCCACCTCCACTTGGCCAAAAGGGCAATATTAAACACCTCCAAATTTTTCACTCCAAGTCCACCCTTTTCTTTCGATTTGCAAATAGATTCCCAACTCACCCAAGCCATTTTCCTTGTCTCTCCATCACCACCCCATAAAAAATTTCTTTGCACCTTTATAATCTCCTCTATTATTTTTTTCGGAGCTTTATAAAAGGAGAATAGATACAAAGGTAGAGATGCAAGTACCGAGTTGATAAGAGTAACTCGCCCACCTATGGATAATTGTTTACTTTTCCAACTATTTAACCTTGCCTTGATGGTATCCAACACTGGTTGCCATGTACTTGTTAACCTCGGGTTTGACCCTACCGGAATACCAAGGAATTTAAAAACTGCCACTCCCCTACTACATGCAAGGAATTGGGATATCCCTTCCATTTTTCTATCCTCCATGCTAATTCCGATCACATTACTTTTTGAGAAATTCACCCTCAATCCTGATGCCAGTTCAAAACTTCTCAAGATAGCCTTTAAGCACCACACACTCCTGTCACTTCCATCACAGAAGAAAATAGTGTCATCTGCGAATTGTAAAACTTCCACCGTTAGAGAATCATTCAATTTAAATCCCATCAAGTTATTTGTCTCCACCCCTTTCCTTACAAGCCCTGCTAAACCTTCTGCTTCCACAAGAAACAAAAAAGGAGCCAGGGGATCACCCTGCTTCAACCCCTTCTGCGCAACAAATTCTTGTGAGGGACTGCCATTAACTAAGACAGAGATAGAGTTAGAGGAATAGCATGTTCGCATCCAGCCCCTCCACTTCGTACCAAAGCCCAACCTGCTTAGCATATTATCCAAATATGACCACTAACAGAGTCATAAGCCTTCTCGAAATCAGCCTTCAGAACTACACACTGCTGCTTTCTTCTCTTGGCCATATCCATTATCTCATTCACTACCACCACTCCATCCAAAATATTCCTTCCTGCTAAGAATGCACTTTGACACCCCGATATTACCCCTTTAAGAACTTTCTTGAATCTGCCCGCCAACACCTTTGCCAACATTTTGTACAAACTCCCAATTAGAGAGATAGGTCTATACTCTCCCAGCCCATTTGGATTTCTACATTTAGGGATTAATGCCAGAAATGATGCACAAATTGCCTTTGGTAGCTTTGCTTGCCTGTGAAACTCCTCAAAGAACCTCATAATCTCCGGAGATATTAAGTCCCAACAATTTTTAATAAAAGTGAAATTAAACCCGTCCCCCCGGACTTTTGTTTCAAATCACACTCCCAAACCGCTTCCTTCACCTCTTCCATAGAGAATGGCATCTCTAACAACTCATTATCAGTTATACTAATTTGGTTAAAATTTATCCCATCAAGTGTTGGACGGATAAATTCCTCCTCCTTGAATTTTTCTTCAAAATGATTTCTAACCGCCCTTTTCACACCCTCTACATCGTCCACCCATTCATCATTTACCTTCACCTTCAAAAGTTGTGTCCTCCTCCTATTATTCTTCATGCAAGCATGAAAATACCTACTGTTTGAATCGCCTTGAGACAGCCATCTAACCCTGGACTTTTGGGCAAGAAGACTTTCCTTCACTTGAATTTCCCCCCAAAATTCATTATTTAACTTTCTTCTCAACTCTTCATCCACAATTCCACCCTCCATGCATAACCTTTCAACTTCATTCAAATCCTTGACTATTTTCTCAATGTTTAAGTCCTTAATACCAAAAACTTCTCTGTTCCATATCTTAAGTTTTTCTTTCAACATTCTCAATTTCTCCTTTATCACAAAAGCCCCCTGCGCTTCTACTTTAAACGATGCCCAACACTCATGTACAAACTTATTAAAATCTTTATGATCCACCCAACAATTGTTAAATCTGAAGGGCTTTGGTCCCAGTTCAACTCGACGACATTAACCATATCGACAATGGTCGAAATTCTCTATTTCCACCCATTGAGCACTAACCCCACCTTGATATAAGATCATCGACAATAGAATTTCATCCAAACTACTCGCCTCCCATCAACCCCAAAACAAGTAAACTTCTTTCCTAAGATCGCACATCAATAAGTTCCATATCCTCCATGAAAGCAAGGAATTCACTAGCCTCCACTTGATTAAAGCTTGTCGTGCAACCACTTCTTTCTTGTCTAGAAATCACCGCATTGAAGTCACCCGCTATGCACCAATCCTCTAACTCAAATTGTTCTTTCAAACATTTTAGATTTGTCCATAGTCTCCTTTTACTGACCATATTGCATGCAAGAGTATACATTGACAAAGTAACAAACACGCCTTCCACTTTTGCACACATACCGATAAAGTTTTCCCAGAAAGAGAACATTACCTCAATTAAATCCGCCTTCCAGACACAAATCAGACCTCCTGAAAGCCCCACAGCATTCTTACTCAACCAATCAAAGTTATCATCCCCCAGACACTTCCAACCGCCCCTTCTAGGCAGGCCATTACTCTTTGTTTCTTGAATCATGCATATATCAATTTTCTCCTCCACAATCATTTTCTTTAGCGCGCTTCTCTCTCATGCAAGCCCCCACCCTCTTATATTAAAAGTTGCAACCTTCATTGAGACTTACTTTTCTTCTCCTTCTTTCCTTTGGCAATCTTATCCCTAATTTCCAATGATTTTATCCTACCCGAGTACACCTCATCATTGTTTCCCCAATAACCCCAAGGTTATTTTTTGCAAAACTCCACATTTTGTTTGCCAGAGATATTTCATGCTCAGCCAAAAATCTTTCATTACAGAACCTAATACCAGAATCACCCACAGACACATCCCCTAATATTGCAGGACTTCCTTCACAACTTATTGAAATAGATAAACCAGGATTTGGGGGATTACGTTTTACAAAAAAAGTCTGTGGCTCAGATAGGTTACCTTTTGAGCTTCCTTCAGATAGAATCAAGCTCCTAGCCTCCTCATTCACCACACCAATCAAGATATTGCTATTTCTAACCCCACCCTCCTTCAATTTGCTTTTACCTTTTGCTGCCATTTTTAATGCTAGATTAACACCACTCTCAGCACTACTAGCCGAGGACGTCCCACAAGCTTCCACCGGAGTTATCACCTTAGCATTGATCCCCGACTGCCTACCATGCTCACCTACGACCACCATGGCTCCTGTACCCCCTAAATTATTTGATCCTCCCTCTCCCGAACTTACCTCCTCATTAATTTCCTTACACACCTCCTCACCTTCCACAATTGGAAACTCCCCACCTATATTTTTCCCTTCCTCACCCTTCAAGCGACCTTCCTCCACCTCTTCCTCATCAAACCCATCCTCTTCATCCTCCGAATCATCATTATTCTCTACAACATTTTCGAACAATGGTGGATCATTATTTTCCTCACTCTCTTCATCACTAGACAACAGTGTCACTGCATCCCAATCATCTTTTGGGGGAGAGAGGCCCTCCCAATGCATCGGTCCACACCATTCCTCCAAGACTTTTACACTGAACATCTCATCATTAATATTTGCATCCACCTCCATGTTAAACACATCATAACTCCTTGTTCTTATCAATATCCTTGCCACATCCAGTGACTTCCTCCTTCTTGTGTTCTCATCCACACCCAAAAAAGTTCCAAATTTCCTTGCTAAAGCCGAAAAAAATCATTGTTCCAGGCATGGGGAGGAATTCCATGGCACCTAACCCACACCACCCTTTCATTATCCACTTCATCTCCACTCCACTTTTTAATGATACTAAAGTGTTCGTGCATCCAATCCTTAGCATCCCTTATAAGGTCAACTAATAACCCTTCCTCCAATTCTTCCAATAGTACCAAGTTTGCACCCATTGGTGTTGCCTTCACTGCGAATACCCCTTGCATATTAAACCATTCCTGCACCATATGCGTAGAGCCAGCATTCCACACTTTTGCAACATACATTTTTTTGAACTTGTTTATTTCCTCTTCCGGAGCATTATACCACACCGCGCTTAGATTCTTTTTTCGGTGATACACTATACTTTGTTCTCTTTGTTCTTTGCCTCGAGTCCAATTGCTATAAGCCAATCGGTTGCCTCTCAGTAACTTCCTCTACCACCAAAGATGTTCACCACGAGCGCCAAAGAACCCCACCTCTTCGTTGCACCCATTTTCTGTCCTGACCGAACAACTTCCTGCCTCCCTGCCCATATTTCCCATACAACTTCCTCTCTGCGACCTTATTTTCATCCCCCACATCGACTGTTTGTCTTCTCAGAAACCCAGCATCTTTACGGTCTGTGTTTTCCAGACTAGGGTCATTTCGGTCTGCCATTACAACCGAAGCCTTACCCTTCCTTATCTCGCCCTTCATTTCAGCCACCACCGGCCTCCACACCTTGCGATCTTCTAGTGGTGCGACCCTAGGCCTCCCCATTTGTTCAATCACACTTGCGTCGTTCATAGTCCTAGCAAAACGGGGTAAGTTGACGTGAATCTTATCCGCTCCGATTATTATGTTGTCTAGTTTCACCGCGAATCTGTCAGGTTCTTGCACGTTAACGAACCGAGCAAAACCGAAGCGTTTCCCCCACTTGTTTCTCTTCGCCGGAATAACTACCTCCACCACCTTCCCATACAATTTGAATGCCCTGAACATCTCACTTGCACCATGGTTATCTGGAAAATCTGAAAAATAGAACGAGGTTGTCCCATCCACCTTCCCATTCCAACAGCTTACAACATCAGTTTTGCTTGTGGTGATTGTTGGCTTCTTCTTTCTACTCTCCACCAGCTTCCAACCGCCACCCTCTCCATTGTTTTCGTCCAGTCTTTTTGTATTCCCTACCGTCTCTCTCTCTTTTTTGTTTTTTTCTCTCTCCTGCCACCCTTCAACTTCCTCATGCCCTAGCACACCCTCTCTCTCTACTTTCTCTCTCATGTGTAAGCGTGTTTTTTATGAGCATGATGAATCTTACAACTGATTTGTGTCTTTTAAATGCTTGTTGTTAAGGGTTTATTTCTGTCTTCTATTGGACTTGGTGTATTTGTGTATTTTAAATGCTTTCTATTAAGTTTTGCTTCTCTGTTGAACAATGCAATGATTTTCTTTTAGTCATTTTTTGTGTGGACAAAAGGACATAAATTACTTCTATGTTGGAAAATTTGTCTTTCTCAGCATTATTAATATTATATCTATATTGTTGTAATAAAAAAAATATTATCTATATATTGTTAAGTAAATTTAGTTGAAGGGAGGATCTAGACACTTTAATTTGTATCATGATATATATTCAGACGTGACGTTCTCATAATTGGTTCTTGGATATTTTCTTTAACGTATTGTAGTTTGTTTTAATAAAAAAAATAGGATATAGTTTGTGCAGAGAAAATTATATTACACTTCCTTAATTGAGTACAAATGATAGATTGGGCATTTAATTTTCCTTTTGTATTTGAATGTTTTGAAATGGTTTTTTTTTTTTTTTTGGTAACTGAAGGAAAAGAAAGAAAAGAAAAAACGGAAAAAGGAGGAGCAGACGAGACAACTAGCTGCGGAAGTATAGAGAACGGCTTGCATCTCTAGCAAGCGCACTTCCCAGCTCAGATATGCTTCCTGGATCTTCAATAAGTTTCCAAAGAAAGAACAATCCGCACCAAACTTTGCCAATGATCTGCGCAATGAGTTGGCTTCTCTCCAATTGTGCTTCAAACTCACAATCCAATCCTTGTTCAATTCATCCTTGATTGATTGAATCAAGATCGCATAGCGATGGAAGGTGTTAAGCTTCTTCCTAATCGGATGCAACGACAACAAAGAATCGTAATAGCAGATCAAATTTTCAGTATCCAAGATCCCAAGCAAACCGAAGGCCCTTTAAGATTGCTTGAAGCTCGCGTGAAGAATTTCCGAGATCCCCAACTTTCCAAAGAAACCCGACGATCCACGAACCATCTGCATTGCGAAGAAGACCCCAAAACCAGCTCTATATCGGATTCTCGCGAAGCGCCATCGACGTTGAGAACCGTGGCTTGCTCGTTGGAGTTGTGCCAAGTGAACGATCTGATCTGGTGCTGATGAGAGCTAGACTGAACCGTAGCAGAGAGCACATTAGCAAGGTGATAAATACCCATCTTCAACTTATATAAAGGAATATCCTCATGAGCCATAGTTTGCGCGTTCCTCTTCCTCCAAATCCACCAGGTACCTGCCACAAAGAGAGCAAAATTATGGGAATTAGCCCCTAAACGGAGCCACTCACCCACATTCTGATTAGCAAAGAAACAATTTTCGGTGAATCCTAACTCTCTCCACAAACAGACAGTCTGAGGGCAATCACGTAAGGCATGAAGGGCACATTAGGTGCTGCTTTGGCAAGTGAGGGCAAGAAGGATCAGAAAGCATTCCTCTATGATGGAGGACAACTGTAGTAGGCAGGGAGTTATGACAGGCCAACCACATCAGAACTCTCACTTTCTCAGGGCACTTAATCTTCCAAATCCAATTCCATCCATCTACAACCGGAATGGGTAAGGGGGATCTATCCAAGAGCCAAGAATAGCCAGAGGAAGCAGTGTAGGTGCCGACAAGCTGATTATTCCAACTGAAGCAATCAGGAACAAGAGGGTTCAAATGCACAGGTATGCCTAGAATACAGCTCCTTAGATGATCAGGAATGATAGTATACAAATTGTCTAGGTCCCAATTTCCTTGATGAATAATATCTTTGATGCATAAGTTAGTATCATGAATATCCACATAAGGAAGGAGTCTACTAATAGATCCCCTAGGGGTCCAGGAACATACGGATAGAGCTTTCCCATTTCCCATTTGAAAACTATAACCTCCCGAAGCTCTGCGACGAGCTTTAGTTATTGCATTCCAAACCAGGAGACCCATTAGTTTTCCCGAGAAAAGAAACGTGTCTTGCTTGACATACTTATCCATAACCATATGGACCCACAGTTTGTCTTTCTTTTGTTGAATATCCCACACAGATTTGCCAAGCAAGGCAAAGTGTTAGCTTCTCTAGATCTCCTAAGGCCAAGACCTCCATGCTTTCTGTGTTTAGTAATAGTGTTCCATCCCACAAGATGCAACCCTTGTCGGTTGTACCTTTCCAAATGAAATCCCTAGTACTCTTGTCAATTTGGTCACAAATAGCTTGAGGAGCCAAGCAACTGCATGTAATAAGTAGGGATAGAATTGAGAGCAGATTTAGCTTGAGTTATATACCCCCACCTTATTGAAAGACCTATTCTTCCAAGCAGCTAGCCTCCCCTGGATCTTGACCAGAATAAACATAAAATCCTCCTTTTTCACCCTACCTTTGGTTATAGGGAACCCAAGGTACTTATCCAAGGAAGTACAACTTCTGATAGAAGTGATCGAGGTGAGTTTCTCTATCTTACCTCTAGTGACACCAGCAGAGAAAAGCGCCCTGGACTTATGGGAGTTAACTCTTAAACCCGAAGCTTCAACAAACCTTTTGAAGAGCTCCTTGACCGTTCTGGCCTGTTTAGCACTAGCTTTGGTGAACAACAACACATCATCCGCAAAGAATAGATGGGAGAGAGAGGGCCATTCTTAGAGACTCGATAGGTTTCACACATCATCATCCCTGGCTTCCAAGATGGCATGAGAGAGCTTTTCCATGCAAATAACAAAGAGATAAGGGGATAAAGGGTCCCCCTGCCGAAGACCTCTATTTGGATTGAAGAGAGGGAGCCTCTTCCCATTCCATATCAAGGATAAAGAGGATGCAGTCACACAATGCATAATGAGCTTAATTGTCAAAGGAGGGAACCCAAAGTCAGAGAGGCAACGTTCCAGGAAAGACCAATTTATGTGATCATAGGCCTTTTCCAAGTCAATCTTATAGGCCACATCCCCTTTCTTCTTTTTGGACTTATGCATAGTGTAGGCGACTTCCTGAAGAATGATACCGTTGTCACTAGTTCCCTTGCCAGGAAGAAAACTGCTCTGGTAAGGACCAATAATAGAATCTAATAAAGGTCTTATCCTATTCACTAGGATTTTTGTAATAAGCTTGTAGATAGTATTACACAGGCTGATAGGTCTCAAATCTTTAAAAGTGGAGGGACAATCCACCTTAGGAATGAGAGCAATCAAGGTTTCAGCAATAGTAGGATCAAAGGAACCAGAGGAGAAAGCATTAGAGATGAGCCCGAATATATCTTCTCTGATATCATTCCAGAAATGCCTGAAGAAAACCCCTTGGAAGCCATCAGGCCCAGGGGATTTATAGGGATGCATTTGGTGAAGAGCACTCAGAATCTCCTCCCTAGTCACCACACTAATAAGACTAGCTCTAGCATCGTCATCCAGAGCCACATGGGTTCTAGTACTGAAATGATGATTAGCCACAGGGGTGGGAGGACAAAACAACTCTTTAAAGAATTTCTCAGCTTCCTCTTGAAGAATAGAATCCTCAGTACACCAAATACCCGAAGGGAGCGTGAGGCCATGAATTTTATTTCTTTTGCGTCTGATGATTGTCTGAGCATGAAAAAACTTCATATTCCGATCCCCCAGAGTGATCCACTTCTCTCTAGCTTTCTGATACCAATGAATTTCCTCTTGGAAAAGAATATTATCATATTCAGTTTGGAGAGTCTGCTCAAGAAGGACTAACCTGACCGAATCAACAGTTTCCAGAACTTTTTGGATACCTTTCAACCTGTTCTCAATGTTCCTCTTCCTTTTGCCTATACTACCATACACCTCTTTGTTGAAGATAATAGAAGCCTCTTTCACCCTCTTAAGACCATCAACAGGATTTAAGTGGCCAGTACCCCAGGCATTAGAGACAACACTCTGGTAATCCGGATGAGTAATCCACCCAGGTTCAAACCTGAAAGGTCTAACTCCTCTAGCAAGAGGAAGACCACCACACCGAAGGAGGAGCGGGTTATGATCAGACCTAGAACGATACAAAATCTCCACAAAGGCTTCAGGGAAGGCCAACCTCCATGCCAAGTTGGCCATTCCTCTATCCAGCTTTTTAGCAATACTCCTTTGGCCCCTACAGTTCCTATGCCAAGTAAATTTACCCCCAGTAGTTGGAAGATCCACCATATCACAGGAATTCATCATACCAAGCATATCATCAGCTCTCCTCTGGACAAAATCCCCACCCCTCTGCTCACCAGGACAAATAATCTCATTAAAGTCGCCAATTAAAAGCCACAGAAGATTTATTCTGACACTAAGCTCACAGAGATGGTTCCAAAGAGCGAGTCTAGCGATGAGTGATAGAGGCTAGCATAGAGACCAGTACAACACCAGCTATCATTACCAATAGTCAACTTAACGGTGATTGAGTTAAGGAAAGTATCAATCACTTCAATATCAAGGTTCAAACCTTTGTTCTTTAAGATCCAAAGACCCCCAGAGTGACCATGAGCCTCAACAATGGATACTTTATCATAACCAACTTTATTCCAGAAAGGAACCAAACTAGCAAATTGAACATGAGTTTCCATGATAATCAAAATGGAAGGACAAAACTTCTTAATTAACTCCATTAAATGCCTCTTGGACTTATTATTTTTAGCTCCCCAGATATTCCAAGAGAGCACAGACACCTCCTTGAAACTAATTGTCATACCCCAATTTTGTCCGGCTTAGGTCAAAACCCTAATTTTCCCCAAAAAATAATTAAATTAAAAAGTAAAAAAGCATCATGCATTGCATTTAGGTTTCTAAAGTCATTTCAAAGCTTCCAAAATCATTTTTGGAGTTAGAATGCATTTTTTAGACAAATTAGAGTTTTTTAGTGCAAAAGGGTATTTTGGTCATTTTGCAAATAAAGGACAATTTCTCAGGACAAGTCAGTCAACATGTATTTTTGAGGTACTAGAGGTCACTCCTAGGGAGAAAAATCATTTTTGAAGTGGAAATGTGTTTCAGGCAAGAACTAGGGTTTTTAGAGTGAAAGGGCATTTTGGTCATTTCACACTAAAAACAGTTTGTTGTCCCAAATCCTTGAATAATCATCAATGATTTATTTAAGGGATATTTGTGCTCCATTGTGAATATTTTTGTGCATAAATATTAAACCTTGGGGCCTAAAAACCTAGTTTTTGGATAGAAGGGTAAAATGGTCTTTTCCTTTGAGGTGGGGTAAATAAATCAATTTTGGGATTGGTGAGATCATAAAATTCAGAGCCCAATCATTGAATCATAGGATATGGCCCAAAATGGCATGAATTAGGAAGAATGATCTAGAAGGGAATATTCTAGACTCCTTTGAATTAAGGATAAGATCAAAAGTACAATTTGCAATTCCACTCACTCTCCACTCCCATAAGCTGCGAAATAACAGCCCATAATCACCCCATTTCCATTTATTTTTATTGTTTGCAATTGTATTAAATCATGGCCATTCATTCAAGTGTGAAAATCAATCCTCACCTTTCATTTGAATTAAAATGGCACTTGTGTAATAAGCTTTGTAGAAAAATACAATTGTGTAATTAAGCTTATCCTTCACCACCTCCCTTAAGCTGCACACCCCAGCCCTCTCTCTCCTCATTTTATTGCCCCTAATCCATGTGATCTTGCATCTTGACCCTTGATTCAAAATTCATCTCAAATCCTAGTGGTTTGCAAGAGTTACATTGTCTTAATTACCCTTTAAGTTTTCACTTCATATAAAAGCCCAAAATAAGACCTAGCTCACATAGACACTCTCATTTTTACCCTAGCACAAGACACTCCTCTCCTCCCTCTAGCTTCAGCCGCAGCACCCTCTCCCCCTTTCTCTCCTCCATTTTCTTCATTTTTCATCACTAAACCTTCACTACTTTTGATCCTAGCACTAAACCTCCTTCAAAACTTCTATAATCTCTCAAGTTCCATCAAGATCCTTCCAAGAAAAGGTGTTTGGCGTGGAGATAGGGGCTGTTCATCAAGTTATTTTGCTTCATCTTGCATTTTTCTCCTTTTCCTAGCTAGTTTTAGAGGTAAACTTCTTATCTTTTGCATTCTCTTTAACTATCACCATGTAAATCTCTCTTCTACTCCTCTATCCTCTCCAAGAGGCTTAGAGGGTTCATTTCAAACACTATGTCAAGGACATTGGGAGCCTTGGGTGTTTGAAGTGAACCCTTGGCCTTGAGGAGAGGTTTCTTGTGTTTTCAACCATATTCTTGCATTTTTTCATGCTCATTTTGTCATTTTTGCATAAATAAAATTTTTCATGTGATTATATGCATTCCTTTGTTCATGTCATAACTTGCAAGTTGAGATTTAGCTTGATTCATGAGGATGAGGATTAGGCTTTAGATCTCTAAGATTTAGGCTTGTTGTTGTTTTTCTCACTTCTTGATTCATGTGAATAAAATGCTTGATTTATATAATTTGTTTCATGTGTTGATCTTGGATTTAATCATGAAATAAATTGTTGTTTTGTGCATATGTGGTTTCGGCCATAGGGTGTATTTTAGGGTTCATCCTAATGCTTAAAAGTTGTGTTTGATCTTGTGTAGAAATGTGTAAGAAAGTTAATGTGTTTCTAACCTTTTTACCACTTATTCATTTTTACTTTACCACATCATTTCCTTTTCACTTAAAACCCTAAAAAACATTTTACCTTTTACTTTTACCTTTTACCTTCACTTAAATAATTCACCACATTCACTTAAATAAGTTACCATTTCATTAATAATTTACCTTTACTCTTTACCTTTCTTAAATTACAAAAAGACCAAAACATTTTCTAGTTTACATTTATAACTTTTCAATTTTATAAAATCAACCCAAAAACACTTTTTACCACTTTTCCTAAAACTCTAAAAACACCAAAACATTTCATCATCTCCTAAGAATAAGGTAACTAAATTTTTACCACTTTTTATGGCACACTCTCATACACTTGCACTTAAATAGAACCTCATTTACTCTCTTGCATTCTCATTTGCTTGTATCTCTTGCATGCTCTCTTGTTTTGATCTTCATGCCTTTTCATATATTCACATCTCTTGCATATTCATTTGCACTCTCACTTGTTAATACCTCATGCATCCTTACTTGTTTATACCTCTTGCATTCTCACATGTCCATTCATAATTAAATAACCATGCCTCCTCACATGTCTATGCATTCATTAATCAAATACTCATGCATTCAATAATGTCATACATTGCCTTCCACTTTTGTATTCTCATGCATTTAATTATGCATTCAATAATGCTATGTCTTGTATTCTCCAATTGCATGTTCATACACTCATGTGTTTGTTTAATCATGTATTCATTTGTTCATGGCAACTTGTAAATATTCTTCATGTTTGCTTTGCTTATGCTTATGTCTTTGCCTTGGTTTGGATTTGAAAGGATTTGTAATGTTCTACCTTTTCTTTTCAAACTTGAAATCAAATGTTTTCTAATAAAAACCTAAGGCATTTTTCATAAATAAAATCATTAGCCATCACTCAAGCCTTCGCTTGTTTGATCGTTAATGATGGAGTTACTAGTGGTAGTCACGAAGCCTTTGCTTGTTTGACTATCATGAAAACTCCCACACCTTAATCAAATACAAGTTAGTTAAAAACTCAAAAACAATATGAGTCGTTAGTGGTAATTATCACTAAGATTCATCCTTTTCCAAAACAATTTCAAAAAGATAATAAAACGTTATGATGGTAATCACTTGAGTAATTGCTCGACTGATTATCGGTTCCAACACTTTTCTTTCAAGTTAGTAGTGAACGCCACTCGAAGCCATTGCTTGTTTGGTATTCATGAACGCTTGAGTCATATTTCCAAAAACCCAAAAGATAAGATAAAAACAAAACACGATTTTTCTCAAAATAAAGAATTAAGAACTACGTAGCTTTGATCCCTCAGTCATTGAGGGTACGTAGGACCGGGTCATATCCCGTCAAGCTCGCTTTCAAAAAATCACAAAATCAAGAACTAAGAACTACGTAGCTTTGATCCCTCGGTCATTGAGGGCACGAGGACAAGGTCATATCCCGTCAAGCACTCTTTCAAAAAACCTTAGTTTAGTTTCACTTTTCAAAAATCACAAAAAGATTCATTCCTCTCTTTTGTTTTCTAAAAACTCTTTCAAATAAAAAGGAAAAGAAAAGAAGTAGAACGACTATTTTCAAATCAAACAATCCAAACCACACATCGAATTAATGGTTCCTTTCGGTAGAAAGGAGGTGTGAAGTGCTAATACCTTCCCACACCTAACCGACCCCGAACCTACATCTCAAAGTTTTGAAAGACCAATTGCCTCCCAAAAAAGGTTTTCCTAATATTTCCCTTAATAAATATTAGTGGCGGCTTCATTGATTTTTTAGAAAAGTTGTAAACGAGTAAAGTTCTCCCTCGGGGACTTTTTCGGGCGCAACACTAATCATTAAAACAAACAAAGAGAGGGTAACCATATGACATTAAACATTCATATCAGTGACTTGATCCTCCCAAATCCCTGGAGTCTCTTTAACACACTCTACCACATCCCCACTCACCTCATTAGTAACATCCATATGTTGATTACCTGGGGGATCAGTAACATAGTCTTCAACTTCTCTCATTTTAAGTTTCATTAACTCCACAGTATGCTCATTCATTCCAACAAACATATCACAATCATTACCTTCAAACTGTTGGTGATGAGGATTGTTTTCCCCATTATCTCCAGTGACCACAGTATTAGTAGTTCCCTCGTTGGGCTTAGCTAAATTATAGTTAACTATAGGAGAAGAAGCATACTTACCTTGGAACTGGTTGATATCCTGTCCATTCGCAGCTCCTTCCTCATGTCTTCTTTTCTTCTTAGTTGTCCATTGTTTCTTGGCCTCAATTGGCGTAGACTGGCCCATCTCAACTTGAGCATTCTGAGCTAACCCACGGCCTTGCTCTCGCCCCTTGTTATTCTGGCCCTTATCATATCCTTGGTGGTTTGACTGCTGACCCTTCCCCACCTGCTTCTCAGAAGAGACTACCCTAGCATCTTTTTTCAAAGGGGGTTTTGGATGAGGTTGGCTCTTCTTTTTCCTAGTAACAATCATCCAATCACCGTGCATTTCTTGGTTAAGACCATGAACCTGCTGAGTAATATTAACCACGTGATCCTCCTTGGTCCGCTTTTCCAAATTATCTATATTCTTTGGTGCTTGTTGATCGGCCTGAGGCCTAAATTCAGCCTCTTGTGTAGTTCCAACAGACTCAGTAGCGCATTGTCTGGTATAGTGACCATAACATCCACATTTTCCACAAATGATATGCAAACCTTCATATTGGACCTTATGCCAGTGCCCATTGATGTTAACCTTGCCCACCACAGGTTGAGTTAAATCAACTTCAACACATACCCTAGCAAATCTGCCTCGTTGGACTGTCAGAGTATTAGAGTCAACCTTCACAGGTTTCCCAACAGCAGAAGCCAGAGCTAGCAGAAAGCTCTCATCATAGTAGACTAAATTAAGGTCGGGGAATCGAATCCACACTAGAGTTCTGTCAACTTTAGCATCTGGCGAGACAAAATCAGGTGTCCATCGAGTAACAGCTAGATAGTGATCCATAATCATCCACGGTCCCTCTGTGATCACTTTCTCCCTATCCCCTGCTGCTTGAAACTTAACCATAAAATAGCCATTATCAACATCCATAATATCAAAGCTCCCTTGTGGTTTCCAGAGTCTTTTTAGTCTTTCATTCATCATGTTATAACCGATTGTTTTACCTAGCAACTTAATTACCAGCGCTTCTTTCCAAGGATTACACAGATCTTGAAAATAGTCATCGTTAATAAGCACTGTTGGAAGCAATCTATTACCATTTTCATGAGAAATTTGCACAATACCTTCTTTGAATTAAATCGCTTTCGATTCACAGGATCGGTGTTTTCCCCTCTGCTAAGATGTCTCTAAATGAGAGCTTCTTCTTTGTTACTAAATCTGGTCCTGGTTCCGGTGGGATTTCCTTCGCCGCAAAGATGAAATCAGCAGAGGAGACTTCCTTCTCCTTGTTCGTCGTCGCCGTACCAGACGCAGCACCTCCATGTGCGCCGTCATGCCCTTTGTTTCCTTGCCCTAGCAGGGCTGTCGCCATTCGTTCGTTTTCTCGCCGCTTCACTCAGATGAGTTGATGTTTGAAAGTTTTGAAATGGTTGATAAAACATTACAAAAAAGTTGAAAAAAAAATCAAGTAAATAAACTCCGAAACATATCTATATATACACCAATTTAGAGTAATTAAGAGCTTCTCTATCCCATTACATGTAGTAAGGGGTATCTAGGTTTAGTGTTACCTTGCATATGCAAGTAGGATTATTATCTAATTACTTTGATTTAACATTTGGACTGAGATTCTTACTTAGATGATATTAATTGTAAAATTGATATTCGGTGCGCGCAATATCTTTTCCATATATTTGTTTCTACTTGCAAGAACTATATATGTGAAAGGTGAAATTTAATTAATTAATTAATTCTAAGCTGTTGATTATCTTGAGTTTTTGTGTGTGTGACCACATGAAAAAAGATAGATATAAAAAAGAGAACACACTTGTTTCTACTTATATTAATTAGGCACTTTTGGGGATTTGAGATTTGAGAAAATTAGTGTGTATTCTCTAAATATGTGTCAAAGTGTAATACTTTTGTAAAACATATCAAGGTTCTTTCTTGGATAGGAATTAGAAAGAAAACGCATTTAGTTGTTTCTTTTTTTTTTTTGACCAAAAAACATTTAGTTGTTTCTACTTAATCTTATTTGGCATTTGTGAGGGTCTAGGAGATGAGAAAATGGGTGTATTCTCTCTAGTCAAGTGTTGAATTGTGGGTCTTTTTAAAACATATCAAGATTCTAAATTAGAAGCGGTATTTCAGTCATTTCAATGGTTACGTGGTAGAATTATACTATCGTAGGTAGAGATCATGAATGTTTAATTCCTTCAAAATATATATATATATATATATATATATATATATATTATATTGTTCCCATCAATCAATATAGGTGATGTGAGGTAATGAATGCGTACCTATAGCATTAAGAGTTGAACATGGACTCTCAATTGTATGAGACGACCCTAGTATAGTCATTAGTAATATGTGTTGCATTCACTTTATTTTAAAGAGCATAAATTATTCATTAACTACCTTATTATTTACTCGGTGAGTTGATGCATACAATCATTTGCATGATCTTATCTTGATTGAATTAGATCATGATAGCAAAAGTATTAGTTACGTGGTTATGGGTGACATGAACTCTTACTAGTTTATTTCTCTCATATAGCTACCTGATGAGTTTTGTTGTCGGCATTTCAATCAATGAGTTTTGACTTTACTTTTCTTTCTAAACTTTTCTTTCAAAACTTTATTTTAATTATTTTGTTTTATTTTGGTTTTTAAATCAATGTTGCCCAAGTGGGAGAATGTAAGAATTTCATTTCTATAGTTTTAGTCTTCCATTGATTTATAAAACCTTAGTTGAATGGTGTTTCGGACTGAGCCAGAGGCCAACTCAGCGAAATGGGCCCAGCGTGGCCCAACAAGTGGCTTTTTGCGCAAGAAGCGCGCGCCTCCAACGGCCAGAGCGCCTAACACAACTTATATAAATAGGGTCCAGAGCCCAAGAAAAATGTACACTATTCATACCCATTGTGCTCCTGCTTGATTGTACTACTCTGACTTGGGCATCAGAGTGTCTTTGTAGGTACCACCCGCGCGTGTTAAACACCTCGGTCCATTCAACCAATTCACTGACCGGGCCAAACCTCTTATTAATAAGGTACAACCAATTGGCGACCACAGCGGGAGTGGGAGGGACATGTCAGGACCAATCGACGCTACTATAGAGAAGGGGGCGACATGGTCGACCCCAGGCCTGACTCCCCCTCCGCAAGACGCGAAGAACATGATAAAAAGAAAACTGAAGTAATTAAAGGCTACGCTTCAAGGGCGGGCATAAATTACCTGAAGACACTAGGCGACAACCGGAATGAAACGGAAAGCACCTCGCCAGCAGAAGAAAGAACGGGCTGCTTGCGGAAGAACTTAGGTCGCCTACTTTAGATCGCTCTCAAAGTGAATTTTTGCCGCTCTCAGAGGCGAAATTATAGGGAAAGTGTTAAACGCGATCCTTCATGCCTCATAATAACTTCAAATCTTGAACCAATGAAAAGTGGCGTCTCGAAATTCTCAAACGTCACCTTGAATAACGCAAAGGCCACATCAGCAGTCACCTCCATCAATGTTAGACTAGCATCAATAAATGTCTTAAATGGCATAACTGTCAGATAAGACCGGTCCCGTGCGACTGGGCAAGGGGGTAAAGTTATCAAGCCTGAACCCGCCCCTGGGCGACTTAGGCTTGGGGGCAACTGTTCCGGAATGGGCTAGAGGCCCACTCAACGAAATGGGTCCAGGGCGGTCCAACAAGTGGCTTATTGCACAAGAAGCGCGCGCCTCCAACTGCCAAAGCGCCTAACACAGAACTTATATAAATTGGGTCCAGAGCCCAAGAAAAAGGTACGCTATTCATACCCATTGTGCTCCTGCTCGATTGTGCTACTCTGACTTGGGCGTCAGAGTGTCTTTGTAGATACCACCCACGCGCGTTTAAGACACTGGTCCATTCAACCAATTCACCGACCGGGCCAAACCTCTTATTGATCAAGTACGATCAAATGGTATCTTGATGGGTCTTGGAATATCTATCTTATGATCAATAGATATTAGAAATCACATGATATATAGGTGTAATTGAATAGTGGAGCCAATAGTTTAATGTGTTCATGATCGATGAAACCATTATAACTTTTCATGTGAGGGTATGGTTTGAATGGAAGCAACTATTCACATTTGCAAGATTGTGATATTCTGATCCTTTACATCCATACATTATTTAGTTTATGGCAGCAGCAAGATGCTAATTTTTAGTTACTTTAGGTTCAAATGCATTAACAAACAACCCTATACCTCTGATGAAATTTCTATACGCATTGTATAGTCCCATGTCTATCATTTTTGCAAAATTAACTCCACTAAAAATACATTGTTATGCACAAACTCAACCATATTACTATTTTTATTGACTGGATTTTATATTGCTATACACATAAAAAAGAGAAAAGTTGTAGAATCTATGTGAAAAATTATAGGTTTATTTTGCTATCATAAAATTTTTGCTCATTAGAGTACTTTAAGATCACAATTGTTGGCGTTCATTGTGACACCCGCTACCCCGTTTGGAAAACGTGACGTAAGCAAAAGAATTTATAGAAATTACGTCTTTGTAAAACAAATTATGTCAAACGAAATAACAAGTATCACGAATAGATGAGTAAATACAAATCAAAGTCAAAAGTAAAGGTACAATAAAAACCCATACAACCCTGTGTCACATGTCTCAGAGCTTTTACTACTTATTACAATATCGAAAAGCAGACAGAAAATCAAAAGATAATAACTAAGGCCTTCCTCTCACGCAAAATAATCATCGACGTCCACGTTGACATGTTCACCACCATCTGCTTGCTCACCACCTAAACGTGTACAATGGTACATGAGTAGCCACAAAGGAAGGAGAGTGAGGAAATCACATAACATAGAAAACAATCAACAGTAGTGGATACAACTTTCATAACACGCATGCACAGACAATCCTTAACTAATCTTCAGCTAATCCTAGTGTCACAACCTAACATATGGTCCTAATACTACAAGCAAAAACAGCCAAAACAACAGCAACATCAACAACAGGACCTGGATACCTTGCCAGATACTGCCTTACAATCACCATCAATGACAACAACAACAACTACAACAACAACAACTACTATAGGACCAGGATACCTTGCCTGAACGGGATACATTGCCCGATAACGCTCTATAGGGAACAACATCGATAGGACCGGGATACCTTGCTCGAACGGGATACCTTGCCCGATAACGCCATATGGAAGACAATGACACGAGGACTCAGAGGACCAGGATACCTTGCCCGATAATGCCCCACAAGAACAACAGGACCGAGACATTGGAACAGGATACCTTGCCCGATAATGCCCTGAAGAACACGCAAGAGGACTATTAGGACCGGGATACCTTGCCCGATAATGGCCTTACAACGACGACAAAGACAACTAGTGAGGTACGGCTCGCCCATACTGCGATGAGTTCTTGCCCATACTGCGACAAGGTTCCTCCTACACTTAAATTACTAAGGTACGACTCGCCCATACTGCAACGAGTCCTTGCCCATACTGCGACAAGGTTCCTTAAACATCATCATCATCAACTATTCCTTGCCCATACTGCGACAAGTTTGCTTAAACATAATCATCATCAACTATCATTCAACTCTTGTAACTAACTATTCCTTCTCACTTAAGTTATTAAACTTAATTAGGAGTAACTATCATGCTATATCCATGCCATATGTACTCATCTATGTCTGAGCGTCATCATCTATCGTCTATAACTTCATTAACTTCGTTAAGCTATAAAGTGTTCTGAAGTTAACTAGCACTAAGTCATTAATTATCTTATGTTACTCGTGATTTGCAACTAGCTCGACATGTCTTTCCGTCACTAAGAATTATTCTTGAATTCATTTTTCATGTTTTCATTGTTATAATGAATTACGAACTAGTCACGCTCCTGAATCCTTCCTTAGTTCCAATCTTAGTTAACCATTCACTACTAATTGTCAATTGATCATTCACTATTACTTATTAATTATTAATATTTCCTTCTAATTCATTAACACAACTCCAAACATCTATTCGTTATAATAACTACTCTAATTTGTCAACATTTTACTCTAATTGATTAAAACACTAGTCCACAACATCTCCTATGTGATTCCACCTACTCTACTCATATACTAACGTCAACCTAATCAATTACCATAATCATCTGTGTCTAGAAATCATTATGAGTCATTCTCACTTCCAATTAAATCATCAAATCAATCTACTACGCTAAAGTTGGACATCGATACTTATCTTAAAGACAATCTAAACCATGAATACATCATCAATCTTCAACTTATATCTATCATATAATAACATCATTAACTTATTCAAGAGTTAAGTAAGGTTGACTACCCTATGGTTCTTAACTACCCAACTACAACAACCATAACAATCATATCTCCTCTAAGGAGGATAGCCCTTAGGCCTTAACAACGAGACTCAATTCTATAGAATTGGTCTCTTATCATCATCAATAACAATCATAACAACAATCACAATCACAAGTTACACAACAATAACAACATCTAGCCATAAACGGTTCAAAAACCACACCTAACACTTATACATATAATCAACATCATCACATTATAATAAAATCCTTGCTCCTACAAGGACATAACTAAATTATAGAATAAAACACATAAGACCCATTGCTCATACAATGGTTTGCACACAAATATAATGTCAGCGTAAGACATAGGGATCATGGGACATCCTAGTTACGTCAATTGCATCCTAAACTACCATGTTCCCTAGTTATCATCCCCCCTCTTCTTACCTCGAATCCGATCGATCACGAACGATGATACAAAGAAATAACAGCAACTTATGTCCTCCAAACAGCATCAATTCCTCTTATATTATTCTCTTAATGATTCCGGAAGTCACGTATAACAAATGACAAAGGTATGGTATTAATTATTTGACGGTAGAGACTAAAACGACTAAAAACATGGGCTGGGGAACATACAACGAGATTATAATATAGAAGGCCGAAGACTTGTTTTTATAGCGTTAAGAACGTCGCTACGAGAGTGTAGCTTCAAACTGTGTGCAAATCTGACGTCGGTAGGAAAAGTTAAGCCAAAAATACTATTTTACGGTATAAAGAACTCAAACAAATGATTAGAACATGATAAATATTGCTTACCACGAAATCAGACCTGAAAGCAGCAAGGGAGAGGATCTTTTACTGATTTGAATGTATCTTGACATCCAAGGAATGAAAGAACTGAGAATCCTATTGAGTAGTGCTCAACGGTAACAAAGAACAGTCAAGAATAACCAAGAACGGGGCCTATTTTTGAAACATATCGGTATGCAAATATGATTAGATAGGATGCAAGTGCTCTTTTCGGTGAGTCCAAAGAAAGTTTTGGATATTTAAGATGATCTACGGTGTGGCCACAAATGAAACCGGAAGTCGTAGTAACGAGTAAAACAGACTATTTTTCAACTTCACCAAAATAATAAAAACAATACCTTTTCTTGAAGGTTTCGACGAGGGGAATCCAAATACGATGTCCGTTTTTCCAAGCGATGACCGTAGTGGCCGGAATCAGCGATATACAGTACGAAATGCGGTATAATTTCTATCTCTAATGAGCAAAATGATGCTATAAACGGATTTAGAAGGTGATTTTGTATAGGAATATGAAGTTTGGTAATTTTTGGGGATCAAATAAGAGAGAACAGGAACCGAGAAGAAAAGAAAGTATTTTTATGACTGTTGGCGGCTGCAAAAGGAAGAAGAAGGAACGTGGAGAAAAGAGAAGGAGCGTAGGGTTTAGCTTAGGAACAGGGAGGTGTATAAATTAAATCCAGGGGTGGAAACAATAAATTCATTAAGAAGAAAAGAGATCACTACAAAAGCCCAACTTGTTTCTAATTAGTTTTTAAGCCCACTACAACATCTACTTTGACACATTTCTTTAACTCAAAATATTTACACTAGCCGAGGAAGGTTGGCTCAGTTGGTAAGGAGTTGGCTCACAAGGTCGTGGGTTCAACTCCCATTGTCGATGTGAGGACCTCTTTGGTGGGTGATCTGTAAGTACCTCTGTAAGCGCTCAAAGAGCCTTGAGGCCTGCCCTGACCCTGGTGAGCCCCCGGAGCCCAACTCACCTAAACTTTATAATCTAAAAAAAATAAAAAATTTACACTAAATAAATAATAATTCAAGTACTAATATTTTATAAAAATAAAATAATTAAACAACATTAAGATAAATTATCCATATTATCTTAAAATACCAATAAATATCAAATAATAACAAACAATTAAAGAAATAGCAATACATTATCAATATTATCTAAAAAGACACTTAAATATCAATTCAATATATTAAATAATTCAAAAACACAAATAAATATATAATCTTTAAACTTATAATTTGAAATAATAATAATAATAGTAATATTAACTCCTGACTAAAACTTAAAATAAAATACTAAAATAATAATCTACTTGCTAATGAACAGATCTACTAATATATCTACATATATACACATATTAACAAGAAAATCGGGGTGTTACCTTCATTTGTATTGTACATTGATCTCAATTTGAGATATGCCTTTTTAATTTTTGAAGTCAACAACTCTGTTATTCATGGCTGTAAATAACCCCAAAATTTCCAAATTCAATCTGTTATATAACCAAGAGTATTAATTATATACATTGTAAAGACTATGATGCTCATATCTACTACTTTTCTAATTGACTATATTCTTCTCCCTTATCAATTGAGTTGACTGCTTTCTTATATGTTCTTAAGTTTTTTTAAACCTTCTAATATTCCTCCTCTTTTGACTTTTCTATGAAATTATCCTAACTTTTTGAATTACTATGCTAGCTTTGTTACAATGTCTTCTTCCAACAATGAGAGACAAATCATATCTAGAAAGCCACTGGTCATTAAAACTGCAAGAGAACTGGTTCTATCAGATGAGCAGAGGACTGCATTCCTCAAAAAACGAAAGTATTTATCTTCTCCCTCATTCTTAATTCATGGGAATCAAATATTTTTCTTCCTTACATTCATGTATCTTCAATGTCATTTTGGAATTCTTATTTTAGAGCTTTGGGACCCTTTTGCACTACTGGTACCTATGTTCTTGATGAGGACTCCTCCTCTTCCTCATCATCTAGCTCTGATGAGTCGACTTTTGTTGAGTCGGAAGGGCGACAAATCATATCTAGGAGGCCATTTATTATCAAAACTGCAAGGGAACCAGTTCTTTCAAAAGAGAAGAGAGCTGCATTCCTCAAAAAACTCCTCAAAAACGGAGGTATTTATCCTTTCGCACCTTCTTAATTCATATCACTCCAATTTTTTCCTTCCCGAGTTTCAATAATTTGTGTTGTATATTATGTGCTATTCATTATTTTTCTTATTGATTGTCTCAAAATTGTGTTTAGCTCCATTCATTTTTGCTTATCTATTTTTAAACAGACTTCAACGACGCCTCATCCAAATGAGAATGTCCGCCAATTTTGAGTCTAACGGTCCTCACTCTCCCCCCACAACTGTTGTGTTGCCAAACATTGCCCCTTTAAAGTGGGAGCGAACAGTTTCCAACTATATCTGCAACAATTCTAGTGTGATGGTGAGTTTTTTATTTGTCTCTTTTTGTTTACATCCACACATTTATTATGTAACTCACTTTAGGTTGCTTTTTAAATGATCTCAAACCAGCACTTCCCTATAAACATTGGGAAGCATATACCTGATTCAGTGGAATGCATCACTCTCCATCAAGATGAAACTGCAAAGACTTATGGATGCTCTATTCGGACTGTGTAACGCCCCAAAATAATTTAATTATTTATTTAATTAAGTTAGTTGAGAATTACAACATTTTATTAAGTCAATTAATTAATTTGGAGTTTTATTTTATTTAGGAGGTGTTATAGTGATTAGTTATATAAAAAATAGGATGTTTAATATAACTAAGAGGTGTTGGGTAGTAAATAAGGGAGTGGTGATTTAATTAAAATAAGGAGTGGTTGAAGTAACTAGGGGGTGCAAATAAAAGGCCCAAGGCCCACTAATAGGCCCAAATGCAAGGAATTAAACTTAGGGGTAGGTTTTTCCTTCTCATTTGCAACAAAGAAAAGAAAAAGGAGAGGGAGAGAGCATAGGGGAGGGCTGACGGCTGGAAGTGCAAGGGGAGGGAGAGAAATTTCATTTTCTTGCTTTGGGTAAGTGATTTTGGGAGTAAATTTCACACTCTAATTCCTCCTCATTTTCACTTTACCATGGAGGGAGTTTGAAGCTCAAAGTGGTAGAGAAGCTAGTTATGGTGGTTCTTGAGGTTGTGAAGGAGAGAACACTAGAGTTCTTCAATTTCTAAGGTATGGGGGCTCTCTTTCATAGTTAATAATTTATAAACCATGAAATCATAGGGGTTAGGTGTTAGGAGTAGTTGTTTAAATTGATTCATGAAGTATTTGAGTAATTGGGTGATTGTTTGATTTTATATGTGATTGAATTGAAATGTTGTTCTTGATTGTTGGTGTTAAGGTGAGTTACATGAATTTAATGCAATATGGTGTGTAATAGGTGTTAATTAATATGGAGGTGATTGGTTGTTAAATTGATATAATTGAATAGAAGAAATATTGGTGCTTGTTAGGTGTTTGATATATTGTTTAAATTAGAGTTGAGTAGGAGTGTGTATGTTGATGATGAACTTTCCTTGTTTATGGTTTTTGTGTGTTCTCTGTACACTGTTTCGGTTTTCCTCAACTGGTACTGTTTGGTTGATCCAAAATTTGTGTGGCTAATTGTTTTTGAAAATAGACTTAAGGCTGGTCGTTTTGGCACTGGTTTCGTTCGATTCGGAGTTGTGTAGCTCAAGTTATGAGTCTCTAAAGTTAGGTCAAATTTCTGGAGTCAAACTGGGGGTAGGTTCAGTTTTTGCAGGTTTTGTGTGCTCAATTGAACTCCGTTTTGAGTGATTCTTATTTCATTGAAAAATAGACTTAATTCTCTACGAAATAGGCACTGATTTCACTGAATTTCATTAAGAAATGAGAAAGAAAATTTTGTTGCAAGTTGGGTAAAGCGTTATGTCCGATTTTGGTACCTCAGTGTAGTGTTTTGAAAAACTGTACCAACTGGACACTTATTTTGAAAAACTAAAATCATGGGTAGAAACTACACTCGGAGTGGTCTTTTGTAAATTTTCGACGTCGTTTGCTATTTTAAATAATTCGCCAAAGTAGAGTATCTGTCAGGAATCGAAGACTTCGTGCGGGTGTTGTCAATGTTACCCAAAGTGTCAAAAATACTATTTTGGTCCCTATGCACTATTGGTCCTTCAAAGATGTTGTTTTAATCCTTATGGTGTCAGAATGATCCCCAAGGTGTCAAATTAGTCCCAAAGGGTTAAATTGATCCTCATGGTGCCAAACTAATCGCTATGGTGTCAAAATAGTCCCTAGGTGCTAAAATAATCCTTATGGTGACAAAATAGTCCCTATGTGTCTAAATGGTCCCCGAGGTGTCAAACTAGTCCTTAGGTACTAAAATGGTCCTTATGTAATGTTTTAGTCCAAATAATGGGACGTGGTGTAATTGTTGAGTTAAATGCTAGTTTCAATGCTGTAAGTGAGATATAAAATGTTGAGGAGGCTTAGGCCTAAATTTTTGATGTGCCCTCAAGGCTTATGTTGTTGATGAACGAGTTGATTAATAATAATGGTGAGTTTATTAGTTGTTGTTGAAGTTGCTGGTTGGTATGTTATGTTGCATTGTCATGGCATCGCATAGGGTATGTGCATTGTTGTTGAGACTTCGGTCTGTAAATGTTGTTGAGACTCCGGTCTGTAAATGTTGTTGAGACTCCGGTCTGTAAATGTTGGTGTGCCCTCTAGGTAAATTGAGTTGTTGATGGATCCACATGCATATTGCATTTCATACATTACATGGATGCTCTGGTGATTGATTGGGTGTTCATGAATTAATGGTGTGTTTGGTGTAACTGTATTTGGTGTAACTGTATTTGGTGTAACCGTATATGTGACGTAACTGTATATTTGTCGTAGATGAATATTTGGCGTAACTGTAATTGGTGTAACTGCATTAATGATGTATTTGAATTGACTGTATTTCTGGTGTGCCTATTCTACTGTGTTTCCTGTTTTTTTTCATTATTATCTATGTATTGAGACTCACCTCATTTGCGTCGTGTTGCCTCGTATGCCAAGCAACTGCAGTGTGTGATGACTAAAGGTGTTTAGAGATCCTCCTTCTAGTGTGGTCGAGTCGGCTCTGATACGTAGCACCGGGGGGGAAATATTTAGTAGCTGTTATTTTATTATGTTTTGAACTATTAGTATCTTCAATTGTTGTACTATTTTATACTCAGACTGGCTGGTGCTATGTATCATAAACTGGAGTTTTATTTTAACTACTATTTTGGAGTTATGTAAGGTGATTTGAAGAAATGTAGCACTCTCTTTGTGGTGCGTGGAAAAATATTATGTTTTTGGAAACTCTAATTTTAAATTGGCTAAATAGTAGTAAGTAGTAAGGGGGTGTTACATTAGTGGTATCAGAGCAGTTCGGTCCGTCCGGCCAAGTTGTCGAGTCTATTAACCCTCGAGTCTTGGTACTCGTTTTAAATCATAATTATGCTGCTGTTTATTACTGTTATTTCTGTTGGTTTGTTCTTTCATTGACATGCTTTGTGATTTATTTGATGGATGACGATTGAAAGTTACATTGATTTATTGAGGTATATGTGATTGAAATATGTAAATGTTGGTTGTACCATTGATTTTGGTTGTTGCGACTGTTGTTGTATCATTAGGATATGTGTGATTAAAAGAGTTCTAACGCCGTCAAGGAGTGAAAGTCGTGACGACGCCTTCGCACTCCAGACGGCGTTAAAAGTCTTTTAATGTGGTAGTTATAAATTGAAAGAAAGTAGTTTTTGTGACCTTAATTAGTTGGTTGCATGAGTAGGAGGGACTGATCACCCCAATCACTCATCCCCAATGAAAGAGGCGACAATAACTCATGGTTATTATTAAATTTGAATGCATGCACTAATTTTAATTTGGTTGATTGCTTGATTAGCTTGTTAGGATATAGAAGGTACTTTATATGACCTAACCTTGGTAAGTTATACCCTGGACAATAATTTGAAGGATTACTTGTTGAACATTGTTGCATTTGATTGACGTCATTGCCATAAGTTGATTGTTTTGTGATGCATATGAGTATAAGTTTGGCTTGTGCTTAATTGCTTCGAAGTTAGTATGCTAAAATGAAATGTTGTATAATACTATATTTTCATTTTCTCAAGTAAGGTTGTATAACTTGAAGTTTTGACATTTTGAGTGTTTCAATTTGGTTTGTTTCGTGAGCATGATGTGATTTGTCAAAATTAAATGATTAGCTTTCCTTACCTTCTGAGTTTATGTCGGAAACTAAATTTTGAACTAATAAGTAGTTATTTATGTGATTGCATGCTCGAGTGATAGTAAGGTTGGGGGTTTGCATATAATTTCCTTTTGACAAAACTGTGAGTCCTATGTTTTTCAAAAACGGTACTTGGAAAATTTTATGCTATTGGAAAATGAATGTGATGTCAAATTAGTGTTGAATTCTGTTCCCAAAATGTTTTAGGGTTTTTATTTCAAAATGTGACATGACTTCGGCTTTTGAACCGATTAAATTGTGGTTTAATGAAGTTTGAAAATTATGGGATTTTACATAAATTACATGATTAGATGAGTTAGAACTTTTATGTTATGTGAATGTGAATCCAATAATGATTGTCAAGGTCTTGGGAACAAATGTAAACAATTTTAGGTACTGTGAACTACAATTGTATAAATGTGTTCGTTTTATGACTTAGCTTGGACTTTGTTGTTGCTATTACTATTATTATTTGTCACACCTTGATTTGTGTTACGTGGTTCCTAAAATCTAATGATGAAACGTGCGGCGAGACCTTTTGTGCACTTATATTACTTGAATTAGTTTTCTTTGCTAAATGTTGACAAGGAGATTTAATTTCATTTGCTTAAACTAATATCAAGTCTTGTATCAAAACAAGTGTGTTATAAAGCATGTGTTGGTTATATTATTTTGGTGATATGAAATCAATTAAATTTAGTAGAATTATATGTTCCATGTTATTTTCTAGGGAAATTGTAAAAATCGCATGTTAGTCAATCCCTAGGAATAAAGAGATCGAAGAAGATGCCTACATGTTTAATCTTTTCGGGCTTGTGTGTTTAATTTGTTTGCATGATTGGTTATGCTTATGTGTTTCCTACGTGTGTTCTTTGGAGGCAGGGAATTAATTAAATCTTGTTATAATTTTCGTGTCCTCAATGAACCTTAGTAGTGTTTTGTGCTTAGAATGAAAGCATGGTTGTTATAGAACTCAGGAGTAGAAATGATGCCAGAATCAATGTCTTAGGTTGAGACTCATGGAAACCGGTAAAGCTATGCATACTTTTTGCGAACTTTCTGAAAATGGTGGCTGAATTATGATGGTTGTTTGTGTTGTTGAATTCGCTGTTTTGAGATGTTCTGACATGGGTTCAGTGTTTCAATGACTGAGAACGTTTTACTAATTGAAAAATTATGTGGTTTGTCATTTCGAAAACTTGATTGAAGGCTTGTTAATTTGCCACTGATTTGGTTGCATTTGGAGTTGTAGAACTCGAGTTATAGGTGAAACAAGTTAGGTTAAAATTCTGGAAACAAGCTGGACATAGGGTCAGTGTTTTGGTTACTGCGTTTTCAAAAGAGCTCATTTTCGAACGAATCCAATTTCTTTGAAAACTTGACAGAATTTGCCTCACTTTATTCAGAAGTTTCATGCAATTTGATCGAGTTTTGGTCATTATAGAACTGCTTGAATTTGAAGGACAGAAACTGCATCTTTTGAAACTAGTATGTGTATTTTTTAAAACTGTAGCTATTGAACACTCTCCTTCAAAAACTGAACTTAGGGATAAGAAATAGACCCATAGGGCTTTCCAACAAGTATTTATTTGTCGAAATCAGAGGTCGTTTACTATTTTAATTAATTCGCCAAAGTAGGCGCATATTTACAGAATTTTCTGCACCTAAGTTTAGGTAGATTAATCTGAACGTTGAATAAAATGATTAATTTGTTGAATAGGTTGAACTTGAATTTTGTTGTTGTGGTCGTGTTAATTGTTGATGTGAATGTTGTTGGGTATATGATAAATTGGTAATGTTGGTGATGTGTATTCATTGTTGTTGTTGATGGTTGTTGAGTCTATTATTGAGATTGATGTTGTTGTGTTAATTGCGATTGTTGGTGTTGTTGGGCCTCTGGCCATAGTTGTTGTTGTCTCTGGTGTCTGCGGTTGCATTCTGTTGAATATGAAAATAAATGTGACGATATAGGCATTTGAGTCTTGAGTAAACCTTAGACGGCGTTTGGGTAGTCGGGTAGGATTTTGATAACCTACAAGTTAGGATACCTATTTGGGGGTAAGAGTGTAGAGGAGGGTGTTTGGTCTGTTGCGCGTACGATAGAATATGGATGAGAACAGTTAGAGGTGATAAGGAGATTTAATGATGATTTCATGAGTGTGGCGTAGATTTTCGAGAACGAAAATATTCTAAGTGGGGGAGAGTTGTAACGCCCAAAAATAATTTAATTATTTATTTAATTAAGTTAGTTGAGAATTACAACATTTTATTAAGTCAATTAATTAATTTGGAGTTTTATTTTATTTAGGAGGTGTTATAGTGATTAGTTATATAAAAAATAGGATGTTTAATATAACTAAGAGGTGTTGGGTAGTAAATAAGGGAGTGGTGATTTAATTAAAATAAGGAGTGGTTGAAGTAACTAGGGGGTGCAAATAAAAGGCCCAAGGCCCACTAATAGGCCCAAATGCAAGGAATTAAACTTAGGGGTAGGTTTTTCCTTCTCATTTGCAACAAAGAAAAGAAAAAGGAGAGGGAGAGAGCATAGGGGAGGGCTGACGGCTGGAAGTGCAAGGGGAGGGAGAGAAATTTCATTTTCTTGCTTTGGGTAAGTGATTTTGGGTACCAATCTTCCCCATTTTTCATTCTCTATCTTTTAGTGTAAATTTCACACTCTAATTCCTCCTCATTTTCACTTTACCATGGAGGGGGTTTGAAGCTCAAAGTGGTAGAGAAGCTAGTTATGGTGGTTCTTGAGGTTGTGAAGGAGAGAACACTAGAGTTCTTCAATTTCTAAGGTATGGGGGCTCTCTTTCATAGTTAATAATTTATAAACCATGAAATCATAGGGGTTAGGTGTTAGGAGTAGTTGTTTAAATTGATTCATGAAGTATTTGAGTAATTGGGTGATTGTTTGATTTTATATGTGATTGAATTGAAATGTTGTTCTTGATTGTTGGTGTTAAGGTGAGTTACATGAATTTAATGCAATATGGTGTGTAATAGGTGTTAATTAATATGGAGGTGATTGGTTGTTAAATTGATATAATTGAATAGAAGAAATATTGGTGCTTGTTAGGTGTTTGATATATTGTTTGAATTAGAGTTGAGTAGGAGTGTGTATTGTTGCACCCCGAAAAATCCGGTTTGGACTTCTCGATGTACAACGTGGGAAGGTTTATGAAGCCGCCACCAATATTTTAGTTTTGAGACGAAAACATTGAAAAAACGTCTTTTTATACAAGGCGGGTGGTCTTTTCGAAAACAAGAGATGTAGGTTCGGGGGTCGGTTAGGTACGGGGAAGGTATAAGCACCCCGCACCTCCTTTCTACCGAAAGGGAACCTTTAATTTGATGTGTGGTTTTGAAATGTTTGATTTGAAACGATCGTTCTACTTCTTTTCTTTTCTTTTCTTTTCTTTGAGGAATTATTTTATTGGAAACAGGAAAAAAGAATATTTTTGGCATCTTTGAAAAGCGGAACAAAACAAAGATTTTTTAAAAGGGTGCTTGACGGGTCGGAAACCCGGTCCTACGTACCCTCACCGAGATGAGGGATCAAGGCTACGTAGTTCTCGTTTGTGCGTCCGAAGACGGCTTTGTGATTTTTTTTGAAAGTGTGCTTTTTGCGTCCGAAGACGGCTTTTGATGATTTTTGAAAGTGGCTTTTTGCGTCCGAAGACGGCTTTTGTGAATTTTTTAGGAAAGAAGTGTGTTGGTGTTTTTTTATTGTAGGGGTTTTCGGTCCTAGGGCATGCAGTCCAATAGACCTAGAACAAAGACAACCCCACTGCATGCACGACACGCGTGCCCGCTACTTTTTGAAAAAATGATCTTTTGATTTTTTTAGGAAAAGGGTTTGTTGCAAGGTTGATTGCTTTTATTGAGCAAGTATCTTAGGCTCGCACGAACTGTACAGCTCGCTAACCCTAAGACGCTAACCAATATCGGAAGTACATCCGAATCGATACCTTGCTCATTTTGGAAAAAGGGTTTGAAATTATCAATTATTTGTTTTATTTCTCATAAGTATCCTAAGACGTTTGAGCTGTACAGCTCCGGTCTCAGGACGCTAGACAACATCGGCCGTACGTCCGACTTGCCTCCTTATGAGTTTTTAGGAAAAGGGGTTTTTATTGGAAAAACATTTGATTTTGCTTTGAAAATTTGTTTTAGAAAAGAATTTGGTTTGGAAAAGATTTCGAAAACAAGTAGAACATTTCAATCAATTCTAAATCCATAACCAAGTGCAAATGAATGAATAAGACTCATACCTCCACAATCAAGCAATCATGGACATGTTATTCATCAACCAAGATTAAACATGCCAATATAATCAAAGGATTCAATTGTCAAAGATGCAAGGCAAATTTCTCAAGACAATTGTGTGTGTGTGTGTGAGAAAGAGGTGTATTTACCCTAATTACTCTGCGTGCTACAACATGCATGTAGGCTTACGTCTTCATTAGGAGGTCATACAAGGGGATGAAAGGGCACACAATTAAATCAAGACATTTAAATGGCATCATAGACAATAGAATGCAATTGATCATAGGCATAGGATATTCCTAGTTTGGATGAATGAACATGTAGACATGAATGCACACGAGGTAATCGTGCATGAGCATACAATGAATGAATGAGCATCAATGAATGCAAGACATAGTATAAATGAATGCATGAACATGTGAGAATGAATGCAAGACATGGTATAAACAAATGCATGAACATGTAAGCATGAATGCAAGAGGCATAACATGTAAGAATGAATGCATAACATAAGCTTAATGAATGCAATAGGCATAAGCATATGGGAATGCATGAACATTTTATTTATGAATGGATGATATAATATTAATGAATGTATGATCATGTAAGAGAGTAAGAGAATGCAATAGGCATAAGCATATGAGAATGCATGAACATGTGAGCATATGAAAGCATGCAAGTATTAATGTGCAAACACAAGTATGTATCTCACAAGTGATGAAATGCAAAGTGTAAAAATGTTTTGGGTATTTTTGCAAATTGATAAGTAGTAAAAACTTTTAGTAAAAAGTTAATGAATGGTAAAGTAAAAAGATGCATGAGGTAAATGGTAATTATTTAATGAAATGGTAAAGTAAAAAGATGCATGAGGTAAATGGTAATTATTTAATGAAATGGTAAAGTCAAAAATGTAAAAATGTTTAAGTTGTTTTTCTTTTAAGTAAAAAGTTAGTGTATGGTAAAGTAAAAACAAGTGAGTGGTTAAAAGTTAAAAACACACTAACAAAATTAAATGCATCTCACACAAGATCAAACAACCCAATTCAAGAACAAAAATATGCACAAGAAAAAGGCCTAAAACCGAAACCACCACATGAACTAAACACCAATTTTTCATGCCAAAAATGCACTATCAACACATAAAATAATACACAAGATTAAGCCCTAAATTGTTATGCTATGTCACAAGACAACAATCAAACAAAACAAGTGTTTATTCACACTAAAAATCAAGAGAGACAAAAGGAAGCATAAACCCTAATTTTTGGGATTAAAACCTAGACTACTCATACTCACAATCAAGCACAAATCATGAAATATGCAAAACACAATGGAAACCTCATTTTTTCCCCTAGGCCGAAACCACTATGCATGGAAGATGGACTTTATTTAGCTTAAAAAAATGCAAACATGATGGAAAATGCAAAAGAACATGAGAATACACAAGAAAACTCCTTCAAGGCCAAGGACCCATCTCAAACACCCAAGGCTCCCTAAGTCCTTGTCAAAATGTTTGAAATGGATCCTCAAAGCAAACAACAACAACAATCAAGAAGGAGTTGAGAGTAGAAGAGAGATTTACATGGTAAAAATGCAAGAAAATAGGGATCAAGGTTTACCTTAAGAATTTGCAAGGAGAGGTGAAGAAGAAAATCAAACAAAACTAAGAACACTTGAAACTCTTCTTGAAGCTCACAAAAACTCTTGATCTTGAAAGATTATTGGTGAAAACTTGAAGATGATGCAAGATTAGAGGTGGATTTAGTGGAGGAATCAAGGAAAGGGAGGCTTTGATGGTGGAAGTTTAAAAAAATGGAGGAGTGGTAGTGAGGAGGTATTTATTTCGGCTGAAGAGAGGAGGAGAGGATGTGAGGAATGTGTGCTAGGTTAAGAAATGAGAGTGTGTGAGGAATAGCCCCAAAAATTTATGAGGTGGGGAAATGCGAAGTATTTATAGGGGTTTTTAGGTTTAAGGGTATTTTAGTCCTTTTATCTTTGATGGGCTCTAGGATTGGGTTTTAATTTTAAATGGATGGCTAGGATTATTAGTCACATGGATTAGGGGTATTTAGAAAACACAAGTGTGTGAGAGTGGGAGTGAGGGTGGCGCATGAATGAACAAAAATGAGGAGAAGATTTGTGAACAAAAATCTAATTTTGGAATGGTGACTCTTGTAAGGTAGGGTTAGGGGTAATTTGGTGAGGGAATGTTACTAAAGAGGGAAGTTTGTATTTTTTGGTGAAGGGGTTAGTGTAAGTGGGTGAGATAATTTACCAAAATGGGCAAAAGGAAAATAAGATCAAATCTTATCTTAGGGAATAAGAAATGAGAAGTGTGTAGAAGATTTTTATGAGAGAGGAAGAGATATTTTCGTGCATAGGCTGAACATGGAGAGGGAAATTAGAAAAAACTTGTTTTTGGTCTTTTGTCTTATTGAAGACACTTTCTCCTTTTGTTGTATTTTTGAAATTTGAATTTTGGTCATGCAAATAAAAATGCACCTATTGAAAATATGTTATATGTTTTTGGGCACCATAGAATAACCTCCCCAATTATTCTGGACAACCAAAAATTGTCACTTAATAATTGGAGAAATTTTAATGGTCTTTTAGCATTTTTTTATGCAATAAAAATAGGAAAATGCATTTTAATTATTTTAGACTAGGATATTTTCTCTAAAAATTGTACAAAAATTTCTTTGGGTAGAATAAAATGTACCTTTTGTGTATGCATATTTTTGACGAGAAAATCATCCTGTCGTGAAAAATGACCAAAATGCCCTTTACCCTAAAAAACTCTAATTTGCTCAAAAAGTGTATTCCAACTCCAAAAATGATTTTAGAAACTTGGAAATGACTTTTAAAAACCTAAATGCAATGCATGATGCTCTTTGTTCTTCTACTTATTTATTTTTGGGGAAAATTAGGGTTTTGACCTAAGCCGGACAAAATTGGGGTATGACAATTTGCCTCTTTATTTGGATTTTACCAAGAAATATGAATTGCGCGAGACATATTTCGAAGGTAAAATAGAAATAAAGAATTCAAAAATTATACCAATTTTGTCCATTTGGAGAAACCCGAATTTTCCCCTTTCTCTTTTTTAATGAATGAATCAACAACCCTCAGTAAGCCAGCGAAAGCAGGAAATGAATTGTCAACTCTCGATAGTTTAGACAAAAGCAAGAAATGAATTGGTGCCAAGAAATGAAGAAGCCAAATAAAGCAGAAATGAATTGTCAACCCTCGAGTAGCGACAAAAGCAAGAAATGAATTGGTGCCAACCCTCGAGAAGCTGCCAGAAGCAGAAATGAATTGTCAACCCTCGCAAGTCGACAAAAGCAAGAAATGAATTGGTGCCAACCCTCAGAAGCAAAGCAGAGCGGAAATAAGGCAATAAAGAAAGCGATAAAGAAAGAAAAGAAAGAAGGTATCGGTCCTCGATCGAAACCGACACCGAGGTTGCTAAAGCCTTTTAACGAACGCGCGCGACGATCCGAAGTTTGCTAACGGGCGAGGTGGTCTTCAAGAGCGGACCGGGGAGACAATACCAAGTCTAGATCTCGATACTTCTCTAGGATTGCGCTACGTCTTAGGCCGACACGGCTATCCTTTTCGATTTGGACCCAATGAGTGCGAAGGGACTTACTCGCGGCTCGAATACGAGGTGAAGTCCGAAGGACACTTGGTCTGAAGGAGCACTTTGGGCTCTGGGGGACGCTTAGTCTGGCGGACACTTAGTCTGAAGGGATTCACGAATCTGTTGGTTGGTTGATGAAATGATCAATGTTGCCGCACTAGATTGAGGTACTGCATCGCCGGTGATGCAAAGAATGGTGTATGGGATATGGATGCATGTTATGCGCAGAGCATGTTATGCGAGTGCATGCAATGCTATGATTTTGGTGTAATGATTTTTGTTCTTTTTCTTCTTTTATGGAAATGCTAACGTTAATATGATGCAAATGCATTGCTTTAACGCTTAATGGTTGAATGACAAAGGAATGCTTGTGAAATGATGGATGATACAGAGTCTTTGGATGACAGGGAATGAATGTTTTACATTTTATTTTTTTTTTTTTTTTTTTTTTTTTTTTTTTTTTGAGGTTAACACTTTAAGCGCCTACAAGGTAACAACCTAATCCCTAGGATTAAGGCGAGCACTAAAGCCCTAAAAGATAACAACCTAATCCTAAGGATCCAAAGTGAGCACTAAAGCCCTAAAAGATAACAACCTAATCCCTAAGGATGAAGGCGAACACCGAAGCCCTACAAGATACAACCTAATCCCTAAGGATAAAGGCGAGCACTAAAGCCCTACAAGCGGTCAACTTTGGGCGACCCTCATGCGCCAAGATAATCAAGTTAAAGAAATTTTCCATACTTTTCTATGTGAGGATGCAAATGCAATACTTTGATGCATGATATGACATGAAATGATTTTGTTCTTTTCCTCTTTATGAAGAGGCGAACATTAATATGATGCCAATGCAATGAAAAGATTTTTTCTTTTTCTTTTTTACTATTTTCCTCTATGAAATGCAAATATTAATATGGTGCAACTGACGTGGAACACTTTTTTTGTTTTTGCTATGTGATGAATGCACAAAATGTGAAGATGCAAATGTAATGCTTTGATGCATATGCTATGATGAATAGATTGAAATGCCTAGATGCATGAGGTAAACATTTTTGTGATGACGAGATGCGAGACTTTGGATGCAAGGAATTGAGATGATTATTGACCATTCCGTTGAAAAGTTGAATTTGATTCAAACTCTGGTGTTCTCAAGGTTTTTATTTACAAACAAGCTCACTTGTTTTCTCTTCCTTCCAATGACGACTGAATCTTAGATATCGCATGACTAACTTGTGTTTTCTCTCTTTTTGAAGCATTGTCTAGTAAGCATGCATAGGAGTGCAAATGTGAATGAATGAGTCAGTTAACTTGGAATTGATTTAGGGCATGGACATTTACTGGCAAGTGAAGGAATGATGGACATGGTTATTTCCAGAAGCTCGAGAGGATCAAGAGATACAAGATTGCCCCAATTCGGGTCTTGGATGAGTGAATAGTTTGCCCCCCTGTCTAGTGGTGACAACAACTAGGGGTGTAAAAGGTGATGAATTGGGAATGCTTGGCTTTTGAAATGAAAGGTGGGGCGAGAAAAGATTTTGTCTCAACCCATAAAGTTTGATGTTGCCCTGGTCATAACAAGGACAAAACTGCCCCAATTAGAATGACAGGGCCTTGTTTAAGATAGTGAGTTGAGAGATTGCCCCGGTGAGGTTGAATGAGGTGAAGGAATGGGAACGCCCTTGCCCCTGCTTGGAAGTATTGACAACTGGAGTGACACGGGAGGGCATTGAATAGACATTTCCAAGACCAGGGTGGGCGGGAGGTGAAGAGAGTGCCCCAACTTTTAGATCTGAGCAGTGTTCTCAGTGCAATTCTTTGGTTTTCTACTAATGTCTTGACCTTTGGTGTGAAAGAAGCCTCACTTGGTGATCACTAAACCTTGTTTCAATGCAGCTTGAATGCGTTTGAAGTGCAAGTCTTTCTTTTTCTGTCAGCTTTCTTTTTTCTGACTGTTTGTTTTTGTTCCCTCATTTCTTTTTCCTGAGGGTTTGTTTTTTCTTGATCAGCCTTCTTTTTTTCTGATTGTTTGTTTTTTTTTTTCTTTTGAGCGAACACATTGTAAACAGATAAACTTAGTTGTCCTAAGATTTAAAATTTGAGAAAACAACAGCAATCAGTCATTGATCGGAATGGACCTTTCGGGGTTGTGGTGTTTTGTGGAGGAAGGATGATTGGGCTGAATGGAGTGCTTAGGGCTAATGGTAGGATGATTTTTATTCGGCGTTGGCTGACGATCGACGATTTATGATGGTTATTTGGCTTGATGAGGTGCTTGGAAGTTTTATTCCTGGCTAAGGGTTTGTGGAGGCAAGGATTCAGCGGTCAAAGAGGAAGTGTTTGCGGTTTATGGAAGGAGGGGTGTATGGGAATGATGAAGTGTTTGAAGGTTTATTGAGACAAGGATCTTTTATGTTTTGTGGTAACATGTATCAGCTCACCACTTACATTTCTTTTGTATTTTCCTTTGCTTTGGGATTTTCATTTTTGAATCCCCTTTCTTCTTTCTTTTTTTCCTTTTTTTTTTTTTTTTTTGATTCTTTCTTTGACTCGGGTGAGCTGATAAGAAGTGATGCACTGTTTTTTTTTTTTTTTTTTTTATATTTGAGGTGATCCTTGTCTAGGGTGATTTTTGGATTTTGGTCTTTCTTGGCTTAAGGTGGGTAGGAAAGGGATTTTCTGGGATTTTGGGATTTTTGAGGAGATGGCCAAACTTCATTTCAAATCCTGATTGCTTATTTATTTTTTTTGTAAAACCTGAAAACTGTTCATCTATCTATATGTGCTTGCTCCTTTCTTTACATTTTTTCTCTCTTTTTTTTTTTTTTATGCCCTAACTTTTGCCTGGACCGCTCTTTGCGAGTTTTCAATCCCAAGCTTTTTTTTTTTTTTTTTTTTTTTTTTTTTTTTTTTTTTTGTGTCTAGGCCGCCCTTTGCGGGTTTTCAACCTAGCGAGCTTATTTTCTTATTTATTATTATTTTTTGAAAGACTTGCACTGAAGGAATATGATATTTAACAAGGGAAATTAGTAATCACAGACTTGCCCCAGCATGGAGCACTTAAAGTGTTAGTGAGAATGAACCAAAAAGTCAAGTACGCACCGATGGGAGAGAACATGCGCTTTATGGGTGGACGGGGCGGGATTGGACTTGGATGGGAAATGATGATAAATGAAGGAAACTGACTGACTCAAACAATAGAGACTGCACGTGGCCTGCATGCTTACTAGAAGAACGCTTCACGGAGAGTTAACATTGGTTAAGACATGATATAAAAACTTTTTTCAACTGTTTCAGTCTTTTATCATGGAATGGGACGCAATGCTTTTTATTCTTTGAAGGAAATACAAATGAGCTATTGACGTGAAAAACCGAATGCCTTGGAACACCTTGAAATTTTGAAAGAATGATTGTTTTGCAAGACCATCTCGTCTCTCATCAAAACTCTTTATTGTATGTGAAAACACTATGATATGCAAGTGGAAAAATGATCACTTGAAAAGTGTAATTATTCTAAAAGGTTTTTCGTGATTTTGATGCAAAATGAAATGCATTTCCGAATGATGTGAGAAAGACATTTTTTCAAAATGAAATTTTTATTTGTTATGCTTGACGGGGTGGACCCGCTCCTACGTATCCTCCTTGAGGAATCAAAGCGTACGTAGTTCTACTGTGTCCCTTTTTGAAATAATGCTTATGCATGAATGCCATGTTTTGGATGAACTTGGCGAGGAGCTTTTTCCTCTTTTTTGATTATAAATGAAATGCTTATGCTATGAAGATGATAATTGTTTTCATTTTTATGTAATGAAATGGAATGCAAGACGAATGATTCAAAATTAGAATTTTATTTAATGCAAATGATGCAACGATGTAGGATGCAAAACGATTTTTATAGAGGCAAGACAAGATATGAAATGTTGATGCCCCCCTTTCTTTTGAATGATGAAAGATGCAGGAATGATACTTTTTCTAAATGATGATTTTTTTTTAGAGACAAGGCAAAGTATGAAATGCCAATGCCCCTTCCTTTTTGAAAGATGCATGTATTGAGGAATGATGTATTTGAACTAAAGTGATGAGGTTAATGAAATGATGCATGAATGCTACATTTTGAATAAATTTGATGATGATTTTTGTTCATGATTATGAATGAAATGCTTTCTTATTTTCATATTTTTTTTTTTGTGCAATGAAATGCACGATACTCACAATGATAAAAAAATGCATGGAAAGACATGATTTTTTTTATTGAATGGAATTGCATGCAAAATGAGAGGTTAATGTATTATTTTTTCATGATGTGTGAAAAAGGAAAACAATGATGCATGAGACGCGTCCCTAATAAGACACAATTTTTTTGGATCTTTCGAAAAATTAGGGGAAAAAAGCCTTAGTGAATGGAAATGCACACGTGCGGAGAATGCACTCCTAACAAACCTTAATGAGATAGAGAAAAAAATGGATGTATGAATTTTATCAAGTTTTTGTTTTATGCAATGCAAATGATGTCTTTATATGAAGATGACGGCGACAATGCGACTTGACATGTATGAATGAATGCATGATGAGGATGATTGAAAGAAAATTATTTACAACATAGAATTTTCAAAAGTTGGAATTCTGGAAAAATAATCGTTTTTCAAAAAAGGTTTGGATGCAGGGGTATGCGGCTCCTTTGTGTCCTCTGAGGTTTCTTAGAGACAGGATCTAAGGCTTTTCTAAGGGGTACTTCAAGGTAAGCACTAACAAGAGGGCCCTAAATAAGGTTCCTAGAGCCAACGACCTCATCCGAAAGCGCTTGCCGATCAGCGGGGACGCACGCCCAAGTGATGAGCCCTTCGAACAAAGCCAAACTCTAGGTGAAGTCTTCGCCACCACACTAAAAGGCGTGACGTCCGGTGTGTGCAGACCACTAATGACTTCGTTCTAGCCTAAGATATACTCTAGCCCGGGTATAGGGGCTGTCTCCCAAAAAATCACACAAGGGTAAAAAACAGTGAAAGTGTGTGTAGGAGCATAATGATGCATATACCCCCCCACCTGCAAAGAAAATCCAGAAAACAGTCCAGACAAAGAGAGTCGTCTACCCTAAGGTTTTGCACATATTATTCAAGTCTAAGCAAGAAATCAACCTAAGGTATTAACAATCATCTAAAAACTCTACTTACCTTAAGAAGAGGAGCTAAGAAGAGGGGATCATGATGGAGGGGGGAAGTGCATGAACTTACCGAAGAAAGGGAGCGAGGAAGAGGGGAATATGCGAGATGGGGAGAATATGATGCATAAGTATAAGTAAAGAAATAAAAGGGGTAAGAGAAGAAACAAAAAGCAGGTGTAGAAATAAGCAAATGCACATGAATGCAATACAATGTACATGCAAGAGAAACCATCAAGCATCACAAAGAAAAGAGAAAAAAGAAAAAGGAAAAGAAAAGGAAGAAAACGAAGAGATAGAACAAATTTTTCAAATCAAACGATTTAAACCACGCATCAAATTAATTAGGCTTGACCCTCGTTTTTTCTTAAAAAGAAAAGTGGTCCCCAGTGAAGTCGCCAGCTGTTGCACCCCGAAAAATCCGGTTTGGACTTCTCGATGTACAACGTGGGAAGGTTTATGAAGCCGCCACCAATATTTTAGTTTTGAGACGAAAACATTGAAAAAACGTCTTTTTATACAAGGCGGGTGGTCTTTTGAAAACAAGAGATGTAGGTTCGAGGGGTCGGTTAGGAGTGCGGGAAGGTATAAGCACCCGCACCTCCTTTCTACCGAAAGGAACCTTTAATTTGATGTGTGGTTTTGAAATGTTTGATTTGAAACGATCGTTCTACTTCTTTTCTTTTCTTTTCTTTTCTTTGAGGAATTATTTTATTGGAAACAGAAAAAGAATATTTTTGGCATCTTTGAAAAGCGGAACAAAACAAAGATTTTTAAAAAAGGGTGCTTGACGGGTCGGAAACCCGGTCCTGCGTACCCTCACCGAGATGAGGATCAAAGCCACGTAGTTTCGTTCGTGCGTCCAAGAGCGGCTTTGTGATTTTTGAGAAAGTGTGCTTTTGCGTCCAAGACGGCTTTTGATGATTTTTGAAAGTGGCTTTTTGCGTCAGAAGACGGCTTTTGTGAATTTTTAGGAAAGAAGTGTGTTGGTGTTTTTTTATTGTAGGGGTTTTCGGTCCTAGGTATGCAGTCCAATAGACCTAGAACAAAGACAACCCTTTGCACTGCATGCACGACGTGCCCGCTACTTTTTGAAAAAATGATCTTTTGATTTTTTTAGGAAAAGGGTTTGTTGCAAGGTTGATTGCTTTTATTGAGCAAGTATCTTAGGCTCGCATTTAACCTGCATGTACTCGCTAACCCTAAGACGCTAACCAATATCGGAAGTACATCCGAATCGATACCTTGCTCATTTTGGAAAAAGGGTTTGAAATTATCAATTATTTGTTTTATTTCTCATAAGTATCCTAAGACGTTTGCTGCATCTGACTCCGGTCTCGGGACGCTAGACAACATCGGCCGTCACGTCCGACTTGCCTCCTTATGAGTTTTTAGGAAAAGGGGTTTTTATTGGAAAAACATTTGATTTTGCTTTGAAAATTTGTTTTAGAAAAGAATTTGGTTTGGAAAAAGATTTCTGAAAACAAGTAGAACATTTCAATCAATTCTAAATCCATAACCAAGTGCAAATGAATGAATAAGACTCATACCTCCACAATCAAGCAATCATGGACATGTTATTCATCAACCAAGATTAAACATGCCAATATAATCAAAGGATTCAATTGTCAAAGATGCAAGGCAAATTTCTCAAGACAATTGTGTGTGTGTGTGTGAGAAAGAGGTGTATTTACCCTAATTACTCTGTGCTACAACATGCATGTAGGCTTACGTCTTCATTAGGAGGTCATACAAGGGGATGAAAGGGCACACAATTAAATCAAGACATTTAAATGGCATCATAGACAATAGAATGCAATTGATCATAGGCATAGGATATTCCTAGTTTGGATGAATGAACATGTAGACATGAATGCACACGAGGTAACTGTGCATGAGCATACAATGAATGAATGAGCATCAATGAATGCAAGACATAGTATAAATGAATGCATGAACATGTGAGAATGAATGCAAGACATGGTATAAACAAATGCATGAACATGTAAGCATGAATGCAAGAGGCATAACATGTAAGAATGAATGCATAACATAAGGTTAATGAATGCAATAGGCATAAGCATATGGGAATGCATGAACATTTTATTTATTAATGGATGATATAATATTAATGAATGTATGATCATGTAAGAGAGTAAGAGAATGCAATAGGCATAAGCATATGAGAATGCATGAACATGTGAGCATATGAAAGCATGCAAGTATTAATGTGCAAACACAAGTATGTATCTCACAAGTGATGAAATGCAAAGTGTAAAAATGTTTTGGGTATTTTTGCAAATTGATAAGTAGTAAAAACTTTTAGTAAAAAGTTAATGAATGGTAAAGTAAAAAAAGATGCATGAGGTAAATGGTAATTATTTAATGAAATGGTAAAGTAAAAAGATGCATGAGGTAAATGGTAATTATTTAATGAAATGGTAAAGTCAAAAATGTAAAAATGTTTAAGTTGTTTTTCTTTTAAGTAAAAAGTTAGTGTATGGTAAAGTAAAAAACAAGTGAGTGGTTAAAAGTTAAAAACACACTAACAAAATTAAATGCATCTCACACAAGATCAAACAACCCAATTCAAGAACAAAAATATGCACAAGAAAAAGGCCTAAAACCGAAACCACCACATGAACTAAACACCAATTTTTCATGCCAAAAATGCACTATCAACACATAAAATAATACACAAGATTAAGCCCTAAATTGTTATGCTATGTCACAAGACAACAATCAAACAAAACAAGTGTTTATTCACACTAAAAATCAAGAGAGACAAAAGGAAGCATAAACCCTAATTTTTGGGATTAAAACCTAGACTACTCATACTCACAATCAAGCACAAATCATGAAATATGCAAAACACAATGGAAACCTCATTTTTTCCCCTAGGCCGAAACCACTATGCATGGAAGATGGACTTTATTTAGCTTAAAAAAATGCAAACATGATGGAAAATGCAAAAGAACATGAGAATACACAAGAAAACTCCTTCAAGGCCAAGGACCCATCTCAAACACCCAAGGCTCCTAAGTCCTTGTCAAAATGTTTGAAATGGATCCTCAAAGCAAACAACAACAACAATCAAGAAGGAGTTGAGAGTAGAAGAGAGATTTACATGGTAAAAATGCAAGAAAATAGGGATCAAGGTTTACCTTAAGAATTTGCAAGGAGAGGTGAAGAAGAAAATCAAACAAAAACTAAGAACACTTGAAACTCTTCTTGAAGCTCACAAAAACTCTTGATCTTGAAAGATTATTGGTGAAAACTTGAAGATGATGCAAGATTAGAGGTGGATTTAGTGGAGGAATCAAGGAAAGGGAGGCTTTGATGGTGGAAGTTTAAAAAAATGGAGGAGTGGTAGTGAGGGAGGTATTTCGGCTGAAGAGAGGAGGAGAGGATGTGAGGAATGTGTGCTAGGTTAAGAAATGAGAGTGTGTGAGGAATAGCCCCAAAAATTTATGAGGTGGGGAAATGGGAAGTATTTATAGGGGTTTTTAGGTTTAAGGGTATTTTAGTCCTTTTATCTTTGATGGGCTCTAGGATTGGGTTTTAATTTTAAATGGATGGCTAGGATTATTAGTCACATGGATTAGGGGTATTTAGAAAACACAAGTGTGTGAGAGTGGGAGTGAGGGTGGCGCATGAATGAACAAAAAATGAGGAGAAGATTTGTGAACAAAAATCTAATTTTGGAATGGTGACTCTTGTAAGGTAGGGTTAGGGGTAATTTGGTGAGGGAATGTTACTAAAGAGGGAAGTTTGTATTTTTTGGTGAAGGGGTTAGTGTAAGTGGGTGAGATAATTTACCAAAATGGGCAAAAGGAAAATAAGATCAAATCTTATCTTAGGGAATAAGAAATGAGAAGTGTGTAGAAGATTTTTATGAGAGAGGAAGAGATATTTTCGTGCATAGGCTGAACATGGAGAGGGAAATTAGAAAAAAACTTGTTTTTGGTCTTTTGTCTTATTGAAGACACTTTCTCCTTTTGTTGTATTTTTGAAATTTGAATTTTGGTCATGCAAATAAAAATGCACCTATTGAAAATATGTTATATGTTTTGGGCACCATAGAATAACCTCCCCAATTATTCTGGACAACCAAAAATTGTCACTTAATAATTGGAGAAATTTTAATGGTCTTTTAGCATTTTTTTATGCAATAAAAATAGGGAAAATGCATTTTAATTATTTTAGACTAGGATATTTTCTCTAAAAATTGTACAAAAATTTCTTTGGGTAGAATAAAAATGTACCTTTTGTGTATGCATATTTTTGACGAGAAAATCATCCTGTCGTGAAAAATGACCAAAATGCCCTTTACCCTAAAAAACTCTAATTTGCTCAAAAAGTGTATTCCAACTCCAAAAATGATTTTAGAAACTTGGAAATGACTTTTAAAAACCTAAATGCAATGCATGATGCTCTTTGTTCTTCTACTTATTTATTTTTGGGGAAAATTAGGGTTTTGACCTAAGCCGGACAAAATTGGGGTATGACATGTATGTTGATGAAGAACTTTCCTTGTTTATGGTTTTGTGTGTTCTCTGGACACTGTTCCGGTTTTCCTCAACTGGTACTGTTTGGTTGATCCAAAATTGTGTGGCTAATTGTTTTTGAAAATAGACTTAAGGCCGGTCGTTTTGGCACTGGTTTCGTTCGATTCGTAGTTGTGTAGCTCAAGTTATGAGTCTCTAAAGTTAGGTCAAATTTCTGGAGTCAAACTGGGGGTAGGTTCAGTTTTTGCAGGTTTTGTGTGCTCAATTGAACTCCGTTTTGAGTGATTCTTATTTCATTGAAAAATAGACTTAATTCTCTACGAAATTGGCACTGATTTCACTGAATTTCATTAAGAAATGAGAAAGAAAATTTTGTAAATTGGCACTGATTTCCAATGAGTGGTCTTTTGTAAATTTTCGATGTCGTTTGCTATTTTAAATAATTCGCCAAAGTAGAGTATCTTTGTAGGAATCCAAAGACTTCGCGTGCGGGTGTTGTCAATGTTACCCAAAGTGTCAAAAATACTATTTTGGTCCCTATGCACTATTGGTCCTTCAAAGATGTTGTTTTAATCCTTATGGTGTCAGAATGATCCCCAAGGTGTCAAATTAGTCCCTAAGTGTTAAATTGATCCTCATGGTGCCAAACTAATCCCTATGGTGTCAAAATAGTCCCTAGGTGCTAAAATAATCCTTATGGTGACAAAATAGTCCCTATGTGTCTAAATGGTCCCCGAGGTGTCAAACTAGTCCTTAGGTACTAAAATGGTCCTTATGTAATGTTTTAGTCCAAATAATGGGACGTGGTGTAATTGTTGAGTTAAATGCTAGTTTCAATTTGTAAGTGAGATATAAAATGTTGAGGAGGCTTAGGCCTAAATTGTTGATGTGCCCTCAAGGCTTATGTTGTTGATGAACGAGTTGATTAATAATAATGGTGAGTTTATTAGTTGTTGTTGAAGTTGCTGGTTGGTATGTTATGTTGCATTGTCATGGCATCGCATAGGGTATGTGCATTGTTGTTGAGACTTCGGTCTGTAAATGTTGTTGAGACTCCGTCAGTAAATGTTGTTGAGACTCGAGTCGTAAATGTTGGTGTGCCCTCTAGGTAAATTGAGTTGTTGATGGATCCACATGCATATTGCATTTCATACATTACATGGATGCTCTGGTGATTGATTGGGTGTTCATGAATTAATGGTGTGTTTGGTGTAACAGTATTTGGTGTAACCGTATATGGGACGTAACTGTATATTTGACGTAGATGAATATTTGGCGTAACTGTAATTGGTGTAACTGCATTAATGATGTATTTGAATTGACTGTATTTCTGGTGTGCCTATTCTACTGTGTTTCCTGTTTTATTCATTATTATCTATGTATTGAGACTCACCTCTATCTGCGTCGTGTTGCCTCGTATGCCAAGAACTGCAGTGTGTGATGACTAAAGGTGTTTAGAGATCCTCCTTCTAGTGTGGTCGAGTCGGCTCTGATACGTAGCACCGGGGGGGAAATATTTAGTAGCTGTTATTTTATTATATTTTGAACTATTAGTATCTTCCACTGTTGTACTATTTTATACTCAGACTGGCTGGTGCTATGTATCATAAACTGGAGTTTTATTTTAACTACTATTTTGGAGTTATGTAAGGTGATTTGAAGAAATGTAGCACTCTCTTTGTGGTGCGTGGAAAAATATTATGTTTTTGGAAACTCTAATTTTAAATTGGCTAAATAGTAGTAAGTAGTAAGGGGGTGTTACAGATTGCCAAGCGACTTAATAAAAATGTTGCGCGTGCACGAGTGGACGAAAAATATTTGCATGGCAGGGTATGGTTGGATTTTGTGAAAGAACAACATTTGAAGAAATTAAGGGGATATTCTGAAGATGGAGATTAGGGACTCACCTCTTACAATTTTTGTTGATATTGTAAGGGCTTAATGTGTAGTCTCTATTTTGGCCTCAAAACAATTATTGTCATCTTTACTCTTTCTTTTGATTTTGCAAACTCTACACAAACATTTGCACTTAAGCTTTGTATTTAAACTCACTTTCTATTTATTAAGAATTTATCCAATCTCATCATCCAATGTGATATTATCAAGGTTTAGGGTTTATGCTTTAGGCAATGTAATATTTTGTACCTCCAATATGTGCCATTTATGTCATTTAAGCTTTGTCTTTAATATATATTAAAGCATTTCCCCCACCTTCCATAGAACCTCTTTAATATAAGTTAAAACATTGTCCCCACCTTCCATAGAAACTGAAGCATTAGCCCCGTCCATCGGATGAGTCATCCCACTAGTTATGTTATATATTGATGTTTGCATTTTAGTTCTTTCATGATAAACTCTTTCATATTCATCTTTAAAATTGGCCATCTAAAAGTGAATGCAAATTATAAATTCAGACATGGTTTATAATTAGAACTCAAGAACTAATATGGATAAGTGTTTAATAAAGGAAACTTTGTTATTTCATGCTAAAACCTAGACATAGGATAGCATAGTTCATAGGGTGATACTATTGGAGCTTAAAAATACAAGGGTGAACTTATTTAGGGCTTAGACATAAGACTTGTAACGAAACCCTGAAGATAAGTGTTGAAAAGCACAATTTCATTATAACAACATCCATTGTAGGAGCAATCATTGCAGGAGCAGTGATTGTAGGAGCATCACATATCTTTACTTAGCTTATTTATTTTCTATTATCTCATACATACTCTTATCTTACTTTTTATTTTATTACTTGTTTCTCACTAGTTAAACTACCATGTTAAACTTTAGAAATTAATCCAATCCCTGTGGGTACGATACTCTATTTCTACTATATTACTTGTTGAAAACTGTGTACAATTGCACACCCTTTTCCACTAACACTAACCGAATGAGCAACTAACTCAGTTGCATTAGCTAAACTAACAATAGACTCTAGGTAATACTAATTGGAGTAAACAACTAACTATGGTAATATAATTACAACAAGGTAAAAACAATTAAAATGAAGGGTATAACGCATGGAGAAATCACAGAGCCAATTTTTGTTTTTTCCACTCAAAAAACCACGACACCTAGCCATAACCTCAAGACCTTTGATGGAACCATCGGAATTCAAGCGAAACCACCATCGATTAGGGGGAACCACTAAACAAGATTAGAGGTTTTGGCTAATAACAAGCCAAGGAAAACGAGGCCGAGAGAAAGTACCATCATGGACGCCTTAGTTTCTCCAAGACCAAAGAAAATGACAAGTTAAAGCGCACAAGGAAAACCAATCCACAAACCCTTGTTAGTGTTTTAGAAAAAAGTGGTGAAAATAGTTTTGAAAATTGAGAATATTATTGCTCCATGGTCACCGGAAAAATCTTCCTCCGACCCAGGTTCACCCATGTCCTCGCCAGAGAGGAACTCAACGTCACTGTAACCACCGTAGGATCCCCTCTGTCACCTTCTGAGGCTTCAACAGAATCACTAATCGAAGGGGAACCTGAAGCATTAACTTGATTCCTCATATTCCATTGGTATGGTGCAAACCAATCCTCCACTACTTTGATTACAAAGATGTCACCATTTATCTTTGTAACACCCCCTTCTATTATTTATTATTTTACTAACTAGAAATCAGAGATTTCAAAAATATCTTTCCACGCACCTCAAGAGAGTGCTACATTTCGTCAAACCTCACAAAAATAAAATTTAAAACTCAACGCATCGAGTGCGTGGATATATATAACATATCCAAATGGGGTAAACCCTCAAACCTGTTTAAAGTTTACAATAATCCGAAAGAATAGTTTTACAGCACAGCGGAATAAAACTTAGTTTACATATTCAGTACATAATCCAAATCAGTCTAACACATAAAATAAAATGGCAATACTACAATCCCCGTCCCTGGTGTTACTAATCAGAGCTAACACAGACGCCCCAAAAGGCTTGAACACCTTCACTCAGTATCACCTGGCGTTGCCACGAGAGCAGGCAACATCAAAATTGCTAGGGTGAGTCTCTTTACATAAATAATAACAAGTAAGATAAACATTATATTCGGAAAACATCTAGCAACAACAATCTATAGTAGTCAAGGCATTTACCATTCAATTAAAATACCAACAAGCCACCACAAAGAATTAATTAAGCATCAAACGAGACTTCAAAAATGCATGGTTATATGCATGTGTGCAATATGCATGTGGATCCATAACCACCTCAAAAACCCCGTCGGGTAACCACCAACTGTTGGCCGAAGCCACCCACCACAATTTGGCCGAAGCCACCCACCGCGTAATGCATATGATTTATGTGACACTATGACAATGCATCACAACGCAATAAGCACATCACATCAATTATTAACCACCACGTTATCAATTATCAACCACCACGTTATCAATTATTAACCACCACGTTATCAATTATTAACCACCACCTCATCATTTATTAACCACCACCTTATCAATGATTAACCACCTCTTGATCATTTATTAACCACCACTTGATCAATTATCGCCCACCACATCAATTATTATATTAAATCTCACCTAAGGACCATTTAGACCCACCAAAGGTTACTCTAGTACTTAGAGGTCATTTTGACACATTATTAATTAATTTAGCACTTTGGGACTTATGTGGACGTATTGGGATTATTTGAACACTAAGGGATTATTTTGTCACGCCAAGGATTAATTTAATTCTTAGGGACTAATTTGTCACACCAAGGATTAAATTAATTCTTGGGACTAAACCATCACTTAGACACATTTTGGACACTTAGGCGCGAGGGCAGCCACTTTGGCGCCCACTAGCGCAACACACACACACACACGGCCTGACACACACTCACAGCGCCAAGTTTCTAGGAAGCGGCGCGCCTTTGCGCGTGCCACTTCCCGCAAAGACACACACACACCGGGCGCCAAGTTCCAAAGAATCGGCGCCTTCATCGCACTCCACGCACGCACAAACTATTTGTCACGCACACGGCACGCACCCTGGCGCCAATTTGCCTAGCAAATGGCGCCCTGTCTTCCCAGCAACACACGCCGTGCCCAACCACATGGACCAAGCGCCTAAATTCCCAGAAACTGGCGCCACCCCTGCGCAAGCACACCTAGCCAGCCCAGTACAGCACCCTTGGCGCCATTTTGCCTAGCAAATGGCGCCCTCTCCTTGGCAGCCTAGCCAAACCGAACCAACCCACAAAAACAGCAACCCAAGGCGCCACTTTCCTTTGGATTTGGCGCCCCTCACCTTAAAACACTTAACCAAAACACATTTTCATCCCACAATTAAATTCTCAACTCATTAACACCCAATTAAACAATTACTCAACATCCTTTCATTCACTCAATCTCATAAATCCTCATATTGGAACATTTAAACAAACACTTGACATGCATAAACAACAACACATTCATTTCCAACATTAAGCATCATGGTACATCACATTCAACATCAAATACAACTACAACAACAATCTCATATTAACACACAATCCACACAATCAAATCATGCTAGCTATGTTCCTACACAACACATATCATACCAATTATTATAGACATAATGAGAATCCCCTAACCTTACGAGCTACCGAGACGTTCCGAAACTCACGACCCGAACTTCACGAACTCGCTCCTAACCCGTCCAACCGCTTCAAAACCGAAAACCAAGCTACTCAAATACTCCCAAAACAGAATTCCAGCAGCTCCTAATTTGAGTTCGACGTGCACGGCAGGTAACTCAAACTCATACACTTTGCCTAGGTTTGAGAGTCCTTATTGTTGAATCCTCGTACAATAATTGAAAAGTTAACATAGGAGCATTTAGCACTTACGACAAGTGAGAATTGATATGAAGTGGAGTTATTGGTTTGACAAGAAATATGAATAGGTTGATATAATATAACTATTCATCGTAGGCGTGTGGGATGCATATTCAAAGGAAGTGAAATGGAATTGCTTGGAATCAAACTCAATACATCTTAATAATAATTAGCTCAATACCTGGACAATATGAAGAAGCTGTCGCTAGACTCACGAAGGCAAAATGACAACCACGTCAATAGTGGTTTTCGTTGGTATTGTCAAGCGGTGGTTTGGTACTGGTTGAAGCGAAATATTGCTGTAAGGAGCTGTCATGGTTCCATTCACGCAAGCAAGGTTCGGAACGGTCGAGAATGGCGGAACACCTTTTGTTTGGGTTAGTGGGGCGTAGTCGGAATCGACGAAAGGAGTCCACGATCGGTGGAACCAAGGCAAGAATTGAAATCGCCAATTCCGGGTGGGAGTGCGAGTTTGGGGTTGGTCGTGGAGGAGGAGGAGAAGAGCGCGGAAGGAGGAGAACGCGCGCGGAGGTTTCGTTTCTTCGTTCCTCTCTGTTGCGAAGATTCGCAGGAAGAAGAAGAAAGGAATGGGCGGGTTCGGTCCATTGAAATTTGGAAAAGCAGGGTGTAAGCATCAAGGAGGGGTTGTATGCGAGTAAAAGAGTAGAATTTCACCTCCAAATCATTTTAAAACCCCCAATTTCACTACAACTCTTATTTTAATACCTCAATAGCTTGAAATAATGTTCTAAGGAATTAATATCTCAAACACTAATATTTTATAAAAACAAAATAAATAAGTATAAATATGAATAACACTCATATATCACAAATAGCTTATAAAAATACATTTAAATATAAAAATATATTTATTCAACTAATTTAATGGCTCAACCACACAATAAATCAAAATAGTGTAATCTTATCAAATCAACTCCAAATAATTTCTAATAAAATTTGGGGCGTTACAATTCTCCCCCACTTAGAATATTTTCGTCCTCGAAAATCTAACTATCATGGACATTTAAACTTAAACACTCACCACCAACAAACAATAGATTTCTAGTAAAGCATCCTAAATGAAACGCTAACTTCTAAATGTAACCATCACTCCTCCGTTGGCTCCGAACACGCCAGGACAAACACTCTCCCGATATACTTCTCCTTCTTCGGCTTTGGATACTTGGTACTAATGTGCCCCAATTCCCCACAGTTGTAGCAGACCACACCCTTCTTCTCACACCTAGCAGCTACATGACCTTCCTTACCACACTTGAAACACTTGTTGACCATGCAATCTGAACTCTTATGCCCCGGCTTACCCCACTTGTGACACACCATCCCCGCAGTAACGTCTCCCCCACTTGGCTTCTTGCCCGAACTCTCCTCTCCTTCACTATTTTATACGAACGATTGCTACCCTCCTCGAAAATCTACGCTAAACTCATGAAATCAACATCCACTCTTCTTATCTCCTCTAACCGTTATCATCCAAGTCCTATCGTACACACAACAGATCAAACACCCTTCCCTACATTCTTACTCCCCAATTAGGTACTCTAACCTGTAGGTTGTCAAAATCCTACCCTACTACCCAACACAAGAGACAACAACAATTATGGCCAAAGGCCCAACAACCCTAACAACCGTAATTAACACGACAATACCAATCTCAACAATTTATCATATATCTAACATCATAATTCAGCCACCATTACTAATAATCCTACGCCGAGCTTTATAAAACAGCATTTTCAGAAAGTTTGCAAAGTATGTATTGCTTTACCGGTCCCCATGGTTCCCAACCTAAGACATTGATTCTGACACCATTCCTACTCCTAGGTTGTATAACAATCATGCTTTCATTCTAAGCACAAAACCTTAAGCAAGTAAAACTCATCATGACCAATTACCAAAACCATTTATAATCATCACATACTTTTGCATTTCATCAAACGCCAAACAAGCATAACCAATCATGCAACTAATTCACACACACAATCCCAAAAAGATTAAACATATAGGCATATTCTGCGGTTTCCTCTATTCCTAGGGATTGGCTAGCATGCAATTTTTACAACTTCCCTAGAAAATATCACGGGTACATAATTCTACCAAATTGAATTGAATTCATATCACAAATAATACAACCAACACATGTTTTATCATACAATTGTTTTGGTACAAGTCTTGATATTAGTTTAAACAACGAAATTAAATACTCTCGTCAATTCTTAGCAAGGAAAACTAATCAAGTAATAGAAGTGCACAGAAGTCTCATGTCACAGTTTTCGCCATTAGATTTATAAGCCTCGTAAAACAATGTCCAATAAGTGGCAAACGATACTAATATCAACAACAAAGACCACAGTTAAATCATAAATCGAACAAATGTCCACATTCGTAATTCACACTCAGAAGGTACTTTAAAATTAGCTATGTTTGTTTCTAAAACCTTGACCGTCATTTTTGAACTCACCTCCCCATATCATAAAAATTCTATCTTATCTAACCTTGCAATTAGTGTAAAACTCCATCATTTTCAAACAACATCAAATTATAGCTTAATCGATCCAAAGACCTAAGTCATGACACTTTTTGAAATAAGAATCAGAAACCAACTCGGAAACAGAATTCAACACTAACCCTTACATTACGTTCATTCTCCAATAGCATAAAATTTTCCAAATACCGTTTCCTTTTAAAATCATAAAACTCATCGTTTTGTCAAAAAGGGAAATTACATGCAAACTTCAACTTTACTATCACTCAAGCATGCAACCTCATAAACAACTACTTATTAGTTCAAAATTTGATTTCCAACATAACCGTAAGGTAAGAGAAGTTAATCATTTAGTCTTTTGTGAATCACACTATGCTCACGAAACAAGTCAAATTAAAACATTAAAAATGTCAAAACTTCAAGTTATGCAACCTTACTTGAAAAATTGAAAATTTAGCATTGCGCAACATTTCGTTCTAGCATACTATCTTGGAAACAATTTAGTACTAGTCAACTCAAATCCCGACACATCACAACAACAATCAACCTATAACAAAAATGTCAATCAAGCACAACAATATTCAACAAATAATCCCGCAATTATTGTCTAGTGTATAATTTACCAAGATTTAGGTCGCATAAGTGGTACTCTCTATGTTCTAATAAGCTACTCAAGCAATCAATCAAATTAAAATTAGTGCATGCATCCGAAGTTAATAGTAACTATGAGTTATTGTCGCCTCTTTCATTGGGGATGAGTGATTGGGGTGATCGATCCCCTCCTACTCATGCGACCAACTAATTAAGGTCACAAAAACTACTTTCTTTCAAATTTATATCTACTACATTAAAAGACTTTTACTTGTGATCCGAGTGCGCGAAGGCGTCGTCACGACTTTCACTCCTTTGACGTCGTTAGAACTCTTTTAATCACACATCTTAATGATCGCAGACAATGATCCACGAGCAGACAAAATCAATGGTATAACCACCGCCATACGTTCGATCACATATACTTCAATAATACAATATAATTTTCAATCGTAATCTAACAATTAAGTCACAAGGTACGTCAATGAATGAACAAACCAACAAAATTAATAAAGAATAAACAAAGAACATAATTATGATTTAGAACGAGTACTAAGACTCGAGGGTTAACAGACTCGACAACTTGGCGGACGGACCGAACTGCTCTGATACCACTAATGTAACACCCCTTCTATTATTTATTATTTTACTAACTAGAAATCAGAGATTTCAAAAATATCTTTCCACGCACCTCAAGAGAGTGCTACATTTCATCAAACCTCACAAAAATAAAATTTAAAACTCAACGATCGAAAGCGTGGATATATATAACATATCCAAATGGGGTAAACCCTCAAACCTGTTTAAAGTTTACAATAATCCGAAAGAATAGTTTTACAGCACAGCGGAATAAAACTTAGTTTACATATTCAGTACATAATCCAAATCAGTCTAACACATAAAATAAAATGGCAATACTACTGATCCCGCCCCCGGTGTTACTAATCGAGTCGACACGACGCCCAAAAGGCTTGAACACCTTCACTCAGTATCACCTGGCGTTGCCACGAGAGCAGGCAACATAAAAATTGCTACGGTGAGTCTCTTTACATAAATAATAACAAGTAAGATAAGCATTATATTCGGAAAACATCTAGCAACAACAATCTATAGTAGTCAAGGCATTTACCATTCAATTAAAATACCAACAAGCCACCACAAAGAATTAATTAAGCATCAAACGAGACTTCAAGAATGCATGGTTATATGCATGTGTGCAATATGCATGTGGATCCATAACCACCTCAAAAACCCCGTCGGGTAACCACCAAATTGTTGGCGAAGCCACCCACCACAATTTGGCGAAGCCACCCGCGCGTAATGCATATGATTTATGTGACACTATGACAATGCATAACAACGCAATAAGCACATCACATCAATTATTAACCACCACGTTATCAATTATTAACCACCACGTTATCAATTATTAACCACCACCTAATCATTTATTAACCACCACCTTATCAATGATTAACCACCTCTTGATCATTTATTAACCACCACTTGATCAATTATCGCCCACCACATCAATTATTATATTAAATCTCACCTAAGGACCATTTAGACCCACCAAAGGTTACTCTAGTACTTAAAGGTCATTTTGACACATTATTAATTAATTTAGCACTTTGGGACTTATGTGGACGTATTGGGATTATTTGAACACTAAGGGATTATTTTGTCACGCCAAGGATTAATTTAATTCTTAGGGACTAATTTGTCACACCAAGGATTAAATTAATTCTTAGGGACTAAACCATCACTTAGACACATTTTGGACACTTAGGCGCCAAGGGGCAGCCACTTTGGCGCCCACTAGCGCAACGCACACACACACACGGCTGACACACACACTCACAGCGCCAAGTTTCTAGGAAACTGGCGCCCCCCCTTTGCCGTGCCACTTCCCTGCAGCACACACACACTGGGCGCCAAGTTCCCAGCAACTGGCGCCCTTCACTGCACCCACGCACGCACAAACTATTTGTCACGCACACGCACGCACCCTGGCGCCAATTTGCCTAGCAAATGGCGCCCGTCTTCCCAAAGAACACACGCCGTGCCCAACCACATGGACCAAGCGCCTAAATTCCCGTAAATCGGCGCGCCACCTCGCAAGCAAGCACACCTAGCTTGCCCAAGATAAGCACCCTTGGCGCCATTTTGCCTAGCAAATGGCGCCCTCTCCTTGGCAGCCTAGCCAAACCGAACCAACCCACAAAAACAGCAACCCAAGGCGCCACTTTCCTTTGGATTTGGCGCCCCTCACCTTAAAACACTTAACCAAAACACATTTTCATCCCACAATTAAATTCTCAACTCATTAACACCCAATTAAACAATTACTCAACATCCTTTCATTCACTCAATCTCATAAATCCTCATATTGGAACATTTAAACAAACACTTGACATGCATAAACAACAACACATTCATTTCCAACATTAAGCATCATGGTACATCACATTCAACATCAAATACAACTACAACAACAATCTCATATTAACACACAATCCACACAATCAAATCATGCTAGCTATGTTCCTACACAACACATATCATACCAATTATTATAGACATAATGAGAATCCCCTAACCTTACGAGCTACCGAGACGCGTCCAAACTCACGACCGAACTTCACGAACTCGCTCCTAACCCGCCCAACCGCTTCAAAACCGAAAACCAAGCTACTCAAATACTCCCAAAACAGAATTCCAAAGCAGCTCTAATTTGAGTTCGACGCGTGCACGCGCAGTAACTCAAACTCATACACTTTGCCTAGGTTTGAGAGTCCTTATTGTTGAATCCTCGCACAATAATTGAAAAGTTAACATAGGAGCATTTAGCACTTACGACAAGTGAGAATTGATATGAAGTGGAGTTATTGGTTTGACAAGAAATATGAATAGAGTTGATATAATATAACTATTCATCAGTAGCCGTGGGATGCATATTCAAAGGAAGTGAAATGGAATTGCTTGGAATCAAACTCAATACATCTTAATAATAATTAGCTCAATACGGACAATATGAAGAAGTCGCCGCTAGACTCACGAAGGCAAAATGACAACCACGTCAATAGTGGTTTTCGTTGGTATTGTCAAGCGGTGGTTTTAGTGCTTGGTTGAAGCGAAATATTGCCGTAAGGAGTCGCTGTCATGGTTCCATTCACGCAAGCAAGGTTCGAACGGTCGAGAATGGCGGAACACCTTTTGTTTGGGTTAGTGGGGCGTAGTCGGAATCGACGAAAGGAGTCCACGATCGGTGGAACCAAGGCAAGAATTGAAATCAGCGGCCAATTCCGAGTGGGAGTGCAGAGTTTGGGGTTCGGTCGTGGAGGGAGGAGGAGAACGCGCGGAAGGGAGGAGAACGCGCGGAGGGTTTCGTTTCTTCGTTCCTTCTCTGTTGCAGCATTCGCAGGGAAGAAGAAGAAAGGAATGGGCCGGGTTCGGTCCATTGGGCTGGAAAACAGGGGGTGTAAGCATCAAGGGAGGGGTTGTATGCGAGTAAAAGAGTAGAATTTCACCTCCAAATCATTTTAAAACCCCCAATTTCACTACAACTCTTATTTTAATACCTCAATAGCTTGAAATAATGTTCTAAGGAATTAATATCTCAAACACTAATATTTTATAAAAACAAAATAAATAAGTATAAATATGAATAACACTCATATATCACAAATAGCTTATAAAAATACATTTAAATATAAAAATATATTTATTCAACTAATTTAATGGCTCAACCACACAATAAATCAAAATAGTGTAATCTTATCAAATCAACTCCAAATAATTTCTAATAAAATTTGGGGCGTTACAACTCTCCCCCACTTAGAATATTTTCGTCCTCGAAAATCTAACTATCATGGACATTTAAACTTAAACATTCACCACCAACAAACAATAGATTTCTATAAAGCATCCTAAATGAAACGCTAACTTCTAAATGTAACCATCACTCCTCCGTTGGCTCCGAACACGCCAGGACAAACACTCTCCCGATATACTTCTCCTTCTTCGGCTTTGGATACTTGGTACTAATGTGCCCCAATTCCCCACAGTTGTAGCAGACCACACCCTTCTTCTCACACCTAGCAGCTACATGACCTTCCTTACCACACTTGAAACACTTGTTGACCATGCAATCTGAACTCTTATGCCCCCGCTTACCCCACTTGTGACACACCATCCCCGCGAAGAACGTCTCCCCACTTGGCTTCTTGCCCGAACTCTCCTCTCCTTCACTATTTTATACGAACGATTGCTACCCTCCTCGAAAATCTACGCTAAACTCATGAAATCAACATCCACTCTTCTTACACTACTAGAAAAAAGGTTTTTTATATCGGTTAAAAAAGGCTTTTCATATCGGTTCCGTAACCGATATAGATAAAGGGGATATTAAAAATAGACACTTTCTATATCGGTTAAAGAACCGATATGAAAAAATGTTTTTATATCGGTTCCCGAGAGAACCGTTATGGAAAGTCGCATTTTTAAACCTATAAAACGCTTTTTTTATATCGGTTTCTTAGTTGAACCGATATGGAAAATCACTTTTATATCGGTTATTTAAAGGAACCGATATGAAAAAAGTCTTTTTTAAAAAAAAAAATAAAAATTCCTCAATTGGATATACAAAGAAACAACAAAATCTCAACAAATACAATATTTATATAAAAATACAAAGATCTCAAATCGAGTATATGAAAAGTCTTTTTTTTTTTAAAAAAATAAAAATTCCTCAATTGGATATATTGCAAACAACAAAATCTCAACAAATACAATATTTATATAAAAATACAAAGATCTCAAATCGGAGTGATTGCAACGGTAAAAATGTTGGCTACAGAACTATCGAAATGTCAAAATTTCATGACATTATATTGTAATTGAAAACCATTATGCCTATTCTCGTATCTTCGGACTCCAACCCAACGAGCATAATCAACCCAATTGCTCAAAAATATACGCCGCGAGTCAAATAATGAGGACTGGAAAAAAAAATGTGATTTTGTAAATTATAGACATATCAAGCTAAACGGAAGATCTTACAATAGTGAACCCAAGAAAGTGTTTCCGGTTCTAATAAAGAAAGCGCATTGCACTTAGCATGAGCTTGTCTTTGGTGCAACAAAGGTTCTAAAATCCGTTGTTCAATAACTCCGGCTAGAACTTGGTACTGTAGAGAATAACACAAGTTTTCCTTTAGACTCTTCTCGATGCATGCAAGAAAGAATTTGTTACCGTAAATGATGCATTATTAAGATTGCCAAAAACAATTAATCTTGACGCGTTTTGAGAAAGTTGCCTTTAGTTTAGAGATTATCTAGGTCATGGAATTCAGGAGTGTATGGATCAATCATTGGTTAGAGGACAAGAAATGCTCCTCCATTCAATCCAAGAGAATCATCTCATTTTACTAGTTTTTCTTTCGATTATGAAAACGTTTACCTTAAGTTGCTAGATACGACCATGTAAACTCCATAGGCAACACTCGTTGATAATATTGGTATGTCCTCACCTCATCAATGAAAGATTTATCAACGACTTTTCGTGCATTGATCAATGCGTTTGTTACACCAAGCACTCAACTGAAAAGGCAATCCGCATACCACCCCATTGATGCATATACTAAAATTCTAAAATCATAAACCAAGCACATGGCGAGAATGCGAGATAGATCCCGAGATAGTGAATTGATCTTAAGTTGAACATTTTGTTCACAAAAAGATATGCTAAAAATAACTTTTTACCTATAAGGAAACTCAGATACCAAGATGCCTCATGTAGACAATGTGTTCCAGGAACAAGTATCACTTTACCTCAAAAGAGGGTTCTCTAAAGATTTAAAGATCTTAAAGATAATTCAGTCCAAAACTATAAGCTAAACTATGTATCTCTAGGCATGTAAGACGTTAAATTACAGTGATGCACGGTGCCAAGCCGCAAATAACTTTGCTCCATTCATTGCATAAGAGATGATTATGTTAATATTTAAAGACAATTCATATATATTATAAAATAAACTGTTTGATTTCTTAGGATCCAACACATACCACTATAGCACCTATTCTCTCTGTATAAGTGAATACGAGGTTCCCGCCAATGCCACTGTTGAGTGTTGATAAAGTTAAACACAAACATCCAAAAAAGTGAATAAAAGAAGAAAGAGTGATTAAAGATGTGCTAACTCGAAAAGCATTTTCGGAGATGGCATAGAAGAACTTAGCAATAAGTCCAAAGAAGAACGGCAAGGTGTGGTCGGAGAGAAACGATGGGGAGCAGGAAGCCACACAAGCATAAAATCGCTACAATGGCCATAAAATCTGCGCTTACTAAAGTTTTCTTTGCGCTTCTCCAACTCTCGCAGCGAAATCGAAATGCAAATGCGGTGTTCATTACAAAGGAGGGCATGATCCCTGGTTTCACATGGGTTACACCTCACCTACACTCTCCACAATCTCGATCAACATCATTCCAACACTATCAATAACATGATCCATTCCACAGTACATATATATTAGAAAACAGACTTGAGTATATCAAACTATGTTACTCATTTTTGCAAGCAATGTTAAGAAGTGATGTCCCTGCATGAAATTTGAGCATGAAATTTGAGCATAACAAGCACTTCAAGCCTCGAGCTAAGCAATAAAAGCAAAATAACAATTCTTGTTTCAAGCGGAATAATCAAGATAGCACACTAACTAAGGTGTATTAGCTCCAAGACTCCAACCATTCAATCGGGATAACTTCATAATAATCTAGGTGTACAACCAAGTATGTATCTTTGATTCTTTGTAGTATATATCATGCTCATTGTAAACATAAACATACACATGATGACTATAAGAGAATCAACAATGTTGAAGTAAAATACGCAACTCCTATGTAAAAAAACCAGTAGATTTTGGGTAGGAAAAACAAAGAAATACACACATTGTTTTAAATCAAAGATTTAAGATATTAATAAAAAACATATTATTGGAAATATGAAAAAATAACGGCAAAGCTTATGTGCATCACACTCAAATCAAAGAAAAGGAACAACAAAACCAAGACTAATATAAGTAGATCAAATTCTATTACCAGAGTGAAATAAAAACAAATAACAATACTCTTAATAAAATTCTACCAGAGAGTAAAACAAAGACAAATACTCAAAGAGTACAAATCCCCATCACAAATCTAGTAAATTCCCTAACCAAGAACAGAAAGAATAATGTAAAAGACGGTCATATCAAAAACAAATGAATCCCCAACTCAAAACCCATACAATGAATTCTGAAAAACCCACCATAGAAGCAAAGCAAAGATCAACCAACAACATAACAAATTTATCAAAATGAGTAAAACCACTAATTACATCTCAAAACCAAAAACAAACAAAAAGGAAACGCCAAACAAGAATAATTAACAAGGAAAGCAAATACGGAAGAAACAAGGAATCACAAATCAATTCTATTACAATAACACAAGATTTACGCAGGGAAATAAAGGAAAATCATCAAATTAGACAAATACCGTGATGATGGAAAATCTAGATAGAAAGCTGGAGAGAGTATCCGGATCTGCGAATCACTCTACTCCTCGAGACTTGAAGAAGACGAAGAAACACCACAAATTCCAAAAGAGGAAAGAGAAAAGTAAACTAGAGAGAGAAAGAGAGAAGTGAATTCATTACGTAATGCTTTTGCAAACAATAACATACCCTCCAAACTTCATGACCAAATATACGAGGAAACAATGGAGTTCGCTCCTTACATCAATGCATCCATCATGCATTACCTAAAACCGATACAAGAAAGAGGGCACGCTTTGAACGCCCACGACAACCTCAAGAAACCCTAACCAAGAAAACCAAGAAAACTAAGAAAATTATTGTTGTTGCTTTGCAACGACGTGAGTTTAATACCTCACAGAGAAGAAAACGAAGAAAACCTCAAGAAACCCTAACCAAGAAAACCAAGAAAACCATTACGCGAGAAGTTAAATACCTCACGAGAAGAAAACCCAAATGACGCGCAGAGCAGATGGAACGATGGCTTCGCGTGGAACGAGCCTTTCTCTCCTCTTCTCGCACGTTTCTCTCTTCTCGCAGTAGCAGATGGAACGAGCATTTCTCTCTTCGCGTCCTTTCTCTCTTCGCGTAGCCTTTCTCTCTTCCGTGGGTGTTATGCGCGCAAGGAAATTTTAGAAGGGTTTTTATCTATCCATATCGGTTAGCTACTCAACCGATATGAATAATGTAATAAAAATTGCAATTTTTATCTATCCATATCGGTTAGCTACTCAACCGATATGAATAATGTAATCAAAATTGCAAAAATGCCACCGTCTCCTTTTCCATATCTGTTAGTGGTTTAACCGATATAAATTGCTGATGTAAAATCCGTTTTTTCCACTAGTGTTATCTCCTCTAACCGTTATCATCCAAGTCCTATCGTACACACAACAGATCAAACACCCTTCCCTACATTCTTACTCCCCAATTAGGTACTCTAACCTGTAGGTTGTCAAAATCCTACCCTACTACCCAACACAAGAGACAACAACAATTATGGCCAAAGGCCCAACAACCCTAACAACCGTAATTAACACGACAATACCAATCTCAACAATTTATCATATATCTAACATCATAATTCAGCCACCATTACTAATAATCCTACGCCGAGCTTTATAAAACAGCATTTTCAGAAAGTTTGCAAAGTATGTATAGCTTTACCGGTCCCCATGGTTCCCAACCTAAGACATTGATTCTGACACCATTCCTACTCCTAGGTTGTATAACAATCATGCTTTCATTCTAAGCACAAAACCTTAAGCAAGTAAAACTCATCATGACCAATTACCAAAACCATTTATAATCATCACATACTTTTGCATTTCATCAAACGCCAAACAAGCATAACCAATCATGCAACTAATTCACACACACAATCCCAAAAAGATTAAACATATAGGCATATTCTGCGGTTTCCTCTATTCCTAGGGATTGGCTAGCATGCAATTTTTACAACTTCCCTAGAAAATATCACGGGTACATAATTCTACCAAATTGAATTGAATTCATATCACAAATAATACAACCAACACATGTTTTATCATACAATTGTTTTGGTACAAGTCTTGATATTAGTTTAAACAACTAAATTAAAATACTCTCAATTCTTAGCAAGGAAAACTAATCAAGTAATAGAAGTGCACTGAAGTCTCATGTCACAGTTTTCGCCATTAGATTTATAAGCCTCGTAAAACAATGTCCAATAAGTGGCAAACAATACTAATATCAACAACAAAGACCACAGTTAAATCATAAATCGAACAAATGTCCACATTCGTAATTCACACTCAGAAGGTACTTTAAAATTAGCTATGTTTGTTTCTAAAACCTTGACCGTCATTTTTGAACTCACCTCCCCATATCATAAAAATTCTATCTTATCTAACCTTGCAATTAGTGTAAAACTCCATCATTTTCAAACAACATCAAATTATAGCTTAATCGATCCAAAGACCTAAGTCATGACACTTTTTGAAATAAGAATCAGAAACCAACTCGGAAACAGAATTCAACACTAACCCTTACATTACGTTCATTCTCCAATAGCATAAAATTTTCCAAATACCGTTTCCTTTTAAAATCATAAAACTCATCGTTTTGTCAAAAAGAGAAACTACATGCAAACTTCAACTTTACTATCACTCAAGCATGCAACCTCATAAACAACTACTTATTAGTTCAAAATTTGATTTCCAACATAACCCAGAAGGTAAGAGAAGTTAATCATTTAGTCTTTGACGAATCACACTATGCTCACGAAACAAGTCAAATTAAAACATTAAAAATGTCAAAACTTCAAGTTATGCAACCTTACTTGAAAAATTGAAAATTTAGCATTGCGCAACATTTCGTTCTAGCATACTATCTTGGAAACAATTTAGTACTAGTCAACTCAAATCCCGACACATCACAACAACAATCAACCTATAACAAAAATGTCAATCAAGCAAAACAATATTCAACAAATAATCCTGCAATTATTGTCTAGTGTATAATTTACCAAGATTTAGGTCGCATAAGGGTACTCTCTATGTTCTAATAAGCTACTCAAGCAATCAATCAAATTAAAATTAGTGCATGCATCCGAAGTTAATAGTAACTATGAGTTATTGTCGCCTCTTTCATTGGGGATGAGTGATTGGGGTGATCAGTCCCTCCTACTCATGCAGCCAACTAATTAAGGTCACAAAAACTACTTTCTTTCAAATTTATATCTACTACATTAAAAGACTTTAACGCGATCCCGAGCTGCGGCGTCGTCCACGACTTTCACTCCTTTGACGTCGTTAGAACTCTTTTAATCACACATCTTAATGATACAGACAACAGTCACGAACAGACAAAATCAATGGTATAACCACCAGTTACACAGTTCAGTCACATATACTTCAATAATACAATATAATTTTCAATCATAATCTAACAATTAAGTCACAAGGTACGTCAATGAATGAACAAACCAACAAAATTAACAGTAATAAACAGCAACATAATTATGATTTAGAACGAGTACCAAGACTCGAGGGTTAACAGACTCGACAACTTGGCCGGACGGACCGAACTGCTCTGATACCACTAATGTAACACCCCCTTCTATTATTTATTATTTTACTAACTAGAAATCAGAGATTTCAAAAATATCTTTCCACGCACCTCAAGAGAGTGCTACATTTAAATCACAAACCTCACAAAAATAAAATTTAAAACTCAACGCATCGAGTGCGTGGATATATATAACATATCCAAATGGGGTAAACCCCTCAAACTGTTTAAAGTTTACAATAATCCGAAAGAATAGTTTTACAAAGACAAATGGAATAAAACTTAGTTTACATATTCGATTACATAATCCAAATCATCTAACACATAAAATAAAATGGCAATACTACAATCCCGCCCCCGGTGTTACTAATCAGAGCTGACACAGACGCCCCAAAAGGCTTGAACACCTTCACTCAGTATCACCTGGCGTTGCCACGAGAGCAGGCAACATAAAAATTGCTACGGTGAGTCTCTTTACATAAATAATAACAAGTAAGATAAGCATTATATTCGGAAAACATCTAGCAACAACAATCTATAGTAGTCAAGGCATTTACCATTCAATTAAAATACCAACAAGCCACCACAAAGAATTAATTAAGCATCAAACGAGACTTCAAGAATGCATGGTTATATGCATGTGTGCAATATGCATGTGGATCCATAACCACCTCAAAAACCCCGTCGGGTAACCACCAACTGTTGGCCGAAGCCACCCACCACAATTTGGCCGAAGCCACCCACCGCGTAATGCATATGATTTATGTGACACTATGACAATGCATCACAACGCAATAAGCACATCACATCAATTATTAACCACCACGTTATCAATTATCAACCACCACGTTATCAATTATTAACCACCACATTATCAATTATTAACCACCACCTCATCATTTATTAACCACCACCTTATCAATGATTAACCACCTCTTGATCATTTATTAACCACCACTTGATCAATTATCGCCCACCACATCAATTATTATATTAAATCTCACCTAAGGACCATTTAGACCCACCAAAGGTTACTCTAGTACTTAAAGGTCATTTTGACACATTATTAATTAATTTAGCACTTTGGGACTTATGTGGACGTATTGGGATTATTTGAACACTAAGGGATTATTTTGTCACGCCAATGATTAATTTAATTCTTAGGGACTAATTTGTCACACCAAGGATTAAATTAATTCTTAGGGACTAAACCATCACTTAGACACATTTTGGACACTTAGGCGCCAAGGGGCAGCCACTTTGGCGCCCCACTAGCGCAACACACACACACACACACACGGCACAACACACACTCACAGGCGCCAAGTTTCTAGGAAACTGGCGCGCCCCTGCAGTGCCACTTCCGCAAAGACACACACACCGGGCGCAAGTTCCCAAAGAGCGGTGCCCTTCATCGCACTCCACGCACGCACAAACTATTTGTCACGCACACGCAAGACGCACCTCGGGCGCCAATTTGCCTAGCAAATGGCGCCCTGTCTTCCCAGCAACACACGCCGTGCCCAACCACATGGACCAAGCGCCTAAATTCCCAGAAACTGGCGCCACCCCTGCGCAAGCACACCTAGCTTGACCCAAGATAAACACTCTGGCGCCATTTTGCCTAGCAAATGGCGCCCCCTCCTTGGCAGCCTAGCCAAACCGAACCAACCCACAAAAATAGCAACCCAAGGCGCCACTTTCCTTAGGATTTGGCGCCCCTCACCTTAAAACACTTAACCAAAACACCAAAACACATTTTCATCCCACAATTAAATTCTCAACTCATTAACACCCAATTAAACAATTACTCAACATCCTTTCATTCACTCAATCTCATAAATCCTCATATTGGAACATTTAAACAAACACTTGACATGCATAAACAACAACACATTCATTTCCAACATTAAGCATCATGGTACATCACATTCAACATCAAATACAACTACAACAACAATCTCATATTAACACACAATCCACACAATCAAATCATGCTAGCTATGTTCCTACACAACACATATACCAATTATTATAGACTTAATGAGAATCCCCTAACCTTACGAGCTACCGAGACGTTCCGAAACTCACGACCCGAACTTCACGAACTCGCTCCTAACCCGTCCAACCGCTTCAAAACCGAAAACCAAGCTACTCAAATACTCCCAAAACAGAATTCCAGTAGCTCCTAATTTGAGTTCGACGTGCACGGCAGGTAACTCAAACTCATACACTTTGCCTAGGTTTCTGAGTCCTTATTGTTGAATCCTCGTACAATAATTGAAAAGTTAACATAGGAGCAATTAGCACTTACGACAAGTGAGAATTGATATGAAGTGGAGTTATTGGTTTGACAAGAAATATGAATAGGTTGATATAATATAACTATTCATCAGGTAGCCGTGGGATGCATATTCAAAGGAAGTGAAATGGAATTGCTTGGAATCAAACTCAATACATCTTAATAATAATTAGCTCAATACCGGACAATATGAAGAAGTCGCCGCTAGACTCACGAAGGCAAAATGACAACCACGTCAATAGTGGTTTTCGTTGGTATTGTCAAGCGGTGGTTTGCATCTTGGTTGAAGCGAAATATTGTCGTAATGAGTCTGTCATGGTTCCATTCACGCAAGCAAGGTTGGAGCGGTCGAGAATGGCGGAACACCTTTTGTTTGGGTTAGTGGGGCGTAGTCGGAATCGACGAAAGGAGTCCACGATCGGTGGAACCAAGGCAAGAATTGAAATCGCCATTTCAGGAGTGGGAGTGCGAGTTTGGGGTTGGTCGTGGAGGAGGAGGAGAACGCGCGAAGGGAGGAGAACGCGCGGAGGTTTCGTTTCTTCGCCTTCTTCTGCATTTGCGGCATTCACGGGGAAGAAGAAGAAAGGAATGGGCCGGGTTCGGTCCATTGGGCTGGAAAACAGGGGTGTAAGCATCAAGGAGGGGTTGTATGCGAGTAAAAGAGTAGAATTTCACCTCCAAATCATTTTAAAACCCCCAATTTCACTACAACTCTTATTTTAATACCTCAATAGCTTGAAATAATGTTCTAAGGAATTAATATCTCAAACACTAATATTTTATAAAAACAAAATAAATAAGTATAAATATGAATAACACTCATATATCACAAATAGCTTATAAAAATACATTTAAATATAAAAATATATTTATTCAACTAATTTAATGGCTCAACCACACAATAAATCAAAATAGTGTAATCTTATCAAATCAACTCCAAATAATTTCTAATAAAATTTGGGGCGTTACAATCTTAATTCTCTCAACAAAGTTGATTGTATCAAATCATTTTGTTCTTATCAAAATTCTTGCCACATCAAAAGATATTCTCTTATCTGTGTTCTCGTCCATGACCACAAACTCACCCGTTCCAAGGATGACGTACCTGAAGAAATCTTCGTTCCACACGTGTACTAGTATTCCGTAATATCTAATCCATGTTAACCTTTCCCCTACATAAGCCTTCTCTAGTTTTTGCACTTCAGAATCCAAAATGTTGAAGTACCTATGTTTTCATCAGAAATTAGAGAAAGGAACGAAATAAAGGAACCCGAAACAGAGAAAGGAACAGAAAACTCAACGATGTTGTCTGAGTGAGAGACTGAGAAAGATGATGTTCACTGAGAGAGATGATTTTCATTGAGAGAGATGATGTTTTCTGAGAGAAATCGCTGAACACTAAACAAGACTTCCAAAATCGCAGAAACCTTGCTTATTGAAATCGTGATAACTCGCTAAAACTCACCATGCATTTCTAGGGATTGCGTTAGGGTGTTAGGTTTTTGCGTTTCTGGGTGAGTGATTTTGCGTTTCTGGGTTAGTGTGTTCGCAGAGAGAGGGAAGTAGCTCAACGGAAAACGAAAAAAAATTATTTAACCATACCTAGCGTTTTCTAAAAAACGCTAGGGATCTATCTAGCGTATTTTCTAAATACCTAGCGTTTTGAATAAAAGCGCTAGGAATCTATCTAGCGTGTTTACTAAATACCTAGCGCTTTCTAAAAAACGCTAGGGATCTATCTAGCGTGTTTTCTAATTGGCTAGCATTTTGAATAAAAGCGCTAGGGATCTGTCTAGCGTGTTTTCTAATTGGCTAGTGTTTTGAATAAAATCGCTAGGGATCTGTCTAGCGTGTTACCTAATGGGTAGCGTTTTACCTTAAAACGCTACTAATGGTGTAGCGTGTTATTTAAATGAGTAGCGTTTTTTTATAAACGCTACTAAAGGTGGCGTTCTCTTTTTACAATTATGGCGTAGTGTCATAACAATGTAACTGATGCCACACCCTATACACTGTGGAATCATAGACTAGGTCATGCAAACAGTAGAGTAATTCATTCTGTTCTCACTACTTGTAACATTTCCATTCCTAGAAATAAAACTTTTGAACTGTGCAAATCTTGTTGTCTAGGTAAGGCTCACAAACTACATGCCTCTGCCTCTACCACAACACACACCACACCTTTTGAACTAGTCCACACAGACCTTTGGGGACCCTCACCTACACCATCTAGTGTGGTTACTCTTATTACATAGCCTTTGTAGATGCTAGTACAAAATTTACATGGATTTACTTCCTTAAAACCAAGTCAGAAGCTATAACAGCCTTTAACCAATTTCACCAAATGATTAAAACACAATTTTCTGCCAACCTAAAAGCACTCCAATCTGACTTTGGGGGAGAATTTAGACTATTTACTTCACATCTAGCCTCCCTAGGAATCTTACATAGGAAGACATGCCCCTACACTTCACACCAAAATGGCACAGTAGAACGTAAGCACAAACACATCACAGAAACAGGCCTCTCTCTCCTAGCCCATGCGCCTCTCACCTATTGGGACCATGCCTTCACTAAAACAGTTCACCTTATAAATAGACTCCCCACCAACTCCTTACCTACATTTATATCTCCCTATCAAGCACTGTTTCATTCATTACCTGATTATACTAGCCTAAAGTCCTTTGGGTGTGCTTGTTTTCCTCTTCTAACACCATACAACAGACACAAGTTACAGTTTAGGAGTGTTGAATGTGTTAACCTAGGATTATCTCCCTCCCACAAGGGCTACAAATGTCTTAGCCCTGATGGGCGCATCTATATATCCAAAGACATTCAATTTCATGAACACAAGTTCCCTTTTCCCACTATGTTTCCCACCACTAGTCTTATGGTGTCCTCTACAGTTTTCTCTACCTCTAATACTCTCTTAATTCCTACCATTGAGTCCACTACACCTACAATGCCACCCAATTACAATATGCCCTCTGATGGCACTTCACCAGAATCTTCCACTGTTGGCTCTCACGTTCCTCATGTCTCTCCCTCTCCTCCTAGACCTCCACCCATTAACAATCATCCTATGCTCACAAAAGGTAAAATAGGTAACCTAAAACCTAAAGCTTTCCTCACACACATTGGACCAACTAATGTCAAGGCTACCCTTGCTATTCCTCATTGGGTTGAAGCCATGAAAGTTGAATATGATGCATTACTCAAGAACCATACATGGACTTTAACTGAATTACCTCCCAATAGAAGCCCTATTGGATGCACATGGATATTTAGGGTTAAAGAAAACTCCGATGCCACAATTAACAAGTATAAATCCCAATTAGTGGCTAAGGGGTTCAACCAACTACCTGGAAAGGACTATGGAGAAACCTTTTCCCTAGTTATAAAACCTGCTACCATTAGAATTCTACTCACTCTAGCATTAACCTACAAATGGAATGTTCAGCAAATAGACATCAACAATTCCTTTATTAATGGCACATTAGAGGAGGAAATCTATATGCAACAACCCCCTGGTTTCATTTCTACTAACAAAAATCTAGTTTGCAGGTTACATAGATCTCTCTACGGCCTCAAGCAGGCCCCCAGAGCATGGTATGAAAGGCTCAAACAAGCCTTGTTTCAATTTGGCTTTGTGTCCAACAAATGTGATCACTCTCTTTTCATATATCTACAAGGGAATGTACAACTCTATGCCCTAGTCTATGTGGATGACATACTACTTACTGGATCTTCTTCTACATTGATCCATGATCTTATTACTAAGCTACAGTCTACTTTTGCACTCAAACACATGGGTAAACCTGAATATTTTCTTAGAATCGAAGTCAAATACCTGTCCAATGTGTCCATGAAGCTCTCTCAGACAAAATATGTGGCTGATCTTCTTGAACGTGCTCAGATGACTGGATGCACTCCTATGCCCACCCCCATGCTCTCCAATTTGAAGCTAAGTGGCCATGTCACCGACTCCCTCACTGATGCTACCCAATACCGCTCAATAGTAGGCGCGCTTTAGTATGTGACCTTGACCCGACCAGATATTGCCTTCGCGGTTAACAAGGTTTGTCAATTTCTTCAAACTCCGCGTGATACTCATTGGCGTGCCGTGAAGCGCATTCTTCGATATCTCTGTGGTACAGCTACCTTGGGTCTTCAACTTCAACCCGCAACCGCTGCTCCACACTTTGAGGTGAAAATCTACAGTGATACTGACTGGGCGAGTGATGTAGATGATCGACGGTCAACCTCCGGTGCATGTCTCTTCTTTGGACCGAATCTTGTCTCTTGGAACTCGAAGAAGCAAACTCTAGTTGCTCGATCGAGCGCTGAAGCTGAATATAGGGGTCTCGCAAATGCCACCGCCAAATTGGTTTGGGTTCAATAGTTGTTGACTGAGCTTCATATCTCCACCTCAACTCCGACGATCTATTGTGATAATCTTTCTGCCGTGATGATTGCCTGTAATACCCCAATTTTGTCCGCCCTTTTTAACTTAAGCCAATTTCAGTTATCCAGCTCAACTAAACCGAAATACCGTTGTTTAAATTAAGCAGGCACGCGAATGATCGATCTTTTCGTGCGTGCTTTAATTTAATCTTCGTATTTGAGTTTAGTCGTACATAAGTGAGTCCACCAAAAGTCATTTTTCTAGGAATTTGGCTTGTCTTTTCAATTCAGGCTTAAGAATGCAATACTGAGTTAATTTTAGTGTTTTTTATGAGTCAATTTCTTCTATTTGGTACTCGTTTTAGCGTATTTGTCTAGTCGGGCTCGCTCTCATTTTTGTGTTTGGCCCGACTCTTTTTCTTATTAATCTTATCTTGTGCAGTTAATCTATTTTGAGTATATATGTATAGTCCAAAAATGCCAAAAATTCTATTTAGTGTTATTTACAATTTAAAAGTGTTATATAATCCAAAAATGTCAAAAAAAATCTATTTAATTTTTATTACAAATTAGAAGTGTTCAAATGTCCAAATGTTCAAAAAATACAAAAAATAATAACAAAAAAATATACAAAAATAAATAAATCCGAAAATACAAAAATAATAAAGGCGAAGCAAGAAACGGGGTTCCGATGTTGCTCTCCAGTAGCCTGGCCCGATCCGCTCCAAAATCGAAAAATAATTCAAGGCCAGTCTAAAAGACAATTAATTCAAAAACCTAGTTTTTAGTATAAAAGCGATCCCAATGTAGCGGGGAGGTCGGACCACGAATTTCGAGAAATAATTACCTAAAAAAATTATTAGGGTTTTACTGCTGAAACCCTAATCCAAAAAAACGATTTTGGTTCCTTTTGAAGTTTCAAGTCGGCAATAAGCAAACCAGTCAACAACGAGGCATATCGGTTAGGGTCATCCACAATATCAAGCAAAACTCGTTCTTTAGTGCTATGAGTTAGATCTCGAATCTGTATGTACTAAGTACTTGATCAAAATCGAAATTAAAGTGTCTAAGGCGTTTTTACAAATCGAAATGTAGTATTAATTTCTTTGATTAGTTAGTAGTTAGAAATTTTGATTCGATGTCATTTGAACAACATAAAGTAGGTCGTTTTTTTAATCGAGTTGAGACTTATCAAACGAAATCCGAGATGCGATAAAATAGTTCAGATCTAAATTATAGTCTAAAGGAAAACGAGTTTGGGTTTTAGTTTATCATAAGATGACAAGTTCAAGACTTATCAAGCATCGTTTTTGGTCCAAAAATTAATTAAGAGAATGACAAGTGATGTGAGAGTAGAAGAGAAAGGGATGTACACTAGCGGACTCAAAGAAAAAAATTTAGAAACGAACGAACCTGAGTCTATTTCCGGCGAGAAACGCCGTAGTGTGGTTGTCTTCTCCGTGGCCTGTTCGTCGCCTCATTGTCACCTCCGCCTCCTTCGCGTGTCCCCTCTTCCTATTTCTCCTTGCCCAGCCAAATTTTCCTTCCCTCTGTTTCCCTCCCACTCCCATCGGACCTCACTCTCCCTCTCATGGCAAGAACCCTTTTTTTTTTCTCTCTTCAGGTTCTCACTAGCGGCGCAAAAAGTGGGAGAAGTAAATGCATGAGACCTCAAACCCTAAAAATCATTTAAATACTTGATTCTTGTTTCCTTTTACCTTTTTTACTTTTATTTGTTTCTCTTTGCATCAGACTTGCATTCCACCCCCTGACTCCACGTTCCTACCTCCCCATTAAGCCCATCCCCCTTTTGTTCTTCTTACACCCCCTTTTGCAATTTTCACCACTTTCTCATTTTTTTATTTATTCTTTCTAACTCAAATACTTTTCATTAAATCAAAAAACTTTGTTAATGGTTTTGCGAAGCCTCTGCTTGCATAATCATTAACAATGAGGAACTAGTGGTGATCACTTGGAGCCTTTGCTCAATTGGTCATCATGAATGCCTAATTTTTCTAAAAAACTTTCAATAAATCAAAAAACTTTGTTAATGGTTTTGCAAAGCCTCTGCTTGCATAATCATTAACAAGGAGGAACTAGTGGTGATCACTTGGAGCCTTTGCTCAATTGATCATCATGAATGCCTAATTTTTCTAAAAAACTTTCAATAAATCAAAAAACTTTGTTAATGGTTTGGCGAAGCCTTTGCTTGCATGATCATTAACAATGATGAAATAGTGGTGGTCACTTGGAGCCTTTGCTCAATTGATCATCATGAACGCATAATTTTTCTAAAGACTTTAAATAAATCGAAAAACTTTGGTAGTGGTCTTATAAGCCTTTGCTTGCATGATCATTAACAATGGAGTACTAATGGTAGTCACTTGGAGCCTTCGCTCAATTGATCATCATGAAAGCTCAATTTCACAATTAAACAAAATAAAACCAAAAACCTAGAACTACGTAGCTTTGAATTCTCCATCGCACCTGGAGATACGTAGGAGCGGATCCTCCTCAAGCAAACACGACAAACTCAAAACAATTTTCCTTCCAAAAACCCAAAGCGGCTAACTCTCGTCAAGCGCCGCAAATAAAAAATTCCTTAAGTCTATTTAATCGAGAGGCAAATTTAAGTACTTTTCAAATCAACACTTAAAATCATGTTTAATTAAAGGTTCCCTTTCAGTAGAAAGGAGATGTGGGGTGCTAATACCTTCCCCATGCCTAACCGACCCCCGAACCCAAATCTTTAGATTTTCCCAAAGGACCATCTGCCTTCCCAAAAAGGTTTTTCTTCAATATTTTCCTCATAAAAAATATTGGTGGCGACTTCATTGTTTTAAAACGTTGTAAACGAAGAAAAACCCCTCGGGGACTTTTTCGGGCGCAACAGCTGGCGACTTCACTGGGGACTAAAAATTTTCAAAAAGAGGGTCGAGCCTAATTAATTAAATATGTGATTTGTGTGTTTGATTTGAATATTTTATTTTGCCTCTATTCTCATACAAGCATTGTTGCATTCATATGCATTCGCTTCTTCCTCTGCTATGATTGTTTTCCCTCTTATCTTCTTTGCTTGTATGCTTAGTTCCTCCATACATTCCCCCACTCTTATCATGTCCTCCCCCCTTCTTGGCTCCCTTTCTTGAGGTAAGCAATGTAATTGGTTGTTGTTGAAACTCTAGGCTGGCTTGTTTGATATTAAACCCTAGGGTAGACAACATGTTATTATTTGCTTTTATCTGGACTGTTCTGGGTTTCCATTTGCAGGTGGGGAAGGGTAGTTATTTCTAAGTATCGTGCCCTCGACACACACTTCACACCCTATACTTGTGAGCGTTGAGTGGGGCCTAAAACCCAAGGTCCGAACAAAAACCTAGGAGAGTGGGAACGACTAGTGACTGCCATTCGTAGACCTTTGTCTGTATGGCTCTCATGAAAGTTTCGCCCAAGAGTACGCTTTGTCATGATGCCTCACACTCGGTAGCTTTCTACGATTGTGGGTGTCATCATGAGAAAGACTTTAGCTCTTGGTTGCCATTGTGAGAAAGTGATTAGAACCTACATGGGAGGGTTACCCTTTTCGTCGACTTTAGACCCTAGGATTCCCACCATTCGTAGGACACGGGGGCACACCCTTGTTTGTTGCATTTAGCTTGAGCATTCCTTTTTCTCAAACTTTATTTCAAAAGTTGTAGAAAGTAATTTTTCTTTTCCCCTCATAAACACCTACATGAGGTGGCATGCAGCGTGTATCTTCGAAAATGTTCAAAGTACCACCAATAACCTCATTTTCTTACAATTTTTCCATGTAAATAACACATCATTTCGCATCCACATCATTTCGCATTCACATCATTCTGCACCATTGCATTTGCATCTAACAAAATCTTGAAAAAGGAAAAAACTTTCGTCCTTTGCATTCTTCATGCATTAAAACATTGCATTGCATTCATTATTCATTCCTGTGTTCATAAGCGTGTTCCGTCAATAGAAAATCAGGCAAGCTGGTTAGGCATCGCTATTTGACGCGTTTACAAACAAGGAACATGGACAACAATCAAGGCGACGCTGACCAGGCAATCCATTGCCACATCGTATCTTTGGAATTCCGTAAGATCCGAATCCTAGTGGTCGTGGTCGCGACGCTCGTAATCAAGGGAATCAAGTCCTTCAAGCTGAGATGGAAATCATGAAAGTTCAAATGGCAGAGGTCATAAGAGTGCTGAGTGCCTTAAGAAATGTTGGTACAGCTGAAGCTACTACTGCTGGGGTGGACAATACTCCTCCTCTCCGGGTGGGGATCCTCAAGCCCTTCAAACAGTGCAATGGCCTCCCTTTGGTCTCCCACTAGGCTACACGCCTCCTGCTGTTGACACAAATCCTGGAGGAGATCCTCCAAGAACCGCGGGGCAAGCTCAGCCTGACGTAGTTGCGAATGAAGTTGGAATGGGGACGCCTCAAGCCCAGATCCAGATCCCAATCCCTGCTACTGCTCCAGGAACTCTGGCGGGTTTCAATTGGCCAATGACGGTCCATCCCCAAGTTCAGGGACCAATCCCTGGGAATACAATTCACTCACGTGACCCACACGTGAACCCAGCCGTAGTGACGATGAATAATCCTCATTACGGTGTGAATGGTTTCCCTCAGAATTACCCTACTAAAACCAGGAGTCAGTATCAGATGCTAGAGGAAGAAATCAATGAAGACGTAACAGTAGTGCCTATAAAAGACGGATGTTGGGATACCCTAGGGGAGCCCAGTGGAAAGTTTGATTACTTAGGCAGATATGACGCTCCTGCGAGTGCTCAAATCCGAATGAAGGACATCCAGCCTACAGGATGGGATGAGGAAGATGAGCAACACAACCAAGTGGTTGTCAACATGGCAAAAGAGGGATGTTGGGATACCCTAGGGGAGCCCAGTGGAAGGTTTGATTACCTAGTCAGATATGATGCTCCCGCGAGTGCTCAAACCGAATGAAGGACATCCAAACCCTACAGGATGGGATGAGGAAGATGAGCAACACAACCAAGTTCTTTGCCATCATGGATAGTTCCGAGTCCAAGAGGGTGGGGTGAGTGCGGTTGCGTCGGTGAAGAATTAAAGAATTGGAAGGTCACGATTCTCCTATGACTTTTAATTTAAAGTAATTAGTTGTAATGCAACCCCGTGGCTCTCGCCCAAGGCCATAAGGACCGATCGTTAGGGGCACGCATGTTTTTATTTTCGGGATCATTATCATCAATAAAAGCGTTGTTTTTGAATTTCCATCAATAAAAGTCATTTCTCCATATTTCATGTGTCCTCTTTCTGTTTTATTATTGTTTGCTTGTTTGTTTCGCTTTTCATTACGCTTTTTAGCCGACGACAAAGCGCGTAACCACGAGAATTGTCTCTCGAAAATAATAAAGTGCCAACAATCCCTATTACGACTTTGATCATCCAATTAACCAAAATGAAGGGGATGTTGATGAAAATCGGGAAACTCCTCCGAATTAATGAGATTAATAGAGCAAGAAGAAAATATCATTCAACCTCATGGGGAGTCGATTGAGATCGTCAACCTGGGTACAGAAGAAGATAAAATAGAAGTTAAGGTCGGTACCACCATGGAAGATGGTGAACGCAAAAAGTTAATCCAGCTCTTGCATGATTATGCTGACGTCTTTGCATGGTCGTACAAAGATATGCCGGGGATAGATACCGACATTGTTGAACACAAGCTGCCGGTCAAGCCAGAGTGCCCACCAGTCAAGCAGAAATTAAGAAGAATGAAGCCAGAGGTGTCACTGAAAATCTGGGATGAGGTAAAGAAGCAGTTTGATGCAGGGTTCCTAGCAGCGGCCAAGCACCCACAGTGGGTTGCCAATATTGTCCCAGTTCCCAAGAAGGATGGGAAGGTCAGAATGTGCGTCGACTACAGAGATCTGAATCGTGCTCGTCCCAAAGATGATTTTCTCCTTCAAAAAAAAAAAAAAAAAAATAAAAAAAAAAAAAAAAAGGGAAGAGGGCAAATATATAGGAGTAAATAAATTATTGTCCTTGAGTTAATTTTTTGAGAAAACGAGCAATCGTGATTTGAAATAAAGTTCGACCATCTTCCCATATTCTCGAAAAAAAAACTGTGCTACCCACCTCAAATATCAAAAAAGATGCATCACTTTTTATTAAGCTCACCCGAGCCAAAAAATCAAAAAAAGAAAAAAATCAAAGAAAAGAAAAAAGAAAAAGGGATTTAAAAATGAAAATACCAAAAATACAAAAGAAATGTAAGTGGTGAGCTGATACACGTTACCACAAAACACAAGAGATCATTGTCTCAATAAACTGCAAATACTTCCCTTTGACCTCGGCATCCCGCCCTCCACCAACCCTTAGCCAGGAATAAAACTTCCAAACACCTCATCAAGCCAAATAAACCATCATAAATCATCAAACGTCAGCCAATGCCGAATAAAAATCATCCTACCATTAGCTTCAAACACTTCATTAAACCCAATCATCCTTCCTCCACAAAAACCCACAATCTCCAAAAATCCATTCCGATCAATGATCGATTGCTTTTGTTTTCTCAGAGTTTTAGCTTTAGGACAAATAAGTTTATTTACTTAAATATGTTTGTCAAAAAAAAAAAATCTCAAAAAAAAAGGGAGAAAGAAAAATCAAAAGCGGTGCACTCCAAGATTCACCAAGTTACATCAGTGGCAAAGTTCTAGAGATCACCAAGTGGGTTGAAGTCGCCTCATATTCAAGTATAACCGATTCGTTGGTTGCCAAGTTTGTCAAGAAAGATCTAATGCGCGTTACGATCTTCCCAACAAAATCATCGTTGATAATGGCAACAACTTGAAGCAAATGAGAATGATGAAGGACCTATGTGCTGAGTTCAAGATTCAGCATCACAATTCATCCCCGTACCGTCCCAAGATGAATGGGGCAGTTGAAGCGGCCAACAAGAATATCAAGAGAATAGTGCAGAAAATGGTGGTATCCCACAAAGACTGGCACGAAATGCTTCCTTTCACTTTGCATGGCTATCGTACCTCGGTGCGTACATCGACTGGGGCAACCCCCTACTCATTGGTTTATGGGTCGGAGGCAGTCCTCCCCATTGAGGTTGAAATACCATCCCTGCGGGTGTTGATGGAGACAAAACTTGATGAAGCAGAATGGGTTCAGTCCCGTCTTGACCAGTTGAACCTCATTGACGAGAAACGGGTGGCCGCAATGTGTCATGGACAGTTGTACCAACAGAGGATGATAAGGGCTTTTGACAAAAGAGTCCGTCCTCGTGAATTTCAAGAAGGAGACCTTGTACTCAAGCAGATCTTGCCGATACAGACGGACCCCAGGGGCAAATGAGCTCCCAAATATGAAGGACCTTATGTGGTGAAGAAGGCATTCTCAGGAGGAGCTCTAATCCTGGCAAACATGGACGGAGATGAGATTCCAAATCCAGCGAACTCAGATGTGGTCAAGAAGTATTATGCCTAGAAAAATAAACAAAAAAAGAGAAAGATAAGCCAAGGAAAAGTTAGCTCGCTAGGTCAAAAACCCGCAAAGGCGGCCTAGGCAAAATCAGAGCGACCGGTGGATCGAAAACCCGCAGCGGTGATTCGAGGCAAAAATTAGGGTCGAGAAAACTTGGGCTCGAGAAAGGAAAGGCAATCAACACTCCCAAAGGTTTGGATAAGAGGGTGATCGAGTTATGAGTATGGACGGCGGGCACCGTTACTTCAGAGATGAAATCACAAGATCTGGTTCCTTTCTCTTGTATTTTCTCAGTTTAAAAGAAAGATTGTAATGCACTTTCAATTGGCGTGACTTCTCGCACGTCCAATTTCTATATCAATAAAAGTCCAACTTCTCTTTCATATATGTGCTTTTCGTGTCCTCGCTTTCATCTATTCAGTTTCTTTCAAAATAATAACTTTTATGATTGATGAAATTGATTTGCAAAACATGTGTACATTCAGAGCATTACAGGATCATTGTGAAATCTTTGAAAAATACAGAAAGAAATGATTTCTCAAGTGAATAAAATCGCAAAAAATAGTCGTGACGAACCAGTGCGCAATCCTCGCGTGATTATCGCCCCGGCGACTTCCGTCCGCAGATGGATTTAGCCAAAGAAAAGTGCCAAAGGAAAAAGCAAATAAGCAGAAAAAAGAAAGCTGCTTGAAGAAAACAAATAGAATAAAAAAAAAATCACAGAAGACGGAACACAAAAGAACACAACATCTTCATTCATCATTCTCATGTCATCCATATCATTCATCACTCCATGGCATCAAACAGTAGTGCATTACACTCTCAAATTCGCATGAGCGAAAGAATAACAAAAGAAAAAAGAGGATGAAAAATCAAACAGAAGAAGCATCCCACCAAAATCAATCATTGCATCCATGTGCACCCAAATACCCAAGCGCATGCATTTCACGCACCATTCAAGAGAAAAGTTACTTCGGACCCGAGAGTCCCAAAAATCCCATTTTTAGAAAATCACCATCAGCACAGAGTTCGTAAACTCCATCAACACAGAGTTCGTAAACTCCATCAGCACAAAGTTCGTAAACTCCATCAGCACAGAGTTCGTAAACTCCATCAGCACAGAGTTCGTAAACTCCATCAGCACAGAGTTCGTAAACTCCATCAGCACAGAGTTAGTGAACTCCCACAGAGTTAGTGAACTCCTTCCACAGATCACAACATCGTGTACGAGCACGCGATGGATCCATCAGACTTCGTTAAGTCCTTCGGATTAGTTGTGCCAGCCTAAGGCACAGTGTAAATCCATTGATCAAATCAGTTCCGGACCTGATGTTGATCGGCCGCTCGAAAAGGCCACCCCCAGAGTTCGTAAACTCCATCAATCTAGAGTTCGTAAACTCCATCAACCCAGAGTTAGTGAACTCCTTCCACAGATCACAACATCGCACGTATACGAGCACGCGATGGATCCATCGACTTTCGTTAAGTCCTTTGGATTAGTTGTGTCACCAAGGCGCGGCGTAAATCCATTGATCAAATCGATCCGGACCGATGTTGATCGCCGCTCGAAAAGGCCACTCCCGAGCTCGGACTCGACAAGAGTCCGTTAAAAGGTTTTAGGCGACCTCGAATTCCCCAATTTATCGCTTTTCCCAATTTATTGCTTTCCCGTTAATGCGACAAGTGTTAACCTCCTCTTTCAAAAGGAAAATAACAAAAAGATTTGAACTTTTCTAAAGCGGACAAAATCAGTATTATTTCTATATCTTTATTTCCATTTCACCAACAAATATGAAAAGGCCAATTCATATTTTTTGGCGAAATGTGAAATAAAGAGGGGCAGCTGTAATACCCCAATTTTGTCCGCCCTTTTTAACTTAAGCCAATTTCAGTTATCCAGCTCAACTAAACCGAAATACCGTTGTTTAAATTAAGCATGCACGCGAATGATCGATCTTTTCGTATGCGTGCTTTAATTTAATCTTTCGTATTGAGTTTAGTCGTACATAAGTGAGTCCACCAAAAGTCATTTTTCTAGGAATTTGGCTTGTCTTTTCAATTCAAAGCTTAAGAATGCAATCGAAAGTTAATTTTAGTGTTTTTTATGAGTCAATTTCTTCTATTTGGTACTCGTTTTAGCGTATTTGTCTAGTCGGGCCCGCTCTCATTTTTGTGTTTGGCCCGACTCTTTTTCTTATTAATCTTATCTTGTGCAGTTAATCTATTTTGAGTATATATGTATAGTCCAAAAATGCCAAAAATTCTATTTAGTGTTATTTACAATTTAAAAGTGTTATATAATCCAAAAATGTCAAAAAAAATCTATTTAATTTTTATTACAAATTAGAAGTGTTCAAATGTCCAAATGTTCAAAAATACAAAAATAATAACAAAAAAATATACAAAAATAAATAAATCCGAAAATACAAAAATAATAAAAAAAAAGCAAAAAGAAAGAAACTGGGTTCCGAAGAGTCGCTTCTCAGAGTACTGGGCCTGATCCGCTCCAAAATCTGAAAAATAATTCAAGGCCCAGTCAAAAGACAATTAATGCAAAAACCTAGTTTTTAGTATAAAAAGCAGTCAACAGCAGCAGGGAGGTCAGACACAAATTTCGAGAAATAATTACCTAAAAAAAATTATTAGGGTTTTACACTGAAACCCTAATCCCAAAAACAGTTTTGGTTCCTTTTGAAGTTTCTAAAGTCAGCAATAAGCAGCCAGTCAACAACGAGAGGCATATCAGTTAGGGTCATCCACAATATCAAGCAAACTCGTTCTTTAGTGCTAACAGGTTAGATCTGAACTGTATGTACTAAGTACTTGATCAAAATCGAAATTAAAGTGTCTAAGACGTTTTTACAAATCTGAAATGTAGTATTAATTTCTTTGATTAGTTAGTAGTTAGAAATTTTGATTCTGATGTCATTTGAACAACATAAAGTAGGTCGTTTTTTTTTTAATCAGAGTTGAGACTTATCAAACGAAATCTGAGATGCGATAAAATAGTTCAGATCTAAATTATAGTCTAAAGGAAAACGAGTTTGGGTTTTAGTTTATCATAAGATGACAAGTTCAAGACTTACTGTTACTGTTTTTGGTCCAAAAATTAATTAAGAGAATGACAAGTGATGTGAGAGTAGAAGAGAAAGGGATGTACACTAGCAGACCAAAGGAAAAAAATTAGAAACGAACGAACCTGAGTCTATTTCCGGCGAGAAACGCCGCCGTGTGGTTGTCTTCTCCGGCGGACTGTTCGTCGCCTCCGCTGTCACCTCCGCCTCCTTCGCGTGTCCCCTCTTCCTATTTCTCCTTGCCCAGCCAAATTTTCCTTCCCTCTGTTTCCCTCCCACTCCCATCGGACCTCACTCTCCCTCTCATGGCAAGAACCCTTTTTTTTTCTCTCTTGAGTTCTCACTAGCGGGCGCAAAAAGTGGGAGAAGTAAATGCATGAGACCTCAAACCCTAAAAATCATTTAAATACTTGATTCTTGTTTCCTTTTACCTTTTTTACTTTTATTTGTTTCTCTTTGCATCAGACTTGCATTCCACCCCCTGACTCCACGTTCCTACCTCCCCATTAAGCCCATCCCCCTTTTGTTCTTCTTACACTCCCTTTTGCAATTTTCACCACTTTCTCATTTTTTTATTTATTCTTTCTAACTCAAATACTTTTCATTAAATCAAAAAACTTTGTTAATGGTTTGGCGAAGCCTTTGCTTGCATGATCATTAAAAATGATGAACTAGTGGTGGTCACTTGGAGCCTTTGCTCAATTGATCATCATGAACGCATAATTTTTCTAAAGACTTTAAATAAATCGAAAAACTTTGGTAGTGGTCTTGCGAAGCCTTTGCTTGCATGATCATTAACAATGGAGTACTAATGGTAGTCACTTGGAGCCTTCGCTCAATTGATCATCATGAAAGCTCAATTTCACAATTAAACAAAATAAAACCAAAAACCTAGAACTACGTAGCTTTGAATTCTCCATCGCACCTGGAGATACGTAGGAGCGGATCCCCTCCGTCAAGCACGACAAACTCAAAACAGTTTTCCTTCCAAAAACCCAAAGCGGCTAACTCTTGTCAAGCGCCGCAAATAAAAAATTCCTTAAGTCTATTTAATCGAGAGGCAAATTTAAGTACTTTTCAAATCAACACTTAAAATCATGTTTAATTAAAGGTTCCCTTTCAGTAGAAAGGAGATGTGGGGTGCTAATACCTTCCCCATGCCTAACCGACCCCCGAACCCAAATCTTTAGATTTTCCCAAAGGACCATCTGCCTTCCCAAAAAGGTTTTTCTTCAATATTTTCCTCATAAAAAATATTGGTGGCGACTTCATTGTTTTAAAACGTTGTAAACGAAGAAAAACCCCTCGGGGACTTTTTTAGCAATAGCGGTGCGACTTCACTGGGGACTAAAAATTTTCAAAAAGAGGGTCGAGCCTAATTAATTAAATATGTGATTTGTGTGTTTGATTTGAATATTTTATTTTGCCTCTATTCTCATACAAGCATTGTTGCATTCATATGCATTCGCTTCTTCCTCTGCTATGATTGTTTTCCCTCTTATCTTCTTTGCTTGTATGCTTAGTTCCTCCATACATTCCCCCACTCTTATCATGTCCTCCCCCCTTCTTGGCTCCCTTTCTTGAGGTAAGCAATGTAATTGGTTGTTGTTGAAACTCTAGGCTGGCTTGTTTGATATTAAACCCTAGGGTAGACAACATGTTATTATTTGCTTTTATCTGGACTGTTCTGGGTTTCCATTTGCAGGTGGGGAAGGGTAGTTATTTCTAAGTATCGTGCCCTCGACACACACTTCACACCCTATACTTGTGAGCGTTGAGTGGGGCCTAAAACCCAAGGTCCGAACAAAAACCTAGGAGAGTGGGAACGACTAGTGGATCGCCATTCGTAGACCTTTGTCTGTATGGCTCTCATGAAAGTTTCGCCCAAGAGTACGCTTTGTCATGATGCCTCACACTCGGTAGCTTTCTACGATTGTGGGTGTCATCATGAGAAAGACTTTAGCTCTTGGTTGCCATTGTGAGAAAGTGATTAGAACCTACATGGGAGGGTTACCCTTTTCGTCGACTTTAGACCCTAGGATTCCCACCATTCAGTAGGACACGGGGCACACCCTTGTTTGTTGCATTTAGCTTGAGCATTCCTTTTTCTCAAACTTTATTTCAAAAGTTGTAGAAAGTAATTTTCTTTTCCCCTCATAAACACCTACATGAGGTGGCATGCAGCGTGTATCTTCGAAAATGTTCAAAGTACCACCAATAACCTCATTTTCTTACAATTTTTCCATGTAAATAACACATCATTTCGCATCCACATCATTTCGCATTCACATCATTCTGCACCATTGCATTTGCATCTAACAAAATCTTGAAAAAGGAAAAAACTTTCGTCCTTTGCATTCTTCATGCATTAAAACATTGCATTGCATTCATTATTCATTCCTGTGTTCATAAGCGTGTTCCGTCAATAGAAAATCAGGCAAGCTGGTTAGGCATCGCTATTTGACGCGTTTACAAACAAGGAACATGGACAACAATCAAGGCGACGCTGACCAGGGCAATCCATTGCCACATCAGAATGCTGGAATTCCAGAAGATCCGAATCCTAGTGGTCAGGGTCAGCACGTTCAGAATCAAGGGAATCAAGTCCTTCAAGCTGAGATGGAAATCATGAAAGTTCAAATGGCAGAGGTCATAAGAGTGCTGAGTGCCTTAAGAAATGTTGGTACAGTGAAGCTACTCTTCTTTGGGGTGGACAATACTCCTCCTCTCTCCGGGTGGGGATCCTCAAGCCCTTCAAACAAAGATGCAATGGCCTCCCTTTGGTCTCCCACTAGGCTACACGCCTCCTGCTGTTGACACAAATCCTGGAGGAGATCCTCCAAGAACCGCGGGGCAAGCTCAGCCTGACGTAGTTGCGAATGGAGTTGGAATGGGGACGCCTCAAGCCCAGATCCAGATCCCAATCCCTGCTACTGCTCCAGGAACTCCGGCGGGTTTCAATTGGCCAATGACGGTCCATCCCCAAGTTCAGGGACCAATCCCTGGGAATACAATTCACTCACGTGACCCACACGTGAACCCAGCCGTAGTGACGATGAATAATCCTCATTACGGTGTGAATGGTTTCCCTCAGAATTACCCTACTAAAACCAGGAGTCAGTATCAGATGCTAGAGGAAGAAATCAATGAAGACGTAACAGTAGTGCCTATAAAAGATGGATGTTGGGATACCCTAGGGGAGCCCAGTGGAAAGTTTGATTACTTAGGCAGATATGACGCTCCTGCGAGTGCTCAAATCCGAATGAAGGACATCCAGCCTACAGGATGGGATGAGGAAGATGAGCAACACAACCAAGTGGTTGTCAACATGGCAAAAGAGGGATGTTGGGATACCCTAGGGGAGCCCAGTGGAAGGTTTGATTACCTAGTCAGATATGATGCTCCTGCGAGTGCTCAAATCCGAATGAAGGACATCCAGCCTACAGGATGGGATGAGGAAGATGAGCAACACAACCAAGTTGCTGCCATCATGGATAGTTCTGAGTCTGAAGAGGGTGGGGTGAGTCTGGTTCGTCGGTGAAGAATTAAAGAATTGGAAGGCTGCTGATTCTCCTATGACTTTTAATTTAAAGTAATTAGTTGTAATGCAACCCTGTGGCTCTGCCCAAGGCCATAAGGACCAGTCGTTAGGGGGCACGCATGTTTTTATTTTCAGGATCATTATCATCAATAAAAACGTTGTTTTTGAATTTCCATCAATAAAAGTCATTTCTCCATATTTCATGTGTCCTCTTTATTGTTTTATTATTGTTTGCTTGTTTGTTTCGCTTTTCATTCTGCTTTTTCGCTTCGACAAAAGGCAGAACCACAGTAATTGTCTCTGAAAATAACAGTGCCAACAATCCCTATTACGACTTTGATCATCCAATTAACCAAACTCAAGGGGATGTTGATGGCTGGAAACTCCTCGGAATTAATGAGATTAATAGAGCAAGAAGAAAAGATCATTCAACCTCATGGGGAGTCGATTGAGATCGTCAACCTGGGTACAGAAGAAGATAAAAGAGAAGTTAAGGTCGGTACCACCATGGAAGATGGTGAACGCAAAAAGTTAATCCAGCTCTTGCATGATTATGCTGACGTCTTTGCATGGTCGTACAAAGATATGCCGGGGATAGATACCGACATTGTTGAACACAAGCTGCCGGCCAAGCCGTGAGTGCCCACCACCAAGCGTAAATTAAGAAGAATGAAGCCAGAGGTGTCACTGAAAATCTGGGATGAGGTAAAGAAGCAGTTTGATGCAGGGTTCCTAGCAGCGGCCAAGCACCCACAGTGGGTTGCCAATATTGTCCCAGTTCCCAAGAAGGATGGGAAGGTCAGAATGTGCGTCGACTACAGAGATCTGAATCGTGCTCGTCCCAAAGATGATTTTCTCCTTCAAAAAAAAAAAAAAAAAATATAAAAAAAAAAAAAAAGGGAAGAGGGCAAATATATAGGAGTAAATAAATTATTGTCCTTGAGTTAATTTTTTGAGAAAACGAGCAATCGTGATTTGAAATAAAGTTCGACCATCTTCCCATATTCTCGAAAAAAAAACTATGCTACCCACCTCAAATATCAAAAAAGATGCATCACTTTTTATTAAGCTCACCCGAGCCAAAAAATCAAAAAAAGAAAAAAATCAAAGAAAAAAAAAAAAGAAAAGGGATTTAAAAATGAAAATACCAAAAATACAAAAGAAATGTAAGTGGTGAGCTGATACACGTTACCACAAAACACAAGAGATCATTGTCTCAATAAACTGCAAATACTTCCCTTTGACCTCGGCATCCCGCCCTCCACCAACCCTTAGCCAGGAATAAAACTTCCAAACACCTCATCAAGCCAAATAAACCATCATAAATCATCAAACGTCAGCCAATGCCGAATAAAAATCATCCTACCATTAGCTTCAAACACTTCATTAAACCCAATCATCCTTCCTCCACAAAAACCCACAATCTCCAAAAATCCATTCCGATCAATGATCGATTGCTTTTGTTTTCTCAGAGTTTTAGCTTTAGGACAAATAAGTTTATTTACTTAAATATGTTTGTCAAAAAAAAAAAAATCTCAAAAAAAAAGGGAGAAAGAAAAATCAAAAGGCAGGCACTCCAAGATTCAGTCAAGTTACATCAGGGCAAAGTTCTAGAGATCACCAAGTGGGTTGAAGCTGCCTCATATTCAAGTATAACCAGTTCAGTGGTTGCCAAGTTTGTCAAGAAAGATCTAATCTGCCGTTACGATCTTCCCAACAAAATCATCGTTGATAATGGCAACAACTTGAACAGCAGAATGATGAAGGACCTATGTGCTGAGTTCAAGATTCAGCATCACAATTCATCCCCGTACCGTCCCAAGATGAATGGGGCAGTTGAAGCGGCCAACAAGAATATCAAGAGAATAGTGCAGAAAATGGTGGTATCCCACAAAGACTGGCACGAAATGCTTCCTTTCACTTTGCATGGCTATCGTACCTCGGTGCGTACATCGACTGGGGCAACCCCCTACTCATTGGTTTATGGGTCGGAGGCAGTCCTCCCCATTGAGGTTGAAATACCATCCCTGCGGGTGTTGATGGAGACAAAACTTGATGAAGCGAGAATGGGTTGATCCGTCTTGACCAGCTTGAACCTCATTGACGAGAAGCGGGTGGCGCAATGTGTCATGGGCGGTTGTACCAACAGAGGATGATAAGGGCTTTTGACAAAAGAGTCCGTCCTCGTGAATTTCAAGAAGGAGACCTTGTACTCAAGCAGATCTTGCCGATACAGACGGACCCCAGGGGCAAATGAGCTCCCAAATATGAAGGACCTTATGTGGTGAAGAAGGCATTCTCGGGAGGAGCTCTAATCTCGCAAACATGGACGGAGATGAGATTCCAAATCCAATGAACTCGGATGTGGTCAAGAAGTATTATGCCTAGAAAAATAAACAAAAAGAGAAAGATAAGCCAAGGAAAAGTTAGCTCGCTAGGCTGAAAACCCGCAAAGGGCGGCCTAGGCAAAATCAGAGCGACCCGGTGGATCGAAAACCCGCAAAGGGTGATTCAGGCAAAAATTAGGGTCAGAAAACTTGGGCTCGAGAAAAGGAAAGGCAATCAACACTCCCAAAGGTTTGGATAAGAGGGTGATCAGAGTTATGAGTATGGGACGGAAGCGGCGTTACTTCAGAGATGAAATCACAAGATCTGTTCCTTTCTCTTGTATTTTCTCAGTTTAAAAGAAAGATTGTAATGCACTTTCAATTGGCGTGACTTTCTGCACGTCCAATTTCTATATCAATAAAAGTCCAACTTCTCTTTCATATATGTGCTTTTCGTGTCCCTGCTTTCATCTATTCAGTTTCTTTCAAAATAATAACTTTTATGATTGATGAAATTGATTTGCAAAACATGTGTACATTCAGAGCATTACAGGATCATTGTGAAATCTTTGAAAAATACAGAAAGAAATGATTTCTCAAGTGAATAAAATCGCAAAAAATAGTCGTGACGAACCAGTGCGCAATCCTCGCGTGATTATCGTCCTGAGCAGCTTCCGTCCGTGGATGGATTTAGCGACAAAAGTGCAAAGGAAAAAGCAAATAAGCGAGAAAAAGAAAGTCGCTTGAAGAAAACAAATAGAATAAAAAAAAATCGTACAGAAGACGGAACACAAAAGAACACAACATCTTCATTCATCATTCTCATGTCATCCATATCATTCATCACTCCATGGCATCAAACAGTAGTGCATTACACTCTCAAATTCGCATGAGCGAAAGAATAACAAAAGAAAAAAGAGGATGAAAAATCAAACAGAAGAAGCATCCCACCAAAATCAATCATTGCATCCATGTGCACCCAAATACCAAGCGCATGCATTTCACGCACCATTCAAGAGAAAAGTTACTTCGGACCGAGAGTCCCAAAAATCCCATTTTTAGAAAATCACCATCAGCACAGAGTTCGTAAACTCCATCAACACAGAGTTCGTAAACTCCATCAGCACAAAGTTCGTAAACTCCATCAGCACAGAGTTCGTAGAACTCCATCAAAGACACGAGTTCGTAAACTCCATCAAAGACACGAGTTCGTAAACTCCATCAAAGACGAGTTAGTGAACTCACACGAGTTAGTGAACTCCTTCCACGAATCACAACATCGTATGCGAGCACGCGATGGATCCATCGGACCGTTAAGTCCTTCGGATTAGTTGTGCCACCTAAGGCACGCGGCGTAAATCCATTGATCAAATCGATTCGGACACGATGTTGATCGGTCGCTCGAAAAGGCCACCCCGAGTTCGTAAACTCCATCAATCCGAGTTCGTAAACTCCATCAACCTGCATTTAGTGAACTCCTTCGAGTTAGTGAACTCCTTCCACAGATCACAACATCGTTATGCGAGCACGCGATGGATCCATCGACCGTTAAGTCTTCCGGATTAGTTGTGTCGACCTAAGGCACAACGTAAATCCATTGATCAAATCGATCCGGACCGATGTTGATCGGCCGCTCGAAAAAGGCCACTCCCGAGCTCGGACTCGACAAGAGTCCGTTAAAAGGTTTTAGGCGACCTCCAAATTCCCCAATTTATCGCTTTTCCCAATTTATTGCTTTCCGTTAATCGACAAGTGTTAACCTCCTCTTTCAAAAGGAAAATAACAAAAAGATTTGAACTTTTCTAAAGCGGACAAAATCAGTATTATTTCTATATCTTTATTTCCATTTCACCAACAAATATGAAAAGGCCAATTCATATTTTTTGGCGAAATGTGAAATAAAGAGGGGCAGCTGTAATACCCCAATTTTGTCTGCCCTTTTTAACTTAAGCCAATTTCAGTTATCCAGCTCAACTAAACCGAAATACCGTTGTTTAAATTAAGCAGGCACGCGAATGATCGATCTTTTCGTGCGTGCTTTAATTTAATCTTCGTATTTGAGTTTAGTCGTACATAAGTGAGTCCACCAAAAGTCATTTTTCTAGGAATTTGGCTTGTCTTTTCAATTCAGGCTTAAGAATGCAATACTGAGTTAATTTTAGTGTTTTTTATGAGTCAATTTCTTCTATTTGGTACTCGTTTTAGCGTATTTGTCTAGTCGGGCCCGCTCTCATTTTTGTGTTTGGCCCGACTCTTTTTCTTATTAATCTTATCTTGTGCAGTTAATCTATTTTGAGTATATATGTATTGTCCAAAAATGCCAAAAATTCTATTTAGTGTTATTTACAATTTAAAAGTGTTATATAATCCAAAAATGTCAAAAAAAATCTATTTAATTTTTATTACAAATTAGAAGTGTTCAAATGTCCAAATGTTCAAAAAATACAAAAAATAATAACAAAAAAATATACAAAAATAAATAAATCCGAAAATACAAAAAAATAATAAAAGGCAGCAGCAGCAAATCTGGGGTTCCAGTAGCTGCTCTCCAGGTAGCTGGGCCTGATCCGCTCCAAAATCTGAAAAATAATTCAAGGCCCAGTCAAAAGACAATTAATGCAAAAACCTAGTTTTTAGTATAAAAAGCAGTCAACAGCAGCAGGGAGGTCAGACACGAATTTCGAGAAATAATTACCTAAAAAAAATTATTAGGGTTTTACATTGAAACCCTAATCCCAAAAACAGTTTTGGTTCCTTTTGAAGTTTCTAAAGTCAGCAATAAGCAGCCAGTCAACAACGAGAGGCATATCAGTTAGAGTCATCCACAATATCAAGCAAACTCGTTCTTTAGTGCTAACAGGTTAGATCTGAACTGTATGTACTAAGTACTTGATCAAAATCGAAATTAAAGTGTCTAAGACGTTTTTACAAATCTGAAATGTAGTATTAATTTCTTTGATTAGTTAGTAGTTAGAAATTTTGATTCTGATGTCATTTGAACAACATAAAGTAGGTCGTTTTTTTTTAATCAGAGTTGAGATTTATCAAACGAAATCTGAGATGCGATAAAATAGTTCAGAGCTAAATTATAGTCTAAAGGAAAACGAGTTTGGGTTTTAGTTTATCATAAGATGACAAGTTCAAGACTTACTGTTACTGTTTTTGGTCCAAAAATTAATTAAGAGAATGACAAGTGATGTGAGAGTAGAAGAGAAAGGGATGTACACTAGCAGACCAAAGAAAAAAAAATTAGAAACGAAGCGAACTTTGAGTCTATTTAGTGAGAAACGCCGCCGGGTGGTTGTCTTCTCCGTGATTTGTTCGTCGCCTCCATTGTCACCTCCGCCTCCTTCGCGTGTCCCCTCTTCCTATTTCTCCGTGCCCAGCCAAATTTTCCTTCCCTCTGTTTCCCTCCCACTCCCATCGGACCTCACTCTCCCTCTCATGGCAAGAACCATTTTTTTTCTCTCTTCAGGTTCTCACTAGCGGCGCAAAAAGTGGGAGAAGTAAATGCATGAGACCTCAAACCCTAAAAATCATTTAAATACTTGATTCTTGTTTCCTTTTACCTTTTTTACTTTTATTTGTTTCTCTTTGCATCAGACTTGCATTCCACCCCCTGACTCCACGTTCCTACCTCCCCATTAAGCCCATCCCCCTTTTGTTCTTCTTACACTCCCTTTTGAAATTTTCACCACTTTCTCATTTTTTTATTTATTCTTTCTAACTCAAATACTTTTCATTAAATCAAAAAACTTTGTTAATGGTTTTGCGAAGCCTCTGCTTGCATAATCATTAACAATGAGGAACTAGTGGTGATCACTTGGAGCCTTTGCTCAATTGGTCATCATGAATGCCTAATTTTTCTAAAAAACTTTCAATAAATCAAAAAACTTTGTTAATGGTTTTGCGAAGCCTCTGCTTGCATAATCATTAACAAGGAGGAACTAGTGGTGATCACTTGGAGCCTTTGCTCAATTGATCATCATGAATGCCTAATTTTTCTAAAAAACTTTCAATAAATCAAAAAACTTTGTTAATGGTTTGGCGAAACCTTTGCTTGCATGATCATTAACAATGATGAACTAGTGGTGGTCACTTGGAGCCTTTGCTCAATTGATCATCATGAACGCATAATTTTTCTAAAGACTTTAAATAAATCGAAAAACTTTGGTAGTGGTCTTGCGAAGCCTTTGCTTGCATGATCATTAACAATGGAGTACTAATGGTGGTCACTTGGAGCCTTCGCTCAATTGATCATCATGAAAGCTCAATTTCACAATTAAACAAAATAAAACCAAAAACCTAGAACTACGTAGCTTTGAATTCTCCATCGCACCTGGAGATACGTAGGAGCGGATCCCCTCCGTCAAGCACGACAAACTCAAAACAATTTTCCTTCCAAAAACCCAAAGCGGCTAACTCTCGTCAAGCGCCGCAAATAAAAAATTCCTTAAGTCTATTTAATCGAGAGGCAAATTTAAGTACTTTTCAAATCAACACTTAAAATCATGTTTAATTAAAGGTTCCCTTTCAGTAAAAAGGAGATGTGGGGTGCTAATACCTTCCCCATGCCTAACCGACCCCCGAACCCAAATCTTTAGATTTTCCCAAAGGACCATCTGCCTTCCCAAAAAGGTTTTTCTTCAATATTTTCCTCATAAAAAATATTGGTGGCGACTTCATTGTTTTAAAACGTTGTAAACGAAGAAAAACCCCTCGGGGACTTTTTCGGGCGCAACATTGCCCACAATCGCATCCTTCACTCTCGTACGAAGCACATCGAAATAGATCTCCATTTTGTACGTGAGAAAGTCGCTGCGAAGAAGCTCACCATCAGACACATCCCTGCGTTTCTCCAGATTGTCGACACATTGACCAAACCTTTACCATGTGTCCCCTTTACCTCGCTGCGTGTCAAACTAAACATTGGGTGTAATAAGTAATACAGGAGGTGCAGCTAGTTAAAATGAAAAGAATACCAATACAACTGATTGTAACTAGTGGATCCCCTAACCAACTCTATTAGTTAGTCTCATGTATAAATAGGGTGATCCATCTCTTGTACAATCACAATATCAATTTCACAATTTTACAATGCACTTACAATTTACTAAATTCTCTATTAGATCTTATTCTTACTTGTTTCTACTTTGCTAAAACTATATACTTGAATGATGCAATTTAATTAATTGATGCTAGGCTATTGATTTGTTGATGAATAAAAATGTAGGTGACCAAATGAAAATTTTGGCACTTGTTGGGATTTGACAGTTGAGAAAATTGGTGTGTATACTCTGATTGCGTGCCAAATTGTGAGACTTTTGTAAAACATATAAAGGTTTTATCTCGGATAGGAATTAGAAAGAAAAATTTAGTTTTTTTTTTTGCTTACTTTGATTTGGCATTTGTCGGGGTCTGGAAGATGAGAAAATGAGTGTATATTATTCTCTTGTCATATTGTGAGAATTCGTTGAACAAATAATGGTTCTAGCTTAGAGGAAGTATATATTTGTTCCGGCCAGGACTATAAGGCCCTAAGCAGCTGGGCCTGGCCCAATCCACCTACGAAGCACGGCCCAAGCGAATGCCTTCCAAATGGATTTCCGCCTCCAACGGCCCGTGTCCGACGCTCACAGTATGCCTCCTCTCTCTGTAAATAGAGGTACACCCCTCTACCATGGTACGCACGCTCACCATTCTAAACTTCTCTCTCGACCCTGCTCTCATTTATTGTCTCTCTTTTCCTTATCTCGGTCATGCACTGACTTGAGCGTCGGAGTGTCTTGCAGGTACCCCCACCCGACGTGAACCTTCAAGCTACCACGGACCGACCGAGTACGAGCTCCAACCTCCAGGCTCCGCCTTCTCTATCTGAGGACTCCTACCTCTCTATCTTGGACCTCTTAAAGCAAGTATCCCGGGCCTCAGACCGAGTCCAAGTCCAAGTACCGAACAATGGCAACCACAGTGGGAGTTAGATCACTAGCTCCCAGGATTCATCAATGTTATTCGTCCTCGGCCTACGACACTCTTTCCAAAAACCATCCAATCAGCGATGATCTCGGACCAACTTTTGCCTACAACAGACTCAACGAGGTATGGTCCGCTCGACCGCCATATTATTATAGCTACCTCTTGATAATTTGCAGGATCTGCGGGATACGCGAATCGGTTGAGGGGATTTCCTTAAGCAGAGTGTATACCTCGGAATTTTCTTCCATCTTCGCACCCGACCTCATCGCTGAATAGCCTAATCTGGCTCTAATAGCTCGTCTCTCCGAGCTCGTCACTGAATAAACTAATATGTCTCCAATAGCTCGTCTCTCCGCGCTCGTCGCTTAATAGCCTAATCTGGCTCCAATAGCTCCTCTCTTCGAGCTCGCCCTTGATTAGCCTATTCTGGCTTCAACAGCTCTTCTCTAGGAGCTCCTGCAGAATGGTCCGCAGCGGCCTCAACTGCTCTCTAGCTGTCGAGTCTAACACTCCATCATAGGGCCCCAAGGTATTAGTTCGCAGCAACTCTTCCTCGCCCCGCGCGAGTTTGCCATTCTCTCTTATGCCGAGTTGACGAACTCCATTTGGGGTCGAACGACTTCCCATTTTCTCTTTATGTGAGCCCAACCTTCCCTTTGATGCCTGAATTGACAAGTCCATCAGAGGCCGAAGGAAGGAGACCCATTGCGCGGTCTCCGCCCGCGAAGGCCAGATGTCTTACGCGACTCCGTTAAGAAGGCTGGACATCTCATGCGACTCCGGTAAGAAGGTCGAGCATCTCTCGATAAGAAGGCCGATAAGCCCACAGCGGCCTTTGTATGATAAAGTGAAGGCCGAACACCTCCAACAGCTCTGGTGCCAAGGCCGATCGCCCACAGCGGCATCGATAAGAAGATGGAGGAGTATGGGGGCCACAACAGCCTTCCTATCTAAATGAGCCAAGGGAGCTCGCAGCAGCTTTCTCATCATTAAATTTGGCTCAAGGAATCTGCCACCTTGGCTCTAATCCACAAGTTTGAACACTTGTGTGAATTCTCTCAAGCCGCACACCCTCTTCAGGTACAACTGACCTCGGATTGCTAACGGTTCTCTACAACCTCACTTTCTCTGTGGCCTCGGTCATCTATGCGCTACGTCGGCACACATGCATAATAAGTAAAGCATACTCTACTAAACATGCATATTTATGTTTGGCAAAAAATATAAGCAAAATGCAGGAAATTAGTATTTGAGAAAAGGGACGGTGCCCATTGTACATACAGGCATGAACTGGCCCCGGACATACCCGAAGCAAGCGTAAAAAAACCATTTTTCAAAGAGAAATGGAAGAAAATTACGAGGGGCCAAACATTAGTATTCCCCATCTCCGCTTCAGCATCATCCATGGCACGTTAGGGGTGACATCTCTAGCATTGTTGACCTCCTCTTCCCTGAGCTGCTCAGGTGGAGGAAAGACAGCCTCGTCGCCACACACTATCATGTCGTCAACCACTTTATATGTCAGCTGCATATATTCACTGCGGATGTTGGGTTCAAGATCCAGAGCTTGGCTTAGACACCGTTTGAAACCCTCCACGTCCTTCAGCTGCTGGTTTTCACTCTCGAACTTCCTGTTTCGGGCTGACGATTTGGTCTTGGCGTCTTCGCTCTCTTTCCTTACTCGCTCCAGATCTTCCTTTGCCAGCTCCAACTCAACTGCTACTAAAGAGAGACTATCTACATTCTCTTTTTGCTTCTTCTCCTTTTCATGGGCCTCAGAAAGCTTCATCTTCAACTCGGCGTTTTCATTGGATTTCTCCTTCAGCTTGCGGTTCTCTTCCGCAATTTCTACATACCAATAACCTCGGTAAAATTTCAAAGCTTTGGTAGTCTTGGCTAACTGGGCCTCAATTGCACGGTTATAAGCTTGAGTTTCGGTGAACGTACCTCGGAGCTTGGCAGGGGAATTCTCCTCAGTAGAAATCTTCATTCTCTTAAACCCCTCCGCCCCAAACTTGGCGACCTTGGCCAGCGCATCGAAATCAGCCTTGGTAAGCTCTGGAATTTGCTCTTTATTTTTTCCGCGCCAACACTTTTTGCAGCTTAGCGCCCCGAGGATTGTTGCTGCCACCTTTAGCATCGAGCTCCTGGATAGTGTCTCGGACACACTTCAGTATCTCAAGGCCAGATTTCTCCTGCTCCTTGGGCTTTCCCCCTCTGTCAGAGCTTGACTTCGAGATTTTTCCGGCGGTGGAGTTGTTGCCCTTGGGCTTTTGGGACTGATTCCCAGCGTCAGCACGGGAGGCCTTTTCTCCCCTTCCTCGAGCTGGAAGGAGCAGACATCTTTTCAGTCAGCTTTTGAATCTTGATGGTGGTGTCCATCTTGGTTTCTGCCATAAGAGTGTCAAGTCTTTCCATGTTACCTTCAAAGAACAGATTAGCGTCAGAATTGGCACTGTCGACAATTAAAAAGAAATCACAAGGTGAAAGGAAACTACAGTTATCAAAGTATTATTTGAGCATGGCCTCAGACTTGGCCAACTCATCAAACATAGAACCGCAGTTGAGTTTCAAACCCATCTCGGCCAATCTTTTCCCCCACTGATAGATTAGTTTAAACGATTCCACGTCGTCTCCTTTCAGCGTGTTGGGTTTTACAGCGTAATCCAGATTCTCGATCACAATTCAGCTATGGGTGAAATGATGTGCTCGGCTCAAACTAAGTGGGAAATGTGACTTGACCAAGTTCCCATGGTTGAACTCGGCAATAGACCTCTTGGTCGCACCGTTCAAAGCTTGAACGAAGAAGAAAACTAGCTTGAAGTTTTTATTTGAATCATTGGCAAGGAAGAAGTACGAACATTCGCCCTTACTTCGGACCCGATGTGACCTTGCCTAGTTCTATCCGATCTGGGCACAGCCTTGTGTGTCACCTTGAACAGAGTGAAGAAGACTCGGGCATTAGGTTTTCTCCCAAGATACTCCATGGTAAGCTCAAACCCACGCAAGAATCCCCAACAATTCGACAACAGCTGCGATGAGGGCGCTATTAAATGTCTCAGAACTTGCTGATGGAAAGAGTTCAGTGGAAGACGGACGTTCATTTCCTCCAGCACTGCTCCGTAGAAGAAGTACCCGATGTGTTTATGATCACTACACACAGGGACCTCGGGCACCAATGTCAACCTCCATTTTTCTACCTCGGGCGGAATCAGATACTTCTCATAGTAAAAGACGGGCTTGTCCGTCCTCAGCTTGGCATGCGTTCTACAAACTTTGGTGGAAACCCATTTGCACACCTCTCCACAGCCTTGGCATGATCTTCCATAGCAGTTACTCCAACAACAGGTCGGGAATTAACCTTGGTGTCTCCACCCTCAGTACTCTTAGACAACTGCTTCTCCGTGTTATGAACCGGGGCCGGGAAACTCGACTTCGCTGAAGAATTCATATACGTGGTGCTGAAAAGAGATCGCGATCCCTTTGAGTCCGGAATGGGCTGGATATCGGCCGACCTCTTCAAGATAGTCTTGCAAGGGGAACGAAGCTTTGCCTCTCTTCGCTCTTTGTCTGGGCTATCTGCAATAGAGGGGCTTCTATAACTCATCTAACTACTGTCTACTTTATCTGGTGTCAGCCTCAGATAGGCCGAGGCGGAATCAAGTCCTCTACAAGGAACACAAGGTGACTCTCCAGAGACGAAGTCAGCCCTAGAAAACAAACAGATTCTAAGGTAAAGTTTAAATGCTTTAAAAGATCAAAACTATTGCAGAGCTAGCCTTTTGTACAGAAGGATCTGGGTTTGAGATGAATGTTCATCTCGGAATGTTGAACGAACATTCTCGGGCAGCGAGGTTGATCTCGGACGGTGGTCGGAATCACTTTCTCTCAGCAAATCCTTGATTTTAAAGGTGGCATCAAGAGAAAGCTTTACAGCCTTGATTTAAGCTAAGTTGGTCCCAGTGAGAATGATGTCGTCAACATGTATCAGGGGCACAATGACTTGTGAACCATTGGTTTTGACAATAAGAGAGTAACCAGACTTGGATTGTACAAATCCGAGGGAGGTGAGAAAACAAACTAGTTTGAAGTTCCATTGCCTACTGGCCTGTGTCAACCCATAGAGAGATATGTGAAGTTTGCAAACCTGATTAGGTGCAAAAGTTTCAAAGCCTCGAGGAACCTGCATATAGACCTCTTCATGCAAGTCACCAAGAAGGAAAGCATTATCAACATCCAAATGATGTAAATGCCAATTGCAAGCTGTTGCAAGGGACAATACTAGTCGCACAGTGGTAATTTTAACAACCCAAAGAAAGTTTAAGAGTAGTCAACACCTTCAAGTTCTGTAAATCCCTTTGCCACAAGACATGCCTTATGCCTTTCAAGGGATCCATGAACCCTAAGTTTGGCCTTGTAGAACAATTTTCATCCATTAGGTTTCTTACCAAGAGGTAGTTGAGCGATGGTCAAACTGTTGTTTTCTTCTAATGCCTGGATTTCTTTGCTCTTGGCTTCCTTCCAACAATCATGCTTAATGACCTGAGCATAAGTTTACTTTTATTAACATCAAAACATTATATGCAAAAATTGGGAAACCTTAAAGGATACTATAATCCATTACACTAAGTACACAAGGGGTATTATAAGTTCTTGTTAACTAGCATGTGCAAGAAATTTTTGGTATGTTTGGGAGGAAGATTTGGGAGTGTTTTGGAGGGGAGGGCTTGACCTATGTTTTAATATCTATTTGAGATTTACAAAAATTGGAAAAATAACATTAAAGATAATGATAAAATATTGTTAGCCACACTTCAACTATGCTTAGAAATATTTTATAGCTTCCATAATTTAAAATTGAAAATCAAGTGATCCACTTCCCTCCCTTCTTAAACCTTAGATCCAAACATACCCTAAAACTAATTTCCCCCCCTCAACTAAACATGTGAAAATTGCTCTCTTTCCTTACTCTCCTTCCCTTTTCACCTCAAACAAACACACCCATAAGGCCGTAAGCAGTGTTGTTGTTGGTAGAGGCTTCGTGAGAGGCGTCGATAGTTTTGTTGTTTCTGCTTTTAAGAACCTTGACATTGTCCCCTGGAGACTAAGTGATTTTTTAGGAAGAAAACAGTTGCGCAGATAAATTAGTTGTTTTTGGTCTAGTTAGTTGAACTTATACTTGGTAGAGTTTCCCTCCGAGCTTCAATAGACGACTTTAGTTGTAATAGGCAGCGTCTTCCTTTTTACAGATTTAGATGATATATCCTTGGGGTTTAGTCTCCTTAGTTTTACTTTTTGTGTTGTAGTGCTGCCTCATTAGCTTGTTAGCTCTTTTCCAAACCTGGGTTTTAGCTTTCTGCATTGGTCTTTACTGTATTCCATCTTTTTATTTCTTTTGAATAATATCAAGCAAAATGCTCTTTTTCTTTCTGATAATTTTCCCTAAGGAGGGCTGACATCAGAAGGTTTTACCGAGGCTCGTTCCTATTAAGGAAATGTTAGCTTCATGAAAAATATCATTGATATTGTATTATAAACATGCGATGATGATGACAATGTTAGTTAGTCCAATAATTGATACTGAATTCACAACACCACCGCAACGACCACAACACAATAGATGCAACGACTGCATTAGACCGCAACCGACTGCATTAGGCCGCAATACACTTTAAAGTACTACTAATACAATTTATATTATATTTTCCTCTTTCTTAAAATCGTAAATTTTGAGAGAACTTTAAAGTTTTAGAAATCTTTTAAAGTGATAATGAGTTGTTAAGGTTGGAACTACTAGATTTTAGAGGTAAAATGGGAAATGTTATGATTTTAAATATTTGGGTGATCTTAAAATTAATTCACGCCATAATGCGCGTCGCAGCGACCGCAATAGCTGTCTTTGAATTAGCAATTGCAACCACAATTTAAAACCATGCAATCAGTCTAACTTCAACTTTTCACAAACAAATAACAAATAGGATTAATGAATGTTATACATGAAACAGTAGAGGGAATAAGAAATGTTTACTAGGTGGCATTATAGTTGGTCACAGAAAGAAAATCAAGAATCAAAACTTGTGCATTTCCATCCACTCCCTAACACAACTGATCGAGAAGCAAGTAAGAAGAGTTATGTTTAAATTTCACCACAAATGAAACCTAAGTGTTCCGGACTGGGCCAGCGGCCTACTACAGATCACGGGCCAGAACCCGTGACTTGGGCGTCAAAGTTCCTTTGATACCACCCCGAGCCAGAACCCAACCCAGTCTCGTCCACAACAGACTACAAGAGCGTCCTACAAACTATCCAGACCAGTCAGTCACAGATCGAATAATGTACAGAACACTAAGGAATCAAAAAGTTGAAAAGATAAACATCCACTTAAACAACCAACAAATTTAGGTGATTCATTATTAATGGAAAAGCACAAACTAATCAATGACTTGAGAAATTAAAAAACTTGAGAAGAGGAATTCTCATATTTACTTGGAAAATATTGGAAATAGATTGTCTAATTCTATAACTTTTGTGTGTTTTAGGAGAGAGAATAGTGATTACAATAATATATGTGATGAAAGAGAATGATGAGTTAATAGAGAGATGGAGAGAGAAAGGTATCAAGGTACTAAATGCTCAAGGTAGACAATCCTCCACCACGCCCCCTACACCGCAAATCTTTTGCTCTATTTCTTTCTCTCTGCTTTCACTAATGACAAAGGAGTTTGTAGCCTAGACGTAATGACTTGAGAAACACCAACGATTGAGACTAATGCAAACACAATAATCATAGAAGTGGAGGGAAATAGATTGTCTGTCTTGAGCATTTGGTAACTTTAGTGTATTTTAGGAGAGAGAATGGAGATTAAAATAATAGAATGTGATGAGAGACAATGACAAGCTAAGAAAGAGATAGAGAGAAAGACATGAAGGTACCAAATGCTCAAGGTAGACAATCCTTCCCCAAACTAGAGAGTAACAACCTTGCTAGGTGAGAGATAACAGTGGCGTCGTACGGAGGAGCTTGGGTCGCACAGAGAACGATGCCTCTTGCTCATGGTCCTTGTGTTAGGTTTTTTTTTTTGAAACACACAAGAAGCTGTAGGCTTTTTGATAGAGGGCTTTTGGTGTTAACCGGTGGGATATTTTTCTGATCGTGAGTTTCTTGTTTTGGTGGTGAAAAAAACTAGTGGGAACTAAAGTAGGTTAAGAAAAATTATAAGGTTCTTGTCAAAAAAGAAAAATTATAAGGTAACAGAAATTTACTTCTGCTAACTTGGAGGAACCAAATTGTGAAATCTAAAACTTTAACTTAACATGACTTAAATTTATTGCAAAATATTGTGTGATTCAGCAACTGTCAATTCAGTCGTTAGATATATTAATTTAAGACTCGCCAAAAATCAATCACTATTAGTGACCAAAAAATAAGCCTCTATTCAGTACCTAGATCTCGGATCAAGATTAGATCTAGAGTATTTGGAAGAGTGCTTCAGATGGTTGAAGATATAGCTCGGATGTGTCCACTTGAAGCTCGGATGTGCCGACGTTGTAGTCGAGGTAGCTAGTCTTAAGCTCGCCAGGGTGTGGCACCTGCAGACACTCCAATACTTAAGTCATTCGAGATCTGATCCAACAGGAACAATCATAACTATGTGCAGTTTCCAATGTCAGTGTATTGAAGCGACGCATTGATTTGATGCGTCGAGTTCGCTTTTCGAACTTTGAGAATATATATATATATATATATATATATATATATATATATATATATATATATATATATATATATATATATATATATATATATATATATATATATATATATAAGTCTGCGAAGAGCTCGGTGTTATTTCGCAAAGTTGAGTAAGCTAGTGTGCTTTTTAACTCTGGTGATCAGAAGCTCCGTTCTCTTTTTCGACCACCGTGTCGAGTTGTATCTTCTTCGTGTGCTATCACATTGTTCTGGGTTTCTCTTCAGTCCGAGTTCATTGTTCATCGATCCGAGTTGAATCTTCTTGCAGAGTCAATGTCGAGTTGCAATCAGACGGCGTAATCCTACGAAGATTTCCAAGGTTCCTCTTCTCCTCAAGTGTCACCATTCGGGAGGTCCGAGGTCGTTTTTGAGCAACCTGGTGAGCTCGATGATGATGGGGACGATGAAGTCACCGAGTCCGAGTCCCTTGAGGGATCCGAAATCCTTGGTGATCAATAGATCGTGTGGTTTTAACTTTTTGTAATTTATATTTTTACTTGCCGACCTCTGAGGTTGTGGCTTTATTTTGTATGAAACCTCTAGTTTTATCAAACAGTTATCGTTTGTCGTTTATCGTGATTATTTTAGTATTATTACTTGTTGGCTTTTGCACCGATTTTATATGAATAATTGTTTAGGCGGCGAAGTTGTATGAGTGTCAGCTGAGGCCGATGTACGTCGTGCTTGTAAATAAAATTTAGATTATTTAAATTTTCGCCACCATGCTTGCTGGATCGAAATGTCTTTGATGCTGGCATTGCAGGCTTCTTCCTCGACCTCTGATGGAGGTTTGAGCTTAGAGATCAGAAAGGACGCATGCTCGCGCGAAGCGAAAAGGGGGTCAAAGTCGCTGTGGACTTCTTCCTTCGGCCTATGATGGAGCGTTATGCTCGGGGATCAGAGGGAAGGCATGCTCGCGCGAAGCGAAATGGGGTGAAGCCGCTATGGGCTTCTTCCTTTGGTCTCTGATGGAGCTTTGATCTCAGAGATCAGAGAAGGCTAGCTCGTGCGAAGCAAAATTGTTGGAGCCGCTGTGGGCTTTCTCCGTTGTTGAATAACCATAAATTTGAGAGGTGCGATTCTCGAATCGCTTCTTTATTGAAGAACGATTGATTACATTGACAGTGTTACATAATATTCATTTATTCGTTCTTCAATCTTGTCTGCATTTAGTCTCTGCTTATTGCTTTTTTATTGCCGCTTGGGCTTGCTCTTTTTCAGCTCGGCGTTATGACTTGAGTGATAGGTATTGGCATCTCTTGGCGCCTTCGAGGTCGACCGATACGGTGACTACCTCGTCCTTATCTTAGGAAAACCCCATCTTTAGGTGCACTGTGGAGGCGACAACTCCCAACTTTCCCAGAGTAGGACGGCGCCTATGCACTGATAGGGGGATGCACTTGGTAGCACCAAGAATCGGTCTTCATGGTCTTAGACAGTTCATCTTCCCCATTTGTAACCTGAAGTTCAAGGTAGCTGAGTGGTTTTGTCTGGGATCCATTAAAACCTATCAAATCATATCTGTCATACGCTGAGAGATCAGTCGCCAAGATCTTGAGCTTTGGGAGTAGCTCTAGGAACAAGATGCCCGCTAAGCTTCCTTGATCCACTAGTATTCTTTTGACATCCACCGCGGCCAGCACAACCGAGATGATGAATGGGATGTACTTGTTTGATTTTCCATTCACGAGATCAAAGTCGGTGAATGACAATGGCGGTCTTGTTCACATTGTGGAGATCGGAGTCGGATTCTTGCCAACGCTCAGAATTTCCTACCACCCGCGGTTCATCGAACACCTCGTTTCCCCGGCCTCAATAGAGTGGCCCCCCATGATAACCAATGCCCTAGGGTATGGGCATTGTGATCTCAGAGATTCTTATGCCGAGTCACTATTGTCTTTCGCTTGGGTTTTGGCCACCTCGTTTACCACAACTTTAGATTTCCGTGGTGAGCACCGAGGGGAACGGGATCTCTTCTTCTCATCAATTTTTAAGTATTGCTTCAACTTTCCTCGCTAAATCAAATATCTGCAATAGGTACGCTTGTTTGTGTTGTCACGTTGTGGACTCGGAGCCAACCACTTTACGTCGCGGAATTCAGTGCTTGCACATTCAGGCAGAATCCAGTGCCTTGGAGCGTTTAGCTCCGAATATTCCGTGAACCTTCCGCGGAATTCCTTAGATCTTGAACCATGATCTTTCTTGTGCTTGCCGTCCTTAGAGTCTTTTCCTAGGGCGGATCGAAGCCGGGTTCACCAGCGACAGATGCTTCTTCGTATTCATTGAACCGTTGGGCCCTTCTCAGGAAGTCTTCAAGAATTTTAGGCTTGAGGAGGCCGACATTTACATGGAACAGGGATCCCCTCCTGAGGTCGTGCCTCATAAACATCATCCTGACGTCGTCAGTCAGGTGGTGAACTTCGTCCGCTTCTTTGTTATAGCACTCGATATAATCCCTCAAAGATTCTTTTTCTTCTTGGCATACAACCCTCATCACGTCTTCCGACTTGGGCTTCAGTCTTGAGGCAGTGAAACATGCCGAGAACAGTTTTGTGGACTATTTCCAAGAAGATTTCTTCTGAAAAATGGTTGGAAGACGTTTGGATGATCCCTCTCGCTCTTGTTGAGGCTCGGGGGCCATTTTGTAAAGCTCTTATAATTTCCTAAAGCCTTAGTTAACGAACCTCTAGGGCTTGTGCGCTGAAGAGTTGCTCATGGTTTCTAAGTGCTGCTCTTCGTTCTACTACTCTAACGCTCGAATGGAATCTTGCATTCGCTGCTTTTTGTCCGTCTTCTTTTTCTCGCTTTAGTCGTTTATTTTTAGTAAGGGCGTGTTTCGGAGTCGCATGATTACGAGAATTATTAGTGTAGAGTCTCGGTTACTAATTTCAATCACTCAGTTCAACTAAATCGAAACGCCGTTGTTTAAATTAGGCACGCACGCGAATGATCGATCTTTTCGCGCTTTCTTCAATTTAACGTCCGTATTCGAGTTTAGTCGTACGTAAGCAGGTCTACCTAAAGTCTTTTTCCACAAAAATTTGGTTTAAATTCAGATTTAATAATGCGATTCCGAGTTAATTTTGGGGTTTTTTAGTTAACGCGCCCATTTCTCTTATTTTTGGTCTAGTTTTAGCGTATTTGTCGAGTCAGGCCGTTCTCGCGTCTTTGTATTTGACTGACTCCTTTTTCTTATTATTTTTATTCTTATTTTGTTTATTTAATTTATTTAAGCATGTATGCAATCCAAAAATTCTATTTAGTTTAATTTACAGTTTAAAAGTGTTTAAGAGTCCAAAAATATCAAAAATAATTCTACTTAGTTTAATTTACAAATTAGAAGCACTTAAGAGTCAAATAAGTCCAAAAATACAAAAATAAATAATACTAAAATTGCAAAAAATAACAAATCCGAAAATACAAAAATAAATAGCAAATTAGGGTTTCAAGCAAACATTCCAAGTACGCTACAGTTTATCACAGGGCACAGGTTCCAACCTGAAATAGGGTCAAAGCCTGGTTAAAAATAATAAATGCCTTAACCTAGTATTATACTATAAATAAGCAGTCTACTAGCAGTCCAAAAGGGGAAAAAAAAGGATGACAGATAGTCATCCAGGCATAACCCAAAAAAAAGGATTAGGGTTTCACATCGAAATCCTAATCGCCAAAAATACTGAGTTTAGTTCTAGAAGTAGAGCCCGTAGCTGTGACGAGAAAAGATTAATGGAGCCTCTTCTAGAAGTAGAGCCCGTAGCTGTGACGAGAAAAGATTAATGGAGCCTCTCAGGAGCTAGAAACACATGAAGCAAGAGGATAGTAACCGCAAACATTAGCAGTGATGATAAATAAATAATAAGAGTTTACAAAGACTGGAATTTGGGGTTAGTGCTTCGTTTTTTTTCTTGTATATTATCTTCCATAATAGATCATCAAATATGAGAAGTGTTAGAGGTGCTTTTGTTGTAAAAATTAGATAGGACTTTAAGATCAGTATTAGATTTATGCTACCCCAAATATTAGATGAGTCTCTGTGTGTTAGTTTAAAGATTTAAAGTTTTAATTCTTTTATTTATTTTTATTATCGTTTTTTTATGTCAAGCTTTTGAATATCTTTGGTATTGTAAGAACTGCAGAAATTGAAAATAATGAGGATGAGATAAAACCACCACAACCGAAAACCCACCACCACGAAAACCACCACAACCGGCCACCACCAAAACCACCACAACCAAAGAAAAAAGCAACCACCAAAACCACCACAATGAGAAAACCAGCCACCACCAAAGCGAAACCCACGACCACCAACAACCCAAAACCAGGACAACCATCGTCGGTCTCCTCTCTCCCTCCTCCCAAACCGAACCATAAAACCACCATAGAATCTCCCATAACATTCGAACCAAAGCCATGAACATAAATTAGGAGCAGGATCGAAAGAGGGTAGGAGGAGAAGAATGCAAACCGAAAATAGAAAGAGAGATGAGCGTGACCTCGCCCGTTTTCCTCCGAAAACCTCGCTGAAAAATCGCTCTCTCTCTTCGTAGGGAGTTGGATCTGCAGCGCATTTCTTGGATTGGAGGAAGGAGGGAAATGAAACTTAGGTTTAGGGTTTTTTGGTATTTGGGCTTATGTGGGTTCTTTCGTTTCTTATTTTTTTTAATGTTCAGAACGATATTCACACCCCCTTCGTTCATGCGCGCGCCCTCCTCACTTGAGCCAGTTTTCGATGCAGGCTCCCACATGCGAACTGGGCTCTCCTTTTTACACCCCTTATTATTTATACAGACCCCTGCGACTAATAAAACCCTAATTTACAATTTTCACCCCATGTTCCTCTTTTAATTCTTTTCTAACTCAAATATAAATATTTTTTTTCTCTCGAAATTAAATAAACGGCTAAGTCAGTTGTACAACTGGGTTAGTCATTATTTTAGGCCAATGAGTGCATGATTCAAGTAACCACCGCAAACTTAATAAATACAAATAAACTATTTTTCTAAACAATAAACGGCTAAGTCGGTTGTACAACCGGGTTAGTAATTATTTTAGGGCCAATGAGCTGTACAGTTCAGTAACCCTGCAAATTTAATAAATTATTTTTCCTAAAAGAAAAAGGGGATTGAGTCGGCTGTACAGTCGGGTTAGTCAGCGTTCTAGAACTAATGAGCTGTACAGTTCAGGAGTTCTAGAATACCTATTCTAAAACAAACCCACCTCACACCAAACCAATTTCTTCCAAAAAACCCAAAATTATTTTCAAAAAGTAGGGGATTAAGTCGGTTGTACAATCGGGTTAGTCAGCGTCCTAGGAATCAGTGAACTGTACAGTTCAAGGAATCCTAGGACCCCTACACTAAAAAACACCAACCCACAAACTTTTTCAGGAAGAACTACGTAGCTTTGATTCCTCCATTGCATCTGGAGGTACGTAGGAGCAAGATTCAACTCTTGTCAAGTACTAAAAATCAAAAATTAAAATAAGTCTTTTTCTTTACAAATAAAGGGTAACAATTAAATAAATCTTAAATTAATTAGACAATAGGATGTCGTGGGGTGCTAATACATTCCCCACACATAACGACTCCCGAACCCTAACAAGGCCTTGTCCAAAACATAAAGGGATTTTCCAAATTTGCCCTTAAACTAAAATTTGGTGGCGGCTTCCTAAGAACCTTTCGAAGAATCCTTTCCCGGATTTTTCGGTCGCTACAAGGTGAAAGCACTTAGCTCTCTCGCTTGTGAAGCCATTGGGAAAACAGTTTTTATCAGTGGTTCCACGATAGGCACCAATGTTCTGGTATACAAAATGGTGGTGGTGCAACCTTTAAGGATATAGTCTTACTGAGAAAGACCTCCCATGCATATTGAACTAAAGATTCTGAATACATCAATAGCATGCACTATTTATACTAAAAAGGATGCCTATAGTGTGTATATTACAGGGCATCATTGTCCATTGCCTGCCACCGGGGAAGTGGGATTGGCACTACTTCGATAGGAGCCAATTAATGATTGACTGCCACTTCCTCCTCGTTTGTCTTCTATTAGGACGCGTCCTAATCTGTGCATCGTTTGTACGGCAGTGCGTGCGGTACAAACGCTTCCTTTAGTACTATATATATGTGCCTCTTCGAGTATCCATTGTGCTCCTCAAGCACCTCTCCTAGGTCTTTAGGACCCTTAGTCGATGCTTCGGGACATCCCGGATAGCGTGAGCATGTGGGAGTTGAGAAAAGGGCTGTATCTTCTTTAGGATCAGGTGCCCAATTATAGGACTTTTTTTTATCGTTCTAAAGTATATGAGACCTTAGTAGAAAATATCAAGGTTTTGCTTTGCAGCCGTCATATATAATTTTTTAAAATGACAAAAAGCTCATTTACATTGAGACTATAATTTTCAATCGAAACACAATATATGTTATTATTGTTTTATTCCCTAATGTTTTTGCTGTTTCATTAAAAATTGAAGTGTTACCTAACATTTAATAAGCTTATAAATCCATCTGTGTAATTGGGTTTAAGTTTAATGTTTAATCATCATAACTTGTCTTTTTTTTTAATTTTTTTTTATCATCATAACATGTCTATAGATACCAAATTTGCGAGTATTTAAGAGATACTCCAACCCATTATTACACACAATACGCGTACTCAAAGTTTAGTGTCACCTTGCATGTGCAAGAATTAATATGTTAAAACTAGTTAAAATGTAATTAATTTGATTTTACAGTTGTACTTGGATGCTCATTGTTTCTATTGAATATCTTATCTTAACTTGAATATCTTGGTGTGGTATATTTACATTTATTACATATTGGAGTTGTTTCTGCTTCACACGCGCGTGCAGACACACACACACATATATATTAGAGCACATGGATGAGGTGATAGGTGTCTCTTCCAGCTTAGCCAAGTTCTTGGGTTGGAATTCAACCTTCGGCATGCAACAATGTTAAATCTCTTGAGAGAAATTTGAATTGTACAACACCCTTCCGGAAGGATGACCTCCTTGCAAAATATAGTGTGTGCTCATGGGGGTGGGATAAGATTAATCGATGCGGAGTCTCGACTAAAGTTTCCTTGTGGTGGTGGGATATTAGTAGACTTGGGAACTTTGAGGTCAGCGAGGTTGATTAGTTTCAGGAGTCACTATTGCAAAAAGTAGGTGATAGGAACTCTAGATCCTTCTGGCACAATACATGGTTGGGGCCACAACCCCTTTTTATTTCTTTTCCAAGGCTCTTCTTGTGTGATATCTAACTAGAAGGAATGTAATGAAGGGTATATAATGAGGTCGGTAGGTGGGTCACTTGAGTGTGGTCTAACTTGGAGGAGGAGTTTTTTGTGTGGGAAGAGGGCCTATTGGAGGAGTTTTTTCGTCAACGTTAATTTCTACCTTCTTCCGAGTCAAGTGTGTGGTTTTTAAGAAGGAAGTTTGATGGGATTTATTGAGTTATATTGACTTATATCTTCTTACCAATTGCCTCTAGCAAGGTATCACAACATTTAGAACATCAGTTGTCGATGTTTCCTCATCTCTTAAAGAGTTAAGCTCCCTCTAAGGCAGTTACTTTATTGATTCTAGATAGGAACTCCTCTAAAGAGAATCTGTTTAGGTGGAGGGTTATTGATAAGTGCTACCACTTGAGTCATTTGTTCTAAGTATCATGAGTCTTCTATACACTTTTTCCTCACCTGGAATTTTTCCCTATCGTTTTAGTTTGCAATTGTAAAATGGGTTGGCTGAGTTTGGGTTACCTCGGTATAACTCCTACATTTTCTTTCTATTCTGTTCGTTTGGTTATGGACCCAGGTGTAAGTTGTGGTTGGCTTTGACCAGGCACATGACTATTTGTGTCCTTTGGGAGGAGTGAAATGACAAAATCTTTTCAGGTACGCTAGCTAAGAGTACATGGATACTTGAGAATATGGAGGAAAGAATAATTAATGGCATCTCATCATTCTTGGCATGTAAAGTAGGGTAGGTGCCCTTTTAAATTTTTGGGGGTTCCGGTCGGGGCAAATCAAAGAAGGGCAATCACTTGGCAACCAGTACTTTTTTTTTTTTTTTTTTTTTTTTAGATAAGCAACGATTCATTAAGGGGGGCACTAGGGGTGCACCCAACCCTACAAAGATATGGGAAGGGGGAGGCCTCATTAAAACCTCCCGGGCCAAAACCCCTTTGGGAAAAAGACCCAAGGAGGAAAAAGAGTACCTCAAATAGACGGGATAATTACAAAGAAAGATAGGCACCCCGAGGGCAAATACACCAATCGAGAAAATGACACCCGCTTATTTCTCCCCTTCCTTGCATGTATGAACCAACTCCACGATGAGTACTTAATGGAGAAGATGATAGAATTTACGTTAGCCACAACACCTTGAAACATAGTCTTGTTCCTTGCTAGCCATACTTGCACACTGAGCTTGCAACCCAAAATAAATGCTTGATCCTACATACCTTCCTCCCCTTCACAGCCTCGCTAACTTGATGAAACGAGGGAATGACGCCTTCTCCCACTTCTCCATCCAAATTAATCCATGAAAAAACACCACGCCAAACCGAGCGTACAACCGGATAACAACAAAATATATGTTCAGCTGATTCTATTTCACTAAAGCAGAATACACAAGATAACTAAATGACGGAGATGACAAAACTCCTCTATGGTGTAAATTATCCCTTGTTGGAAGCTTATTTAATAACAACCTCCAGCTGAATATTAACGTCTTGGATGGCAAATCAGATTTCCAAATTAATTTGCATGCCTCTACAGTCGCGTCTTCCTGCACCACATCACCACCACGGATAGTATTACTTACCCATTCATAACACGACCTTACGAAGTGTAGCCTCGGATCGTATCCGCAGCCACACAAATCTGTCCGGAGCATTATTTACATTTGCACATCACGCAGCGGTGCGTAAAAAATTCTGCGGTGCCATTGTTTCAATTGGCCCAAGCAGCCTACTGCTGCTCCAATTCCACACCCACCCGACTCTCAGTCCACGACCCCATTTCAGCCACCGTACATTCCTTCCCGCCGCTAATTTCCAGAGTGCAGGGAAAAGTTCTGCTAGGGACTCATTTCCAAACCACTTATCATACCAAAACTTCACTCTTGTACCATTTCCAATCTTCAATTTTATTACATTCTTTAACCAACTAGCACCATTCATCAGCCCTTCACCTAGGCACACCAAATCGCGCCACCACAAAGATGATTTTTTTAACAAAGCAGCAGGGGGTATCTCACCGGGCTTAAGACAAAAGTCTCCATACCTTATTTGCAGAATTTTCTTCCATAAAAGCGTGTCGTCGTCCGATAACAATCTCCATCTCCATTTTGCAATGAGCGCCAAATTAAACACTTCAAGATCCTTGATCCCCAACCCACCTAAATGCTTCGGTCTGCATATCGTTTCCCATTTAACCCATGCCATTTTCTTCCTTTCATCATCACCACCCCATAAGAATCTCCTCTGTAACTTTTGTAACTCACCAATTACCTTCTTCGGAGCCTTGAACATTGAAAACAGATATAGAGGGAGAGAAGAGAGAACCGAATTGATTAACGCTACTCTCCCGCCAATAGATAACTTTGAGCTCCGCCACGAGGACAACCTAGCCTTCATCGAATCTATCACTGGTTGCCACGTTGTCGACCTCCTTGGATTGGCTCCTACGGGAACCCCCAAAAACTTGAATGGTACCGACCCCACTTTGCAAGCCATGAAAGATGAAATACCTTTCACTATTCTCTCATCCATATTCAGCCCTACAACATTACTTTTTGCAAAATTAACCTTCAACCCCGAAGCCAACTCGAAGCTTCTTAGAGTCGCCTTCAACCCCCAAATGCTCCTTTGACTTCCATCACAGAAGAAAATAGTGTCATCAGCGAATTGCAGCATTGACACGGACAAATCATCCCTAACCTTGAATCCCTTAATGTATTCCGCCTCTTCCCCTTTCCTTACCAAACCGGCAAGCCCTTCCGCCACTATTAAGAAAAGAAACGGCGCCAACGGATCACCTTGTTTTAATCCTTTTTGTGCTATGAATTCATCCGTGGGGCTACCATTAACAAGGATAGAAATAGAATTTGAAGATACACATTCTCGCATCCACCTTCTCCATACAGAATTGAAACCCATTCTTCCCATCATATAGTCCAAAAACTTCCAACACACTGAATCATACGCCTTTTGAAAATCCACTTTTAGAATTAAACATTATGAAGGCTAGATTGTCTCTTTGGCGTAGTTCCAAATTATCTATTGGTGGTACAGTAACTCTTATCAACTCGGTGCTCTCTTCCTTTCCCTTGTATTTATTTTCAATGTTCAAAGCTCCTAAAAAGGTTATTGGTGAAATACAAAAATTCCAAAGAAGATTCTTATGGGGAGGTGATGATGAAAAGAGAAAGATGTCTTCGGTTAAGTGGAGTTTGGTGTGTCAACCGAAGCACATGGGTGGTTTAGGGGTGAAGGATCTAGAAGTATTCAATATAGCACTCCTAACAAAGTGGAGATGGTGGTTGTTAACGGAGGATGATTCTCTTTTATGGAAGAAAGTGTTCAACACTAGATATGGGACAACATATTCTTGAACTGGGAGCTGCCTGCAGGAACAGTGGCGAGGAATTCTTCCTTGTGGTGGCGTGATTTGGTGCTCCTAGGTGACGGTTTACAGCTGGGCAGTGAGTGGTTTAATCATGTAACTAAACTGAAAATTGGGAATGGTAATAAAATCAAATTTTGGACTGATAAGTGGATAGGTTCGGAGACACTTGGTGGCTTGTTCCCTTCGGTTATGAATGTTTGTGATAGCAGAGAATTTACGGTAGCGGAGATGGGCTCGTGGGGTGTTTCGGGATGGAAATGGGATTGCCAAAGGATTGTTTCAAGAGTTGCGGTGACACCGATGCAAACAACGGACTGCGCAGAATACATTACGTGGCGTGCGGTAGTGCGTAATGTACAGAGGCATGTGGGTTTGGCTACCGGACTTGATTCGTGGCTTTACGGTTAAGTCTTGCTATGATTGGATAGGTAATCACCTTCGTGGAAGAAATCCCTTACATGAAAACCCCGTAATTATGGCATGTAGATCGTTGTGGAAAAGTGATTTGCCGTCGAAAGTATTGATTTTCAGCTGGAGGTTATTGCTTAACAAGCTCTGCCAACTAGAGAAAATTTTCACAACAGAGGTGTTTTGTCATCACGGTATGAGCTGTGTTGTGTCTTTTGTTTCCATCAATCCGAGTCTGTAGCACACATGTTCTGCAGCTGCCCTTTTGCGGCTTTGGTCTAGCGTGGTATATTCTCGTGGTTGAGCATAGGAGGTGGCGTGGAAGAGGAGGTTCTAACTAGCTTTCAGAAACTTAAGAAAGTGGTAAAGGGGAAGAAAGCAAGCAACAACGTGGCAAATATGGTTGGCAAGAAATAGGATATTATTTCAAGGTGTAGTTGCAAATGTAAACTCCGTTTTAAATTCCATTAAGTATGTATCTTGGAGTTGGTTTGTGGCTAGGAAGGGGAGAAATAGTGGGGTAACATACTCAGAGTGGTGTAATTGCCCCTTGGGGTGTCTATCTTCTTTGTAAGCTCCCCTATTTGAGGTACTCTTTTTCCCCTGCCTGGGTCTTTTTCCCAAAGAGTTTTGGCCTAGGGAGGTTTTAATTTGGCCTCTTCCTTTCCCATATCTTTGTAAGGGTTGGGTGCACCCCTAGTACCCCCTTAATACATTGCTTGCTTATCTAAAAAAAAAGTTTGACTTGAAGATGATTTTTTAGCAAGAAGCATAATAGCTCCCTTCCTTTATTATTAGTGGTGGGCGGAGATTTTTTTTTTGTGTATCTCTGAGTAGTCATCCACTTTTATGGTTGTTAAAAAAAAGTCATTCACTATGCCTGATTTTTCAGCTTGTTATTGTGATCTAGTACACTTCAATGGATTCTGATAGCATTTGTACTCCCTTATATTTATATAATGTTTGTGGTTAAAAAAAAATACTTATTTCTGTTTACTTCAATTTGGGACTTGTTGGGATTTGGGAGTTGAGAAATGGGCGTATCATCTCTTGCCATGTGCTATATTGTGAGAATATTGTAGAACATATTTTTTCCTATAGGTGGTTTTTGAGTTTGTCTAAGGCATCTTAGTTTTGTATGCATTATTAGTGGTGCATGGAATTCTTAGAGTATATATCTTTGATATAAATGCAATTAAATTTCAATCTTCGATACATTAGAGATTATTTCATATATATATATATATATATATATATATATATATATATATATATATATATATATATATATATGAAATAATCTCTAATGTATCAAAGATTGGAAATAGTTGAGTTGTATTCTTCTTCCTCCTACTATTATCTTTAAGTACTTTGTAAGAGGGTAGGGATACCCCTTATATACTTTTTTTGTTGAATACCCCTTGATAGTTTGTAAACAAATAAAAAGTAGAGATTTCATCTTGACAAGTGACAACAGATCAGTGTAAATTATTGGTGTCACCGAAGTCATATAAAATTAGAAGAGATACAATTTTAAAAAAAAAAATAATTAGGTCAAAGGAAATCTTAAATTGAAACATAATTCAAATCATTATTTTCGAAATATAAAAGACATTATTTAAATTATTGGTGTCACCGAAGTCACATAAAATTAGAAGAGATACAATTTAAAATAATAATAATAATAATAATAATAATAATAATAATTTGGTCAAAGGAAATCTTAAATTGAAACATAATTCAAATCATTATTATCAAAATATGAAACTTTATTAGATTTGAGTACTGAGGAGTCTCAACCCGATTACGCTAAGATAATCTTCAACAAAAACATAATATATAGTCTAATAAAAAGTAAAGCTTAATTTAAACTGGTCCTAGATGTAACAAACATCATAAAGCAGACAAGTAATAAGATTCAGCTACACAAATTTCTTAATCCTCAACATATGGTTCATTCAGATCAAACTCAAATTTGTTGTGTCCTGAAGATTCTCCCACTTCTTTTTCAGTAACTGGTTTCTCCTCCTCCACCTTAGGCACATCTTCACTAGTGCTGCTAGAATTGTTTCCTTGAACATCAGCAACAGAAACAGTATTAGTGCTGCAAGAATTGTTTTCTTCAGCAACAGCATCTGCAGCAACAGCAACGGCATCAGAGTTGTTTGATTCATCCAGAAAGATTGAAAGGCCGTACTTTCTATGGCCTGATTTGTGTCCACCTAAGCCTTGAAAAGATGAAAACAATTTACCACAAATACTACATTTATAGCCTCCAAGATCAGGATCATAAGTTGGTGTGTTTCCTTCTGGCTTCTTTCTTTTCTGCACCTTGTTTTCATCAACCCTAGATTCAGATAAACCACTGCTACCACTTCCACCATTACCATCAGCAACATCATTGTTCTTTCCATACATCATTAAACCATTGTGAAAAACCATGGTCTTGTTCACAGCATGTATTTCCTTTCCTTTGATGATTCACCAGTTGCAAACTTCCTTTTCTTAATAGGCAAAAGAACTTCAGGAACAAAGTTCTTATCTTTTGGCATGGCCATCAGAATTGTAGCAGCCATATACATTTCACCATATCTTTTCCCTCTTTTATTTTTAATTGGCCAATTGGGTAAAGGAGATTTTGGAAGATCAGAATTCTTCTTCACATTTTCTGCAACAAAACCATGATCTTGATTCTTAGAAGTGTTAGAATCAAGTGATGAAGAAGAATTCTGATAATTAGGGCTAAAACCCTTAGAAACCCTATCAGAGTGACACTTCATGTGTCCACATAATGCATTCTTTGATGGGAACTTCTTATCACAAATATAACAAATTGTTTTTTCATCATCATTGAAATTAGTCCTAACATGAGTACCTTTGGAGAAATTGGTGAAATGGGTCATGGACTTTTTCTTCGAAGCTTGAAGAATATGTGTTCTTCTGTGACCTGCTAGCGCTTGTGAAGTTTTGAAAGTCTTTTCACAAATAATGCACTTGGGTGATCCTTCAAGAGTTGTGTCTTTATCCAGAATCTCACCCTCCTCCATCATCTCATGATCATGGACAGCATCATGTTCAAAAGAAACTGATGAAGAAGAAGATCTATTCATCTTGGAACCTTCTTCTTCACATGAATCTTGAAGCTTAGGAAGATCTTTAAGATCTCCATCCATCTGAGAAAAAACCAAAAGGGCTAATTAATAAAGCTAATAAGACAACAAAACAACCTTAAAACACAATCAAGTGCAAGGAAAAAAGTATATGAACCTGATGATTCATCACTTCTTCGGAGAAACCTGAAAACACAACAAACTAATATGTAAGAGAGAAAGAAATAGATGGAGAGAGAGAGGGAGAGAGAGAGAGAGAGAGTAAGAAGCTTATATTGTTTGAAAGTGATAGAAAGATTTAAAGGGAAAAATGATGACCTTGAAAATTGAGTGCTGGTGGAGGTGAGGCTATAGAGGAAGAGAGAAAGGTGTGGGAGTGTGAGGATCAGAGAGTGAGAAAGTTATAAGAAGAAGAGGAAAGAGACAAGAAGGAAACAAAAATTCTTTACTAAAGTGATGTGCAATTAATTCTGTTGAATTTTCTGAAAGCATAGTGACATTTAATATTATAATTCAATTCATTTCAATCTTATGTAGAAAAACAATTTTCTTTTTGTTAGTTTTCTTACGAATTTTAGTTTTATCCTTATTTTTGTTTTTCATTTATGGGAATCAAATAAATCCCCATTTTTTCTAGATATGAAAATATTTTTAGAGATATTCCATTCAAGTTTCTTTCCCTTTATAAAAAATCAATCTTTCTTTTCTTTTAAAATTAAAAAACAATATTTAGTTCTTTATTAAAATAATATAATTTTTTTTGACCCAATTAAAATAAAATAAGTGTTTTGACTCAGTTAAAATAAAATAAGTCTTGTTGACTCAATTATAATAAAATAAGTCTTTAGAAATTTTTTTCCATGACAAAATAATATATATTATATATAAGATGTGTATTTAGGAACACCTAACCTATATACAATTAAAGCCCGTCACAGTCGGGGAGAGACCAGAGCAGAGAGCTAGAAAGTAAGAGAGCGCTATACCAGGACCCCAACATAGCCCAAAAAGAGACAGTAGAGCCACAATATCAAGTATCCTAACCCCCCTGGCAAGACATTCTAAAGGGTCTATGTAACACCCAAATAATTTAATTAATTATGTAACACCCAAATAATTTAATTTATTATTTAATTAAATTATTTTAGTATAGAGTGGGAAATGTTGCGTATAGAGTGGCCTTGCCGCCTAATCTTTCGAACATGCACGACGTGTTTCACGTGTCGCAACTTCGGAAGTATGTCCCAGACCCATCCCATGTGATTCAGATGGACGATGTGCGGTGAGGATAACCTCACTTTGTGGAGACAATGCCGGTGCGAATTGAAGATCGTGAGGTGAAGATTTTAAGGGGTAAGGAGATAAACTTGGTGAAAGTAGTGTGGTTGGGAGCTACTGGCGAAAGCATGACGTGGGAACTGGAGAGCAAGATGCGGGAGTCATATCTCGAGCTGTTTGAAGCAGGTAAAATTTCGAGGACGAAATATTCTAAGTGGGGGAGATTTGTAACACCCAAATAATTTAATTAATTATGTAACACCCAAATAATTTAATTAATTATTTAACTAAATTATTTTAGTATTACACTGACTTAATTATATGAAATTATTAATATAGTGTTTCACTATAATGAAGGGAGTAGTACTCGGTAACTACAGAGTGGGAAGAAGCGGCCCAAGGACCCTAGGCCCGAGATATAGGCGCTAGGTTAGTGATGCAAGTCGCATCACTTGAGAAAAGAAAGGAGAAGAGAAGAAAAGAAAGGAACGGCGCCGTGAGAGAAGAAGAGGAATAGTTCGCGTGAAAGGCTTCAAGGGAAGGAGCTTGGTGGTGATTCTTATTGATTGCTAGGAGTCTTGTTTGGTTTCTTAAATTTTCTAAGGTTAGGGGGCTCTGTTTCATTCATAATAGACTATATGATGCGTGTTATATGTGAGTTAGGTTCTAGGATAGTTAATTGATTGATTGTTTGTTTGAGAATTGATTGGCTTGGATTGAAAATGTTGCACCGAGGCGTTTGATGGAATGTCTAGGTAAAGTGAGAATGCCTATTGGTTGTGTGATGAAGTGTGTCGTCTTGGCGCCAAGGTGCTGCCAGTGTACGCGTGTCGAAGCCCGAGGTGAGTGAGGTGAAGTGAGGTAGTGTAACCGAGGTGAGTGAGGTGAAGTTAGGTAGGGTAACCGAGGTAGTGTAACCGAGGTGAGTGAGGTGAAGTGAGGTATTGTAACCGAGGTGAGTGAGGTAGTGTAACCGAGGTGAGTGAGGTGAAGTGAGGTAGTGTAACCGAGGTGAGTGAGGTTAAATTAGGTAGTGTAACCGAGGTGAGTGAGGTAGGGTAACTGAGGTAGTGTAACCAAGGTGAGTGAGGTGAAGTGGGGTAGTGTGACCGAGGTGAGTGAGGTGAAGTGAGGTAGTGTAACCGAGGTCAGTGAGGTGAAGTGAGGTAGTGTAACCGAGGTGGGTGAGCTATTAACCTCGATTGCTTAACTATAAGTACAAGACTATATTTACATTTACAGTTTCACTCTAAGACCATTTACTATAGCTAGGTAATTCTACCATTCCTTCTATTAGGAAAGACCAAGAGGAAGAAAGAAAGGAGCGTGTGTCGAAGTTGGCCTGTGTCGGATTTTGGCCTGTGTCGAATTTTGACCTGTGTCGAATTTTGGCCTGTGTCGAATACTTGAGTGTGTCGACTTCTGGGGCGTCGAGTTCTAGGGCGCCATATCGTGCTGCCTAAGGTTGGGATGTCTTGTAACGTCAGATAAGAGTGATTAACAGTAAAAGCGACGTTGTGTCAAGTATGACGATCGAGATGGTTGGTGTTGTAGTTGTCGAGTCGAATATAACGAACTAAAAATGGTGATGTTGATGATTCTGATGGGTCTATGACCTCTTTTTGGTGATGGTGAATTAATTAATAGCAATGGTGAGTCTATTAATTATTGGTGATTATGCTTATTGCGCATTATGGTGAATATGGTGTGTTATGGTGCATTGTTCATGGCGTCACATAAACCATGTGCATTTATTGGTGAGTAGGCTTCGGCCTTATTATAAATTATTGGTGAGTTCCCTCAAGGCTTATTTTGGTGATGGATCCACATGCATATGCCCGTGGAGTTGGGTTGCATTTAATGCATTAATCATACATTCAGTGGTGTTTCTTGGAGATTGAAAATTTAATGATGTATGTTGATATTGTTGTGAATTGGTGCTTCTAGTTGCCTTCCCTAGTATAATGCTTATCCTATATGCTATTATTTATGTAAAGAGACTCACCCTACTGCTTTTATGTTGCTTCTCATGTCGGCAACGTGCAGGTGTTAGCGAGTGAAGGTTGTCCTCATACCTTCTTCTAGTCGGTTGTGTCTGGCTCTGATACGTAGCACCGGGGAGGGGCGTCTTAGTTTACTTGTCATTTTTACTTGATGTATTAAACGGTTATTTGGTGATTTATTGAATAAGTTCGAAGACTTGTTGCCATTCCGCTGTGATGGTGATTATATTCATGTTGATGTAACCTAAACAGGTGATTTGTGGGCTCGTCCCTTTGACTGTGATGCTATGTATCGTACTGTTATTTGTTGGATTACGCCATTGATGTTTGTTTGGTTTTAAATGGAGTAAATGTAGCATTCTCTCGTGGTTGTTTTTCGAAAACTCTGATTTTATCAATTAAATAGTAGTTAATTAGAAGGGGGTGTTACATTAGTTGGTATCGTGAGCGATTCGATCAATCAGGCCAAGTTGTCGAGTCGTCGAGTCTAGTAACTCTCGAGTCTTAGTACTCGTACTAAATCATGTTTTATGTTGTAGTGATTTAGCTGAGATGGCCGGAAGAAATGATGTTGCCCTTGCTGCTGCTATGACAACTTTGGCTCAAGCTGTAGCAAATCAACAGGGTGCTGGTGAGAATGCTGGTTCTCGGAGTTTGGCTACTTTCGAGCGGGAGAATCCGCCTACTTTCAAGGGTAAATATGATCCTGATGGTGCACTGGCATGGCTGAAGGAAATGGAGCGGATTTTCCGTGTTATGGATTGTACGCCTGCTCAGAAGGTAAGGTATGGTACTCACATGTTGGCTGAAGAAGCCGATGATTGGTGGCTCGAGGTTCTGCAGAGGTTGGAGAATGCTGGTGAAGATATCACGTGGGATGTCTTCATGAGAGAATTTATGAGAAAGTATTACCCGGAAGATGTTTGTGGCAAGAAGGAGATTGAATTTCTGGAATTGAAGCAAGGGAACAAGTCTGTGGCCGAGTATGCGGCGAAGTTTGTGGAGTTAGCTAAGTTCTACCCTCACTACAATGATGCTAATGCTGAATTCTCTAAATGTATCAAGTTTGAAAATGGTCTGAGGCCGGACATCAAGAAGGCAATTGGTTACCAAAAGATTCGGGTGTTTGCTGATTTGGTTGATAGCTGTAGGATTTTTGAAGGGGATAACAATGCTGCCTATAAGATTGTGAAAGAGAAGAGGAGTTCTCAGTATCGTGGGAAGCCCTATGATGTTTCTGGTGGTAAGGGCAAGTGGAAAGCTGGTTCAGGCAAGAAGCCGAGTGGGGGAGATGCCCCTGCGAACATTGTGTGCTACAAGTGTGGTAAGCCCGGTCATAAGAGTTTTGATTGCCCGGTTAACAAGTGTTTCAAATGTGGCAAAGAAGATCATATAGTTGCTAATTGTGAGAAGAAGGATGTTGTTTGCTACAACTATGGAGAGGTGGGGCATATTAGTACCAAGTGTTCTAAGCCAAAGAAGGAGAAAGCTAGTGGGAAAGTATTTGCTCTTGCGGGATCTGAGGCGGCTAATGAGATCAGAGGTACGTGTTTCATTAATGGTACCCTGTTGCTTGCTATTGTTGATACTAGTGCTACGCATTCCTTTATTGCTGCTGTGTGTGCTGATAAGTTGGATCTAGTATTATCTTCTATGAAGAGGGAAATGGTTATCGATACTCCAGCTAAGGGTTCGGTGACTACTTCTCTCGTGTGTGCTAAGTGTCATTTATCGGTTTTCGGTAGAGATTTTATTGTTGATTGGATTTGCTTGCCGTTGGATGGATTAGATGTTATCTTGGGTATGGACTGGTTGGTGAATAACCATGTTCATCTCAATTGTTTTAGTAAGTCTGTGAATTTCTCTTCTCCGGTTGAGGAGGAAGCTATTTTGTTGCCGGCTGGTCAGTTACATGAAGTAATAAAGGAGGAAGTTAATTTGTTTGCTTTGATTGCGTCGTTATCGGTTGAGGGCCAAGCTAAGATTGATGAGTTGCCAGTGGTGCGTGAATTTTCCGAAGTTTTTCCCGATGAAATTCCTGATGTGCCACCTGAGAGAGAAGTGGAGTTTGCTATTGATCTGGTACTTGGTACAATACCTGTGTCTATGGCACCTCATAGAATGTCTGCATCCGAGTTGTCTGAATTGAAGAAGCAGCCTGAGGATTTGCTTGAAAAGAAGTTTATAAGGCCAAGCGTGTTGCCGTGGGGAGCTTCGGTGTTACTAGTAAAGAAGAAAGATGGGAGTATGAGGCTCTGTGTTGATTATCGGCAGTTGAACAAGGTAACCTTCAAGAACAAGTATCCACTCCCGAGGATAGATGATTTGATGGATCAGCTGGTAGGTGCGAAGGTGTTTAGTAAGATTGACTAGCGGTCGGGGTATCACCAGATTAAGGTGAAGGATGAGGATGTCCGTAAGACAAAGATTCGAGTCGGTATGGGCATTACGAGTAATCTGTGATGCCTTTTGGTGTTACTAACGCGCCGGGAGTATTTATGGAGTACATGAACCGTATTTTCCATACTTACTTGGATCGGTTCGTGGTGGTATTTATTGATGACATTCTGATTTATTCTAAGACAGAAGAGGAGCACGCAGAGCATCTGAAGTTAGTGCTAGAAGTGTTGAAAGAAAAGAAGTTATATGCCAAGCTGTCTAAATGTGAATTCTGGCTGAAGGAGGTGAGTTTCCTTGGTCATGTTATTTCTGCTAGTGGCATTGCTGTGGATCCAGCCAAGGTAGATGCGGTGTTGCAATGGGAGAGTCCGAAGTTGGTTACTGAGATTAGGAGCTTCTTGGGGTTGGCTGGTTATTATAGGAGATTCATTGAAGGTTTTTCAAAGTTGGCACTTTCGTTGACTCAGCTAACGTGCAAAGGGAAGGCTTTTGTTTGGGACGCTCAATGTGAAGAGAGCTTCGCCGAACTGAAGAGACGATTGATGACGTCTCCTGTTTTGACGTTGCCCAATCCGGATGAGCCTTTCGTGGTGTACTGTGATGTATCAAGACTTGAAAAAGCTGTTTTGGTGGCCGGGAATGAAGCGAGATGTGGCACAGTTCGTGTATGCGTGTTTGACTTGCCAGAAGTCAAAGGTTGAGCATCAAAAGCCTGCAGGGTTAATGCAGCCGTTGGACATTCCAGAGTGGAAATGGGATAGCATTTCCATGGATTTTGTGACGGGTTTGCCTAATACAGTGAGAGGGCACGATGCAATTTGGGTGATTGTTGATATGGTGTGTTATGGTGCATTGTTCATTATGGTGCATATGGTGTGTTATGGTGCATTGTTCATGGCGTCACATAAACCATGTGCATTTATTGGTGAGTAGGCTTCGGCCTTATTATAAATTATTGGTGAGTGCCCTCAAGACTTATTTTGGTGATGCATCCACATGCATATGCCCGTGGAGTTGGGTTGCATTTCATGCATTAATCATACATTCAGTGGCGTTTCTTGGAGATTGAAAATTGAATGATGTATGTTGATATTGTTGTGAATTGGTGCTTCTAGTTGCCTTCCCTAGTATAATGCTTATCCTATATGCTATTATTTATGTAAAGAGACTCACCCTACTGTTTTTATGTTGCTTCTCATGTCGGCAACGTGTAGGTGTTAGCGAGTGAAGGTTGTCCTCATACCTTCTTCTAGTCGGTTGTGTCTGGCTCTGATACGTAGCACCGGGGAGGGGCGTCTTAGTTTACTTGTCATTTTTACTTGATGTATTAAACTGTTATTTGATGATGTATTGAATAAGTTCGAAGACTTGTTGCCATTCCGCTGTGATGGTGATTATATTCATGTTGATGTAACCTAAACAGGTGATTTGTGGGCTCGTCCCTTTGGCTGTGATGCTATGTATCGTACTGTTATTTGTTGGATTACGCTATTGATGTTTGTTTGGTTTTAAATGGAGTAAATGTAGCACTCTCTCCTGGTTGTTTTTCGAAAACTCTGATTTTTTCAATTAAATAGTAATTAATTAGAAGGGGGTGTTATAGTCTACACACCATATCTACAAAAGGCTATGATATGAGTTAGTCTTAGCCAAAAATCAATTTCTCGAGTTCAACTGAACCAAATAGATGATCTCAAGGAGGTCAAAAGTCTTATTAGAGAAAATCACTCTATTCCTACTTTCCTAAATCTCCCAGAGAATAGAATGCCAGATCATTAATGACCCCTCCTACCTTGTCTTTTGCTATCCCCAAAATAGAGAACTTAGTGGAAATATTAGGCGGGTCACCACCACCAGACCTAATTATTTGAAAACTAAGTACCAAATCCGTTGTATAAACCCGCACCTTAGGAACAAGTGCAATCCCGACTGCAATAGGTCAGCACAAAAAACTCACCTAGTAGCACCCTTATCTGTAATAACATTCTTCCGAAATAGTTTATCCCAAGTTGGGAGTCTATTCAAGAGGACACGCCAAGCCAAAACAACTACTTTTGGGGGTGTTGGACTCTTCAATTGCTTATTCCAGGAATGGTATTAAGGATTAAGACATAAGTAGACCTAATAGAGTAAATACTATCTACAACTATCTCCCATACCTCTAGTGCGAGGTTCACAGGTGAAATTAAGGGCAGAAAGTCAAACAGGAGCCTTTCTTCCTAAGCAAAGAAACCTCTCCCCCAATTCCTACCACCATCACCAAACCCCTAGCCTCCCAAACACTACACTCCTTTTATTTAGAGATGGGAAAGTCCCTTGGAAATACTAACTAGATTAGAAAGAAGAAGTCCTGCCTTATTTATTATAAATAAATGAAAAGTATTAAGGGTGCACGGTGTGGTGAAAAGGTTTGCAAGTATACACAATCACAAACAAGTAGTATAAAAGATCGAACCCATAGGGATTGGATTGATTCTTGAAGTTTTAATACAAAGTAACTAGTGTAAGGTAACCAAGTAACAACAATATTGGGGTGTGGTGTATGTAACAACATGTAAACAACTTATAAAGTAAGTAGTGGTGCAATGGAGAGATAATAGTTGGAATGTCTTCACCAAATAAAATTACTTTCAAGTGTTCAGTGCAGTATGTGATGCAGGTGCACTAAATGTTGTTGCATTTGTAATGTGCCTTTCGACCCTTTGTCTTCAAAGTTTCATTACAACCTCTTATGTCTAAGATGCTAAATAAGTTGACTCTTGTATTTGAAGTACCCACAGTGTCACCCTATAGGCGTCTATACTATCCTATGTTTAGGACTTAGAATGATTTTAACAAAGTTTCCTTTATTTAAAATACTCACCCATATTAGTTCTTGAGTTCTTAATTGTAAACCATGTATGCTTTTACAAATCTACTTATTCTAAGTGATCAATCTCAAAATAAGTGTTGAAAAAAGTATTAAGCAAGAACTAAAGTGCACACATCACATACATACACAAAACATACTCAAAAGATCATTTATATGGTTAGAACATTCCAACTAAGATAAGTTTAGCTCATGTTAGACATTGCAAGGTATATATAAACGAATAGATCATATTTATATAAATGAAATCACAAAAGAGAAACAACTAGATAGAAGTTACACAAGTTGGAGCCCTTTGCATGAAATCTCCTAGCAATGCAGTGAATCACCACTCTCTGCACTTAGTAAATACTATGAATTGAAGTAAAAGAATATGTGTCAATTCCTTCCTTTCTTTATCTCTGAGGAGTGGGAAAGATTTGAGTGGACCATCTACTGTAACAGGTGATGGTAGAAAAGAAAAAAATGAAAAAAATGAAAAAGAAAAAAATACTAGAAATGTTGCAGCATCTGATGCTGCAACATCTGATCATGCACATGTGCCATCAATGTTCCTTTGGTGGAAGCACTTCAACAAATTCCCAATTATGCAAAGTTCATGAAGGAAGTGCTCACCAAGAGGAGGAGACTGGGAGAGTTTGAAGCTTGAGTGACCATGACTGAAGAGTGCAGTATGATCATGCAAAGCAAGCTCCCAAGAAAATTGGAAGACCCTGGCCGTTTCACCATACCATGTTCTATTGGTGGATCCTATTCTGGTCGTGCACTATGTGATTTGGGGGAAAGCATCAATTTGATGCCCAAATCCATATTTACGTAGCTTGGTATTGGAATTGCTAGGCCTACCACTATTACTCTTCAACTAGCAGACATATCCATTGCTTATCCTGAAGGAATCATTGAAGATGTTTTGATAAAGGTTGATAAATTTGTATTTCCTACTGATTTTGTAATTTTAGATTTTGATCCAGATAAGGATGTACCTGTAATTCTTGGAAGACCTTTCTTGGCTACTGGAAAGACTCTAATTGATGTTCAAAAGGGAGAATTGACTATGAGAGTCAATGATCAAGAGATCAAATTCAAAGTAATGAATACTCTTAAGTTTCCTGATGAGGGGACTGAGGAGTGCTATTTTGTGGTCTCTCTTGACTCTGTAGTTCAAAAACACTTCCATAAGCAAAGTGACCAGTTGGTTAAAGCTCTTGCTGGAATAGAAAAAGAAGACCTTGGGGAAGTAGGTATGCTACATGATGGTGTTGTTGTGAAAGAAACTCAAGGAAATGGTGAACCCCAAAAAATAGAAACCACCTAGCCACCACCTCAGCCAGAACCACCACCTCATCCAGAACCACAAGATGAAGAAAATCAGATTGTGAGATTTAATGCAACATCATCTGCTGAACAAGTGAATCACTACAAAAAACCATTCAAATAGCGGGGGGTTTTTTGTGGAGGTTTTAAAATGACACTATCAGCCCACTCCGTGAGAATCTTTCCTTTATTTTAAAGGGGTTAATAAAAAACCCCTCAAATTGAACAATTTGTTTTCCCTCTTTTCTTTTTCAATGTCCCGCTCCCCTTCCCAAAACCCTATTTCTCTGAAAACGTTTTTCACTTCCCAGTGTCTCTCGCCCTCTCATTGAAATCCACATCCTCGCTTTCTCTTCGTCGCACTGGCACCGTTCAATGCACCAACACCATTTGTCGCACCACCGCTGTTGACACTATCTCACGTTGAACCTGACTGTGATTGCGAAGTGGGTATTGGGGTTTTGATTTGGGTTCCTCTTTTCTCCTTGTTCCAGGCAAGTTTATCTTTCATATCTTTCTCTTTTTATTTTGTTTTCTAGTTTTCCTGGGAAGCGACATTCGGTCTCTCTTGTGCCTCGTTCACTTCATCGCTCCCGGGCTCCTCACATCTCTTGATCGCCGCATCGCCATTTGCTCCTCACGCACTCGCCCAACTTTTTCCACATATTCGGCTCCTTTTAAAGAATTTTCTCGAAGGTGCGTGCATCCAACTTTCAATTTTAAGTCTCTTACTTCAGTGTATTTCCTGATTTACTTTCTGGTACTCTCTAAATGTTGTTGGCTGTATTGGATTTGAGTGTTAGGCAAAGAAGAACTGGGTAGAGTAATAAAAGGGAGGTTCTGTCCGGAGAAAGGAAGCTCAGGAGATGGAGCAGGAGCGATGCACAGAGGTTCTGTTTTGGTAAGCTTTTGTTCACCCTGTTTGCCTTGATTCTGCTGAAATTTATCTGTTATCCCTTTTTCCTTTTGCCACATTGCTGACGTCTCAAACATTTTCTTATGATTGATCTTCAACCGTTATAAGGAATGTTTCATCGTTGTCTCATTATTCACAATGATATGCAATCTAGCTGTATTTGGCAACCCAGAGCTGTTGAAGGTATCTATTTTAATGTGCAGTTTTGAGCTTCTCTAGTGTCAATTTAGTTATACTGTCTCGGTCTGACTCCTTGTCATAGTTTAGACAGTTGATTAACATATTACATGATACGGTGGAGAAAGGCTCGCAAAATGAGTTACTGTGATTAGACGTAAGTTATTTCTCAAATAAAAATTGTCCTTGCAAGCAATTTGTTTAAGAGAATACCATTTGCTCATTTATCCATACTACCCCTTTCTATTAAAGACACATTTTTTTTATTGTGGTCGGTTGCTTCAAAGATATTTGGGCAAATATCTAGATGAACTCTCTGTGGAGGTATTTAGAATAAGTGTTTGGAAAGGTTTTTTAATGCTATTTTCTCTTATTTTACTCAGGTTTTTGTTTATAAGAATTCTAATTTCTTTCTGATAATCGTATGTGCATGGTGGCTTGTTCAGATGAATTTTCAATACTTGGCTTTTTTTTTTTCATGGTATGTCTTTATCTCGTTGTTTGCTCATTTCCTATTTTCATTAAAGAGAATAAAGTTAGAGATTTTCATTACATTATTTTTTGACATTTATGATTGTCTTAGATGGTGATTACTAGTAGTTTATCATGGAGAATGGCTTCTGGTTGAAACATTGATTGTGCATGGAAATGAATCTTCCATTTGGCTTCGTCAAAAAGAGGTTGTGTCCCCATTGCTATGAGCAAATGGATGAACTAAACAAGCAGAGATTAGAAGAATCCATGAAAATGGAGATTATTGTTAAGGATAATATGGCCAAGAATTAGCAAGACAAGAAAGAGAGAAATATGTTGTAACAGAAGTCAATGTTTTCTTAGGATATTTTAGTATGAGATTGTTTTAAGCTATTATAGATTTTGAGTTGTATTACATTGAATATTTGTACTACAAATATTTTATTTGACAATGAAACTGAATATGTTTGAAATACATTTAGGTACCATGGTTATATTTTAAATAAAGTTTTGAGTACTTTGATTAAATTATCATTGTTATATTCTTAATGAAGTTTTGAGTACTTTGATTAAATTCATGGAATTTTGATATTATATATAACACATGGGTGCCAGTAGTAGAAGCTAATGATGATGTAAAGGGAAGACCTTCTCAATTATAAATAATAATAAAAAAGTATTAAGATTTTATATAGAACATTTAGAGGAGGTTAAAAACCCCCGCAATAAAACTCTCAATAAAACCCCCGCAAATAGATTTGATACCAGCGTTTTCTAAAAACCCCCGCAAAATGATTGCGGCACTTGAAACTCCGGCGGTTTTAAAAACCCCCGTAGTTTAATTTGCGGGGGTTAAAAACCCCCGCTATTTGATCCGTTTTTTGTAGTGAATGTTGCAGCACCTATTGCTGCAACATCTGAGAAAATCCAAAGAAGAGAGCTAACTGGGTCCACATTCAATGTTGTTAGTAAGAGGGTGAAACAATACTGTGGAGCACATGTGGTGAGGGACAAGATCACCACAGAATCACAAAAACCTCTAGCATTAGAGGCTAGTCTGGCTGAAGACTCTTAAACCAAGCGCTACTGGGAGGCAACCCAGGGTTTTAATCTAATAAACCAGTGTTGTTGTTGTTGTTCTGTCTTTGTTTTGCAGATAAAAATATTCTGGCAAGTTGAAGTTTGAGGGTGTGACAGCAGTTAGTGTTGCAGCAGTGCTTTCAGCATTATTGCTGCAGTAGTGAATGGCAGTTGAAGAAAAAAAAGGAATGGCATTTGTTTCCTAAGGTCTGGTGCGTCATCAGTGGGTTGTCAAACCATTCCCTTAACCGTCCCATCACCACCCTCACAATTCAATTGTGACCAAAATTCCCTAATTCCCTCAATCAGAGATCATAACCATTCCCATCAGAAAACCAACCACCACCCTCTCCACTGCCTGAAATAGTAACCTCACCAACCAAATCACATGTCATAACACCTACCCCTCCACCACAAATCCAAACTCAGCCACAAACACCTGTGCAAACCCCTGTTATTCCACCAAACATTGATGTACCATCTGTCACTGCTACTTTTGATGCTGCGACAACTGATAATGCTGCAGCAAGATCTGATTTGCTGGTTTCACCTAAAAGAGTTAGGACAAAGAGAGATGCTAAGAAGAGGAAGCTTGAGAAAGTACCTGAGGAAGCTGAGCATGTTGAGGAAGAGAGTGTTGTGCAGAAAGAGCAAGAGGACAACTCTGTGATAGCTGCTGTCATGCAAGGATTGGCTAATGATGCTGCCAATGAAGCCCTAGCTAGGGATTCTGCTGCAAAGATTAAGGCTTAAGCTGACAAGAAAGCCAAAGAGGCTTTGGAATTCGTGCTTGCCCACAAGAAGGCAAATGTTCCTGATGTTGGTCATGTTGTTGCAGATACAAGATCGATCTTTCTGAAGAATCCATCGCCGCAAGCTAAATGAAACCCGGATATTCCAAAAACCTCCGGGCTCAATCATCAAAAGCCTCTGGAAAGAAACAAAGAAAGGGTCTTGCAGTTCGAGCAAGCCCAAGAACTAAACCAGAAGCTCCTACACCTTAATCTCTTCTGTTTTCTGTTTTTAGCTTGTGTTTCAATTTCTGTTCTAGTATTTTGTTTCTGTGTTAGTTTGTTTCTGTTTCAAATAAACCTGTTGAGTGCCCCTGTCTGTGTTAGCACTCAACAGTTGTGTTAGTTAGTATGCTTGTTAGTTTGCTTCTGTTTTTGCTGTTTTGTTGTTATCCTATAGCTTTCCCGTTAGTTGCTTGCAGTGCGGACAACCGCATGATTCTAAGTGTGTGGGGAGCTACACATAGGCTTTGTACTCTGTTTAATGACAATCAAAGTTAGTGAATTTTAAAACTTTAGAAGTAAAGTGAGTAAAAACTTAGTGATGATATGGTGAGAATTGAGTGAATAGTGCCCTTGTTTGGTGAGTAAACTATTTTACTTCTGCTCCTACACTTAAACTTGAACTTAATTAGGTAGGAACTTAGTGAATTAAAGATGATCTGAAACTAGGCTAGTGCTGGTAGACCTAGGGAATTGCTAAATTTTTACTAAAAACTTAGGGCAGCATAAGAAACTAAGTTTGGGGGTACTCTGAGATATATTAAGGCAAAGCTTGAAGGAATGCAGTGCTGCAGCAACCCCTGCTGCAACAATTCTGGGTTATGTGCACATACTTTAGGATGTTTTAAAATTAAGTCTGAATGTAGGTGCAACGCACCAAGGTCTGTAATTATGGAATGTGTTGCATTTGCCCAGTCAACTCAAAAAAAAAATCGAAAAAGCAAAAATGCTATCAAAAAGAAAATCACATAAGGGCAATTCAGTACAAAATTAAGCCAAAAGTCTGTACAAAGTACTGTTCTGAGTCTGTAATGCTGCAACAATAGTTGCTGCAGCAATGTTAAGTCATGTTTAAATAAGTGAACAGGCCTAAAAGTTCTGGATTGCTACATCAAAGCCCTTAATCAGGCTCAACCCCCCTTTCTGAGCTTGAATTGTTAGTCTGCCCTTATTTTTGAAAAATCTTTAGCATTCCCAAAAGAAAACCTCTCTAAGTCTTAGCTAAGTGAAATCTTGAACCTTGCTATGGTCTGAACTGAGTTAAGTGTCACACACACACCAATTGAGCAGGAGTAGGCTAGGGAACTCATTATTCAGAAGGTAGACAATTGAGTGATAATCTGAAAGTTGATGCTCAGCTTAATTCTTCTTTGTGCTGCATATTTAAATTAATTCATTGATTGTGATGGCTTGTTTATAGTTGTGCTTGCCTGTGTCAAGTGTCATTGCTTGAGGACAAGCAACGGTTCAAGTTTTGGGGTATGATAACCCTCATTTATGATGGTTATTACTTGCTTTCTAAGCTTGTTTTTAAGTGAATTTATTAGCATGTGGTGTGAATTAGCTTGTAAATAAGTGTTTAGGATAGAGTTAATGGTGCAGGAATGAACTGGATTGAATTGGGCATATTTATGCCCTTTGTGCTTTTAATTGTATTTGGTGTAAGTGTTGTAGCAACAGGTGCGTGCGCTTTAGTGAAAATGCGGAAGATGAGAGAGAAAACTCAAAGGAATGCGGAAAACACGGAAATTGAGGCAAGGACAGCTGTCAGAGCTGGATGGCACGGAAAGATATGACCTCATGTGGATTTCCCACAATTGCCATTTAACCTAGGACGCATTTCCCAAAGAATATATTTTCTAGGGTTGCGTGCAAGGAGACACTATATAAGCCAGCCTCCATTCCTCAGTTGTGGGACTGACATTGCTCTGCCGTCAAGAGGAAGTTTAGAGATAGCTCCTCATAGCGTGCTTAGCTCACCTCCATTACCAAATTTGATACATTGCTGAGACGATTGCGACAACATCACTGGAATTGCATTTCTCTTGGTGGATTTCTACTTAGAAGAGCTGGATCAGAACTCCATTGTCACCATTGGAGCTGCTTTACTGTTCTCTCTCTATAGTATTATTTCTTACCTTGAAATTTGTAATATGACTTCTACTCTTTTGTTTAAGTTATTTTCCATGTTTTGTAAGCTCAATATGAGCTAAATACTCATAGTTGAGATGCTGGATCTGATGTAGCTAGATTTATTATGTGATTAATGAAGTATGTTTAATGTTGTGCACTTTACCTTGTGTGCTATAATATTTCCATTTTAGAGTAGGATTGGCCGTCTATTCTAAATAGCATTTATAAATTCAGAGATGGTTTGTAAATTAATCTCACAAGGTAATATGGGTAGTGGATATTAACGAGAGATCTTGATGTTCGTTGCTTAACCCTAGAGATAGGAGAGCATAGCCATAAGGTGAATACTGCCAGTGCTCAAGCAGCCTAGGAGGTACTTCTTTAGGGTTTAGAGATAAACTCTTGCAAGGAACCTAGTGTGAAGTATTCGAGAGAATAACGTCTTATTGCTGCAGCACCTAATGCTGCAGCATTGAACATACACTTAATTGCATATTAATGTAGCTACTGAAGTGAATGCATTTCAGCTTGTTCTCATCACTGATTTCACATTACTCTTTACTTTTACTACTGTTTATGTCACCAAAAACTTGTGGGTCATTTACTTTCTTCACTAAATTGTTAATCAAATTAAACTTTCAAGATTAAGCTTAAATCCTCATGGGAACGATCTCACTTACACTCTATATTACTTGTTAGACAGTGTATACTTGCACTATCGCGTTTTCTCACAACAACAACCAGGGCATTGAAGTGGTCAAGAACAAGGCTCGGGCTATCTTGGAAGCAAGGCCTCCTAGAACTAAGAAAGAGCTGCAGAGTCTGCTAGGCAAGATCAACTTTCTAAGAAGGCTCATTGCCAACTCAGTAGGGAAAATGAAGGCCTTCTCACCCCTGCTAAGATTGAAGTACACTGAGGAGATGGTTTGGGGGCTCCAGCAGTAGGAAGCTTTTGACCAAATCAAGGCTGCCTCCGCAACACATAAGACCATTGAAGTTGTACATTGCGGCCGAGGATCAAGCCATCGGCTGCTTGTTAGCCCAAGATGATGACAACAACGCGCTATATATTATCTCAATAGGATTCTCAATGTTGTCGAGACTAGATATTCACCTATTGAGAAGCTTTGTTTTTCTTTATTCAATGCTTGTACTAAACTTGAATATTATTTGTTGCTTAAGGAAGTTCTGGTTGTATGTAAAGTAGATACAATCATGTATCTCCTTAATCGGCTTGTCTTGCAAGGAAGACTTGTTAAGTGGGCCATTAAGTAAACACATTTGTCTTAACATATGTGCCATTGAAGGCTATCAAAGGGCAAGCTTTGGCCAATTTCCTGGCCCAGTACCCTTGTGTAGAGGGCATGACACTTTGATCGAGGCGACTAACTATTTGGGATTGAAACCTTAGTTCCTCATGTTCGATGGCCCAAGCACCCAAACGGGGGCCGGTGTCGGAATGGTGATCACCAGTCCTTGCGGTCAAAACGTGGAAGTTCATGTGTCGAATAGGGGACCAAGTGTAACACCCGGAAATAATTTAATTAAATTATTTAATTGAATTATGGATTTTATTGGAAACGTGATTAAATTAATTAAATTGATGGGCGTGGTTCAGGAAGTGGAACGAGCATTGGGGGTAGCATTGGCAACTCGGGGGTGGTGAAGAGTGGCCCAGGAAGCCCAAGCCCAATAGCTTAGGCGCTCCTGAGGCTCCTGAAGCTAAGGGGTTAGGGTTAGCGCCTCAGTCCTTGCATCAGAGAAAGAAAACGAAATTTGAGAGAGTGAGAAGAGAGAGTACGGCGCTGAGAAGAGGAGGAAGGAAGGAACCATCTCAAATTTTAGTTAGGTAAGAGCTCTCAATCATTCCTTATCGTTTCCCTCTTTTTCCTAATGATGTGGTCTTTAATCTCTGATTCATGTTGTGTTGATTTTGTTTCAATGATCAAAGAGGGGGGGAAATCGCGAATTGCCAAGGGAGAAGGAGAAGTGTGTTCGATTGAGTTGCTGTGGTTTTGTGTACGTGTTCTAATTCACCTTTCCGGAGCGTTCAAATTCGAGGTAAGGGTGAGCGTTTGGTTTAACGTGATTGGGTATATGATGGGTTTTGGGGTTTTGATGTTGTTTTAATAACTTTTGAGGTTGTTTTGATGAATTTGATGTGATTGATAAATCTTGATGATTTCTTGATGAAATTGATGATATTTGATGAATTGGCAATCGTTTATGAGATTGATGACATTGGATGAATATATATTGTTGGATGATTTTGGTGTTGTTTTGATGCATTTGATGCATTGGAAGTGTTGGATGATCGAATTGGTAAATAAAGCGTGAAATTTTCGCACAATTGATTTGCCGCACAATCACGCTTGAGCTGCGCTTGAGTGGCGCTTCAGGCACAATTGAGCTCGCGCAGAAACACGATGGTTCTCGCCAAATCGCGCTCGGCCCTGCGCTTGACTCGCGCTCTCGCGCGGTCACTCATTTTGCAATCGCTTTTTCACCTCGCACGCGTTTTTGAAAAATTCATATCTTGCGAACGGGAACCCGATTGAGGTGTTCTAAGATGCGTTGGAAAGCTTATTCAGAGGCCTAACTGAATATTCTACTTTTAAGGAAAAATAAACTGTTTTGTGGTAGTTGATATAAGAATGAAATGTTATACTATTAGTGTGCTAATTGACTATGGCTAAATTGTGGTTTACCACTAAGGTCGTAATTTCTTTCATCGGTGTATTTACAAGGGCATCATCGAGAGCCTTGCAAAGGTGGCCAATGCCTGTTGCAAGTAGTATCGATTACGAGTAATCCCATAGTCAATCAGTTCACTATTTTATAACACACTAAACCAAAAGATAAGCAGAAAAATATATATACTTTAAATGATGTTGGTGTGTATGGTTTTGTGAGTTGCGGTGAATGTTCCCTATGAGTATAATTATGATGGTGTTGTAGTAGGAATTGTGTGAAAGGTGATGAGTTCACTCTATGAGTGATTATGATGTTGTGATATGACTTGTGATGTTTTGTGAAGAATATACTCTATGAGTATAGTTTTAATAATCTTTGTGGTGTGATTGTGATGAATTATGCAGCGAATACACTCTATGAGTGTTTTATGATGATGATGATGAGTACTCCGGTGAGTATTTTGATGAAATGCACATGTGTATATAGAATCTCATGGCATGTGCATAATTGTGAAGAATAGGCTTGGCCTCTTTGCGAAGAATAGGCTTCGCCTCCAAATGAAGAATAGGCTTGGCCTCTTAATTATGATGAATATGGTACCATCATGCATTATGCCCTCGTGGGGTTGCACTTTCATACATAAATATAAGCGTGAATTGTCTTTGTTTGTGATTGGAGTTTGTTGTTGTGTGATCATGAAGTGGTGATGATGATGATACTGTGTGATTGCATGCTCTCATTTCTCTATTATGTATCAGATTATGTTTTATTGAAATTCTCACCCTTACGCTTGGAATGTTGCTCTATGGTGGCAACGCTGCAGTAAATGCGCGAGTGAAGGTCTAGCTGCCTTCTTGTTAGCTGTCGGGAAGTCGGTTTGTGTCGCTCTCTGATACCGTAGCACCTAGGGGCGTATTCTTGGGATTTGATGTTAAATTACTAAATTGTATGAGGTTTATTTGAGGATTACGAGACGTGTTTGAGTGGACTAGTGAGTCAATATTTAGTTCCGCTGTGATAAGATGATTTTTGAAGTTTTAACTTTGTGATGTATGTGTTGTTGCACAAATTTAATGGTGCATACGATGAGTTTAATTTAATGAAGACGTAACATTTCTTTCTACTACTTAATTAATATTTTTGAGCAGTGGAATACTCCGATAATGACGTTGGAAATTAAGGGGTAGATAAGGGGTGTTACATTAGTGGTATCAGAGCAGTTCGGTCTGTCCGGCCGGTGGTTCAGGAAGTGGAACGAGCATTGGGGGTAGCGTTGGCAACTCTGGGGTGGTGAAGAGTGGCCGGGAAGCCCAAGCCCAATAGCAAGCGCCCCGAGGCTCCCGAAATTGGGGGGTAGATAAGGGTGTTACATTAGTGGTATCAGAGCGGTTCGGTGCGTCCACGGTGGTCGAAGTCGTCAAGTTGAGTAACATTTGAGCTTTGTTACTCGTTTCGATTTTTGTTTTCTCGTTGCGGTACTAGAATGGCGGGGCGGGCGAACGATGTCGCGACTTGCTTTGCGCCTTGCGAGCTTCTTTGGAGTTGTGGGTAACATACCCAATGCTATTGGTGATGGAACGCGTAGTTTGGCTACGTTCCAGCGTGAGAACCCTTCTACTTTTGAAGGCGGGTATAATCCTGATGGTGCCCTTGAGTGGCTAAGTGAGATGGAACGGATTTTCCGTGTCATGTGTAACGCCCCAAAATAATTTAATTATTTATTTAATTATTCATTTGATTATTTATTTAATTAAGTTACTTAAGGGTCACAACATTTAATTAGGAAGATTAATTAATTTGGAGTTTTATATTAGTTAGGATGTGTTTAAGTATTAGGAGTAGTGGTAGTAAAAAGGGGGGTGTAAGTGATAAGGCCCAAATTGAATTGGGCCTAAGGTTAAATGAGAATTACAAAGGAATGGAATTGAGAGAAGGAAACAAAACCTACGGCAGGGAGAAGATAAGGAAAACGAGGAGAAGAAGAAAGTAGGTGAGGGCGTGAGGGAGAAATGGGAGGAAGCTTGGGTATGTGGGTTTTCACATTGGAAGTCTAGGAAGCCATTTGATGTGCAATTGCTTCTCCATTATGGTGTTTTGAGTTCTTCCCTTCTAATTCCATGTTCAAACCTCACCTTGGCCATTAATGGGGTTTTGCTCACTTTGACTCTAGGTAAGGAGAACTTGGTCTCAAACTTCCCCATTTCTTTCCCTTATTCCATTTATATGAGTTTTATAGTCTCATTCCTTTCCAATTTCCCTTCCCATGGATGAAGTTGAAGCTCAAGGTGTGGGTGGGTAAGCATTGGTAGTTCTTGAAGTTCTAGGTGAGAAAGTGCTTGAGTTTCTCCAATTTCAAGATTAGGGGATTCTCCACTACATTTATAATAATTTATAGGATATGTATTATGTGTGGAATAGCTCTAGGGTTGGCTTGATTGAGTGAAATTGATGTTGTTTATATGTTGATTGTTATGTGTGATGCCTATTTTGGTGATACCTTGTTGCTTGTTGTAGGAAGAATATGAGTTGTTAATTATGCATGTTATATGTTTGATGAAATGTCTCCATGAGGAGGAGTATGAGAATATGGTAATTTAATGAAGTTGATTTAATACCTATATGTGTGTTGTTTATGGGGGAATTAAGTTGTTGAATAAAAAAATAGGTTTAAATTGGTTTGATGGAAGTGTTTGGGGGAGGGGCGCCAAATGCCTAGGCAAATGGCGCCTAGACACTGTTTTTCTGCTGTGCGTGGTGTAGTGCAGGGAGGGGGGGCGCCATTTCTTTGGGAAAAATGGCGCCAGTCTCTGTGTGTGTGTCCGGCGCGGGGCGGCTATGTGTTCATGTGCGGGCGCCAAATCTCCATGAATATGGCGCCCGTGTCTAGTGTGTGCGTGTGTTGGGTGAGTTGTGGCAGTGCGGGTATGGGCGCCAATCCTCGAGATTTTGGCGCTGGAGTGCGCGTTTTGGCGTGGGGATGTCTTTGCAGAAGTGGCACGGCAAGAGGGCGCCGGATTTCCTAGAAACTTGGCGCCCGGTGAGCGCGAATGTGTGTGCAAGTGGAGTGGTCATGCAGAGCGCCGATTTCCTAGAAACTTGGCGCTGTGGGTGTGTGGTGTGCTAAGTAGAGGCGCCAAAGTGGCTGCCCCTGGCGCTAGGGTGCTTAAATGGAACCTAAGTGACGTATTTAGTCCCTAAGAATTAATTTAATCCTTGGTGTGACAAACTAGTCCCTAAGAATTAAATTAATCCTTGGAGAGACAAAATAGTCCCTTAGTCTACAATTAAGCCTAATATGTCAAAATAATCCCCTGAGTACTAAATTAATCTTTGGTGGGTCAAAATGGTCCTTGAGTGTGGAAAAGGTCCTTATGAGGTGGTTGGGCCTTTAGGTGAGAATCAATTTAATAAATGATAAAGTGGTGGTTAATAAATGACGTGGGCTTCGGCCAAAGAGGTGGGTTAATAAATGACGTGGGCTTCGGCCAAATAGGTGGGTTAATAAATGACGTGGGCTTCGGCCAAAGAGGTGGGTTAATAAATGACGTGGGCTTCGGCCAAAGAGGTGGGTCAATTAGTGTGGGCTTCGGCCAAAGTGGTGAGTTATTACTTGATGTGATCAATCTGTGATGTTGTGATGCATTGTCATGGTGTCACATAAATCATATGCATTTCAAAAGTGGTGGGTGGCTTCGCCAAAACATGGTGGGTGGCTTCGCCAAACGTGGTGGTTATTCGAGCGACGGGTTTTGAGGTGGTTATGGATCCACATGCATATTGCACTCATGCATATAACCATGCATTCTTTGAATTCTTGTTGATGATTAATTATTTCATTATTGTTGTTTGTTGGTATTCTAATTGAATGGTAGATGCCTTGATCTCTGTGGTTGTTGTTACTAGATGTTTTCCTAATATAATGCTTATTTTATTTGTTATTATTTATGTAAAGAGACTCACCCTAGCATTTTTATGTTGCCTGCTCTCGTGGCAACGCCAGGTGATTCTGAGTGAAGGTGTTCAAGCCCTTTTGGGTCGTCCGTGTCAGCTCTGATCTAGTAACACCGGGATGTGGTTCTAGTATCATTATTTATGTTATGTATTAAACTGATTTAAACTTTGTATTGAGTATGTTGAACTCAGTTCTATTTCCGCTGCTGTGGACTGTTTTCTGGATTATTGTAAACACTAAACAGGTTTTGAGGGTTTTAACCCGCGTGACTATGATATGTATTTCACGCACTAGATGCGTTTGAATTTTAAATGTGCCTTGATGATGTTTTTATAAAATGTAACACTCTCTTGAGGTGCGTGGAAAAGTTTTTTAAAAACTCTGATTTTTATTAATGTAATTAGTACTTAGTAGAAGGGGGTGTTACATAGTGGTATCAGAGCAGTTCGGTCCGTCCGGCCAAGTTGTCGAGTCTGTCAACCCTCGAGTCTTGGTACTCGTTCTAAAATCATAATTATATTGCTGCTTATTAGTGTCAACTTTGTTGGTTTGTTAATTCATTGACGTGCCTTGTGACTTATTTGTTAGATTACGATTGAAAGTTATATTGTATTATTGAAGTATATGTGACTGAACTGGTAACTGATGGTTGTAGCATTGATTTTGTCTGTTCGTGACTGTTGTTTTATCATTAAGATATGTGTGATTAAAAAGAGTTCTAACGACGTCCGAGGAGTGAAAGTCGTGACGACGCCTTTCGCACGCGGGCGGCGTTAAAAGTCTTTTAATGTGGTAGTTATAAATTGAAAAGGAAGTAGTTTTGTGACCTTGACTAGTTGGTTGCATGAGTAGGAGGGATTGATCACCCCAATCACTCATCACCACTGAAAGAGGCGACAATAACTCATAGTTATTATTAACTTGAGATGCATGCACTAATTTTAATTTGATTGGTTGTCTGATTAGTTTGTTAGGATATAGAAAATAATTTTTATATGACCTAACCGTGGTAAGTATACAATGAACAATATTTGAAGATTGCGTGTGAAAATTGTTGCACTTAATTGACGTCCTTGCCATAGGTTGATTGTTTTGTGATGCATGTGAGTTAAATTTGATTTGACTTGTGTTTAATTGTTTTGAAGATAGTATGCCAAAAAGAAAATAATGTGTAATGCTATATTTTCATTTTCTCAATCGAAGTTGCCTGACTTGAAGTTTTGACATTTTCAGTGTTTCACTTCGGCTTGTTTGTGAGCATGATATGAACTGTCAAAAATGAAATGATTAACTTTCCTTACCTTCCGAGTGTATGTCGGAAACTAGAAGTTTGAACTAATAAGTAGTTGTTTCTGTGGTTGCATAATTGTGTGATAGTAAGCTTTAGGGTTGCATATGGTTTCCCCTTTTTGGACAAACTGTAAGTTCTATGATTTTCAAAAAGAAACGGTAATTGGAAAATTTTATACTAAAGGGAAAACGAATGTGATGTCCAAATTGGTGTTGTATTTGGTTTTCAAGTTGTTCTAAGATTTTATTTCGAAAAGTGACATAAATTCGGCTTTTGAACCGATTAGGTTAATGATGTTTGAAAAAAAAATTATGAGATTGGACATAAATTGTATGATTTAATGAGTAAAAAATTTTATGCTCCGAGGATTTGAGTCCAATAATAATTGTCAAGGTTTTAGAAACAAACATATACACTTTTGAATACCTTCTAAATATGAGTTCCAATTGTGAAAATTTTGTTCGATTTATGATTTAACGGTGGCCCTTGTTGTTGCTATTACCATTATTAATTGTCACTTCTTGGTTTGATTACGTGGCTCCTAAAATCTAATGATGGAACGTGCGGCGAGATCTTTTATGCACTTATATTACTTGAATTAGTCTTCTTCGCTAGACGTTGACAAGGGGATTTAATTTCATATGCTTAAATCAATTTCAAGTCTTGTAATCGAAACAAGTGTGTTATAAAGCATGTGTTGGTTATATTATTTTGGTGACATGAAATCCATTAAATTTAGTAGAATTGTATGCCCATGATGTTTTCTAGGGAAGTTGTAAAATTGCATGTTAACCAATCTCTAGGGATAAAGAAAATCGAAGAAAAAGCCTACATGTTTAATTTTTCGAAATTGCGTGTTTAAGTTGTTGCATGATTGGTTATGCTTAGTTGATGTTTGATGAAATGCATGAGTATGTGATGATTGTAATTGGTTTTGGTGATTGACAATGGTGAGTTTTACTTGCGTATGATTTCTGTGTGTTACGGGATGCTGTTTCAGTCTTTTAAAAACTGGTATTGTTTGGCCAATTGAAAAATTATGTGGTTTGTCATTTCGAAAACTTGATTGAATGCTTGTTAATTTGCCACTGATTGGGTCGAATTCGGAGTTGTAGAACTCAAGTTATAGGTGAAACAAGTTAGGTTAAAATTCTGGAAAACAATCTGGACACTGTTTCAGTCTTTTGAAAACTGGTACTGTTTGGTTGAGTCAAAAAATTTGTGGCTGAGTGTTTTCGAAAATAGACTTAAATCCGGTCGTTTTGGCACTGGTTTCGTTAAATTCGGAGTTGTGTAGCTCCAGTTATGAATCTCCAAAGTTAAGTCAAATTTCTAGAATCAATCTGTGGGTAGGTTCAGTTTTGCAAGTTTTATGTCCTCAAATGAACTCCGTTTTGAACGATTCTTTTTCCATTGGAAACTATACTCAAATGCTTTTATTCGGGCTGAAGTTTTGTCTCATTTGGTCAAGTTTAAGTCCGTTTAGCGTAAAATGAAATGGGTGGACAGAATCTGTCAAGTTTGGAAACTGTTTGGGTTATTTCTAAAAACTGTATTAATTGACTCAGTGTTTTGAAACTTTAATGATATATTCAGAAACTACACATCCGTGGCTTTCCAACAAGTATTTATTTGTCGAAATCCGAGGTCGTTTACTATTTTAATTAATTCGCCAAAGTAGGCGCAAAGTTGCAGAATTTTTCTGCACCTGAGTTTAGAAAGAATAATTTGAACGTTGAATAAAATGATTAATTGTGGAATAGGTTGAACTCGAATTTTGTTGTTATGATTGTGTTAATTGTTGATGTGAATAATATTGGATACATGATAATTCTTGAGGACCGGTATTGTTTGCGTTAATTACGGTTGTTAGGTTGTTGGGCCTCTGGCCATAATTGTTGTTATCCCTGGTGTTGAGTAGTCGGGTAGGATTTTGACAACCTACAGATTAGAATACCAAATTGGGGAGTAAGAATATAGGAAAGAGTGTTTAATCTGTTGTGTATATGATAAGACTGGGAGGAGGACGGTTAGAGGGATAAGCAAAGTGGATGTTAATTCATGAGTCTAGCGTAGATCTTCGAGGAGGATAGCAATCGTTCGTACAAGATAGTGAAGGAGAAGTGGAGTTCTCGGTCTAGTGAGAAGTCTATGATGTGTCAGGCGGTAAGGGCAAGAGAGAGGAGAGTTCGAGCAAGAAGCCAAGTGGGGGAGACGCTGCTGCGGGATTGGGTGTCATTCTTGAACTGTGGTGGCGATTTACGCTTAGGATGAAAGTGCAGATTATGTGACCCTAAGAGGTGGAGTCAATATATTAGGTTGAGACCCATGAGGAGAAGTAGACGCATACGTTAGTGTTTCACAGACCAAAGAATAGAACTTTGAAAAGGGTGGTAGGTGGGTGTACCGAGGTTAACATTAGGATTTAAAAATCGTGTCAGTTTCGAAGAGATTAAGTACGAATTAGATTCATCATGTTGTTGAGATTAGCGTGATTTTCGAGGACGAAAATATTCCAAGTGGGGGAGAGTTGTAACGCCCCAAAATAATTTAATTATTTATTTAATTATTCATTTGATTATTTATTTAATTAAGTTACTTAAGGGTCACAACATTTAATTAGGAAGATTAATTAATTTGGAGTTTTATATTAGTTAGGATGTGTTTAAGTATTAGGAGTCGTGGTAGTAAAAAGGGGGGTGTAAGTGATAAGGCCCAAATTGAATTGGGCCTAAGGTTAAATGAGAATTACAAAGGAATGGAATTGAGAGAAGGAAACAAAACCTACGGCAGGGAGAAGATAAGGAAAACGAGGAGAAGAAGAAAATAGGTGAGGGCGTGAGGGAGAAATGGGAGGAAGCTTGGGTATGTGGGTCTTCACATTGGAAGTCTAGGAAGCCATTTGATGTGCAATTGCTTCTCCATTATGGTGTTTTTCTTCCCTTCTAATTCCATGTTCAAACCTCACCTTGGCCATTAATGGGGTTTTGCTCACTTTGACTCTAGGTAAGGAGAACTTGGTCTCAAACTTCCCCATTTCTTTCCCTTATTCCATTTATATGAGTTTTATAGTCTCATTCCTTTCCAATTTCCCTTCCCATGGATGAAGTTGAAGCTCAAGGTGTGGGTGGGTAAGCATTGGTAGTTCTTGAAGTTCTAGGTGAGAAAGTGCTTGAGTTTCTCCAATTTCAAGATTAGGGGATTCTCCACTACATTTATAATAATTTATAGGATATGTATTATGTGTGGAATAGCTCTAGGTTGGCTTGATTGAGTGAAATTGATGTTGTTTATATGTTGATTGTTATGTGTGATGCCTATTTTGGTGATACCTTGTTGCTTGTTGTAGGAAGAATATGAGTTGTTAATTATGCATGTTATATGTTTGATGAAATGTCTCCATGAGGAGGAGTATGAGAATATGGTAATTTAATGAAGTTGATTTAATACCTATATGTGTGTTGTTTATGGGGGAATTAAGTTGTTGAATAAAAAAATAGGTTTAAATTGGTTTGATGGAAGTGTTTGGGGGAGGGGCGCCAAATGCCTAGGCAAATGGCGCCTAGACACTGTTTTTCTGCTGTGCGTGGTGTAGTGCGAGGGGGCGCCATTTCTTTCGGGAAAAATGGCGCCAGGTCTCTGGTGTGTGTCTGGGCAGGGCTGGCTATGTGTTCATGTGCAGGGGGCGCCAAATCTCCATGAATATGGCGCCTGTGTCTAGTGTGTGCGTGTGTTGGGTGAGTTGTGGCTTGGTGCGGGTATGGGGCGCCAATCCCTCAGGATTTTGGCGCCTGGGTGCGCGTTTTGGCGTGGGGATGTGCTGCAGGAAGTGGCACGGCAAGAGGGGCGCCAGTTTCCTAGAAACTTGGCGCCCAAAGGAGGCGTAATGTGTGTGCAAAGGAGAGTCATGCAGAGCGCCGATTTCCTAGAAACTTGGCGCGCTGTGGGTGTGGTGTGCTAAGTAGAGGCGCCAAAGTGGCTGCCCCTGGCGCGCTAGGGTGCTTAAATGGAACCTAAGTGACGTATTTAGTCCCTAAGAATTAATTTAATCCTTGGTGTGACAAACTAGTCCCTAAGAATTAAATTAATCCTTGGAGAGACAAAATAGTCCCTTAGTCTACAATTAAGCCTAATATGTCAAAATAATCCCCTGAGTACTAAATTAATCTTTGGTGGGTCAAAATGGTCCTTGAGTGTGGAAAAGGTCCTTATGAGGTGGTTGGGCCTTTAGGTGAGAATCAATTTAATAAATGATAAAGTGGTGGTTAATAAATGACGTGGGCTTCGGCCAAAGAGGTGGGTTAATAAATGACGTGGGCTTCGGCCAAAGAGGTGGGTTAAAAATGGCGTGGGCTTCGGCCAAAGAGGTGGGTTAATAAATGACGTGGGCTTCGGCCAAAGAGGTGGGTCAATTAGTGTGGGCTTCGGCCAAAGTGGTGAGTTATTACTTGATGTGATCAATCTGTGATGTTGTGATGCATTGTCATGGTGTCGCATAAATCATATGCATTTCAAAAGTGGTGGGTGGCTTCGCCAAAACATGGTGGGTGGCTTCGCCAAAGCGTGGTGGTGGTTGCGACGGGGTTTTGAGGTGGTTATGGATCCACATGCATATTGCACACATGCATATAACCATGCATTCTTTGAATTCTTGTTGATGATTAATTATTTCATTATTGTTGTTTGTTGGTATTCTAATTGAATGGTAGATGCCTTGATCTCTGTGGTTGTTGTTACTAGATGTTTTCCTAATATAATGCTTATTTTATTTGTTATTATTTATGTAAAGAGACTCACCCTAGCATTTTTATGTTGCCTGCTCTCGTGGGCAACGCCAGTGGTTTCGAGTGAAGGTGTTCAAGCCCTTTTGGGTCGTCCGTGTCAGCTCTGATCTAGTAACACCGGGGATGTGGTTCTAGTATCATTATTTATGTTATGTATTAAACTGATTTAAACTTTGTATTGAGTATGTTGAACTCAGTTCTATTTCCGCTGCTGTGGACTGTTTTCTGGATTATTGTAAACACTAAACAGGTTTTGAGGGTTTTAACCCGCGTGACTATGATATGTATTTCACGCACTAGATGCGTTTGAATTTTAAATGTGCCTTGATGATGTTTTTATAAAATGTAGCACTCTCTTGAGGTGCGTGGAAAAGTTTTTTAAAAACTCTGATTTTTATTAATGTAATTAGTACTTAGTAGAAGGGGGTGTTACATCATGGATTGCACCGATGCTCAGAAGGTTCGCTATGGCACACACATGTTGAAGAAAGAGGCTTATGACTGGTGGAGGGCAGCTAGTCAGGGGTTGACGACTGCCAATGAGGAGATCACTTGGGCGGTATTTGAGAGGGAGTTCAAGAGGAAATACTATCCGGAAGATGCCCGCGGAAAGAAAGAGGTGGAGTTTTTGAGACTTGAGCAAGGTAGCATGACTGTAACTGAGTATGCTGCAAAATTTACTGAGCTATCCAAGTTTTACCCACACTATGATGGAGAGGGTGCTTAGTTCTCCAAATGCATCAAGTTTGAAAACGGGTTGCGTCCGATATTAAGAGAGCCATAGGGTATCAAAGCAAATTCGTGTGTTCCCTTTGTTGGTGAATAGCGCCGGGATCTTTGAGGAGGACAATAATGCCTTCTCGAGTTATGAAGGAAAGGCAAAAGAATTTTTCGGTCGTGGGAAGCCATATGAGGTGCCCTCTTTGGTAAGCGGCAAAGGGAAGTTTGTTGGTAAATCATTTGGTGGGTCTAAGCGAAGTGGGAGATGTTGCGGCCGGTGCTACTTGTTACACGTGTGGGAAAGCGAGCCATAGAGAGTCCAGATTGCCCAAACAAGAAAAAAGAAGAGGTGTTATAAGTGTGGGAAGGAGGGACACATGTCCTTCAACCGTGATAAGAAGGAGGTGGTATGCTTCAATTGTGAAGAGAGTGGTCACGTCAGTGCACAGTGTCCTAAACCCAAGAAAGAGAAGTCGTATGGAAAAGTATTTGCTCTATTTGGTCCGACGTAGTGAACGAGATTCGAGGTACGTGCTATATCAATAATACTCCTCTTGTTGCTATTGTTGATACTGGTGCTACGATAGTTTTATTCTGTCTGCCGCATGTGTTGAGAACTTAAGCCTTGTTTTATCCGATATGTTGAGGAGATGGTTATCGATACTCCAACTGGGGTTGGTGACTACCTCCGTTGTTTGTGCTAAATGCCCCGTATCTATGTATGGTAGAGAATTTTTAGTTGATCCGATCCATTTTTGCATTACCGAGTGGGATGGATGTCATTGCAGGTATGGGTGGTTAGTTGATAACCATGTTCATATCAATTGTCGTGAAAGTTCTGTGAGTTTTGCTTCGCATGAAGAGAAGTCTGGTTTGTTATCTGCGGGTCAGCTACACCGGATGATGAGAGAAGAGGTTCACTATTTTTTCTATTAGCATCGTTGTCTCACGAGAGCTGCTTAAGATTGATGAATTGCCAGTAGTGCGTGAGTTTTCTGAGGTTGGTGTTAGAAATTCTGAGGAGTCGAAAGTTATATGCCAAGCTGTCCAAGTGTGAGTTTTGGTTGAAAAGGGTCAGTTTTCTCGGTCATGTGATTTCTAGTGAGGGGATTGCGGTGGATCCTTCCAAAGTTGATGCGATCTTTGCGTTGGGAGTCTCCAAAGTCGATTCATTGAAATAAGGAGTTTTTCGGGATTAGCCGCCTATTATAGAAGATTCATTGAGGGGTTTTCGAAGTTGGCTCTGCCATTGACCCAATTAACTTGCAAGGGCAAAGCTTTTGTTTGGGATGACCGATGTGAAGAAAGTTTCAATGAGCTGAAAAGGAGATTGACTACATCTCCAGTGTTGACCTTACCTAGTCCGGTTGAGCTATTTGTAGTATACTGTGATGCTTCCAAGATGGGTTTGGGTGGTGTGCTTATGCAGAATGGGAAAGTGGTCGCTTATGCGTCGAGGCAATTAAGGACTCATGAGCAGAATTACCCCACTCATGACTTGGAACTTGCTGCCGTGGTATTCACATTAAAAATTTGGAGGCATTACTTGTATGGATCGAGATTTGAGGTATTCAGCGATCACAAGAGCCTTCGGTATCTGTTCGATCAGAAAGAGTTAAATATGAGACAGCGCCGGTGGTTAGAACTATTGAAGGATTATGATTTTGAGTTGAGTTATCACCCGGGTAAAGCTAATGTGGTTGCCGATGCTTGAGTAGGAAGACCTTGCACATGTCGGCATTGATGGCTAGAGAGCTTGAGTTGATTGAGCAATTCAGGGACATGAGTTTAGTCTGTGAAGTCACACCTCAGAGTGTCAGGTTGGGCATGTTGAAAATTGGCAATGATTTTATGACTAGTATCCGGAAGCCTTGAAGTTAGATGTGAAATTGGTGGATTTGATGAGTGGGATTGGTAAGCCTGGGAATGAAGACTTCGAGTTAGATACTCAGAACGTATTGAGGTACCGTGGAAGAATTTGCGTTCGAAGATGAGGAAATGAAAAAGGCAATCCTTGAGGAAGGGCATAGGAGTAAGCTAAGTATCCATCCCGAGCGACGAAGATGTATCGGGATCGAAAAGATATTCGGTGGCCTGGATTGAAGCGTGATGTGGCAAAGTTTGTGAATTCGTGTTTGACACCGCCGTAAATCGAACGCCGAGCATCGAAGCTGCGGGAATGATGCAACCGTTGAATGTTCCAGAGTGGAAGTGGGATAGTATTTCTATGGATTTCGTGGTGGGGTTACCCAATACGGTGAGAGGACATGATTCAATTTGGGTGGTTGTGGATAGATTGACAAAATCGCTCATTTTATTCTATCGGTATTAAGTATCCGGTGTCGAGATTGGTGAAATCTACATTCGGTGGTTGTGAAGTCTGCATGGTGTTCCTTTGTGCATTGTGTCGATAGAGACCCAAGGTTTACTTCGAATTTTGGAGTAGTTTGCGAAGAATGAGTTGGGTTGAAATTGAGGTTGAGTTGACTTATCATCCTCAAACCGACGCGGCAGAGAGAGGACAATTCAATCATTGGAAGATCTGCTGAGGTCGTGTGTTCTAGTGCGAGGGAGGTGCGTGGGATACTCATCTCCCCTTGATCGAGTTTACATACAACAATAGTTATCACTCCAGTATCGGGATGACACCGTTTGAGGCATTGTATGGCCGGAGGTGTAGGACTCCGGTATGTTGGTACGAGACTGGGGAAAGTTTAGTGCTTGGACCTGAGCTTGTTAGAGAAACCACTGAGAAAGTGAAGATGATCCGAGAGAAAATGAAAGCGTCTCAGAGTAGACAGAAGAGCTACCATGATAAGAGAAGGAAGGATTTAGAGTTTGAGGCAGGTGACCACGTGTTCTTGAGGGTCACACCTATGACTGGTGTCGGGCGTGCTCTGAAATCAAAGAAGTTGACTCCTCGTTTCATTGGACCGTATCAGATTACGGAAAGAGTTGGAAGTGTTGCATATCGGGTGGCTTTGCCACCTAATCTTTCGAACTTGCACGACGTGTTTCACGTGTCGCAGCTTCGGAAGTATATTGCAGATTCGTCTCACGTGATTCAACCGGATGATGTAGAGGTGCGGGATAATCTCACTGTGGAGACCGTGCCTGTACGAATTGAGGATTGGGAAGTGAAGACCCTTCGAGGTAAGAAAATCAATTTGGTGAAAGTTGTATGGTTTGGGGCAGCTGGTGAAAGCCTGACGTGGGAGCTGGAGGATAAGATGCGAGAGTCGTATCCAGAGTTATTTGAATCAGGTATGTTTTCGAGGACGCAAAATCCTAAGTGGGGGAGAATTGTAACACCGGAAATAATTTAATTAAATTATTTAATTGAATTATGGATTTTATTGGAAACGTGATTAAATTAATTAAATTGATGGGCGTGGTTCAGGAAGTGGAACGAGCATTGGGGGTAGCGTTGGCAACTCGGGGTGGTGAAGAGTGGCCCGGGGAAGCCCAAGCCCAATAGCCAGGCGCTCCCGAGGCTCCTGAAGCTAAGGGGGTTAGGGTTAGCGCCTCACTCCTTGCATCAGAGAAAGAAAACGAAATTTGAGAGAGTGAGAAGAGAGAGTACGGCGCTGAGAAGAGGAGGAAGGAAGGAACCATCTCAAATTTCGTTAGGTAAGAGCTCTCAATCATTCCTTATCGTTTCCCTCTTTTTCCTAATGATGTGGTCTTTAATCTCTGATTCCTGTTGTGTTGATTTTGTTTCAATGATCAAAGAGGGGGGGAAATCGCGAATTGCCAAGGGAGAAGGAGAAGTGTGTTCGATTGAGTTGCTGTGGTTTTGTGTACGTGTTCTCATTCACCTTTCCAGAGCGTTCAAATTCGAGGTAAGGGTGAGCGTTTCGATTTAACGTGATTGGGTATATGATGGGTTTTGGGGTTTTGATGTTGTTTTAATAACTTTTGAGGTTGTTTTGATGAATTTGATGTGATTGATAAATGCTGATGATTTCTTGATGAAATTGATGATATTTGATGAATTGGCACTGTTTATGAGATTGATGACATTGGATGAATATATATTGTTGGATGATTTTGGTGTTGTTTTGATGCATTTGATGCATTGGAAGTGTTGGATGACCGAATTGGTAAATAAAGCGTGAAATTTCGCACAATTGATGTTTACGCACAATCACGCTGAGCTGCGCGCTTGAGTGGCGCTTCAGGCACAATTGAGCTGCGCAGAAAAACGATGGTTACGCCAAATCGCGCTCCGGCCGCGCTTGACTCGCGCGCGCTCGCGCGGGTCATCTTGTTTTTGCAATCGCTTTTTCATCGCTTTTTTACGCACGTTTTTGAAAAATTCATATCTTTGCGAACGGGAACCCGATTGAGGTGTTCTAAGATGCGTTGGAAAGCTTATTCAGAGGCCTAACTGAATATTCTACTTTTAAGGAAAAATAAACTGTTTTGTGTTAGTTGATATAAGAATGAAATGTTATACTATTAGTGTGCTAATTGACTATGGCTAAATTGTGGTTTACCACTAAGGTCGTAATTTCTTTCATCGGTGTATTTACAAGGCATCATTGAGAGCCTTGCAAAGGTGGCCAATGCCTGTTGCAAGTAGTATCAGTTACCTGAGTAATCCCATAGTCAATCAGTTCACTATTTTATAACACACTAAACCAAAAGATAACCGAAAAATATATATACTTTAAATGATGTTGGTGTGTATGGTTTTGACGAGTTGCGGTGAATGTTCCCTATGAGTATAATTATGATGGTGTTGTAGTAGGAATTGTGTGAAAGGTGATGAGTTCACTCTATGAGTGATTATGATGTTGTGATATGACTTGTGATGTTTTGTGAAGAATATACTCTATGAGTATAGTTTTAATAATCTTTGTGGTGTGATTGTGATGAATTATACGAATACACTCTATGAGTGTTTTATGATGATGATGATGAGTACTCCGGTGAGTATTTTGATGAAATGCACATGTGTATATAGAATCTCATGGCATGTGCATAATTGTGAAGAATAGGCTTGGCCTCTTGCGAAGAATAGGCTTGGCCTCCGAGTGAAGAATAGGCTTGGCCTCTTAATTATGATGAATATGGTACCATCATGCATTATGCCCTAGTGGGGTTGCACTTTCATACATAAATATAAGCGTGAATTGTCTTTGTTTGTGATTGGATTTGTTGTTGTGTGATCATGAAGTGGTGATGATGATGATCTTGTGTGATTGCTCGCTCTCATTTCTCTATTATGTATCGATTATGTTTTATTGAAATTCTCACCCCTTACGCTTGGAATGTTGCTCTATGGTGGCAACATCGCAGTGTGCATGAGTGAAGGTCTAGCTGCCTTCTTGTTAGCTGTCGGGAAGTCGGATTGTGTCGCTCTCTGATACCGTAGCACCTAGGGGGCGTATTCTTGGGATTTGATGTTAAATTACTTAATTGTATGAGGTTTATTTGAGGATTACGAGACGTGTTTGAGTGGACTAGTGAGTCAATATTTAGTTCCGCTGTGATAAGATGATTTTTGAAGTTTTAACTTTGTGATGTATGTGTTGTTGCACAAATTTAATGGTGCATACGATGAGTTTAATTTAATGAAGACGTAACATTTCTTTCTACTACTTAATTAATATTTTTGAGCAGTGGAATACTCCGATAATGACGTTGGAAATTAAGGGGTAGATAAGGGGTGTTACACCAAGCCTCCAATAATCAGGCCAAGTACGAAGCCTTGATCATGGGGTTGGACATCCTGGGAACCATGAAGGCCTAGTTTTTAGAGGTAAAGGGTGAGTCACAACTAGTGATCAAGCAGATCATTAAGGAATACAAGTGCTACAACATGAAGCTCCGACAACTGCGGGCCTCGGCGCACGACTTGTTAAAGTTGTTTGTGTAACACCCCCTCCTACTACTCGTCAATGGTATAACCACCAGTTACACAGTTCAGTCACATATACTTCAATAATACAATATAATTTTCAATCGTAATCTAACAATTAAGTCATAAGGCACGTCAATTAATTAACAAACCAACAAAATTAACAGAATAATAAGCAAAGAACATAGTTATGATTTAAAGCGAGTACCAAGACTCGAGGGTTAACAGACTCGACAACTTGGCCGGACGGACCGAAGCGCTCACGATACCACTAATGTAACACCCCCTCCTACTACTCGTTATTTATTTAATAAAAATCAGAGTTTTTCAAAATTTGTCCACGCACCTCAAAGAGGGTGGTACATTTAACAAAACATCATCAAAACATATTTAAAAATTCAAACGCATCTAGTGCGTAAACTGCATATCATGTCACAAGGGGTAGAACCCCAAAACCTGTTTAATGCTTACAATCATTCAAAATAGTTCACAGCAGCGGAAAAAATAAAATCAAGTTCAACACCCTCATTATACAATTTAAATTAGTTCAGTCCAAAACATAAAATAACAATACTAAGACCCCCAATCCCGGGTGTTACTAGATCAGAGCCGACTCAAGACCCCAGAAGCCTAGGTATCTTCACTCAGATTCACCTGCATGTCGCCACGAGAGCAGGCAACATAAAAATGCTAGGGTGAGTCTCTTTACATAAATAATAACAAGTAAGATAAGCATTATATTCGGAAAACAACTAGTAACAGCAAGTCATAGCAATTAAGCATTCACCATTCAAATAGAACATCAACAAGTCACAACAGAGAATTAATTGAGCATCAATGAGAGTTCAAGAAATGCATGATGGTATGCATGTGTGCAATATGCATGTGGATCCATCATCACCGCATGTGGCCGAAGCCTCCCGTCGCAAATTGGCCGAAGCCCCCGTCGCGTAATGCATATGATTCATGTGACACTATGACAAATGCATCACAACACAACAATCACATCACATCAATTTTCAACCACCATATCATCAATTATCACCCACCACATCATCAATTATTAATCACCACCACATCATTTATTGACCACCACTTGATCAATGATTAACCACCTCTTGATCATTTATTAACCACCACATGATCAATTATTAATCACCACCACATCATTTATTAACTACCACATGATCAATTATTAAGTTGATTCTTACCTAAAAAAAAAGGAACAACCACTTCACAAGGACCCTCTTCACACTCAAGGACTATTTTGACCCACCAAAGATTAATTTAACACTCAAGGGATTATTTTGGCACATTGTGATTAATTTAGTATTTAGGGGCTTATATTAACCTATTAGGATTAATCGGACTCTAAGGGATTATTTTGTCGCGCCAAGGATTAATTTAATTCTTAGGGACCATTTAGTCACGCCAAGGATTAAATTAATTCTTAGGGACTAAACCATCACTTAGACACATTTTGGGCACTTAGGCGCCAAGGGGCAGCCACTTTGGCGCCCCCACTTAGCGCAACACACACACACACAGCAACACACACACCCACAGGCGCCAAGTTTCTAGGAAACTGGCGCCCCTCCCTCGGCCGAACCACTCACCAGCAGCACACACACACTGGGCGCCAAGTTCCCAGCGAACTGGCGCCCTCCCCTGCACTCACTCACGCACAAACCACACGGCGCCCAAGCAGGCGCCAAAACCCCCAACACCGCACCTGTTCCGTGTCACGCTAAAGCACACACACGCACTTTGTGCAGGCACAGCGCCAAATTCCTCAGAATTGGCGCCCGCTGAAACTTGCCGGACCAGTGACACATTCCCCAAATCAGTAACACTTAGCGCCATTTTGCCTAGCAAATGGCGCCCCTCCCTGCACAGCCATGTCATCCAGCAATATCTAGCAACATCCAGCAACCTGGCGCCATTTGCTTAGGCATTTGGCGCCCCAAAACACTCCCACTCAAAACACTTCAAATCCAATTTTCTCTTCAACAATTTATTTTCTCACACAACCACACATATAAAAACATCAAATTCATTTCATTAAATTATTAAATACACACACCTCTCTTCATGGTCACATTTCCTCAAACATATAGCATACAAAATTCCACAACACATAATTCTTCAACAACAAGTGGCATGTTAGCAACAATTCAAACATCCATACAACAACAATCATAGAATAAAACACAAATTCACACAATCAATTCATGCTAGTCTATTTTCCTACATAACACATATTCTACAAGCTATTATGAACATAATGAGAATCCCCTAACCTTCGAATTGCCACCCCCAAGAAGTCACCTCCACTAACAACCCAAGAATCACCAAAAATAGCTTCTCCAACAACTTGAGCTCCAAAACCCCATCCATGGTAAAATAAGAATGAAGGGGAATTAGTGTAGGATACTCATACTAATTGATAGAGGAAGAAGAATGAGGAAGAAGGGTGCTAAATACACTTACCCAAGACAAACCAATGAAATTTCTCTCCTCCCCCAAGCTTGAATAGCAACCCACGGTTCTACAACCTCCCTCCTCTCCTATTTCCTTTCTTTCCTGCGTCATTTCCTCCTTTAGCCGTAAGCCCTCCTTTTCTCACAATTTCATCCCTTTTAATCATCATTTAACCCTAGGCCCAAATTGATTGGGCCTTAATACTTACACCCCCTTTTTATTACCACCACTCCTAATACTAACACACCTCCTAACTAATAGAAATAAATCTCAACTTAATTATTCCACTTAATTAAATTAGACCCCTCATTTATTTACTACCCTCACTCCTTAAATAAATTGATTACCTTATTATTATTTAAATATGGCTAACTAACATATTACTTAATTAAATTAGTCATAATCACTTAATTAAGTAAATTAGATAATCACCTAAATAAATTAGTTAAATATTCACCTAATTAATTTTGGGGTGTTACAACTCTCCCCACTTAGAATATTTTAGTCCCTCGAAAATCACGCTAATCTCAACCACACGATGAATCTAGTTCGCACTTAATCTCTTCGAAAACTTACACGATTTAAATCCTAGTGTTAACCCCGGTACATCCACCTACAACCCTTTCAAAGTTCTATTCTTTGGTCTGTGAAACACTAACGTATGCGTCTACTTCTCCTCATGGATCTCAACCTAATATATTGACTCCACCGCTTAGGTTACATAACTGTGTACTTTCATTCTAAGCATAAATCGCCACTACTGAGTTCAAGAATAACACACAATTCCCATGATAGCGTCTCTCCCCACTTGGCTCTTTGCCCGAACTCTCCTCTCCTGTACTATCTTATATGAACGATTGCTATCCCACTCGAAAATCTACGCTAAACTCATGAAATCAACATCCACTCTTCTTATCTCCGCTAACCGTTATCATCCGAGTCCTATCGTACACGCAACAGATCACGCACTCTTCCCTACACTCTTACTCCCCAATTAGGTATTCTAACCTGTAGGTCGTCAAAGTCCTACCCGACCACTCAACACAAGGGACAACAACAATTATGGCCAGGGGCCCAACAACCCTAACAACCGTAATTAACACAACAATACCAATCCCAACAAGTTATCGTATCCCTAACATCATTCACATCAACAATTAAAACGATCATAATAACAAAATTCAAGTTCGACCTATTCTACAATTAATCATTTCATCCCACGTCCTAATTATTCTTTTTAAACTCAGGTGCAGAAAATTCTGCAGCTATGTGTCTACTTTGGCGAATTAAATAAAATAGTAAACGACCTCGGATTTCGACAAATAAATACTTGTTGGAAAGCCACGGATGTGTAGTTTCTGAATATGTCATTAAAGTTTCAAAACAATGAGTCAATTGGTACAGTTTTTAGAAGCAACCAAAACAGTCCCTAGACTTGACAGATTCTGTCCTCCTACTTCGTTTCACGTTAAACTGACTTAAACTTGACCAAATGGGACAGAACTTTCGCCCGAATAAAAACACTTTAAGTGTAGTTTCTAATGGAAAAAGAATCGTTCAAAACGGAGTTCGTTTGGAGGCATAAAACTTGCAAGCAGCGAACCTACCCACAGATTGACTCAAAAAAAAAAATGGCTCGGCTTTGGAGACTCATAACTGGAGCTACACAACTCCGAATTTAATGAAACTAGTGCCAAAACGACCGGCTTTAAGTCTATTTTCGAAAACACTCAGCCACATAATTTTTGACTCAACCAAACAGTACCAGTTTTCAAAAGACTGAAACAGTGTCCAGATTGTTTTCCAGAATTTTAACCAAACTTGTTTCACCTATAACTTGAGTTCTATAACTCCAAATTCAACCCAATCAGCGGCAAATTAACAAGCATTCAATCAAATTTTCGAAATGATAAACCACATAATTTTTCAATTGACCAAATAATACCAGTTCCTAAAAGACTGTAACAGCATCTAGTAACGCACCGAAATCATACGCGAATAAAACTCACCATTATAAATCACCAAAACCGATTATAGTTATCACACACTCATGCATTTCATTCCAACACCAAATAAGCATAACCAATCATGCAAATACTTTAAACACACACAATTCCGAAAAGATTAAACATTTAGGCATCTTCTTCGGTTTTCTCTATTCCTAGGGATTGGCTAGCATGTAATTTTTTTTTTTTTTTTTTACATCTTCCCTAGAAAATATTATGGGACTTAAAATCCTACCACAATTGAATCGATTTCATATCACAAAGAATATAACCAATGCATGTTTCATAAAACATTTGTTTTGATTCCAGACTTGATATTAGTTTAACCACATGAAATTAATTACCCTTGTTAACACTTAGCAAGGAAAACTAGTCAAGTAACGGAAGTGCACAAAAGTCTCGTTGCACAGTTTTCGTCATTAGATTTATGAGCCACGTAAAACCATTTCAAGAAGTGACAAATCATAATAGTATTAGCAACAACAAAGACCACGATTAAACCATAAATCGAACAAAATTTTTCACCATTGTAGTCCACAGTTAGAAGATACTCAAAATTGTATATATTTGTTTCTAAAACTTGACACTTGAAATTGGACTCACATTCTCATAACATAAGGATTTTAACTCACCTAATCATGCAATTAGTGTAATATCCCATAATCTCAAACAACACCTAACCACAACCTAATTGGTGCAAAAGTCGAAATCATGTCTCATTTGAAATAAAATCTTAGAATAATTTGGAAACAAAATTTCAACACTAATTTGACATCCCCTTCATTTTCCAATATAAATTTTCCAAGTACCATTTTTCGAAAACCTTGGAACTCACATTTTGTTCAAAAAGGAAATTGTATGCAAAACCCAAATCTCACTATCACATGAACATGCACCCACATAACAACTACTTATTAGTTCAAAATTTAGTGTCCGACATAAACCCTAACGGTAAGGAAAATTAATCATTTAATTTTGACAAATCACATCATGCTCACGTCACACGTCAAATTGAAACACCGAAAGTGTCAAAACTTCAAGTTATGCAACTTTAATTGAATGAATGAAAATATATCCTTACACAACATTTCATTTTAGCACACTAACTTCGACACAATTAAGCACAAACCAATTTAGTTCATATGCGTCACAAAAACAATCAACTTATGTCAAGGACGTCAATCAAGTGCAATAATATCAAGCAATCCTTCAAATATTGCCTAGTGTATAATTTACCAAGATTTAGGTCGCATAAGGGTACTCTCTATATTCTAATAAGCTACTCAAGCAATCAATCAAATTAAAATTAGTGCATGCATCCGAAGTTAACAGTAACTATGAGTTATTGTCGCCTCTTTCATTGGGGATGAGTGATTGGGGTGATCGGTCCCTCCTACTCATGCAGCCAACTAATCAAGGTCACAAAACTACTTTCTTTCAAATTTATATCTACTACATTAAAAGACTTTTAGCGCTTGATCCGAGTGCGAAGGCGGCGTCACGACTTTCACTCCTATGACGTCGTTAGAACTCTTTTAATCACACATCTTAATGATCTGAGATAAAATCAATGGTATAACCACGACCGCCATTGATCACATATACTTCAATAATACAATATAATTTTCAATCGTAATCTAACAATTAAGTCATAAGGCACGTCAATTAATTAACAAACCAACAAAATTAATTGATAATAAACAAAGAACATAGTTATGATTTAAAACGAGTACCAAGACTCGAGGTTAACAGACTCGACAACTTGGCGGACGGACCGAACTGCTCTGATACCACTAATGTAACACCCCCTCCTACTACTCGTTATTTATTTAATAAAAATCGAGTTTTTCAAAATTTGTCCACGCACCTCAAAGAGGGTGGTACATTTAACAAAACATCATCAAAACATATTTAAAAATTCAAACGCATCTAGTGCGTAAAGCGCATATCATGTCACAAGGGGTAGAACCCCAAAACCTGTTCAATGCTTACAATCATTCAAAATAGTTCATAGCAGCGGAAAAAATAAAATCAAGTTCAACACCCTCATTATACAATTTAAATCAGTTCAGTCCAAAACATAAAATAACAATACTAAGACCCCAATCCCGGGTGTTACTAGATCGAGCCGACTCAAGACCCCGAAGCCTAGGTATCTTCACTCAGATTCACTGCATGTCGCCACGAGAGCGAGCAACATAAAAATGCTAGGGTGAGTCTCTTTACATAAATAATAACAAGTAAGATAAGCATTATATTCGGAAAACAACTAGTAACAGCAAGTCATAGCAATTAAGCATTCACCATTCAAATAGAACATCAACAAGTCACAACAGAGAATTAATTGAGCATCAATGAGAGTTCAAGAAATGCATGATGGTATGCATGTGTGCAATATGCATGTGGATCCATCATCACCTCAAAAAACACGCTCGGGTACCCACCGCATGTGGTAAAGCCTCCCGTCGCAAATTGGCCGAAGCCCCCGTCGCGTAATGCATATGATTCATGTGACACTATGACAAATGCATCACAACACAACAATCACATCACATCAATTTTCAACCACCATATCATCAATTATCACCCACCACATCATCAATTATTAATCACCACCACATCATTTATTGACCACCACTTGATCAATGATTAACCACCTCTTGATCATTTATTAACCACCACATGATCAATTATTAATCACCACCACATCATTTATTAACTACCACATGATCAATTATTAAGTTGATTCTTACCTAAAAAAAAAGGAACAACCACTTCACAAGGACCCTCTTCACACTCAAGGACTATTTTGACCCACCAAAGATTAATTTAACACTCAAGGGGCAGCCACTTTGGCGCCCCCACTTAGCGCAACACACACACACACAGCAACACACACACCCACAGGCGCCAAGTTTCTAGAAAGCGGCGCCCCCTCGGCCGAACCACTCACCAGAAGCACACACACACTGGGCGCCAAGTTCCCAGCGAACTGGCGCCCTCCCCTGCACTCACTCACGCACAAACCACACGGCGCCCAAGCAGGCGCCAAAACCCCCAGCACCCCGCGCCCTGTTCCGTGTCACGCTAAAGCACACACACACGCACTACTGCACAGCGCCAAATTCTCTCAGAATTGGCGCCCCCAAACTGAAACTTGCCTGCACCGTGACACATTCCCCCAAATCAGTAACATCGGGCGCCATTTTGCCTAGCAAATGGCGCCCCCCGCACCTGACCATGTCATCCGGCAATATCTAGCAACATCAAGCAACTGGCGCCATTTGCTTAGGCATTTGCGCCCCAAAACACTCCCACTCAAAACACTTCAAATCCAATTTTCTCTTCAACAATTTATTTTCTCACACAATCACACATATAAAAACATCAAATTCATTTCATTAAATTATTAAATACACACACCTCTCTTCATGGTCACATTTCCTCAAATATATAGCATACAAAATTCCACAACACATAATTCTTCAACAACAAGTGGCATGTTAGCAACAATTCAAACATCCATACAACAACAATCATAGAATAAAACACAAATTCACACAATCAATTAATGCTAGACTATTTTCCTACATAACACATATTCTACAAGCTATTATGAACATAATGAGAATCCCCTAACCTTCGAATTGCCACCCCCAAGAAGTCACCTCCACTAACAACCCAAGAATCACCAAAAATAGCTTCTCCAACAACTTGAGCTCCAAAACCCCATCCATGGTAAAATAAGAATGAAGGGGAATTAGTGTAGGATACTCATACTAATTGATAGAGGAAGAAGAATGAGGAAGAAGGGTGCTAAATACACTTACCCAAGACAAACCAATGAAATTTCTCTCCTCCCCCAAGCTTGAATAGCAACCCACGGTTCTACAACCTCCTCCTCTCCTATTTCCTTTCTTTCTGCGTCATTTCCTCCTTTAGCCGTAAGCCCTCCTTTTCTCACAATTTCATCCCTTTTAATCATCATTTAACCCTAGGCCCAAATTGATTGGGCCTTAATACTTACACCCCCTTTTTATTACCACCACTCCTAATACTAACACACCTCCTAACTAATAGAAATAAATCTCAACTTAATTATTCCACTTAATTAAATTAGACCCCTCATTTATTTACTACCCTCACTCCTTAAATAAATTGATTACCTTATTATTATTTAAATATGGCTAACTAACATATTACTTAATTAAATTAGTCATAATCACTTAATTAAGTAAATTAGATAATCACCTAAATAAATTAGTTAAATATTCACCTAATTAATTTTGGGGTGTTACAGTTTGTCGTTGTTGTCATAAAGTAAGTCCTTAGGAACGAGAACCAGGGAGCAAATGACTTGGCCTAGCAAGCCTCGGGGGTACAATGGAGCGGTAGTCAAGGTATCACACCAAGACACCCTAGTCCCGTTTGAGGGGGATCCTGCCGATGCGTGGATCAGAGCATTGACGAAGTATCTCCACAACCCAACTAAGGATGTCAACTTGAAGCTCAAACAAAAGGCACTTAAGCACATCTTGATGCGGGACAACCTCTATAAGCGAAGCACCAACGGAGTGCTCTTTGTGATGCCTCAATAGGAAGGGCGATTATATGGTGATGGCACGGATCCACGAGGATTTGTGGCGCCCGCAGTCCGGCCCCATCATGAAATGGGTCATCTACTGACAGAGTTAATATTGGCCAACGATCACGGCTGATTGTATCCAATTCGCTAAGAAATATGAGGCATGTCATCCGGGACAGACCAATCCAGAGAGTGCCAGCGGACGAGCTTCATCCCATTATTAATGGAGTTGGACTCGGTGAACGATGACCGATCATTTTGCACTTTCGGTGGACGATAAATTATATATATATATATATATATATATATATATATATATATATATATATAGGGAACGTATATTATGAGAGGACTTTTATGATGAGAGGGTGAGAGGAACCAATCATGACCATAGATCAAATCAAGAATGGTTGAGATTAAAACAAAAAGTCAACGTGATAACTACCCACTTTCTAATCACAACCACCCATGTTGTGTTATAGGGTCAGATTTACTCCTCTCATCTCTCATAATAAACACTCCTCTCACCTTATACATCCCCTATATATATATATATATATATATATATATATATATATATATATATATATATATATATATATATATATATATATATATATATATATATATATATATATGAGGGTTGTTAAGATATAAATAAATCACTTCCAGTCAAAAGAAAAGTTATAAATAAATAAATAAGATAACTTTGAGAAAAAAAGGAAAGAAATGTTCTATTAATATTGTAAAATATTATATAGATAATTTGAGACATATGATAATTGTTAAGATATAAATAAATATCACCTTAAAAAAATATAAGTAAACAAGGAATTTTTTTGAACAGCAAATTATATATGTATACTTTGTTTTAAAGAATACAAAAACTTTAGTATATTTAACACCTAACATACCAAGAAAACTTAAAATAAAGATAATCTTGAGATTACAGAAAAAGAGGTCAATCTTGAGAAAACAGGTAGTTCATGCTCTATTGATAATTTAAAAAATGACAAATAATTTTAGACATGTGTCGGTTTAGTGGATGAGTCTTTTCTTCTACAATTTGGTATGCGGTTGTCAGGTGGGTTTAAGAGAAAGGAAAAGATGGCATATACTCTATTAAGTTGGCATATGACCTCCTAATCAAGAACTCCACAGTTGGCGCGCTTCAAGGGCTCGCTTGGAATCTATTGTGTTAGTAAATTAGTGGAAGAGTTGGCAAATGGGGGTAAATGTTGGAGATTCCTTCCTAGAACGTCTGCAGGGTTCCTCAACTGTAGGATATGTGTTCTATCTTTCAAGTACCTAAGGATGCCAGTAGGTGAAAGCCATGGACGAGCATCCACTTGGCAGCCGATGATAGAAACCTTAAAGTGTCGACTCGTGGGGTGGGGGAATAGGTATCTGAGTTTTGGAGGTAGGACTGTCCTGATCAATTCAGTTCTAAATAGCATAGCAGTATTGTATCTATCTTTTAAGAAGATTCCATCTAAACTTTGTAAGGAGGTGGCAACTCCTTCTGGGTGATGGCTCACTTGTGACTCAAGTCATTCAAGCCAAGTATGGGAGTGTAGCCATTGGAAACCAATATTTTAGTTCGGTCAGGCATCCATACTTCTCCTCACTTTGGTGAAAATATATTTGTAGGGTGGGAGTGGGTCCCGACTCAATATCAGACTTTTTCACAAAAGGAGTTTCCAAGAAGGTCGGAATCTTTGCTCTGATGACTTTTGGCATGATAATTGTGTTGGATCGGCTCCCTAAAGGTATTCTACCCAGAGCCTCTTCTTTAATTTAAACCAAAAGGACCTTTCAGTTCTTGAGGTGCGGGGGTTGGTGGGAGGGGCCAGGGAATTGGCTTTGTGTTGGAGAAGATCTTTGTTTGTCTGGGAAGAAGAGCTCAAAGGGGAGCTATTGTCACTCTTAGGCACTATGACCCTCTCCCTTTCTGAGGACTGGTGGGTATGGGAGGCCTCAAGCGACGGGGTCTTCTCTGTGAAGTTAGCATATGAGATGCTAATGAATAGCACGCCCAATATGGATATTGTGAACCCAGTTGCGTTATATGGTTTAGATAAACATTGGAATAGTCGAGTGCCTCCTAAAGTTGTTGATTTTGCAAGGCTTACCCTTCTTAATATGCTCCTACCACGGGATAACCTATTGCGTAGGCAAGTTATTTCTGATCCGATAGCTATTTGTAGTGCTCTTTGTGGAGAACCTTTAGACTCAAAGACTCATATGTTTTTGAGATGTGATTTTGCAGTGAGGTTGTGGTACTCAGTGTTTAGGTGGTTGGGGTTGGTGGTGGTGCTCCCATCTGATCTCCCTACCCGGTTTTCTATTCTTTGTGCGTTGGTCAGTCCCAAGAAAGGTAGAAAAGAGCTAATCATTATCTGACATTATGTACTCTTGGTTATTTAATACGCTAGGAATGGGGTAATTTTTCAAACAAAACTCTTGATACTTCAAAGACATTATTTTCGACCAAGCTTTATTCATGGAACTAGTTTCTAGTTAAGGCTAAGGCTTGCCATTGCCTTTTCTATGAGTGGTGTGGGGCCTCCATGGAGTGTATTTCCAATGGGATAGGATTGGAGTTAACGATTGTGTGGCGTTAATGATCCTACAAAGGTGTTGACTGCGTGGTTGTTTTGGGTGTACGATTGTTTATTTTAGACTTATTTCTTGTGACTACCTCATCTCATTTGTACAAAGGTTTTTGTGTTCCTTAAAATCACACCATATATATTATTTACTATTATTTGCCATTTTTTTTTAAAAAGCAGTGAAAGAGTCTCGCGCCACCAAAGGTAGTGAATTTTGCTTGGCGTGTCCTCCTAGATACGCTACCAACGCGGTCTAGCCTATTCAAAGACATTTCATCTTGGACAGGGGAGATACAAGTCGTGTTCTATGTGGGGAGTCTTTGGAGTAGGAGGCACATATGTTTCTTAGAGGTGAGCTTTCAGACAAGCTATGGTACATTAAGTTTAAATGGCTAGGTTTGGTGGTGTTGGCGATGCTTCCACCTAATCTCCCCACCTTGTTCTCTGTCCTATATTTTGGGGTTAGTCTTAGAAAAATGGGGGGGTTTTCTTAATGATTTGACACTCAGTTTTTGTTGTGATTTGGGAGAATTGAAATGGGTAATTTTCTGTAATAAGACTTTTGAACTTTCCGAGACCTTATTTTTGGTTAAATTGTACCCGTGGAACTGTTATTTGGCTAACACTAAGTCATGTCATTGCTTGTTTTATGAGTGGTAATGGACCCTTTGAATTGAATTTCTAGATAATAGGAGTAGCAAGTATTGTGGTTCTATTGGTCCTCATGGGTTGAGCTGGACTCACAGTATTGATGTTTGTTTTCAGTTTTTTATGGTTCTTTGTCCTATTCGTCTTTTACTGGCGAGGGACTTACATTGTACATGTTTTTGCGGTTTAAAAAATAATAAACTTAGATACATATTGACTAAACAAATAAAATTGAACTTGCTCTATAGAGTAGTAATATTATTTCATGTTTTTATTATCTTTAGAGAATGAGATATGTATTTATTCCCACATCAAAAATATATGTTAATGGTTTAAATATCATTTTAGTCCCTTCAAATATAGCAATTTTTGGTTGTAGTCCATGTAAAAATTAATTTTCCATTTTAGCCCCTTCAATTTCCAAAACCATTATAATTAGTCTTTAATTCTATCTGTAATTAAAAATGTTGACGTGAATTTTTTTATATTACGTGATTAGGAGCTAAAATAAAAAAATTGCTATATTTTTGGGACTTAAATGATATTTTTATATTTGTACAGACTAAAAAGAAGCTATATCAGCCTTTTTAAACACAAAAAGCACTTGGAGGGCTTATAATTGATGATTTAATAAATTGGAGGACTAAAGCAGAAAAATATTTCTCAATTGGACTAAAACAAAAAATCGCTATACTTCGATGAACTAAAATGATATTTAAACAAAATTTAATTTATAAGATTTGATTTTATTCTTAGTCATGTTTTTAAAAATGACAAAAGTATTATATATTATATAACTTGTGTGCGCAAGGCACACAATCCTATGTACACAGAGATAGATACCCTGCCAATATCAAAGACAAACATACACACATGAAACCACAATACTGAAACAGAAAACCACTTCTAGACATACACACATATGTGTCACAATATTTAGCTATACAAATTACTTAACCCTCAATAACATATTGTTCATTCAGATCAAACTCAAGTTTCTTCTGGCCAGAATAATTTTCCATTGGTTCTTTAATCACTGCTTTTACCTCCTCCACCTTAGGCATATCTTCACTAGTCTTTGCTAGAATTGTTTTCTTGAACATCGGCAACAACATTAATGTTGCGAGAATTATTTCCTTGAACATCAAGTGCAACAACAATGTTAGAAACGACATCGAGTTGTTTGATTCATGCGAGAAAGAACAAAGTATCATACTTTTTATGGGCTGATTTATGTCCACCCAAGGCTTGAAAAGATGAAAAACATTTACCACAAAGACTACATTTATAGCCTCCAATTTCAGAATCATAAGTTGATGTGTTTCCTTCTAGCTTCTTGTTACTCTTCTTTTTCTGCACCTTGTTTTCATCAACCCTAGATTCAGATAAACCACTACTACCACTTCCACCACTACAATCAGCAACATCATTATTCTTTCCAAACATCATCAAACCATTGGAAACAACTCTGGTCTTGTTCACATGTTGTATTTCCTTTCCCTTTGAAGATTCACCAAATGCAAACTTCCTTTTCTTAATAGGCAATAGAACTTCAGGAAAAAAGTTCTTATCTTTTGGGATGGTCATTAGAATTGTAGCAGCCGTATACATTTCACCACCTTTTCCCTCTTTTATTTTTATTTTTCCATTTGGTTAAGGGAGATTTAGAAAGATCAGAATTCTTCTTCTCATTTTCTGCAGCAAAATCATCATCTTGATTCATAGAAGAGTTAAAATTATATGATGAAGAAGAATTATGATAATTAAGGCTAAAGCCCTTAGAAACCCTATTTGGGTGACACCTCATGTGTCCACATAATGCATTCTTTGATGGGAACTTCTTATTACAAACATAACAAATGGTTTTCACATCATCAAAGTCACCAACATCATCATCATTATCATTGAAATTAGCCCTAATAGTACCTTGTTTGGATAAATTGGAGAAATGGGTCATGGACTTTTTCTTCAAAGCTTGATGAATATGTGATCTTCTGTGACCACCTAGTGCTTTCGGATTTTTGAAAGTCTTTTCACAAATATTGCACTTGTGCGATCCTTCAACAGCTGTGTCTTCATCAAAAATCTCACCCTCCTCCATCATCTCATGATCATGATGATCTGCATCATGTTCACTTGAAAGTAATGAAGAAGAAGATCTTTTCATCTTCTCACCTACTTCATATGAATCTTTAAGCTTAGGAAGATGTTTTTGATCTTCATCCATCTGAGAAAAAACAAAAGAGCTAATTAATAAAACTAATAAGAGAGCAAAACAAACCTTAAAAAAATCAGGGGCAAGGAAACAAGAAAACAAAACCTGATGATTCATCTCTTCCTCAAAGAAACCTGAAAACACAAGAAACTAATATTTAATGGAGAAAGTTATATATATATATATATATATATATATAGAGAGAGAGAGAGAGAGAGAGAGAGAGAGGGAGGTGTAAGCTGTGGTCGGATTGAATGTGATCGAAAGATTTATAGGGAAATGAAGACCTTGAAAACCGAGTGTTGGTGGAGGTGAGGTTAGAGACAAAGGTGTGTGACTGTGAGAAATTGAGAATGAAAAAGCAAGAAAGATATAGTTAGAAGAGGAAAGAGATAGAAGGAGACAAATATTCTTTACTAAAGTGATATGCAATTAATTCATTGTTGAATTTTCTGAAAGTTATTGTGACATTTAATATTGTGATTCAATTCATGGTCAACCTTATTTGGGAAAATGTGTCAAAAAAAACGTATGTGAGAAATTTTGTTTTTGGCAAATTTACTAACAATCTTTTTTGTTTTATACGTATTTTGTTTTTCATCTATGGAAATCAAATGAATCCGCATTTTTTTTTATAGATATGAATATTTTTAGAGATATTTAATTTAATATTTCTTTCCCATTATAAAAAATCCATCTTTCTTTTCGTTTAAATTTATAAAAAGCTATTTAATTCTTTATTATTAATATTAAAATAAAATAAGCGTTTTGACTCAATTAAGATAGAATAAGTCTTTTTAACTCAATTAAATTAAAATAAGTTTGGTTTGACCATTTAAGAGACTTTCTTTTTTATAAGTTTTAAAAGACTTCTTTGATCCTTAAAAAAATAGTTTATTTTATATAAATTACTTTACTCCTTTCGGTCCCTAGTTGCATTGGAAATTTCAGGGCCGTGGGAACACAACTCCCAAGTTCGAACAAAAGATGAGTAACCTTATGATAGTGTGTTGTTTATTCTTCATTTTTTTAGATATAAACAACTAAGAATAATCTTGAATTTACATACAAAAACATAATCTTCAGAAAAAAGTAATTAATGCTCTATTAATATTATAAAAAGTGACCAATAATTTGAGGCATGTGTAAACCCTTTAGTCATAACACTTAATATGAAACGGAGGGAGTTGGTGAATTGGATCTCATCGATTCATAAACAACTTGGTCTTTTCTAATTCACGTCAATGGATGGTGTAAAATTAATAAAGATTATACATTTTCTTAGTCAGATTTCTTTGCATAAAGAGTTAGTTTTCCTTTTTAACAAAATTTTAAATGTGAATATTGTTTTTCAAGTGCTTATTTATTTTGTTTTGTCAAAATAAAAGTGCTTATTTATGTTGTGTATTATATTTGGATTTGAATTTAAAACACTTGTTTGTGACACAAAGTTGTGATATTTATAATACCCTTTTTTTTTGGTCAACTGATTTTTAATACCCTTAAATTTTTTAATATTCATTAACGCTTTTAAATAATTGAAATAAGTCTTATAGTAATCATTAGGTAAAAATGCACCAAAGGTCCTTTTAGGTATTTAATTGTAATGAATTGGTCCTTCAAGTTTTTGTTTGTATCACATAACTGTTAACATTATTTTTCATTTTCTGTTGCAAACAAGCTCAGATGACATTAACGGCAATGACATGGACATCAGAGTCCTTATTTGGCATTTCCAATACATTTTAATACAAATTACAATTTTTTATATAAAATTTTATGAAAAACAAAAAATAAGAGGACAATTTCTAAGGTTGAAGATGACCATGGAAATCCAAATCTCCCTCTTCAGTCTTCACCCTGACCACCCCTTTCAATGCCCAAGTATAAACATACTATTATACTGAAGGTGCAACCCTAAGCCTTTGCATTCCAAATTCCAATGTAATGCATAAAGCAACCCTAGATGAAGTCAATGTCAGGAAAATCCACAAATATTTTTTTATAAGCATTAATTAATTCATTGATGAGAATACAAGGAAGTCCAAAGGTGTTATAAAGTATGAATGCCGTGTGGCCCCCTTTCTATGTATTAAGCGGAAATAGTTTTGGGCTGTTATTACCGAGTATTGGAGTTAAGGCACCTGTTGTGTCCTGATTTTGATTTATACATACTGCTTTTGCTATTCAAAAAAAATCTTGAGGAAGTCACCCCTTCAATATTGGACAAAAAAATCAAAACCTAAATCGCACTCATAGTTGTTTGGGGCTGAGTCCTTTCTTATCTCACCAAAAACTAAATTTCACTCATAGCTGGAAAACTTCCCCCAATTGCTACAATTCTAGTGTTTCTAAGGAACGATAATAAAGCAACAATTTCATTAATAGAAAACACTCAATATTTGTCACAACTCGGAACAAAACAATACATAACAAACCTTATTTCACCAATTTGGAGCCAAATTAAAAGGTACATAAAACTTTGCTGAAATAAAAGAAATCCGAACATGAAGATTGGATTTGGGGTTGAAAATGAAAAACTTCTGGGTTTGGGGTTGCAGATGAAGATAGGTTTGGGGTTGAAGATGAACTGTTTATGGGTTTGGAGTTGGAATAAACATGAGTATGGGGTTGGAGACAGATATGTCATGTCACCTCTGTTCACAGACACGTCATTTCCGTTACTGCATGCCATGTGGAACTTTTTGAAACGGAAAATGAAAAAAAGGTTAACGGTATACACATTACGTAACTTTAATTACCTATGTGGTACAAAAAATGTTAAAGGACCAATTCGTTATAACTAATTAAATAACTTAAAATACCTCTAGTACATTTTTACCTAATCAATAAATATTTTTATTTTATAAACTATAACAGTACTTAATCAAGAAATTAATATAAAATTACGAAAAATCCTATGGAATTTAAAAACTTTTTTACTTTGATGGATTGTTTTAATCGAGTCTGACTTAGAGTACTAAGGAATTCCTTAATAATTGTTACTAAATGGGCAAAATAGTCATTTCCTCATCAATGAAAAAATTCGGTAAGCACGCAAACACAAAATTGTGGTTTGTACGTATGTACTTACCACACAAACACTTAATTGTGGTTACTCACCACACAAACACTAAATTGTGGTTAGTATGTACTAACCATTAGATTGTTGTAATGATTACTGAAAAATTTAGTAATTGTTACTAAGGTGTCGTTTTATCAATAACACCTTATGCCTTTAAATATTCTCGCTTTTTCTCTCCATCTCTATCCCCCCCCCCCCTCTTCTAGGTTTGTATTGCAACCTAAAATAAATTAACAAACAACTATTATATATGCCACATCAAATCTATATACTATTTTTTTTGTCATTTATGCAAAAAGTGAGGGAGGGGGATCATAAAGAAGGAGAAAGTGGAGTCTTGCATATTCGAACTCGCATTAATTGTTACTAAGAAATTTTTAGTGTAATAAGTCTTTCTCGTTTTATCAATAACACCTTATGCCTTTAAATATTCTCGCTTTTTCTCTCCATCTATATCCCCTCACCCCCCCCCCCCCTCTTTCTAGATTTGTATTTCAACTCAAAATAAATTATCAAACAACTTTCGTATATGCCACATCAAATTTATATACTATTTTTTTTGTCATTTATGCAAAAAGTCAGGGAGGGGGATCATAAAGAAGGAGAAAGTGGAGTCTTGCATGCTCGAACTCGCATTTTTGTATGGACACAATACTTACTCATGTTTTTTCGCCAGTTTTGTGCACTTTGAACAAACAAATCAGTTTTAATAAATAATAAAAATATAGAATAGAATATTTATGACATTATAAAAACTAGCCGCATTACCTGTTCGATTCACGGGGTCAGCTAATATCAATCGATGTAAATACACTAAACTTATAACTGGTAATAATAATTTAGACATAATTAAGAAGTCAAATAAAGTACTATAAAAATAGGAATTTTTTTGATGAAAGTCAGGAGTTGAGAGTTCTAGGTATGTGAAAAACATACTAAAAAGTTCTAGATTTGATATTCATATCCATCAAAACACAACATCAACAATAACTTAATACATAAGGTAATATAAATCGGAATCAACGACAGTAATTCTTTAAGTATACTGTATGTGCCAGGAAGATATTAAAAGCTTTTGTTTTTTTTGCAAATCCAGCTTCTGACAGTCCAAAATGAATAAAAGAAAAGCAAGACCAAATCAGAAGAATATATACTTAATAAGTTTTTTCAAAACTTCATGTTGTATGTAACTAAGAATCAAACTATAAACAGTAAAAGAACATTGGTTGGCCAAGTGCTTGAGGAACAACCACAGAAGATACCAAATAGGAAAATAAAATTCTCTATCCACACAGGGGAACACTGTGTGAACACAGTATTCGACATTCGTATAGTAAAACATTGCATTTGCACGATTTCTATAAAAACTGGTCATTTAACCCACCTTTACTTGGATTCAGTTCATTCAATAATGTGGAAAATAAGATCATTAACACATTAACAATTAAACAACACAAGACAAATAAAAGCAGAAGTGAACAATTATTAAGAGGAAGCAGTGAAGAGATGAATAAAGAACATTTTCAATTGATTTACTCATCAATTTTGGTGAATCTGTACCTAGATGTCATTTTTGCATATTTAAAACTAGTAGACATGGTATTTAAATATCCAATACTCTCCGTACGCACACAAAACAAAATAATTGATCCAATCTTTTCTTAAAAGATTGACAAGCTGAATTCCTCTCCATAAGAGTAAGAGAGTATAGATTAGCTAATAACTATGAAGATTATCAGGAGCAATTCCATCTGAGAAGCTACTGTGTAAAAGATTGATTTTGGGATTCAAATTAAATACACAATACTATAGTGTTACTTGTTTTCTGTGTCAGAAATGATGAGTTTTAGGACTTATAAGGAAATTAACAAAAATAAGATATTGAAAAGCCTACAGATAAGATTTGCATTTATCTGTAATTGGAACAAGGTAATTTGCTCCCTATGAATTTCAATGGAAAAAGGAAAAAAGGAAAAACGTACTAAGGGTCTAATTAAATATGGGAATATGCAAAGGAAAAGATAAAACAAAAGCCAATAAGTAGATATACACAAATCAAATAAGAACCAGACTGAGTAAGCTTTGAGAGAAGCTATAAACCGTACCATTATTGGAACACAAAATACAAAGTTAACATTTTACAAACATAACATTCATAGCTGTTCCGACCTGGGCTAAAAACCCCTTGAAGAATTGGGCCTGGCCCAATTCTGCCTCAGTAGCACGACCCAAATACGCTACAGCACAAAGCACAGTGCACCCCGCTCGGACATTCAAGACTAACGGCCTGGATTACACGCCCAGATCTGACGGGCAAGACCGAGCTACTTCGTCTGTAAATAGAGGTGCTACCCACCAATTCCAGGTACACTCTCATTCTTGCACATTCCGCCTTATTCATCTACTGACTTAGGCATCGGAGTGTCTGCAGGTACACCCCACCCGACATGGGACGAAGACTAACTCGGACCAGCCGAGATCAATCTTCAACGCCGACGACAATCTCCAAGGTTCAAGAAGCAAGACCTTCAAAAGCTCCTCGGACAAGATATCTCCGAATTCCAGGACCGAACATTGCGACCATAGTGGGAGTAAAGTCACTTGCTTCGACCCCGACGTATATTCTACGAACGCCGTATCAGCCATGGAGCTAGCTGGAGGTGGTGAAACGGAAATGGCGAGAGATTGCCTAACTGACTTCCGCTCACAACCGAAGAACATTTCCGCCGAGACAATCGCTTTTCTTCTCCGACGAAGACTATCTCCTCGGGGAGCCCAATCAACATATCCCTCTGATCATCTCAGCAACCATATCCGGCGTCGAAGTAGGGCGAGTCCTCGTCGACCAGGGAAGCTCCCCCGATCTCATGTTTCAAGACCTTCTCCCCGCTTTTGGTTTGTCCCCTGACGATCTAAACCCCTACTCCGGGCCAAGCCTCACGGTCTTTGGAGAGAAGATCGCGCGACTTCTGGGTTATTTTGAAAACTTTCGTCACTTACGGGGCCGTCGCCTTGGTCGTTCATCTGAAGTTGAGATTCCATGCCCTTGACGGCGAAGTGGTGACCATACCAGTCGACTTGGAGGCTGCGAAGCACTGTCATTTCCTCACTCTGCTCGGGACCCGATCTCAGCCTCAAGAATTGCAAGGGCCCCCACTGACAACCCTGAAGATGAGTCTGTTTACGAACTGGCCAAAGAGCTCAAAAAGAGGAATAAGCACCCCGAGCCCCAGGGCACTTTCCGCGAGGTCCCATTGGGCGAGGACCCCAGCAAAACCGTCAAGATAGGCGCCGATCTCGGCGACGCAGTAAGAGAAGCTTTAACTGCTTGTCTACGACGCAACGCCGACCTCTTTGAGTGGTTCGCTTTCGAAATGCCGGACATTCCCCTTGAAGTGGCGTGTCACCACCCGGCGGTGAACCCCAACGCTAAATACGTAGCTCAACGGCGAAGAGTCCAAAGCGAAGAGAAGGCGGAAGAAACCTCCAAAGCAGTCGACGATCTAATCTCGGCAGGTTAATTTCGTCAAAGGAGTGAAGTACACCACCTGGCTTTCTAACATCGTCATGGTAAAAAAGGCCAACGGAAAATGGAGGATGTGCGTTGACTACACCAACCTTAATAAAGCTTGCCCCAAGGACGCTTTCCCAAGGCCGAGTATCGATAAATTGGTGGACAACGCTTCCGGCTTCCGTTTACTTTCCATTTTGGACGCCTACTCCGGCTATAACCAAATAGCAATTAATCCACCAGACCATGAAAATACAGCCTTCATGACTGACTGAGGCAACTATTGTTACAGAGTCATGCCTTTCAGATTGAAGAATGTTGGGGCAACCTATCAGCATATGATGAACAAAGTCTTCCGAGATCAAATCGGCAAGATCGTCGAAGGACAAAACTGTTTTATTTAGGGACAAAACTATTGTTCTCTTTCTTGCTTTTCCAGAATGGGCTCATGGAATCGGGTATACTGCTGCCAACCCTAATTTGTAGGATTCTTTGTCTTTTTGAGGCCCAATAGTTTGCTGACATGTGTTCTGCACATGCACACATATAGGACAAAACACCCTTTTCTTCTTTTATGCCACCAACAACAATTCTGATTTTGTTTCCAAGTGTCTCCAGCTATCTCACTACCGCCACAGCATCATCACAGCAACAACATAAAAATACCTGCACACTGAACACACACATAAAATCCAACAAAAAAACACCTAATGTGCCCAAAATACTCTTTTAACCTATTGACCACATCCTAAATTAATTTCCAACAAAAGACATATTTATTTACAATATTTACTTTAGGAAAGCACTAATTCATGTTCGTTTTGAGATGAATAACTCTTATTTCTAAGAGTTATCAGAAGGATATATCGGTTCATGATGCAAGGATTTTGATGGACACTCTCCGCCAGCCCAGTTTACAATTTCCTTATCCCCCCGAAGGTTAGTTACAAATAACTTTATTTATTTTGAAATCAAAAAAAAAAATAACTTTATTTATTTTCTTGTATAATATTTTCGTTATACCTTATGACATTTCTTCTATTTATTATAGGAAAATATTGCCTTGTCAACTTGGCCTATCCCTCATTTACAGGTTTCATGGTACCATATAGGAATACCAGATATCATCTTCCATATTTTAGGCTGGCTTCAGGTTTCAGATCAAGAAATGAAAATTTTAGTTATCATCATTCTAGTTTGAGAAGTGTTATTGAAAGAACATTTGGTGTATGCAAAGCAAGGTGGAGAATATTGCAAAATATTCGGTCCTGGAATTCAGATGTACCTTGTCTGAGGAGCTTGAAAATCTTGCTTCGTGTACCTTGAAGATTAGAGTCGGGTCCTTGAAGATTGAGCTCGGGCAGTCCGAGTTAGTCTTCGTCCCACATCGGATGGGGTGTACCTGCAGACATTTCGATGCCTAAATCAGTATATGAATAAGGCGGAATGTGTGAGAGATGAGGACGTACCTGGAATTGGTGGCCTGCACCTCTATTTCTAGATGATGTAGCTCGGTCTTGTCCGCTGGAACTGGTCGGGGCGATCTTAGCCGTCGGTCCTGAATGCCCGAGCGAGACGGGCTGTGCTTCGTTCTGAAGCATATTTGGGTCGTACTTTTGAAGCTCAATTGGGCTAGGCCCAATTCCTTAAAGGGATTTTTTCCCAGGCTCATGCTTCGTACAACCCCCCTCCTACTCAGTAGAACCCCCTACCGTCCAAATATCCCCAAAATGCCCCCAACATATTTTTGTCTTTTTCCTTTAAAAACCCCCTTCACAACACGACACCCCATTCTTCCTCCTCCACACTAGACACCCCCCCCCCCAAAAAAAAAACACCCCTCTCATTCATCCTCCTCCCATCGGCGTCCTCAACCTACCACCGGCGTCTTCCTCCTCCTCTTGGTAAGAATCCATTTCCCCTTCTCGATTTGTCTTCCATTTTTCCCATTTTTTCCACTGTTTGCATACTATTCGATGCTGCAGAGGTCGAACACGACCGACCAGGCGTTCGTCGAACAGTCTGTGTTGCCTTGTGTTAGATCTGTTTCACAACAGATCGATCGAGCGGGCGCCAATCTACTTCGATCTGGCGTGCGCCGATCAGTTATTCGGATTTGGAAAGGCCGAATGGGGCTGATTCTGTGTTTTTTACTTGTTTTTTTAGGGATGACTACATTCTAAGTCACCGTTGATAGGTACACAGGGGAGATTTGCGTCCCGGACGACTTTGAGGAGCTGCCCGATTCATGTTCGTTTGTGATTGATATTGGAGGGGTCGCTTAAGGCTCCCATGATGGTACTGGCAGGATCGAAGTTGACACTGCAGAGTTTGTTCGCGCCTACAGCCTTGGGCGCCCGATTGACAGTGTCTTGAGCCAAAAACCTCTGTTCCAAACTCGCAACTTTCCTTTGAGTAGCTTTATCTTTCCTTCGATGATATAAGATTTGTTGTCCTTAGTGTTGAAACTAGCAGAACTGTCATTAACCAATGAGAGAACATCAGCATGCTCAAACCATGCCTTAAACACCCAGAACAGATTTAGGCCCCAATCCTTCGTCGATCGAAGTAACCAAATGGGACAATGATCCGAGATTTCACGATTACAGATCCATTGTCCTGAGATTCCCCATAAATCAATCAACCCGTCGGAAACAAGGAATCTATCTAATCTACTCATAGATGTACCACTCCAACTAAACCAGGAGAATTTCTTACCGGAGACCAAAACATCAAACAACCTCATCTCTGCTATAAAATTGTTAAAATCAGAAATTTTAGTAGCTAAACTCTCACCCTTGTATCCCCACCTTTTCCTCCAAACAAGACACTGCATTAAAATCCCCAATTATGCACCATTCACCTGTAGCTAAATTCTGTTTGAGATTCACCAATTCTGAACATACTCTTCTCTTAGACGCTGAGGATTAAGGAGCGTATACGTTAATAATATATATATCACAATGTTCTTAAACACCACACTAACACCAACGATACCTGTTCGAGAAAAAGTTGAAGAAACAGTACACACAACATCTAACCACGTGCTAACAAGAGACGCTCATTGGCGATGCTTTCCACGGTAGCCCCACCCACATATGTTGAGAGATAATAAATTCATGGGACTCAGTTGAGTTGCGCCCTTTGTGAGATTGTGGACTCATCGCTACTTTCAGCAGCCTCAATCATTTCGACATATCTAACATCCGAAAGATTTCCTTCAATGCCCAATCTTTTGGCCTCATCCCAAACCTTTTGAGTAACAAATTTGCCTTGTAGAACCCAATACCTATTATTACAATTTGTAATATCTGAACTTGATATAGAGCCATCACATAAAATAGTGCTCGCAGAGAACATGAATGACGAATTTGTCCTTGTATTGTTCGATAGTAGTATAATTCACCCGTGCCAGCACGAGTCGATATTCATGTGTTTAGACACCATAAGGTAGCTACTTCAACTACTGTATTTAGACAATTATATATATATATATATATATATTTCATTTTGTTTCAATTTTGATTGGTAAAATTTTAAATATTTATATAATAGTAAGAAATTAAATTTAGACATATATATATAATACAATTATATATTATAATTTCAAATGGGATGTGGGGCTTTGTCAAGGAAAGGATTTTGTTTCTTTTCTTATAATGTTTTGTAATAATTAATTTAAGAAAAATTAATATGATAGCTTTGACATCATTTCCCCTGGACCTGACGCTCGAGAGGATCAGGATGACCCCTCTCTTCGATTGTAGATTATATCGTTGAATCTAATGCTGTTAGTTTCTCATTAAGGGATTTGTACCCTCCTTTATTTTGTTTTATGAAAAACAAACAACCAAAACATTAAATACTTCCTGACATTACTTTGAAAGAGCAGCGCGAAACTCTAATGTAGTTCTATCCCTACTATAATAAACTCTAATTTAGCATGATATCTAATAAACAGGTTTGACTATCCCTTATACCCGCTATAATATAAATTTGCTCATTAAAAAAATCCAACCACCACAATACAATACCTCAAAGGGTTATACTACATTGTATATATGGCTTACAATCTATCAAAAAAGAATTCACCAAAAAATCTATTAAAAAATATGTGTGTTGCAATTTAAACGTGTTATCGTATATTTCTTTGCCATAATGACTCAAGTTGCATACTTTAAATTAAAAATTGTAGGACAGAATACATTCATGTAGTCCCATTTCTCAATTATAGACAGAACCCAACAACATAAAATAGTGTTTTTATATAGTGATCTCTGCTATCCAATACAATTGCTTGCTGCTTCAAAAGAAAATACAATTGTTAGCTGCATATGATTTAACTAAATATTTATAAGATTGTGTAATTAGGTTCAGTCTTATCATGCATGAGACGAATAATATAGGTGTCCTTGACTTTGACACATGACCATACCCCAAAGGAATAAGCTTTATGCCTAAAGATAGAAAATTACCTTGGAGGACAAAAACAAATTCAAAAAAAGCATGGTTATGTTAGTAGCTTGAAGAAATTCAAAAGTAAAAATTCGGGAAGGGAACACATGGAAAGAGAAGAGTGACTCTAAAGAATACAAAATCTATACTTTTTGTGATATCACTATTTTAACATGTAAATAGCAAGAGTAGCTAGTGGAGAAGAGGGTCTTTTTCTTTTGTACCACTAAGTTCAAAATTTCAAATAGCAAGAGTACCAAAGTATATTATGAGAGACCCACATGATCAATTTTTTTGCCATAATAGTACTCTAAAATTTAGTGGTGACATTACATGACATTGTAACTAAAATTGAACTTCATAACAAAAACTAATATTGGTTTTATGGGTTTTTTTTGAAGAGAATATTTATTTATTTAGTTTTATGTTTTTTTTGTAAAAAGAAGTTGGTTTTTTTTTTTGAAAGAATATAAATAAGAAAACGAAAAGGGGTTGCATTAGTACACTTGTCATTCAAGGAGAGGCTAAAATTTCTCAAGTCTCCTTTACTATATATATAGATAGATAGATAGATAGATAGATAGATATAGATAGATAGATAGATAGATAGATATAGATGAGGATTATTGCCTTCTCTCATCTATTGGAAGGTGCATCAAGGAAATACATAAAAGATCAAAATCATTAGGAGAAACACCTCAATTAGAAAGCAACATGTGCTATGGAATAATTTATTATGAATACAAATGCCTAAAATTTCTATTAAATACTTCTTTAGCAAAGAATATGAAACATCTCAGTTACAGTTGCACCATATAGTAAGAAGATTATAATTGATAGTTCAAGATATACTCCAATCCAAGAAGAGATAGTTACTCCTATTTACAAAATATAAAAATTGGATAATGAAACTTGAAACCTATTAAAATTTCAATACCGAATCAACAATGAATAAAAGCTTAAGAAAAAAGAAGACAAATTTACATAAAAACTTGCAATTTCAACTCCTGCAATGCCTTTCTTCAAACTTGGGTATTAGTGATGTAACAATAAAAAAAATTACATAAGTAATGTAACAACAAAACAAAGAGCTGTAAAAAATGAAAAGGTAAGTGGTTACCCCTCTTCTAAATGTCTTAGGTATTTATAGTATATGTTAAAGAAGACTTAAAGTCAAGGAAGATGAAAAGATTCTAATTAATGCATATTATAATCTAACCTAAATAATTTATATTGCTTCAAAAGAAACCTAAATAATTTATAATTAATAATAATCACAATAATAATCTAGAGACACCAAAAGGCATCTAAGATCAAAATATGAAGTAGTGAAAATGTAAGAGATAATTTTTTTTTTTAAGAAAATGGAGAAAAGCTCACAATTCAGAAATTAAGTTTAATTTAGTTATATATATATAACTAATATTCATAAATATTTTTAAAATCTATTATTATAATTTTTAAATATATATATATATATAGAGAGAGAGAGAGAGATTTTTAAAAATAATGTAACTATTTGTTTAAGTGTTCTACCTACAAAAATTTGTTAAGATTTAACATAATAGAAACCTGCAATGGTCCAATTGAAAAATTGCATAGGTGTGATGATTTAACTATTATTTTTCGGATATCAATTATTGGCACATAAACTTTCTATTTTCTAAAAATTTAAACCAACCAATACTTGATATCTAGATGTTATAATGGTGCATTAAAAAACTGAGAAATTGTTCGTTTCATATATATTAATAAAGATTGAAAGAGTTGATAATTAATAAGAATATAAATTTTAGAAATTGAGAAGCATTATAGAAGCTCCATTAGAGTTTTCTTTAGATAGATAGATAGATAATTATTATTATTTATAAATTTAATAAATTGAGAAGCATTATATAAGCTCCATTGGAGTTTTCTTTAGATAGAAAGATAGATATAGATAGATATAATTTTTTATTATTATTATAATATATACGTATAGATAGATAAGATAAAAGACAAAAATATTTAAAAATAAAACCAACGTAAAGTCATAACTATATGTGAATGTTGTTGTTCAATATATTACATTATTTAAAATTTTATTAATTATTTATATATAATTTTATGTATCCGTTCTTTATTTTCACAACTAATGATTATTAATATTGATAAGATGAAGAACAAAAAATTGAAAATTATAACTAATGAAAAGTCATGCATTTAAACATGTAATATGAAAAGTCATTTAATTAAGTCATTTGATTAAAGCTTAGTTCACTTGTCATTCAAGGAGAGGCTAAAATTTCTCAAGTCTCCTTTACTATATATATAATTATATATATATATATATATATATATATATATATATATATATATATATATATATATATATATATATATATAGATAGATTTTATAAATATGTATTGATCAGGAATGAATGGAATATAAGAAGTTCAACACTGTTTTTCTTTGACAACTTCAACACTGTTAAAATACCTTTTTTAGGTTATAACCATAAAAGTCTCTTCAAATGCTCAGTCATTATAACTAAGAATTTAAACCGATTAATTATACTAAAATTTAGTATTGTTGCAAAAAAATTGCATGAGTATGATGCATGGTTCTCTATTACGATTATCACCTTCAATATATATATGAATACTATAAAATTATATATATATATATATATATATATATATATATTCAAAAAGCAATAATAAAAAAAAAATAGTCTCAAACTTAGAATGAATTTAAACATCAGTTTAACCACTTAAGCATTTAACCATGTAAACATCAGTTTCTTCTTTTATTTATTCTCTTTCTTCTCACCAACGTGGTTTCAAATATACCTTTGTATTCTTTTTTTTTTTGTTTTAAATGTAATGGTGATTAAAATTCCTCTAACAATATGTAAGGGCATCATTCATAGAAATTTTTCATTTCTTCTTAATTATTATTATTATTATAATTACTATGAAGAAAAGAAGGAATCGCTATTCTCATTGAATTCACACAAAGAGTGATTGTGTGAGTTAACAAATAATCGAGATAATTTTTCTGTTCTAACAAATAATCAGATAATTTTCTTAATCGTTTTATTTTTACTCTGAATTATGCTAACAAATAATCGAGATGGTTATTTTGTTAAATATTTAACCAAAAATACAAATAGATGGTAGTTTGTAGGATTTAGGTGTTTATAAATATTTAACTGAGAAAATACAAATGCAACTTGGATGATGCATTCATAACTTGGAGGATTTAGGTGTTTATAAATATTAAACAAGCCGATGCAACAATATACATGCTTAATGCTAGTGTATATATATATATATATATATATATATATATATATATATATATATATAACTAAGAATTTATATATATAGTTATATCTATTTTTAAATAAATGTCAGAATAATTAGAAAATATATGTTTAATAGAAAAACTAAGAATAAGCTTTAAATAAATGTCAGAATAATCAGATAATATTGGGTTATAACTATCCAAATTTTTCCAATATTGGATAGTTTAATTATTTTATAATTAATTGAAAACATTGTTTTATTTAGTGTAAGAATGCAAATGAATAGTCATATTCCAATTTATTGTATTAATATTTTTAAGTAAGAAATAATGAGTGGACCTTTTAAATTCTTATAAATAATGAGTACACAGGTTTTTGCTGTTTAAAAAATTATACACTTAGATACATATTGACAAAACAAATAAAATTGAACTTACTCTATAGTGTAGTAATAATAGCTCATGTTTTTATTATCCTTAGTTAATAAGATATGTGTTTATTCCCCCACATCCAAAATTTACGTTAATGGTTTAAATGTCATTTTAGTCCCTGCAAATATAGCAATTTTTGGTTGTTGTCCTTGTAAAAAAATATTTTTCAATTTTAGCCCCTGCAATTTCCAAAACCATTATTTTTAGTCCCCAATTCTATCTGTAATTAAAAATCTTGATGCGACTTTTTTTATATTACGTGACTAGAAGCTAAAATAAAAAAATTGCTATATTTTCTGTAACTGAAGTGATATTTTTTATATTTGCACGAACAAAAAAAGAAACCATATCAGCCTTTTTAAACACAAAAAGCAATTTGAGGGCTTAAAAGTGATGATTTTATAAATTGGAGGGACTAAAACGAAAAAAATATTTCTCACTCGGACTAAAACAAAAAATCGCTATATTTAGATGAAGAAAATTGATACTTGTACAAAATTTAATTTATAACTTTTGATTTTATTCCTAGTCATGTTTTTAAAAACGACAAAAGTATTATATATATATATATATATATATATATATATATATATATATATATATATATATATATATATATATATATATATATATTGTATAACTTGTGTGCTCAAGGCACACAAACCTATGTTCTTAGAGATAGATACCTTGCCAATATCAAAGGCATGGACATATACACATGAAACCACAAAGATGCTGAAACAAGAAAACCACCTCGAGATAGACACACATATATGTCACAATATTTAGCTACACAAATTACTTAATCCTCCATAACAAATTGTTCATTTAGATCAAACTCAACTTCTTCCGCCGTAATATTTTGCCATTGGCTCTTTAATCACCGCTTTCACCTCCTCCACCTTAGGCACATCTTCACTAGTGCTGCTAGAATTGTTTTGTTGAACATCAAGAACAACATTAATGCTGCTGGAATTGTTTTCTTGAACATCAACAACAGAATAAAGAATGAAACAACAATGACATCGAGTTCTTTGATTCATGCAGAAAGATCAAGTATCATACTTTTTATGGCTTGATTTGTGTCCACCTAAGCCTTGAAAAGATGAAAAACATTTACCACAAAGACTACATTTATAGCCTCCAATTTCAGGATCATAAGTTGATATCTTTCTGGCTTCTTGTTACTCTTCTTTTTCTGCACCTTGTTTTCATCAACCATAGATTCAGATAAACCACTGCTACCACTTCCACCACTACCATCAGCAACATCAGTATTCTATCCAAACATCATTAAACAATTGTAAACAACTCTGATCTTGTTCACAGGTTGTAATTCCTTTCCCTTTGATGATTCACCAATTGCAAACTTCCTTTTCTTAATAAGCAATAGAACTTTAGGAAAAAAGTTCTTATCTTTTGCCATGGTCATCAGAATTGTATAGGAAAAAAGTTCTCATCAATGAATTAATTAATGCTTATAAAAAAAATAATATTCGTGGATTTTCCTGACATTGACTTCATCTAGGGATGCTGTTGTATTAAAAACACACTTAGAGCAATTATACTCTTTCGTAGAAGTAGTATAAAAGATATCGCATCCGCAGGGATTAACTAACAAGTACCAAACTAGTCGAGATTTATTATTATTTAGACGAACAAATATTTGAGTTGTAACGGAAACAAAAAAAGAAATAAAGAACAATAATAAAGTGCAAGAATTAATTCAGTTGAGAGAAGTCTAGAGTCACGGTTTCACTTGCAAGCTTCGATTCCCCTATGTTTAATTCTACCTGAATTCCTTTGTTTTAATTCAATTATCAATCCCTTTACTAAATCTACTAATCCGTTTGGTCATTCATGATTAATATTCTTTTTCCTAAATTAACCCTTGTTTGGTCATGCAAGAATTTAAATTCAAGAAACAAGCTCTCTTTCTTTTTAAACTCAACGTTGGGCTACATGACTCATGCAGCATGAGTCCCTTTAACGTTGGGCTGTTATGAAATACTCAACGTTGGGCTACATGACTCATGCAACATGAGTCCCTTTAAACTTGGCCCATGCTTCGTACAACCCCCTAGCTACTCACCAGAATCCCCAAACCACTTAATATTCCAAAAATACCCCTAATTTAAAAGTTAGTGATGCAACTGTTTAGTTGTTGTTCGATCGAGCGTGCATCGAACCTCTTTGGGGGTGTTCGATCAAGCGTGCACCGTTTGTGGTCGAACCTGGCACGGTCTAACACCCCTGATTGTTGCTGTTTGCTGAAGTTGACTTATTTTTACCGGTTTCATACAATTCAATTGCTAATGTACCTGAATTGGAGTAGGTTTTTGACTGTTTTTACTGGTTTTTTACAGTATGGCTAACACAAGAGGAGGTGGAACTGCTGGATTGGAGTAGCCCGAGGGACGTGGACGTGGAGAGACGCAGGCCGAGGAGGATAGGATCCGTCCCACTGCAACTGTTTTGTTAAAAGTTAGTTATTTTATCGTTCAAATGAGTTATTTTATTGTTCAAGGTAGTTTTGGTTAACCACTCTTTAAAAAAACCAACATAAGCACCTTTCGACCATCACACGTTCGACCATATGTTCGATCCTCGCTTGGTCGAACCTATTAATTTGGCCAATTTGAGGTGTCTCAGTAAAATTAGCAGGTTCGGCGCTGCCAGATTCGACCTCGTTTGATCAACCGTGCACCGAACCGTGCATAATCTTTAAAAAAATTAAAATCAAATTTCAGTAAGGGCTTAAACTTGCGCAAGTCAAATTATATTGGGTCTTGGCTTTTTCTTGTTGTTATTCAGCCCACATATATAAATACATATATATTTATATTTTACTTTTGTAAGTGACTTTAAAACTTGAATATTTACTCTTTTTTTGTCTTTTTCTTCTTTTCTGCAAAATAAAGAGCAAACTAGTCAGTGGTTTATATAATTGGTAAGAATTGCTCTAAAAGTGACTCAAACGTGTCTCTAAAAATGCACTAAATTGGAGTTTATCAGATGCTTTATGCATTACATTGGAATTTGGAATGCAAAGGCTTAGAGTTGCATCTTGATATAACGGTGTGTTTATACTTGGTCATTGAAAGGGGGTGACCAGGAGAAAGCTCAAGAGGGAGATTTAATTGGATTTATCATGGTCATCTTCAACCTTAGAAATTGTCCTCTTATTTTTGTTTTCACAAAATTTTAAATAAAAAATTGTCCATGTCATTGTCGTTAATGCTATGTGAACTTGTTTTTGTGATGAAAATGAAAAATAATGTTAACGGGTAAACGCAATGCAACTTAAAAGACCTAAGTAATACAAACAATAACTTAAAGGACCAATTCGTTACAATTAAATAACTAAAAGGATCTTTGGTGCATTTTTACCTAATAATTACGATAAGAATTATTTCAATTATTTAAAAGAATTAATGAATATTAAATTTTTTAACGGTAATATCAGTTGACCAAAAAAAAGGGTATTAAATATCACAACTTTTTTGTCACAAACAAGTGTTTTAAATCCAAATCCAAATGTAATACATAAAATAAATAAACACTTTTATTTTGACAAAACAAAATTAATAAGCACTTGAAAAACAATATTCACATTTAAAATTTTGTTAAAAAGGAAAACAAACTCTTTATCGAAGGAAATCTGACTAAGAAAATCTATAATATTTATTAATTTTACGCCATCCATTGACGCGAATTAGAAAAGACCAAGTTGTAAGAATCGATAAGATCCAACTCACCAACTCCCTCTGTTTCATATTAAGTGTTATGACTAAAGGGTTTACACATGTCTCAAATTATTGGTCACCTTTTATAATATTAATAGAACATTAATTACTTTTTTTCCCAAGATTATGTCTTTTGTTTGTAAATTCAAGATTATTCTTATTTGTTTATATCTAAAAGAAATGAAGAATAAACACCACACACACTATCATAAGATCATTCTTTTGTTCAAACACAGGAGTTGTGTTCCCACGTCGCTGAAATTGCCAATGCAACTAGGGGGCGAAGGGAGTAAATTAATTTATATAAAATAGACTATTTTTTTAAGGATCAAAGAAAGTCTTTTAAAACTTATAAAAAAGAAAGTCTCTTAAATGGTCAAAACAAACTTATTTTAATTTAATTGATTTAAAAAGACTTATTTTAACTTAATTGAGTCAAAAACGCTTATTTTATTTTAATAATAATAATAAAGAAATAAATAGCTTTTTTATAAATTTAAACAAAAAGAAAGATGTATTTTTTATAAAGGGAAAGAAATATTAAATTAAATATCTCTAAAAATATTCATATCTTTAAAAAAATGGGGATTCATTTGATTTCCATAGATGAAAAACTAAATAGGTATAAAACTAAAAAAAATTGTTAGTAAATTCGCCAAAGAAATTTTTTTCTCACACACGTTTTTTTTTGACACATTTTCCCAAATAAGGTTGACATGAATTGAATCACAATATTAAATGTCACTGAAACTTTCAGAAAATTCAACACTGAATTAATTGCATTTCACTTTAGTAAAGAATATTTGTCTCCTTCTGTCTCTTTCCGCTTCTAACTATGTCCTTCTCGCTTTCTCATTCTCAGTTTCTCTCTAACCTCACCTCCACCAACACTCGGTTTTCAAGGTCTTCATTTTTCCCTATAAATATTTTAATCACTTTCAATCCGTTCATAGCTTACAACTCCTCTCTCTCTCTATAACTTTCTCTCTGACATATTAGTTTGTTGGGTTTTTAGGTTTCTTTGAGGAAGAGATGAATCATCAGGTTTAATTTCTTGTTTCCTTGCCCCTGATTGTTTTTAAGGTTGTTTTGCTCTCTTGTTAGTTTTATTAATTATCTCTTTTGTTTTTTCTCGGATGGATGAAGATCAAAAACATCTTCCTAAGCTTCAAGATTCATCTGAAGTAGGTGAGAAGATGAAAAGATCTTCTTCTTCATCACTTTCAAGTGAACATGATGCTGATCATCATGATCATGAGATGATTGAGGAGGGTGAGATTTTAGATGAAGACACAACTGTTGAAGGATCGCACAAGTGCACTATTTGTGAAAAGACTTTCAAAAATTCGAAAGCACTATGTGGTCACATAATTTATGATGATGATGATGAGAAAACCGTTGATGTTTGTAATAAGAAGTTCCCATCAAATAATGCATTATGTGGTCACATGAGGTGTCACCCAAATAGGGTTTAATTTGTAAGGGCTTTAGCCTTAATTATCATAATTCTTCTTCATCAAATAATTTTAATTCTTCTATGAATCAAGATGATGGTTTTGCTCCAGAAAATGAGAAGAAGAATTCTGATCTTTCAAAATCTCCCTTACCCAAATGGAAAAATAAAAATAAAATAGGGAAAAAAGGTGGTGAAATGTATACGGCTGCTATACAATTCTGATGACCATGGCAAAAGATAAGAACTTTTTTCCTAAAGTTCTATTGCTTATTAAGAAAAGGAAGTTTGCAATTGGTGAATCATCAAAGGGAAAGGAATTACAACCTGTGAACAAGATCAGAGTTGTTTACAATTGTTTAATGATGTTTGGATAGAATACTGATGTTGCTGATGGTAGTGGTGGAAGTGGTAGCAGTGGTTTATCTGAATCTATGGTTGATGAAAACAAGGTGCAGAAAAAGAAGAGTAACAAGAAGCCAGAAAGATATCAACTTATGATCCTGAAATTGGAGGCTATAAATGTAGTCTTTGTGGTAAATGTTTTTCATCTTTTCAAGGCTTAGGTGGACACAAATCAAGCCATAAAAAGTATGATACTTCGATCTTTCTGCATGAATCAAAGAACTCTGATGTCATTGTTGTTTCTGTTGCTGTTGCTGTTGATGTTCAAGAAAACAATTCCAGCAGCATTAATGTTGTTGCTGATGTTCAACAAAACAATTCTAGCAGCACTAGTGAAGATGTGCCTAAGGTGGAGGAGGTGAAAGCAGTGATTAAAGAGCCAATGGCAAAATATTCTGGCCAGAAGAAGTTGAGTTTGATCTAAATGAACAATTTGTTATGGAGGATTAAGTAATTTGTGTAGCTAAATATTGTGACATATATGTGTGTCTATCTCGAGGTGGTTTTCTTGTTTCTGTACTGTGGTTTCATGTGTATATGTCTGCCTTTGATATTGGCAAGGTATCTATCTCTAAGAACATAGGTTTGTGTGCCTTGAGCACACAAGTTATACAATATATATATATATATATATATATATATATAATACTTTTGTCGTTTTTAAAAACATGACTAGGAATAAAATCAAAAGTTATAAATTAAATTTTGTACAAGTATCAATTTTCTTCATCTAAATATAGCGATTTTTTTGTTTTAGTCCGAGTGAGAAATATTTTTTTCGTTTTAGTCCCTCCAATTTATAAAATCATCACTTTTAAGCCCTCAAATTGCTTTTTGTGTTTAAAAAGGCTGATATGGTTTCTTTTTTTGTTCGTGCAAATATAAAAAATATCACTTCAGTTACAGAAAATATAGCAATTTTTTTATTTTAGCTTCTAGTCACGTAATATAAAAAAAGTCGCATCAAGATTTTTAATTACAGATAGAATTGGGGACTAAAAATAATGGTTTTGGAAATTGCAGGGGCTAAAATTGAAAAATATTTTTTTACAAGGACAACAACCAAAAATTGCTATATTTGCAGGGACTAAAATGACATTTAAACCATTAACGTAAATTTTGGATGTGGGGGAATAAACACATATCTTATTAACTAAGGATAATAAAAACATGAGCTATTATTACTACACTATAGAGTAAGTTCAATTTTATTTGTTTTGTCAATATGTATCTAAGTGTATAATTTTTTAAACAGCAAAAACCTGTGTACACATTATTTAAAAGAATTTAAAAGGTCCACTCATTATTTCTTACTTAAAAATATTAATACAATAAATTGGAATATGACTATTCATTTGCATTCTTACACTAAATAAAACAATTTTTTCAATTAATTATAAAATAATTAAACTATCCAAAATTGGAAAAATTTGGATAGTTATAACCCAATATTATCTGATTATTCTGACATTTATTTAAAGCTTATTCTTAGTTTTTCTATTAAACATATATTTTCTAATTATTCTGACATTTATTTAAAAATAGTTATAACTATATATATAAATTCTTAGTTATATATATATATATATATATATATATATATATATATATATATATACTAGCATTAAGCATGTAATGTATTGCACGGGTTTGTTTAATATTTATAAACACCTAAATCCTCCAAGTTATGAATGCATCATCCAAGTTGCATTTGTATTTTCTGGTTAAATATTTATAAACACCTAAATCCTACAAACTACCATCTATTTGTATTTTTTGGTTAAATATTTAACAAAATAACCATCTGATTATTTGTTAGCATAATTCAGAGTAAAAATAAAACGATTAAGAAAATTATCTGATTATTTGTTAGAACAGAAAATTATCTGATTATTTGTTAACTCACGCAATCACTCTTTGTGTGAATTCAATGAGAATAGCGATTCCTTCTTTTCTTCATAGTAATTATAATAATAATAATAATTAAGAAGAAATGAAAAATTTCTATGAATGATGCCCTTACATATTGTTAGAGGAATTTTAATCACCATTACATTTAAAACAAAAAAAAAAAGAATACAAAGGTATATTTGAAACCACGTTGGTGAGAAGAAAGAGAATAAATAAAAGAAGAAACTGATGTTTACATGGTTAAATGCTTAAGTGGTTAAACTGATGTTTAAATTCATTCTATGTTTGAGACTATTTTTTTTTTATTATTGCTTTTTGAATATATATATATATATATATATATATATATATATAATTTTATAGTATTCATATATATATTGAAGGTGATAATCGTAATAGAGAACCATGCATCACTTTTTGCATAAATGACAAAAAAATAGTATATAAATTTGATGTGGCATATATAATAGTTGTTTGATAATTTGTTTTAGGTTGAAATACAAATCTAGAAGGTGGGGGGGGGGGGGGGGTGAGGGGATAAAGATTGAGAGAGAAAGCGAGAATATTCAAAGGAATAAGGTGTTATTGATAAAACGACAAACACTTATTATACTAAGAAATTCCTTAGTAAAAATTACTAAATTTTTCTGTAACCATTATAAAACAATCCAATGGTTTGTACATGCTAACCACAATTAAGTGTATGTGTGGTGAGTAACCACAATTAAGTGTCTGTGTGGTTAGTACATATATACTAACCACAATTTAGTGTTTGTGTGCTTGCCAAATTTTTTATTGATGAGGAAATGACTATTTTGCCCATTTAGTTACAATTACTAAGGCATTCCTTACTACTCTAAGTCAGACTCGATCAAAACAATCCATCAAAGAAAAAAGTTTTAAATTCCATAGGATTTTTCTGTAATTTTATATTAATTTCTTGATTAAGTAATATCATAGTTTATAAAATAAAAATATTTATTGATTAAATAAAAATGTACTAGAGGTCTTCTAAGTTATTTAATTAATAATAACGAATTGTTCCTTTAAGATTTTTGTACCACTTAGGTCTTTAAAGTTAAGTAATGTGTATACCGTTAAACTTTTGCATTTTCCGTTTCAAAAAGTCCCACATGGCATGCGAAGAATTCAGTAGTGACGTGTCTCGTGAACGGAGGTGAAATGATGACATATCCATCTCCAACTCCATAATCATCTTCATTCTCAACTCCAAACCAATAAGTTGTTCATCTTCAACCCCAAACTTATCTTCATCTTCAACCCCAAACCTAGAAGTTTTTCATTTTCAACCCCAAATCCTATCTTCATGTTCGATTTCATTTTCCCTCTTGTTTTGATTTGGTTAGGAATTTAGTTTTCTTTTATTTCTGCAAGGTTTTGTGTACCTTTTAATTTGGCTCCAAATTGGTGAAATAAGGTTTCTTATGTATTGTTTTGTTTCGAGTCAGTGTGTGTGTATTGAGTGTTCTCTATTGGTGAAATTGTTGCTTTATTATCGCTCCTTAGAAACCCTAGAATTTAAGCAATTGGGGAAGTTTTCTGTTATGAGTGAAATTTAGTTTTTGGTGAGATAAGAAAGGACTTAGCCCCAAACATCTTTGCGATTTAGGTTTTAATTTTTTTTGTCTTATATTGAAGGGTTGACTTCCTCAAAAATTTTATTTTTTTGAATAGCAAAAGCAAAGATATGTATATATTAAAATCAGGACACAATGGGTGCCTTAACCCCAATACACGGTAATAACAGCCCAAAACTATTTCCGCTTAATACATAGAAAGGGGGCGACATGGCCCTCATACTTTGTAACACATTTGGACAGAGTACTCCATGTATTCTCATCAATGAATTAATTAATGCTTATAAAAAAAATAATATTCGTGGATTTTCCCGACATTGACTTCATCTAGGGATCTTTGTTGTGTTAAAAACACACTTAGAGCAATTATACTCTTTCGTAGAAGTAGTATAAAAGATATCGCATCCGCAGGATTAACTAACAAGTACCAAACTAGTCGAGATTTATTATTATTTAGACGAACGAATATTTGAGTTGTAATGCTTGAAAAAAAGAAATAAAGAACAAGTCTCCTTTACTATATATATAATTATATATATATATATATATATATATATATATATATATATATATATATATATATATATATATATATATATATATATATATATATATATATATAGATAGATTTTATAAATATGTATTGATCAGGAATGAATGGAATATAAGAAGTTCAACACTGTTTTTCTTTGACAACTTCAACACTGTTAAAATACCTTTTTAGGTTATAACCATAAAAGTCTCTTCAAATGCTCAGTCATTATAACTAAGAATTTAAACCGATTAATTATACTAAAATTTAGTATTGTTGCAAAAAATTGCATGAGTATGATGCATGGTTCTCTATTACGATTATCACCTTCAATATATATATGAATACTATAAAATTATATATATATATATATATATATATATATATATATATATATATATATATATATTCAAAAAGCAATAATAAAAAAAAAAATAGTCTCAAACTTAGAATGAATTTAAACATCAGTTTAACCACTTAAGCATTTAACCATGTAAACATCAGTTTCTTCTTTTATTTATTCTCTTTCTTCTCACCAACGTGGTTTCAAATATACCTTTGTATTCTTCTTTTTTTTGTTTTTGTTATACCCCAATTTTGTCCGTCTTCTTTTTCTTGCTTTAGTCGTCTTTTTATTAGCGGCGTGCTTCGGAGTCGCGTGATTATGGGAAATATTAGTGTAGAGTCTTGGTTACCAATCCAAACCAAATCCAGTCACTCCGTTCAGCCAAACTCGAAATACCATTGTTCAAATTAGGCATGTGCGCGAATGATCGATCTTCTCGTGCATTCTTCAATTTAATTATCTGTATTTGAGTTTAGTCGTATGTGAGCAGGTCCACCTAAAGTCATTTTTCTCAAAATTTGGTTTAAATTCAGACTAATGCGATTCCGAGTTAATTGTGGGGTTTGTAGTTAACACGCCCATTTTTGGTTTAGTTTTAGCGTATTTGTCGAGTCCGGCCCGTCCTCGTCTTTATATTTGGTCTGACTCCTTTTTCTTATTATTTTATCCGTATTTTGTTTATTTAATTTATTTAAACATATATACAGCCCAAAAATGTCAAAAAAATTCTATTTAGTTTAATTTACAATTTAAGAGCACTTAATAGTCCAAAAGGTCCAAAAATACAAAAAATAATAATATTAAAAATAAAAAGAATATAAAAACGAAAATTAAATAAAGGAGCAAAGATCAACAATCTTTAGGGGTTCGTCTTGCTCTCCAAGACTACTCAAGTGAGCCCCATTATCGATCTCGCAAAAGCCCAAAAACAGCCATTAATGCTAAAACCTAATTTCTACCTATAAATAAGCGGCTAGCCTAGAGTCTAAAACACACAGAAACAAGGCAGAAAACTACTGCTAAAATCACCCAAAAATAGGATTAGAGTTTCACATCGAAACCCTAATCCACTAAAAACAATTTTGAGGTTTCTATGATAAGAGAAACGTAGAGCAGTAGCAATGTTGCAAGAGCAGTAACAGGGTTCGGGTAGAAGAGGCTAAAGGTAGATTTTTAAGAGGCTTGGATAAGGTCTGTTTCTTCCTCTAACTGTATTGCTATTGCTATATAATTTGTATTATATGCATGTAATTCATTAATTTTGGTCCACTATATGTGAAGTTTGAGGTTTATAAAAACTAAAAATCAAATGCTTATAAGTTTAATATCAATCATGTATACTGATATATCAATCATGTATATTGTTAGTAGTTAGTAACGTTTAGGCGCAAGTGAGATAACATGAGAGATTATTTCGAAAATTTCCAAACAAGTTGTTTGTTTGTGGTTTTTGTTGAATCAAGAATAGATGCCTTTCATTATCAAACAAAGCAAGCATCAATACAAAGAAAAAATCACAACCAACCCAAAGACATGCTAACTCCGAATCACAAGCCCACCTTAAAACCGAGGAGCTGCGCGCTAACACCACCCTCGCCTCGCCTTCGCCGCTCGCCGTCGCGCCACCCTCGCCGTCGCACCACCCTTGCCGTTGCATACACCCCCGTGCCCTTCTCTCTCTCATCCGAACTCATCTTCCGGGGAAAATTGGCCTAAAATAATGACTAAGCGGTTGTACAACCGGGTTAGTCATTATTTTTAGGCCAATGAGTCAGATGATTCGATAACCCTACAAACCTAAAGAATAAATTATTTCTCTAAAAATAAAAGCGGCTAAGTCGGTTGTACAACCGGGTTAGTCATTATTTTGGGGCCAATGAGGTATGCATGATTCGGTAACCTACAAACTTAACAAATACGAATAAAACATTTTCCCCAAAAAATAGGGGATTAAGTCGATCTGATAATGGGTTAGTCAATGATGCGAACTAATGAGTCATGCAGTTCAAGAGTTCTAGAATACCTATTCTAAAACGAACCCACCTCACACCAAACCACCTTCTTTCAAGAACCCTAAAATTATTTTCAAAAGTAGGGGGCTAAGTCGGTTGTACTGTGTCCGGGTTAGCAGCGTCCTAGGAATCGATGAGTCAGAGTTCAAGGAATCCTAGGATCCCTACATTAAAAAACACCAACCCATAAACATTTTCAGGAAGAACTACGTAGCTTTGATTCCTCCATTGCATCCGGAGGTACGTAGGAGCAAGACTCAACTCTTGTCAAGCACTAAAAAACAAAAATCTAAATAAGTCATTTTCTTTACAAATAAAAGGGTAACAATTAAATAAATATTAAATTAATTAGACAAATAGGATGTCGTGGGGTGCTAATACCTTCCCCACACATAACGACTCCCGAACCCTAACAACGCCTTATCCTAAACCTAAAGGGATTTTCCGAATTTGCCCTTAAACTAAAATTTGGTGGCGGCTTCCTAAAGAACCTTCGAAGAATCCTTTCCCGGATTTTTCGGTCGCTACAGCTGGCGACTTCACTGGGGACTTATTTATTTTTAGAGAGTCAAAACCTAGTCTAAATAATTTAGGATTAATTCAATTCTTACCCTTTTATTTATTTATTTGCTTTTTACATAATTATGTTATTTATTTGTGTAAACCCTAGGGTAGAAGACGATACTTGTATGTTTGTTTGTTTTGCAGTTTATGGTTTATTTTAAATTGCTCCTACACACACTGCACTTATACACTTCACACACCTGTGAGAAAAGTCCTCTACCCGGGCTCGAGCATAAACTTAAGTTAGAACGAGATTGTGTAGTGATGGCTCATGGGACGCACGTCTCGTTGGGTGGTCACTGAAAATCTCACCTAGAGTTTGATTCCTTTTGAGGATGCTATCCCTTCTAATAGCTTGCCTATTGTTGGGGTCGATGTTCTTGGTGGAGTCCTTGGCTCTAGGAACCATGTGTAGGATTCTTTAGAACCATCCTTGTGAGGTTCACTATAAAGGAAACTTTAGACCCACTCCATAAGGTACCTTCCTAGGTTCACAAAGGAGCTTAACACCCTTGCATTCAAACGAACATTAATGCGTCACAGTCTTTTATCCAAAAAAATTTAAAAATCAAAAAGTCAAAAATCAAAAATCATTATTTACTACTTTTTAGAAAATATACCACATGCATTTTTCTTTTTCTTTGCACTACAAAAATACGGCAAATAAACATCTCTTTGTTATGCACTTTTTTTATGATCGTCGGAGAATTAAAAATCTTTACCTTGAGAGAAGCAGGTACGCTTGAAGTCAAAATTAAATTTTGTACTTTACTCTCCAATGAAAAGTTTATAATTCCCGACGCCATAAATAAAATCATATATTCACATACATCACCATTACATTTGCATTTCACATACATTCATTCGCATTTCATGCACACTCATTCACTTGCATACTTACATCTTGCATTAAAAAAAAAATGAGCATAACTCTAGAAAAATTGTGATGAGAGGTGAGACATTCTTGTGAAATAAATCATTCTTTTTGGAAAGAGTTTAGTCATACTTCATTGCAAGCTCAAAGTGTTTCAAGTTTTTCAAATTTTTAGCTTGCTCACATTTTTTAACCAAACGTTGCATCTCTTCTATCCCATGATAAATGACCGAAATGTCCGTCAAAAATTTCTATCATTAGCTCTCTACGAAGCATTTGTGTAGTGACTTGGGTAACATGTGTGTTTATTTTGTTTGAGTCAGTTAGCGTCCCTACCTTACCATCATCCCCTGTCAAAGTCTAATCCCAGCCCGACCACCCATAAAGTACATGCTCCCCACATCTGTACATAGTTGACGTTTCTGGTTGGTTCCCCTAAGTGAAATAACACTTTATGCCCTCCATGTTTGGGCAAATGTGTGATCTCTAAAATACCTTGTCAATGTTGTATTCCCTTGGTGCAAGTCCTTTACCAAAAAATATAAAAATGTCCGTTAGGTTGAAAACTCGTAAGAGCGGCCTAAGCAAAAATTAGGGCATAAAAAAAAACAAACAAAAAAAGAGAAATAAAGAAGAAGAGCAAATATATAAAAGTAAATAAATTATTGTCCTTAAGTTAATTTTTGAGAAAACGAGCAATCATGATTTGAAATGAAGTTTGACCATCTTCCCATACCCTCGGAAAAAACCCCGTGCTACCCACCTTAAGCCAAAATCTAAAAACCTTTCAATCACCCTAGACAAGGATCAATTCCACATCAAAAGCTCGAAAGAAAGAAAAAGAAAAAAATCAAAATCAAAAAAAGAAAGTGAAATAAAAAAAGAGGATCGAAAAACCACGAAAAAGCAAAAGTGGTACAATTATGAGCTGATACTTCTTGCCATTAAATGCATAAGAGATCCTTGTCTGAAACAAACCCCCAAACACTTCCATTGTCCTCAATATCCTATCCTTCATAAACCCTTGGCCAAGTCACATCCCTAAACAAGTCCATCCTACCATGAGACACATCAATTACTGTCTCAATAGACCCTCAAACACTCCTTTGAGCCTAACAACCATTTCCTTCATCACCCATTAGCCAAGGTACATCACCAAATCATTTGAGCCTAATAACCCCTTCTTTCACAAACCATTAACCATTAGCCAAATCATACCGCTCAAAAAAAAAAATCATCCGTCCCATCAATCCCCAAACACTACCTGGAGCCCAATTATCATTTCCCTCATAAATCACTAAACCATCGGCCACATTCCGATCAATGACCGATTGCTTTTGTTTCTCAAAGTTTTAATCTTAGGACAAATAAGTTTATTTATTTACAATATGTTTGCTCAACAAAAAATATATCTCAAAAAAAAAAAAAAAAAAAAAAAAAAAAAAAAAAACTCAAAGGAAAAGAAAAATCAAAAGGCTTGCACCACAAGATTCATTCAAGTTACAGTTATACTAAGACAAGGTCTAGTGATCACCGAGTGTAGTTTTCATCATAGCAAACTCAAGACTATTGTAGTCTGAGAGTCATTTTAAAGGTAACCAAAAGTCACCTATATCCTATAGCGGGGCATCCCTTTCACCACCTATTCCATTTGAACTTGGGGAAATTTGTACAGTGTCATACCACACCCAGCCCATTGCCATACCAGACAAACTCCAAAAACCCATTACCCTAACTCCGGCACTTTCCACAACCTCACCAAAACAACCGTCTGAATTCCCGTTATCAAGTGGGGCAACCCTATCACCCTTCACTCCACCTACAAATGGGGACGTTCACCATACACCCATCTCATCCCCTTGTTATATCCACATCAACAAAACCATACCGGGGCAATTTCTCAACTCATTACCCTATATGTTGCTACTCTAGTCGGGGCAATCCTGTCCTTACCATAAATGGGGCAACACCAAACTCTACGGGTTGAGACACAGTCTCTTGCTTTCCGCCTTTCATTCCAAAGCCAATGCATTCCCCATTCATCATTTTCTACACCTCTAGCTTGTTAGCACTAGACAGGGGCAAGTTATTCACTCACAATCATCAAATCTAAATTGGGGCAATCTCGTATTTCTCGGCTTGGAAAAACCTACCTTTCATGACATTGACAAAGACCAGTCATTCATCCTTTCATGCGTCACATTCGTCCATAACCTTGAACCAAGTTAACTGACTCATTCATCTATGTTTGCATTACTATACATGTTCTCTTAACAACGCTTCAGAGAGATAAAACACAAGTTGATAATATGATACTAAAAATCCACTTGGTTAATATAGTGGACCAAAATTTCGGTCATCATAGGGCATCATAGTGGAAAAGAAAAAGAAGCAAGCTTGCAATTATAGTACTTTTTCACATCAGTGTCTGCAAATAACAACATTGAGATTGCCGAAGTTTTAATCAAATCTGGCCTTTCCAATGAATGATCAATCTCCACCTCTCACATCCAAAGTCTCACATCTCATCATCACGAAAAAATGTTGCTACACCCAAATCAATCATTTCATATCATCGCATCATGCACCATAGCATTTGCATTCAAGCATTTCATCCACATTCACATTTCATGGATTTATTGTATACCAAAAAAAAAAAAAAAAAAAAACAAAAAGAGAAAAGAATCACCCATTTCATTCACCACATCGCCAAAAATCAACTGTTGCATGTATTATTGGCTTTGTATATGCATTACTTGTATTGCTTCTGAATCGACTTCAAGTGTCGATCCCTATATTTTGTTCCTCTAATATCAGCGCTTTAAGTGCTGACCTCATATCATATCACAGATCACCAGGTTGATCCTTCAGACCCCGAGTGGTCCTTCAGAGCACTACGCTCCTTCAGTGCCCTAAGTGGCCCAGGTCGCAAACGTCGGAGTCGAGCCCGGCGGACCTTCCGACCCGCGTGGTCCTTCGAGACTAGTTGTGTCACCTAAGACACACGGTGTACGCCCTTCATGGTCAACATATCAGTTCTAGACCTGATCTTGACCCATCATGGCCGCTCGAGTATAAAGGCCCCCTCAGACCGTTTAATTAGTACCGTAGCTAGTTGCGCACCTTCAGACCACGATGGTCCTTCAATTAAGGCCTAGGCAGCCTTTCAGACCTTAAGTGGTCCTTCAGAGCCTTGTCACTCCTTCAGACCCTGAGTGGTCCTTCAGAGCCTTAGTGCTCCTTCAAGTCCTTGTTGACCCTTCGTTCAACTCTCGGTTAATGCGCCAAGTATTAATCACTCCCTCTTATCTCTCAAACTTTCCACTTCCCCCTTAAACGGACAAAATTAGCGTCTATCTTATCTTTATTCCTATTTCTACTACGAAAGTTCTAGAGCTCAGAACTTTCTAGTAAAATATTAATAAAGAGGGGCAGCTGTTATACCCCAATTTTGTCCGTCTTCTTTTTCTTGCTTTAGTCGTCTTTTTATTAGCGGCGTGCTTCGGAGTCGCGTGATTATGGGAAATATTAGTGTAGAGTCTTGGTTACCAATCCAAACCAAATCCAAATCCACTCCGCTCACCCAAACTCGAAATACCATTGTTCAAATTAGGCATGTGCGCGCGAATGATCGATCTTCTCGTGCATTCTTCAATTTAATTATCTCGTATTTGAGTTTAGTCGTATGTGAGTGAGTCCACCTAAAGTCATTTTTCTCAAAATTTGGTTTAAATTCAGACTAATGCGATTCCGAGTTAATTGTGGGGTTTGTAGTTAACACGCCCATTTTTGGTTTAGTTTTAGCGTATTTGTCGAGTCCGGCCCGTCCTCGTCTTTATATTTGGTCTGACTCCTTTTTCTTATTATTTTATCCGTATTTTGTTTATTTAATTTATTTAAACGTATATACTGACCCAAAATGTCAAAAAATTCTATTTAGTTTAATTTACAATTTAAGAGCACTTAATAGTCCAAAAGGTCCAAAAATACAAAAATAATAATATTAAAAATAAAAAGAATATAAAAACGAAAATTAAATAAAGGAGCAAAGATCAACAATCTTTAGGGGTTCGTCTTGCTCTCCAAGACTACTCAGCAGGCCCACATTATCAGATCTGCAAAAGCCCAAAAACAGCCATTAATGCTAAAACCTAATTTCTACCTATAAATAAGCGGCTAGCCTAGAGTCTAAAACACACGTAAAAACAAGGCGAAAAAACTACCGCTAAAATCACCCAAAAATAGGATTAGAGTTTCACATCGAAACCCTAATCCACTAAAAACAATTTTGAGGTTTCTATGATAAGAGAAACGTAGAAAAGATAAGCAATGTTGCAAGAGCAAAGAATGTGGTTGGGTAGAAGAGGCTAAAGGTAGATTTTTAAGAGGCTTGGATAAGGTCTGTTTCTTCCTCTAACTGTATTGCTATTGCTATATAATTTGTATTATATGCATGTAATTCATTAATTTTGGTCCACTATATGTGAAGTTTGAGGTTTATAAAAACTAAAAATCAAATGCTTATAAGTTTAATATCAATCATGTATACTGATATATCAATCATGTATATTGTTAGTAGTTAGTAACGTTTAGGCGTGCGAGATAACAGTAGATTATTTCTGAAAATTTCCAAACAAGTTGTTTCTGTTTGTGGTTTTTTGTTGAATCAAGAATAGATGCCTTTCATTATCAAACAGCAAGCATCAATACAAAGAAAAAAATCACAGCCAACCCAAAGACATGCTAACTCCGAATCACAAGCCCACCTTAAAACCGAGCCTGCGCCTAACACCACCCTCGCCCTCGCACTGCCCTCGCCGTCGCGCCACCCTCGCCGTCGCACCACCCTCGCCGTTGCATACACCCCTGCTGTCCTTCTCTCTCTCTCATCCCGAACTCATCTTCCAGGGAAAATGGCGCAAACCGCGCCGGATTTCTCTCCCTCTCGCGTGGGAACCGGCGGAATTCTCGCCGGTGGCCTCGGTCTCTCTCTGCGGCGCTGTGGGCAAGGAAGGAAGGAAGAAGAGAGGCTGATCTAATTTTAGGTTTTTTTTGTTTTCGGGTTGGGCCTTATAGTGGCCCTTTTGTTTTTTTATTTTTATTTCAATTACCAGAATACTAAGCGCACCTCGGATTCACGCACACACACACCCCCCCACTTAAGCCCAGTTTCGCATACTGGGCCCTCCTATGCGAACTGGGCTTTCCTTTTCACACCCCTTATTATTTATACAACCCCTGCGACTAATAAAACCCCAATTTACTATGCTCACCCCCTGTTTCATTTTTTAATTCTTTTCCAATAATAATATAAATAATTTTTCTCGCAAAATAAAATAAACGGCTAAGCCGGTTGTACAACCGGGTTAGTCATTATTTTAGGGCCAATGAGCTGTACAGTTCAGTAACCCTACAAACCTAAAGAATAAATTATTTCTCTAAAAATAAAACGGCTAAGTCGGTTGTACAACCGGGTTAGTCATTATTTTGGGGCCAATGAGCTGTACAGTTCAGTAACCCTACAAACTTAACAAATACGAATAAAACATTTTCCCAAAAAATAGGGGATTAAGTCGATCAGATATCTGATCGGGTTAGTCAGCTCTCAGAACTAATGAGTCAGCAGCTGATTGGGAGTTCTAGAATACCTATTCTAAAACGAACCCACCTCACACCAAACCACCTTCTTTCAAGAACCCTAAAATTATTTTCAAAAGTAGGGGGCTAAGTCGGTTGTACAATCGGGTTAGCCAGCGTCCTAGGAATCAGTGAGCTGTACAGTTCAAGGAATCCTAGGATCCCTACATTAAAAAACACCAACCCATAAACATTTTCAGGAAGAACTACGTAGCTTTGATTCCTCCATTGCATCCGGAGGTACGTAGGAGCAAGACTCAACTCTTGTCAAGCACTAAAAAACAAAAATCTAAATAAGTCATTTTCTTTACAAATAAAAGGGTAACAATTAAATAAATCTTAAATTAATTAGACAAATAGGATGTCGTGGGGTGCTAATACCTTCCCCACACATAACGACTCCCGAACCCTAACAACGCCTTATCCTAAACCTAAAGGGATTTTCCGAATTTGCCCTTAAACTAAAATTTGGTGGCGGCTTCCTAAAGAACCTTCGAAGAATCATTTCCCGGATTTTTCGGTCGCTACAGTTTTAAATGTAATGGTGATTAAAATTCCTCTAACAATATGTAAGGGCATCATTCATAGAAATTTTTCATTTCTTCTTAATTATTATTATTATTATAATTACTATGAAGAAAAGAAGGAATCGCTATTCTCATTGAATTCACACAAAGAGTGATTGTGTGAGTTAACAAATAATCAGATAATTTTCTGTTCTAACAAATAATCAGATAATTTTCTTAATCGTTTTATTTTTACTCTGAATTATGCTAACAAATAATCAGATGGTTATTTTGTTAAATATTTAACCAAAAAATACAAATAGATGGTAGTTTGTAGGATTTAGGTGTTTATAAATATTTAACCAGAAAATACAAATGCAACTTGGATGATGCATTCATAACTTGGAGGATGTAGGTGTTTATAAATATTAAACAAACCCGTGCAGCGCACATGCTTAATGCTAGTATATATATATATAACTAAGAATTTATATATATAGTTATAACTATTTTTAAATAAATGTCAGAATAATTAGAAAATATATGTTTAATAGAAAAACTAAGAATAAGCTTTAAATAAATGTCAGAATAATCAGATAATATTGGGTTATAACTATCCAAATTTTTCCAATATTGGATAGTTTAATTATTTTATAATTAATTGAAAAAATTGTTTTATTTAGTGTAAGAATGCAAATGATCATAGTCATATTCCAATTTATTGTATTAATATTTTTAAGTAAGAAATAATGAGTGGACCTTTTAAATTCTTTTAAATAATGAGTACACAGGTTTTTGCTGTTTAAAAAATTATACACTTAGATACATATTGACAAAACAAATAAAATTGAACTTACTCTATAGTGTAGTAATAATAGCTCATGTTTTTATTATCCTTAGTTAATAAGATATGTGTTTTGGAGCAAAACCATCATCTTGATTCATAGAAGAATTAAAATTATTTGATGAAGAAGAATTATGATAATTAAGGCTAAAGCCCTTACAAATTAAACCCTATTTGGGTGACACCTCATGTGACCACATAATGCATTATTTGATGGGAACTTCTTATTACAAACATCAACGGTTTTCTCATCATCATCATCATAAATTATGTGACCACATAGTGCTTTCGAATTTTTGAAAGTCTTTTCACAAATAGTGCACTTGTGCGATCCTTCAACAGTTGTGTCTTCATCTAAAATCTCACCCTCCTCAATCATCTCATGATCATGATGATCAGCATCATGTTCACTTGAAAGTGATGAAGAAGAAGATCTTTTCATCTTCTCACCTACTTCAGATGAATCTTGAAGCTTAGGAAGATGTTTTTGATCTTCATCCATCCGAGAAAAAACAAAAGAGATAATTAATAAAACTAACAAGAGAGCAAAACAACCTTAAAAACAATCAGGGGCAAGGAAACAAGAAATTAAACCTGATGATTCATCTCTTCCTCAAAGAAACCTAAAACCCAACAAACTAATATGTCAGAGAGAAAGTTATAGAGAGAGAGAGGAGTTGTAAGCTATGAACGGATTGAAAGTGATTAAAATATTTATAGGGAAAAATGAAGACCTTGAAAACCGAGTGTTGGTGGAGGTGAGGTTAGAGAGAAACTGAGAATGAGAAAGCGAGAAGGACATAGTTAGAAGCGGAAAGAGACAGAAGGAGACAAATATTCTTTACTAAAGTGAAATGCAATTAATTCAGTGTTGAATTTTCTGAAAGTTTCAGTGACATTTAATATTGTGATTCAATTCATGTCAACCTTATTTGGGAAAATGTGTCAAAAAAAAACGTATGTGAGAAAAAAATTTCTTTGGCGAATTTACTAACAATTTTTTTTAGTTTTATACCTATTTAGTTTTTCATCTATGGAAATCAAATGAATCCCCATTTTTTTAAAGATATGAATATTTTTAGAGATATTTAATTTAATATTTCTTTCCCTTTATAAAAAATACATCTTTCTTTTTGTTTAAATTTATAAAAAAGCTATTTATTTCTTTATTATTATTATTAAAATAAAATAAGCGTTTTTGACTCAATTAAGTTAAAATAAGTCTTTTTAAATCAATTAAATTAAAATAAGTTTGTTTTGACCATTTAAGAGACTTTCTTTTTTATAAGTTTTAAAAGACTTTCTTTGATCCTTAAAAAAATAGTCTATTTTATATAAATTAATTTACTCCCTTCGCCCCCTAGTTGCATTGGCAATTTCAGCGACGTGGGAACACAACTCCCAAGTTTGAACAAAAGAATGATCTTATGATAGTGTGTGTGGTGTTTATTCTTCATTTCTTTTAGATATAAACAAATAAGAATAATCTTGAATTTACAAACAAAAGACATAATCTTGGGAAAAAAAGTAATTAATGTTCTATTAATATTATAAAAGGTGACCAATAATTTGAGACATGTGTAAACCCTTTAGTCATAACACTTAATATGAAACAGAGGGAGTTGGTGAGTTGGATCTTATCGATTCTTACAACTTGGTCTTTTCTAATTCGCGTCAATGGATGGCGTAAAATTAATAAATATTATAGATTTTCTTAGTCAGATTTCCTTCGATAAAGAGTTTGTTTTCCTTTTTAACAAAATTTTAAATGTGAATATTGTTTTTCAAGTGCTTATTAATTTTGTTTTGTCAAAATAAAAGTGTTTATTTATTTTATGTATTACATTTGGATTTGGATTTAAAACACTTGTTTGTGACAAAAAAGTTGTGATATTTAATACCCTTTTTTTTGGTCAACTGATATTACCGTTAAAAAATTTAATATTCATTAATTCTTTTAAATAATTGAAATAATTCTTATCGTAATTATTAGGTAAAAATGCACCAAAGATCCTTTTAGTTATTTAATTGTAACGAATTGGTCCTTTAAGTTATTGTTTGTATTACTTAGGTCTTTTAAGTTGCATTGCGTTTACCCGTTAACATTATTTTTCATTTTCTGTTGCAAACAAGTTCACATAGCATTAACGACAATGACATGGACAATTTTTTATTTAAAATTTTGTGAAAACAAAAAATAAGAGGACAATTTCTAAGGTTGAAGATGACCATGACAGTCCAATTAAATCTCCCTCTTCAGTCTTCTCCCTGGTCACCCCCTTTCAATGACCAAGTATAAACACACCGTTATACTGAAGATGCAACTCTAAGCCTTTGCATTCCAAATTCCAATGTAATGCATAAAGCATCTGATAAACTCCAATTTAGTGCATTTTTAGAGACACGTTTGAGTCACTTTTAGAGCAATTCTTACCAATTATATAAACCACTGACTAGTTTGCTCTTTATTTTTGTAAAAGAAGAAAAAGACAAAAAAAGAGTAAATATTCAAGTTTTAAAGTCACTTACAAAAGTAAAATATAAATATATATGTATTTATATATGTGGGCTGAATAACAACAAGAAAAAGCCAAGACCCAATATAATTTGACTTGCGCAAGTTTAAGCCCTTACTGAAATTTGATTTTAATTTTTTTAAAGATTATGCACGGTTCGGTGCACGGTTGATCAAACGAGGTCGAATCTGGCAGCGCCGAACCTGCTAATTTTACTGAGACACCTCAAATTGGCCAAATTAATAGGTTCGACCAAGCGAGGATCGAACATATGGTCGAACGTGTGATGGTCGAAAGGTGCTTATGTTGGTTTTTTTAAAGAGTGGTTAACCAAAACTACCTTGAACAATAAAATAACTCATTTGAACGATAAAATAACTAACTTTTAACAAAACAGTTGCAGTGGGACGGATCCTATCCTCCTCGGCCTGCGTCTCTCCACGTCCACGTCCCTCGGGCTACTCCAATCCAGCAGTTCCACCTCCTCTTGTGTTAGCCATACTGTAAAAAACCAGTAAAAACAGTCAAAAACCTGCTCCAATTCAGGTACATTAGCAATTGAATTGTATGAAACCGGTAAAAATAAGTCAACTTCAAAGAAACAAAGCAACAATCGTGGGTGTTAGGCGCGTGCGAGTTCGACCACAAAGCGGTGCACGCTTGATCGAACACCCCAAAGAGGTTCGATGCACGCTCGATCGAGCAATGAACTAAACGAGTTGCATCACTAACTTTTAAATTAGGGGTATTTTTGGAATATTAAGTGGTTTGGGGATTCGGTGAGTAGCTAGGGGTTGTACTGAAGCATGGGCCAAGTTTAAAGGGACTCATGTTGCATGAGTCATGTAGCCCAACGTTGAGTATTTCATAACAGCCCAACGTTAAAGGGACTCATGCTGCATGAGTCATGTAGCCCTACGTTGAGTTTAAAAAGAAAGAGAGCTTGTTTCTTGAATTTAAATTCTTGCATGACCAAACAAGGGTTAATTTAGGAAAAAGAATATTAATCATGAATGACCAAACGGATTAGTAGATTTAGTAAAGGGATTGATAATTGAATTAAAACAAAGGAATTCAGGTAGAATTAAACATAGGGGAATCGAAGCTTGCAAGTGAAACCGTGACTCTAGACTTCTCTCAACTGAATTAATTCTTGCACTTTATTATTGTTCTTTATTTCTTTTTTTGTTTCCGTTACAACTCAAATATTCGTTCGTCTAAATAATAATAAATCTCGACTAGTTTGGTACTTGTTAGTTAATCCCTGCGGATGCGATATCTTTTATACTACTTCTACGAAAGAGTATAATTGCTCTAAGTGTGTTTTTAACACAACAGCATCCCTAGATGAAGTCAATGTCAGGAAAATCCACGAATATTATTTTTTTTATAAGCATTAATTAATTCATTGATGAGAATACATGGAGTACTCTGTCCAAATGTATTACAAAGTATGAGTGCCATGTCGCCCCCTTTCTATGTATTAAGCGGAAATAGTTTTGGGCTGTTATTACCGTGTATTGGGGTTAAGGCACCCATTGTGTCCTGATTTTAATATATACATACTGCTTTTGCTATTCAAAAAAAATAAAATTTTTTGAGGAAGTCAACCCTTCAATATTAGACAAAAAAAATTAAAACCTAAATCGCAAAGATGTTTGGGGCTAAGTCCTTTCTTATCTCACCAAAAACTAAATTTCACTCATAACAGGAAAACTTCCCCCAATTGCTAAAATTCTAGGGTTTCTAAGGAACGATAATAAAGCAACAATTTCACCAATAGAGAACACTCAATACCTGTCACAGCTCGGAACAAAACAATACATAAGAAACCTTATTTCACCAATTTGGAGCCAAATTAAAAGGTACACAAAACCTTGCAGAAATAAAAGAAAACTAAATTCCTAACCAAATCAAAACAAGAGGGAAAATGAAATCTGAACATGAAGATAGGATTTGGGGTTGAAAATGAAAAACTTCTAGGTTTGGGGTTGAAGATGAAGATAAGTTTGGGGTTGAAGATGAACAGCTTATTGGTTTGGAGTTGAGAATGAAGATGATTATGGAGTTGGAGATGGATATGTCATCATTTCACCTCCGTTCACAGACACGTCACTACCGTTACTGCATGCCATGTGGGACTTTTTGAAACGGAAAATGCAAAAAAGTTTAACGGTATACACATTACTTAACTTTAAAGACCTAAGTGGTACAAAAAATCTTAAAGGAACAATTCGTTATTATTAATTAAATAACTTAGAAGACCTCTAGTACATTTTTATTTAATCAATAAATATTTTTATTTTATAAACTATGATTTTACTTAATCAAGAAATTAATATAAAATTACAGAAAATCCTATGGAATTTAAAACTTTTTTCTTTGATGGATTGTTTTGATCGAGTCTGACTTAGAGTAGTAAGGAATGCCTTAGTAATTGTAACTAAATGGGCAAAATAGTCATTTCCTCATCAATAAAAAATTTGGCAAGCACACAAACACTAAATTGTGGTTAGTATATATGTACTAACCACACAGACACTTAATTGTGGTTACTCACCACACATACACTTAATTGTGGTTAGCATGTACAAACCATTGGATTGTTTTATAATGGTTACAGAAAAATTTAGTAATTTTTACTAAGGAATTTCTTAGTATAATAAGTGTTTGTCGTTTTATCAATAACACCTTATTCCTTTGAATATTCTCGCTTTCTCTCTCAATCTTTATCCTCACCCCCACCTTCTAGATTTGTATTTCAACCTAAAACAAATTATCAAACAACTATTATATATGCCACATCAAATTTATATACTATTTTTTTGTCATTTATGCAAAAAGTGAGGGAGGGGGATCATAAAAAAGGAGAAAGTGGAGTCTTGCATGTTCGAACTCGCATTAATTGTTACTAAGAAATTTCTTAGTGTAATAAGTCTTTGTCGTTTTATCAATAACACCTTATGCCTTTAAATATTCCCGCTTTATCTCTCCATCTCTATCCCCTCACCCCTCCCCCTTCTAGATTTGTATTTTAACTCAAAATAAATTATAAAACAACTATTGTATATGCCACATCAAAATTAATATACTATTTTTTTGTCATTTATGCAAAAAGTGAGGGAGGGGGATCATAAAAAAGGGGAAAGTGGAGTCTTGCATGTTCGAACTCGCATTTTTGTGTGAACACAATACTTACTCATGTTTTTTCGCCAATTTTGTGCACTTTGAACAAACAAATCAGTTATAATAAATAATAAAAATATAGAATAGAATATTTATGACATTACAAAAATAAATTGATATTTTTTGTTTTGAAGTTCATAATTTCTTTTTAACTACATAAAATACAGTTACATACATGTGGACAGAACAAAAAAAAATGAACTTACTCTATAGTGTGGTAATAATAGTTTGGGTTTTTTTTTTCGCACCCCCTCATTATCTCCTGCACTCCCATAAATATCATTCTGGACAAAAATGCCCCCATCATGATAGTTATTCTCGGAATTATATATGCATTTTGGTAAATCCGGGTGGGGGTTTGGGGATTCACATATTTACCAAAAACTGGAGGTAAATACGGTTCATAAAAAGTGAACCGAATTTACAGTAGTTTGTGGTAAATCCGGAAATCCACAAACCCCCACCCGGATTTAGCTTAAATTGATGGTATTTATGCACTAGCCAAGTTAATTAGTTCAACCGCACTAGCCCAATGCCTCCTGTTCATCCTTCTTGGGGTCACTATGCTTCAGATGAAGCTAGATCGTGGCAATATCCATACATTGGACGCCTGCAGTTATGGGTCTCTTTTGTTCCAGATTATGTTCCACAGACACCACTTGATTATGTAGACATTACATGATTGTGTATTCTTGGATTATATATAATTTTACATTATTATTTGGTGCTTTTTTTGTACACGTTAATAGTCTTAGAATATTTTAAAACTCGTATTTTTAACCTCAACAACGTAGTATTATACTTTGTCTACAACGTTATAATTTTTTAAAAAAATTGACGCATGGAAAAACTGACCAAAACGTAGTTAAAATGTAATTTTTTACAGTAAAAAACAAGTTTTTTATGCCATTTGGTGTATAATTACAGCCCGTAAATAATTTTGCAACTCGTCTTTCTAACCTCAAGATCGTAGTATTATACTTTGTCTACAAGGTCATAATTTTTAAAAAAATTTGAAAAACAATTACGCATGGTAAAAACTGACCAGAACGTAGTTAAAAAGTCTTTTTTTTAACTAATAAAAACACTTTTTATTGGATTACTAATTGACGGTCTAGATATTGCCGACCACTTTTGAAAGATTTAGATTTTGCCGACATTTTAAACGGTCCAGATTTTGCCGACCACTTTTCATCAACAGTGGAAATCCATTCTAGGGTTTCATTTTTCCCCTATAAATAGACCCTTTACATTTCATTTCTTTCACACACAACACTCTCATGGATGCTCTGAATACACAATACCCTCGTGATTCCGCACTCACTGCACTTCACCATTAGGGCACAATCACCAATAGAGAAAATGGTGTCCATTTCGAGGTCCACACCCCATTTTATGCAGGCTTAAAGACAACATCACCTTTGAAGCTCTAAAAGAAAAAATAACAAGGAAGGTGCAGCTGGAGGGTGACAAGCAAGAAGTCACCCGGATCATTTATCGCTACCCCACTATGGGCGATAATAATCGTGTTCAGTGGTCCACCATTGAGCAATGATGAACCTATCAACAAGTACAAACCAAGGTTAGTTGCTAAGGGATTTAATCAAAAGTATGGGCTAGATTACTCTGAAACTTTTTCACCCGTGGTCAAGCCAATCACCATCCGGACTGTCCTTACTTTGGCTCTCTCTTAAAAATGGCCTCTTAAATAGTTAGGTGTTAATAATGCGTTTCTCCATGGTCGCCTTAAAGAAGATGTCTATATGCAACAACCACCTAGTTTTACTCAAGGTGATCCCTCTTTGGTTTGTCACTTGAAAAAGGCAATTTATGGTCTTAAGCAAGCACCACGTGCTTGGTATGAGAGCCTCACCAAGACTCTCCTATCTGTTGGTTTTTCACGGTCCAAGTGTGACCCTTCTCTCCTATATTATAATAAACGTGGTTGCTGTCTTTTGGTTCTCATTTACGTTGATGACATCATTGTTGCCAGTTCTTCCAACATTGCTATCAATTTAGTTATCCAACAGCTGCAGAAGGCTTACTCCCTCAAACAATTAGGCTCCTTGGACTATTTTCTGGGCATAGAATGCAAGCCCACTGCATCGGGTTTCCTGCACTCATAAACTAAATATATTAAAGATGTGCTTAACAGGGCAGGTATGACTGATTGTAAAGGTATTTCAATTTAAACGTGTTATCGTATATTTCTTTGCCATAATGACTCAAGTTTCATACTTTAAATTAAAAATTGTAGGACAGAATACATTCATGTAGTCCCATTTCTCAATTATAGACAGAACCCAACAACATAAAATAGTGTTTTTATATAGTGATCTCTGCTATCCAATACAATTGCTTGCTGCTTCAAAAGAAAATACAATTGTTAGTTGCATATGATTTAACTAAATATTTATAAGATTGTGTAATTAGGTTCAGTCTTATCATGCATGAGACGAATAATATAGGTGTCCTTGACTTTGACACATGACCATACCCCAAAGGAATAAGCTTTATGCCTAAAGATAGAAAATTACCTTGGAGGACAAAAACAAATTCAAAAAAAGCATGGTTATGTTAGTAGCTTGAAGAGATTCAAAAGTAAAAATTTGGGAAGGGAACGCATGGAAAGAGAAGAGCGACTCTAAAGAATACAAAATCTATACTTTTTGTGATATCACTATTTTAACATGTAAATAGCAAGAGTAGCTAGTGGAGAAGAGGGTCTTTTCCTTTGTACCACTAAGTTCAAAATTTCAAATAGCAAGAGTACCAAAGTATATTATGAGAGGCCCACATGATCAATTTTTTTGCCATAATAGTACTCTAAAATTTAGTGGTGACATTACATGACATTGTAACTAAAATTGAACTTCATAACAAAAACTAATATTGGTTTTATGGGTTTTTTTTGAAGAGAATATTTATTTATTTATTTAGTTTTATGTTTTTTTTGTAAAAAGAAGTTGGTTTTTTTTTTTTTGAAAGAATATAAATAAGAAAACGAAAAGGGGTTGCATTAGTACACTTGTCATTCAAGGAGAGGCTAAAATTTCTCAAGTCTCTCTCTATATATATATATATATATATATATATATATATATAGATAGATAGATAGATAGATAGATAGATAGATAGATAGATAGATAGATAGATAGATAGATATAGATGAGGATTATTGCCTTCTCTCATCTATTGGAAGGTGCATCAAGGAAATACATAAAAGATCAAAATCATTAGGAGAAACGCCTCAATTAGAAAGCAACATGTGCTATGGAATAATTTATTATGAATACAAATGCCTAAAATTTCTATTAAATACTTCTTTAGCAAAGAATATGAAACATCTCAGTTACAGTTGCACCATATAGTAAGAAGATTACAATTGATAGTTCAAGATATACTCCAATCCAAGAAGAGATAGTTACTCCTATTTACAAAATATAAAAATTGGATAATGAAACTTGAAACCTATTAAAATTTCAATACTGAATCAACAATGAATAAAAGCTTAAGAAAAAAGAAGACAAATTTACATAAAAAACTTGCAATTTCAACTCCTGCAATGCCTTTCTTCAAACTTGGGTATTAGTGATGTAACAATAAAAAAATTTACACAAGTAATGTAACAACAAAACAAAGAGCTGTAAAAAATGAAAAGGTAAGTGGTTACCCCTCTTCTAAATGTCTTAGGTATTTATAGTATATGTTAAAGAAGACTTAAAGTCAAGGAAGATGAAAAGATTCTAATTAATGCATATTATAATCTAACCTAAATAATTTATATTGCTTCAAAAGAAACCTAAATAATTTATAATTAATAATAATCACAATAATAATTTAGAGACACCAAAAGGCATCTAAGATCAAAATATGAAGTAGTGAAAATGTAAGAGATAATTTTTTTTTAAGAAAATGGAGAAAAGCTCACAATTCAGAAATTAAGTTTAATTTAGTTATATATATATATATAACTAATATTCATAAATATTTTTAAAATCTATTATTATAATTTTTAAATATATATATATATATATATATAGAGAGAGAGAGAGAGAGAGAGAGAGAGAGAGAGATTTTTAAAAATAATGTAACTATTTGTTTAAGTGTTCTACCTACAAAAATTTGTTAAGATTTAACATAATAGAAACCTGCAATGATCCAATTGAAAAATTGCATAGGTGTGATGATTTAACTATTATTTTTCGGATATCAATTATTGGCACATAAACTTTCTATTTTCTAAAAATTTAAACCAACCAATACTTGATATCTAGATGTTATAATGGTGCATTAAAAAACTGAGAAATTTTTCGTTTCATATATATTAATAAAGATTGAAAGAGTTGATAATTAATAAGAATATAAATTTTAGAAATTGAGAAGCATTATAGAAGCTCCATTAGAGTTTTCTTTAGATAGATAGATAGATAGATAATTATTATTATTTATAAATTTAATAAATTGAGAAGCATTATATAAGCTCCATTGGAGTTTTCTTTAGATAGAAAGATAGATATAGATAGATATAATTTTTTATTATTATTATAATATATACGTATAGATAGATAAGATAAAAGACAAAAATATTTAAAAATAAATCCAACGTAAAGTCATAACTATATGTGAATGTTGTTGTTCAATATATTACATTATTTAAAATTTTATTAATTATTTATATATAATTTTATGTATCCGTTCTTTATTTTCACAACTAATGATTATTAATATTGATAAGATGAAGAACAAAAAATTGAAAATTATAACTAATGAAAAGTCATGCATTTAAACATGTAATATGAAAAGTCATTTAATTAAGTCATTTGATTAAAGCTTAGTACACTTGTCATTCAAGGAGAGGCTAAAATTTCTCAAGTCTCCTTTACTATATATATAATTATATATATATATATATATATATATATATATATAGATTTTATAAATATGTATTGATCAGGAATGAATGGAATATAAGAAGTTCAACACTGTTTTTCTTTGACAACTTCAACACTGTTAAAATACCTTTTTAGGTTATAACCATAAAAGTCTCTTCAAATGCTCAGTCATTATAACTAAGAATTTAAACCGATTAATTATACTAAAATTTAGTATTGTGGCAAAAAAATTGCATGAGTATGATGCACGGTTCTCTATTACGATTATCACCTTCAATATATATATGAATACTATAAAATTATATATATATATATATATATATATATATATATATATATATATATATATATATATATATATATATATATATATATATATATATATATTCAAAAAGCAATAATAAAAAAAAATAGTCTCAAACTTAGAATGAATTTAAACATCAGTTTAACCACTTAAGCATTTAACCACGTAAACATCAGTTTCTTCTTTTATTTATTCTTTTTCTTCTCACCAACGTGGTTTCAAATATACCTTTGTATTCTTTTTTTTTTTGTTTTAAATGTAATGGTGATTAAAATTCCTCTAACAATATGTAAGGGCATCATTCATAGCAATTTTTCATTTCTTCTTAATTATTATTATTATTATAATTACTATGAAGAAAAGAAGGAATCGTTATTCTCATTGAATTCACACAAAGAGTGATTGTGTGAGTTAACAAATAATCAGATAATTTTCTGTTCTAACAAATAATCAGATAATTTTCTTAATCGTCTTATTTTTACTCTGAATTATGCTAACAAATAATCAGATGGTTATTTTGTTAAATATTTAACCAAAAAATACAAATAGATGGTAGTTTGTAGGATTTAGGTGTTTATAAATATTTAACCAGAAAATACAAATGCAACTTGGATGATGCATTCATAATGCTCCTCCTTTTTTATCTATATTTCTATTTTTATAAAAATAAACAATATTATAAAACTTAGAAACAACTCATTTTAAACAAACCATGCAAATATACGAGAGCTTAATGCTAGTGTATATATATATATATATATATATATATATATATATATATATATATATATATATATATATATAACTAAGAATTTATATATATAGTTATAACTATTTTTAAATAAATGTCGAATAATTAGAAGCATACTTGAAGCATTACTGCATACTCTTGATCTAATTAGAAGCATACTTGAAGCATTACTGCATACTCTTGAATAATTAGAAGCACCTCTTCAATCACATTGGGACAGTTGTTAAAAGAATTCTTACATACTTGAAGCATACTCTTGATCTCTCGGCCTCACTCTTAAACCAAAGAATCTGCCTCTCCTATTGGTATTATCGCATATTGTGATGCAGATTGGGCCTCGAGATATTGATGATCGAAGGTCTACATCAGTGCTTGTATTTACCTCTAGAAAATGTAATTTGGTAGCTAAATCCATCGGGCTGAGGGCGAATACCGCAGCCTTTCCTTAGCCGCAATGAGGTTCTTTGGCTCCAATCTCTTCTTCACGAAATGCATATTTCACTTTTTCGCTCCTGTTATTTTCGTGACAATCGTGAGCACCGTTGATCCGAGTCATAATCCTGCTTCTTCACTCTCGGACCAAACACATGGAATTGGACATTTTCTTTGTTCAGAAAAGGTGCTCAATGGGTATCTAATTGTATCCTATGTTCTCGCAGCAGCCTTAGTTTGCCGATATCTTAACCAAACCTCTCAGCAGGAACCATTTTTGTCGTCTTCGTGACAAGCTCACTATGTTTAGTACAACTGAGCTTGTGGGGTCTGTTAGAGTATACACATGATTATATATTAGTGAGGTTAATATCTTATTGTATTCTGTTGTACAGTTAGTGCAGTTAATAGATAGTATCTGCCTAACTATATGTTAGTTAGAAACTAATTTAGTTAGGATCTAATTCTCTTGTAAATCTGCACTATATATACAGTGCACCTCATTGTACCAATTATCATTCAATTCAATAAAAATGAAATCTTTACATTCTGATATCAAAACTTAATAGTTGTGGTCGGCGTTGAAGATCGTGCTCGGCAGCTCCGAGTTGATCTTCGTCCCACGTCAGGTGGGGGATACCTGCAGACACTCCAATGCCTAAGTGATAACTCTATTTTATATAGAGTTATTTAACTCAAAATTAAATTATTGTATGTAACTCAGTAATTTTGCATTGTTAAATAAGGGAATGAAGAGCAAATACAAATATCTCTTGCTTTGAATTGCATCAATATTAATTTCTATGACTTGTGGTATTTTTATCTGTTTGTTCAATTGCTGCAGCAATCATTGCTCATGCAATAGAGCCAACAACCATTGCACCTGCAATGCATCCAGCATTCATAGCACCAGCAATGGAGATTCAAGCAGAGACAAAATCATGCACCAGCAATACAACTCTCACTCATTGCTCCAAGCAGTTGATGATGACGTCAGCATGTCAAGTTGCAAGTGCAAGTTGCACAAGTGGCAAGGATGCGGCGCCAAGTTCATGTATCTCACCAACAAGTTGGAACTTCACAAGTACACTTGGCATTTGGTTATTGGACCTCCTTTCCTAGTTGTTTAAATGCAAGAATGAGAGCGTAACTGGAATTGGAGGCCTGCACCTCTATTTATAGACGAAGCAGCTTGGTTTTGTCCGTCAGATCTGGCTGGTTGATTCTGGTCGTCGTTCATCGATGTTCGAGCTTGGGCCGCGCTTCTAGAGAGTCAATGGGCCAAGTCCAATGTCCGATGGGGCTTTTGGCCCAAGTCGGAACAGTGGCCCCCCAAGCCGAGGTCCAAAGAGATGAGTGAGCTTGATTTGATGAGGTTGTTCATCATTCCTTCTACTCGGGGAATCTCATTTATATTCAAGAGTTCTTGTCCGCCGAGGTATTGCTCCCTACCTTTGTCCTGAATAAGCTTGACAGAGCATATAAGCTCGGAATCAAGTAAATCTTGACTGAGCATCGAAGCTCAGAGTCAATTGTCCCTTGACAGAGCACCTTAGCTCGGAATCAAGGTCTCGACAGAGCATTTAAGCTCGAAATTCAGAGGGGCGAAGCTGCTGAGAGCTTCTTCCTTTGGTCGTGTAATCGGACGTGGAGTGCTCAGTACGTGAGAAGGTTGTGCCTGTTAAAGCACGAGTCGAAGTCTCCCTTGGACTTCTTCCCCAGGCCTCTGGCATGCCCGCGAAGGCAAACCAAAAAGGAGACTGGTTCGCGCCGCCAGTCACCCGTCTCGGAGGTTTCGACGAGTCAAGAGTGGCCGACGACGCGAAGCGATGAGGGTCACGGTGGACCTGAGCCGCTGTGGGCCGCGCCTCCACTCCGCGATGGAACGTATGAGTTTGGGATCACAGAGGACTTTCTTTGAAGGCCTCGCCTCATCTCGTCGTCTGCCGTGTGGCCAGCTCGGTGTCAGAGTCAGGGGAGAGGGGCGTTATCACGAGTCGGGAGCTGATGTCGCTGTTTGCCCTGTCTATCAGGAAACAAAATAATTTCGAAACAAGAAGTCATTTCATTTATTGATGAGAATCACGAAACCAGTACAATTGCCATTTAAAATGAATGGCTAGCTGTAATAAATCTTGAGCTTAGTCGCATTCAACGTCCTCGGAAACGGCTCTTTAGAGAGCGTTTCGAGTTGATAAGCTCCTTTGCCGGTTTTTGAGATGACACTATACGGGCCTTACTAGTTTGGTGCTAGCTTGCATTCTCTTTCATTTTTATTCCCCACGTCGGCTTGTCTGAGCACAAGGTCGCCGATGTCAAACTTCTAAGTGATGACTCGTTAGTTGTAGCGGCGTGCAATCTGAGCTTTGACAACAGCTTCAGTGAGCTGGGCCTTGTCACAGACTTCTTGGATAGTGTCCAGCTCTTCTCGGATAGCTCTGTTGTTTTCTCCTTCGTTGAGAGTATATAGGGTCCTCCAGGTTGATTCCCTGACCTACACTGGGATGACGGCCTCTGTCCCGTACGTGAGCCACCGGTAGTTGAATGGGGTGTGGTTCGATACGCCCAAAGGACATAAGGGAGCTCGTCGGGCCATGCACCTTTCGCGCCTTTTAGCCTCTTCTTTAGGCCCTTCAGCATGACCCGCTTTGCTGCCTCAGCTTAGCCATTGGTCTGTGGGTGTTCGACCGACGTGAAGTGCTGCTTGATAATCAAGTCAGTCAAGCATCGTAGGAATCCTTTGTCGGCGAACTGAGTCCTATTATCTGTTATGATCACTACAAAAAAAACGTCATTTAGCGACGCAGGATTCCCTCGCTAAAGCACAAAAATCCCTCGCTAACGTACTTTAGCGAGGGAATTAGCGAGGACCCAAATCCCTCGCTAAAACGTTCCTCGCTAAATTTAGCGAGGGAATTAGCGTGCAAGTTAGTGAGGGAATTAGCGAGGGAATTTTAGCGAGGGAGTTAGCGAGGGAATTTTTTTTTCTGTTTTTTTGCTAATAAATATATTAATTAATAGTAATGAAATAAATTAAATGAAAATTAAATTTTTTTTGGTCAACAATGAAAATTAATTTTTGAATGACTTGTTTTTTTTATATATATTTATTATTATATTATTTTTCTGAAGCATATTATTAAAATGAAAATTATATTATTTTTTTTTGTCAACAATGAATTTTTTTTTTTTTTTTTGTGGTTGTGGTGGAAGGTGAGAGAAGAAGAGGAAATAGAAAAGAAATTCATAGGTGGTGGTGGTGGTGTCGTGGGTGGTCTTTGGTGGTGGTGGTTGTGTGGTGGAAGAAGGTGGCGAAAAAAGAAGAGGGAAAGGGAAGTCATAAGAGAGAGAGAGAGGAGAGGAAGAGGAGCTCTAGTGGTGGTGGTTGTGTGGTGGTGGTGGTGGTGGTGAAGGGTGAATTAGGTAGAGAGAGAAGGAAGCTAGGAGTGAGGATGAGAGGAGGTGGTGGTGGTGAAGAGAGAGAGGGTGGAGAGAGATGCTTTTGATGAAGGAGGGGAAATGGGGTTTGAAGATGTAAAATGAAAAGAGAGTTTTTGATGAAGGAGTATGGTTGGAGTGATGTAAATAAGGAGATAAAGGTGTGATATAATTTATCCAACGGTTAGTATTATCTTTTATCAAAATAATCAACGGTAGAGGTACATCTTAAAGTTTTCACACGGATCACAATGTTGAAATTAGCGAGGGATTTAGCGAGGGAATCATTTAGCGAGGGAATTGTGCAGTTAGCGAGGAACTGTACCATCGGTCAAAAGAGTGTCGAGTGTGCGGCTGTACATTTAGCGAGGGAATTGTGCATTTAGCGAGGAATCATTTAGCGAGGAATTGTGCGATTAGCGAGGAAGCTGTACCATCGATCAAAAAGTGTCGAGTGTGCGTAAAGCTGTACATTTAGCGAGGAATTGTGCATTTAGCGAGGAATTATTTAGCGAGGAATAGTTAAATTTAGCGAGGAATTTAAAATCATTTGTTGTGTTACAAATTTGTCTTTGAATTTAGCGAGGAATTACCCTTTTTAGCGAGAGAATTTTTTTTTTTTTTTAAAAATAAATAGCGTATCATTAGCGGCGGCCCGCAAGTCGCTAATTCTCTGATAATTGATTTTTAGCGACCCACCTAGATCCTCGCTAATTTCCCTCGCTATCATCGCTTTTTTTTTTGTAGTGGATTACGCGGGAATACCGAATCTGGCCAGGACATTCTTTTTGACAAACTTAATGCAATTTTTGGCGGTTATTTGCACCAGGGGCTCAGCCTCGATCCATTTGCTGAAGTAGTCGACTGCAACGATAAGAAACTTGACCCCGCCTTTTGCCATGGGAAATGGGCCGAGTAGATCTATCCCCCATTGGGAGAAAGGCCAAGGTGCCGAAAAGGAACTGAGCACGGTCGGTGGAGCGTTGTGTACGTCGGCTTATCGCTGCCAAGTGTCACACCTCCTGACCAAATCTGTCGAGTCTTTGACCATGGTCGGCCAGAAATATCCAGCCCGAAGGGCTTTCTTTGACAAAGCTCGGGCTCCCAAGTGCTGTCCACAAATTCCCTTATGGATTTCTTTGAGTACATAGTCGGCCTCTTCCCCTTCCACACATCTTAACAATGGGGAAAGAGAGGCCTCATCGGAAGAGTTTGCTGTCGATTACAATGAAAGAAACGACCCTTTTCCGTATCACAACTGCGTCTTTAGGATCGGATGGCTCGACCCCGGTTTCAATGTAATTCTTTATTGGTTGGATTCACCCGTTTCATTCGTGGACAACATTGACGTGTCGGTGCCCAAAAAGGTGGCATGGCAAAGAGCGGCTCCTGGCAGCTTCAAAGCGAAGGGGCGCGTGAATGAACCGAATTTGCATCGGAATGAGAGGGATCCTGAGGCTGTGCAGGTATGGGACTGTACAGTTGAAGGAAGGATTAAAAGAATTGATTTGGCCTACCTATACCAACAAGGTGCATCTTCTTTTCGGGAGTCCATCCCATAAGAACTCCATAGTTAAGCGTGCTTGGCTTGGAGTAGTAGTGGGATGGGTGACCTTCTGGGAAGTTTCCCGGAAAGCATGCAAGTGAGGACAAAGCATCTTTGAAAAGACTCGTGTTGGTTCGTGGGGCGATCAGCGATTCTTGAAGTAGTAGTGGATTACGGCGGGAATACCGAATCTGGCCAGGACATTCTTTTTGACAAACTTAATGCAATTTTTGGCGGTTATTTGCACCAGGGGCTCAGCCTCGATCCATTTGCTGAAGTAGTCGACTGCAACGATAAGAAACTTGACCCCGCCTTTTGCCATGGGAAATGGGTCGAGTAGATCTATCCCCCATTGGGAGAAAGGCCATGGTGACGAAAAGGAACTGAGCACGGTCGGTGGAGCGTTGTGTACGTCGGCTTATCGCTGCCAAGTGTCACACCTCCTGACCAAATCTGTCGAGTCTTTGACCATGGTCGGCCAGAAATATCCAGCCCGAAGGGCTTTCTTTGACAAAGCTCGGGCTCCCAAGTGCTGTCCACAAATTCCCTTATGGATTTCTTTGAGTACATAGTCGGCCTCTTCCCCTTCCACACATCTTAACAATGGGGAAAGAGAGGCCTCATCGGAAGAGTTTGCTGTCGATTACCGTGAAAGAAACGACCCTTTTCCGTATCACAACTGCGTCTTTAGGATCGGATGGCTCGACCCCGGTTTCAATGTAATTCTTTATTGGTTGGATTCACTCGTTTCATTCGTGGACAACATTGACGTGTCGGTGCCCAAAAAGGTGGCATGGCATAGAGCGGCTCTGGCGACTTCAAAGCGAAGGGCGCGTGAATGAACCGAATTTGCATCGGAATGAGAAGGATCACGAGGTCGTGCGGTATGGGGTCGCATGTGCATAGTTGAAGGAAGGATTAAAAGAATTGATTTGGCCTACCTATACCAACAAGGTGCATCTTAGCACGGGGAGTCCATCCCATAAGAACTCCATAGTTAAGCGTGCTTGGCTTGGAGTAGTAGTGGGATGGGTGACCTTCTCGAAGTTTCGGAAAGCATGCAAGTGAGGACAAAGCATCTTTGAAAAGACTCGTGTTGGTTCGTGGGGCGATCAACGATTCTTGAAGTAGTAGTGGATTACGGCGGGAATACGAATCGGCCAGGACATTCTTTTTGACAAACTTAATGCAATTTTTGGCGGTTATTTGCACGGGGGCTCAGCCTCGATCCATTTGCTGAAGTAGTCGACTGCAACGATAAGAAACTTGACCCCGCCTTTTGCCATGAGAAATGGGTCGAGTAGATCTATCCCCCATTGGGAGAAAGGCCATGGTGACGAAAAAGGAACCGAGCACGCCGGTGGGGCGTTGCCACGTCGGCTTATCGCTGCCAAGTGTCACACCTCCTGACCAAATCTGTCGAGTCTTTGACCATGGTCGGCCAGAAATATCCAGCCCGAAGGGCTTTCTTTGACAAAGCTCGGGCTCCCAAGTGCTGTCCACAAATTCCCTTATGGATTTCTTTGAGTACATAGTCGGCCTCTTCCCCTTCCACACATCTTAACAATGGGGAAAGAGAGGCCTCATCGGAAGAGTTTGCTGTCGATTACCGTGAAAGAAACGACCCTTTTCCGTATCACAACTGCGTCTTTAGGATCGGATGGCTCGACCCCGGTTTCAATGTAATTCTTTATTGGTTGGATTCACTCGTTTCATTCGTGGACAACATTGACGTGTCGGTGCCCAAAAAGGTGGCATGGCAAAGAGCGGCTCCTGGCAGCTTCAAAGCGAAGGGGCGCGTGAATGAACCGAATTTGCATCGGAATGAGAAGGATCCTGAGGCTGTGCAGGTATGGGACTGTACAGTTGAAGGAAGGATTAAAAGAATTGATTTGGCCTACCTATACCAACAAGGTGCATCTTCTTTTCGGGAGTCCATCCCATAAGAACTCCATAGTTAAGCGTGCTTGGCTTGGAGTAGTAGTGGGATGGGTGACCTTCTGGGAAGTTTCCCGGAAAGCATGCAAGTGAGGACAAAGCATGCTGAAAAGACTCGTGTTGGTTCGTGGGGGCAGTCAACAGTTCTTGAAGTAGTAGTGGATTACGGCGGGAATACCGAATCTGGCCAGGACATTCTTTTTGACAAACTTAATGCAATTTTTGGCGGTTATTTGCACCAGGGGCTCAGCCTCAATCCATTTGCTGAAATAGTCGACTGCAACGATAAGAAACTTGACCCCGCCTTTTGCCATGGGAAATGGGCCGAGTAGATCTATCCCCCATTGGGAGAAAGGCCATGGTGCCGAAAAAGGCCGAGCACACGGCCGGTGGAGCGTTGTACGCGTCGGCTTATCGGCGCCAAGTGTCACACCTCGACCAAATCTGTCGAGTCTTTGACCATGGTCGCCAGAAATATCCGGCAGAAGGGCTTTCTTTGACAAAGCTCGGGCTCCCAGCGCTGCCCACAAATTCCTCATGGATTTCTTTGAGTACATAGTCGGCCTCTTCCCTTCCACACATCTTAACAATGGGAAAGAGAGGCCTCATCGGAAGAGTTTCTTTATCGATTCGTAGAAAAAAGCGACCACTTTTCCGTATCACAGCTGCGTCTTTAGGATCGGATGGCTCGACCCGGTTTCAATGTAATTCTTTATTGGTTGGATTCACTCGTTTCATTCGTGGACAACATTGGCGTGTCGGTGCCCAAAAAGGTGGCATGGCAAAGAGCGGCTCTGGCGACTTCAAAGCGAAGGCGGGCGTGTGAATGAACCGAATTTGCATCGGAATGAGAGAGGATCCCGAGGTACGTGCGGTATGGGGGCCATGCGGTTGAAGGAAGGATTAAAAGAATTGATTTGGACTACCTATACCAACAAGGTGCATCTTCTTTTCGGGAGTCCATCCCATAAGAACTCCATAGTTAAGCGTGCTTGGCTTGGACTAGTAGTGGGATGGGTGACCTTCTGGGAAGTTTCCCAGAAAGCATGCAAGTGAGGACAAAGCATGCTGAAAAGACTCGTGTTGGTTCGTGGGGGCAGTCAACAGTTCTTGAAGTAGTAGTGGATTACGGCGGGAATACCGAACCGCCGAGGACATTCTTTTTGACAAACTTAATGCAATTTTTGGCGGTTATTTGCACCAGGGGCTCAGCCTCGATCCATTTGCTGAAGTAGTCGACTGCAACGATAAGAAACTTGACCCCGCCTTTTGCCATGGGAAATGGGCCGAGTAGATCTATCCCCCATTGGGAGAAAGGCCATGGTGCCGAAAAGGAACTGAGCACGGCCGGTGGAGCGTTGTGTACGTCGGCTTATCAACGCCAAGTGTCACACCTCGACCAAATCTGCCGAGTCTTTGACCATGGTCGGCCAGAAATATCGGCCAGAAGGGCGGCTTTCTTTGACAAAGCTCGGGCTCCCAGTCTTTGTCCACAAATTCCCTCATGGATTTCTTTGAGTACATAGTCGGCCTCTTCCCTTCCACACATCTTAACAATGGGAAAAGAGGCCTCATCGGAAGAGTTTCTTTGTCGATTCACCAGTGAAAAGCGACCACTTTTAAAGTATCACAAGCTGCGTCTTTAGGATCGGATGGCTCGACCCCGGTTTCAATGTAATTCTTTATTGGTTGGATTCACTCGTTTCATTCGTGGACAACATTGACGTGTCGGTGCCCAAAAAGGTGGCATGGCAAAGAGCGGCTCCTGGCAGCTTCAAAGCGAAGGGGCGCGTGAATGAACCGAATTTGCATCGGAATGAGAGGGATCCTGAGGCTGTGCAGGTATGGGACTGTACAGTTGAAGGAAGGATTAAAAGAATTGATTTGGACTACCTATACCAACAAGGTGCATCTTCTTTTCGGGAGTCCATCCCATAAGAACTCCATAGTTAAGCGTGCTTGGCTTGGAGTAGTAGTGGGATTGGTGACCTTCTGGGAAGTTTCCCAGAAAGCATGCAAGTGAGGACAAAGCATGCTGAAAAGACTCGTGTTGGTTCGTGGGGGCAGTCAACAGTTCTTGAAGTAGTAGTGGATTACGGCGGGAATACCGAATCTGGCCAGGACATTCTTTTTGACAAACTTAATGCAATTTTTGGCGGTTATTTGCACCAGGGGCTCAGCCTCGATCCATTTCTTTGAAGTAGTCATCGCAACGATAAGAAACTTGACCCGCCTTTTGCCATGGGAAATGGGCGAGTAGATCTATCCCCATTGGGAGAAAGGCCATGGTGCCGAAAAAAAGGCGAAAGCACGGTCGGTGGAGCGTTGTGTCACGTCGAACTTATCGCTGCCAAGTGTCACACCTCCTGACCAAATCTGTCGAGTCTTTGACCATGGTCGGCCAGAAATATCCAGCCCGAAGGGCTTTCTTTGACAAAGCTCGGGCTCCCAGGCGCTGTCCACAAATTCCCTCATGGATTTCTTTGAGTACATAGTCGGCCTCTTCCCCTTCCACACATCTTAACAATGGGGAAAGAGAGGCCTCATCGGAAAAGAGTTTCTTTGTCGATTACCGTGAAAGAAACGACCCTTTTCCGTATCACAACTGCGTCTTTAGGATCGGATGGCTCGACCCCGGTTTCAATGTAATTCTTTATTGGTTGGATTCACTCGTTTCATTCGTGGACAACATTGACGTGTCGGTGCCCAAAAAGGTGGCATGGCAAAGAGCGGCTCCTGGCAGCTTCAAAGCGAAGGGGCGCGTGAATGAACCGAATTTGCATCGGAATGAGAAGGATCACGAGGTCGTGCGGTATGGGACCTGCATGGTTGAAGGAAGGATTAAAAGAATTGATTTGGCCTACCTATACCAACAAGGTGCATCTTCTTTCGGAGTCCATCCCATAAGAACTCCATAGTTAAGCGTGCTTGGCTTGGAGTAGTAGTGGGATGGGTGACCTTCAGGAAGATTTCGGAAAGCATGCAAGTGAGGACAAAGCATCTTTGAAAAGACTCGTGTTGGTTCGTGAGGCGATCAACGAGTTCTTGAAGTAGTAGTGGATTACTGGCGGGAATACCGAATCGCGGGACATTCTTTTTTGACAAACTTAATGCAATTTTTGGCGGTTATTTGCACGAGGGCTCGGCCTCAATCCATTTCTTTGAAATAGTCGATCGCAGCGATAAGAAACTTGACCCGCCTTTTGCCATGGGAAATGGGCGAGTAGATCTATCCCCATTGGGAGAAAGGCCATGGTGCCGAAAAGGAACCGAGCACACGGCCGGTGGAGCGTTGTACGTCGACTTATCGGCCGCCAAGTGTCACACCTCGACCAAATCTGCCGAGTCTTTGACCATGGTCGGCGAAATATCGGCCCGAAGGGCTTTCTTTGACAAAGCTCGGGCTCTCGTGGCCGTCCACAAATTCCCTCATGGATTTCTTTGAGTACATAGTCGGCCTCTTCCCCTTCCACACATCTTAACAATGGGGAAAGAGAGGCCTCATCGGAAGAGTTTGCTGTCGATTACCGTGAAAGAAACGACCCTTTTCCGTATCACAACTGCGTCTTTAGGATCGGATGGCTCGACCCCGGTTTCAATGTAATTCTTTATTGGTTGGATTCACTCGTTTCATTCGTGGACAACATTGACGTGTCGGTGCCCAAAAAGGTGGCATGGCAAAGAGCGGCTCCTGGCAGCTTCAAAGCGAAGGGGCGCGTGAATGAACCGAATTTGCATCGGAATGAGAGGATCACGAGGTGCGGTATGGGGATGCATGGGGATTGAAGGAAGGATTAAAAGAATTGATTTGGACTACCTATACCAACAAGGTGCATCTTCTTTTCGGGAGTCCATCCCATAAGAACTCCATAGTTAAGCGTGCTTGGCTTGGACTAGTAGTGGGATGGGTGACCTTTCGAAGTTTTCGAAAGCATGCAAGTGAGGACAAAGCATCTTTGAAAAGACTCGTGTTGGTTCGTGGGGGCGATCAACGAGTTCTTGAAGTAGTAGTGGATTACTGGCGGGAATACGAATCGGCCAGGACATTCTTTTGACAAACTTAATGCAATTTTTGGCGGTTATTTGCACGGGGCTCGGCCTCGATCCATTTGCTGAAGTAGTCGACTGCAACGATAAGAAACTTGACCCCGCCTTTTGCCATGGGAAATGGGCCGAGTAGATCTATCCCCCATTGGGAGAAAGGCCATGGTGCCGAAAAGGAACTGAGCACGGCCGGTGGAGCGTTGTGTACGTCGGCTTATCACTGCCAAGTGTCACACCTCCTGACCAAATCTGTCGAGTCTTTGACCATGGTCGGCCAGAAATATCCAGCCCGAAGGGCTTTCTTTGACAAAGCTCGGGCTCCCAGGTGCTGTCCACAAATTCCCTCATGGATTTCTTTGAGTACATAGTCGGCCTCTTCCCCTTCCACACATCTTAACAATGGGGAAAGAGAGGCCTCATCGGAAGAGTTTGCTGTCGATTACCGTGAAAGAAACGACCCTTTTCCGTATCACAACTGCGTCTTTAGGATCGGATGGCTCAACCCCGGTTTCAATGTAATTCTTTATTGGTTGGATTCACCCGTTTCATTCGTGGACAACATTGACGTTTCGGTGCCCAAAAAGGTGGCATGGCAAAGAGCGGCTCCTGGCATCTTCAAAGCGAAGGGGCGCGTGAATGAACTGAATTTGCATCGGAATGAGAGGGATCCTGAGGCTGTGCAGGTATGGGACTGTACAGTTGAAGGAAGGATTAAAAGAATTGATTTGGACTACCTATACCAACAAAGTGCATCTTCTTTTCGGGAGTCCATCCCATAAGAACTCCATAGTTAAGCGTGCTTGGCTTGGAGTAGTAGTGGGATGGGTGACCTTCTAGGAAGTTTCCCGGAAAGCATGCAAGTGAGGACAAAGCATGCTGAAAAGACTCGTGTTGGTTCGTGAGGCGATCAGCGATTCTTGAAGCGATGCAGGATGTTACATCGGGCATGGAGAGGGGGGAGAGATCGACACTGGGCTTTGTCAAGCTCTTCTAGATGATACTCCGGAGGTTGCCTGTTGGTTTGGTGCTCGCTAATTTAGCCAGAACATCAGCTCGAGCGTTCTCTGACCTCGGAACATGCTTGATTTCCACCTTTTCAATTCGTAATAGTAGTTCTCGGACTCGGGCCAGGTAGCGTTGTAGTATTGTGTCTTTCGCTGTGAATTCTTCCTTGACCTGGGAAACAACCAGTAACGAGTCGGTGTTTAGCTCGATGACCTTCGCACTGAAGTCCGAGGCCAGTTTCCGGCCGGCTATGCATGCTTCGTACTCGGCTTGATTGTTGGAGGTGGAGAATGCAAAACTCAGGGAAACTTCTATCATTAGACCTTCCGAGTTTTCCAGGATCAGGTCGGCCCCGCTTCCTTTCGAGTTCGAAGATCCGTCGTTGTAGAGAGTCCATAGCAAGGAACGCGAATTGGAAGAGGCTGGAGTCATTTCGGCAATGAAATCGGCTAATACCTGGGCTTTGAGGGTGGTCCGAGCTTCGTATTGAATTCCGAACTCGAAGAGCTCAATTGCCCATTTGATTATCCTGCCTGCCAGGTCGGGTCGGTGTAGGACTTGACGAATAGGTTGATCAGTTCAGACTACAATCTGGTGTGCAACGAAGTATAGCCTCAGCCTTCTAGCCGCGACGACGAGAGCGAGGGCCAATTTCTCTATCTTTTGATATCGGGATTCGACCCCCTGCAGTACTTTGCTGCCGAAGTATACGTGTCTTTTTCCGTCTTCTGTTTCCCGGATCAGGACTGCGCTGACGGTCTCTTCGGCTACAGCGAGGAATAAGTATAGGGTTTCCCCTTTCGTTGGTTTCAACAATATTGGCGGCTCGGAGAGGATCCGTTTGAGCTCGGAGAGTGCGTTTTCACAGTCCGGAGTTCGTTGAAACTCGACTCCTTTCTTCATGATTTTGAAAAAGGGGAGGGATCGATAAGCTGCTTTAGAGACGATCCTGGACAAGGCGACAATCATCCCTGTAAGCTTCTGAACTTCCTTTTTGGTTGTTGGTTGACACATGTTGGTTACTGCTCTGCATTTGTCTGGGGTTTCCTCGATTCCTCTCCCAGTTAGACAAAAACCGAGCAATTTTCCTGCTCTGACTCCAAAAGTGCATTTCTCGGGGTTAAATCAGAGGTTGTTCTTTCTTGCCTTGGCAAAAATCTCTTCGAGGTCGGACACATGGTCCTCATTGACTTTGCTCTTGACTATCATGTCGTCGAGGTAGACTTCGACGACTTGACCGATTTAACCCCGAAAAACTTTATTCATCATTCGTTGATACCTCTCCCCGGCATTCTTGATCCCGAAGGGCATCACTCTAGAACAATAGGTTCCCCGATCGGTCATGAAGGAAGTTTTTTCTTGGTCGGCAGGATTCATTGCTATCTGGTTGTAGCTGGAGTAAGAAGGATAGTAAACGAAAGCCAGAAGTGTTGTCTACCAATCTGCCGATGCTCGGCACCGGGAGAGCGTCTTTTGGGCAGGCTTTGTTAAGGTCTGTGTAGTCAACGCACATTCTCCATTTCCCGTTGGCCTTTTTCTCCAGGACGACGTTGGAGAGCCAGGTGGTGTACTTTACTTCTTTGACAAAGCTCTCCGCAATTAAATCGTCAACTGCTTTGGAGGCTGCTTTTGCCTTTTCTTCGCTTTGAACCCGCTGGCGCTGGGCTACATATTTAGCATTTGGGTTCACGGCTAGGTGGTGATACGCGACTTCAAGAGGGATACCTGGCATTTCGGAAGCAGACCAGGCACAGAGGTCGGCATTGTGTCGTAGACAGACCGTTAAGGCTTCTCTAACCTCGTTGCTGAGTTCGACACCTATCTTGACAGTCTTATTGGGGTCATCGCCTAACGAGATTTCGAGGAAATTACCCTGTGGTTCGGGACGCTTGTTCCTCTTCTTGAGGAAATTCTCCTTTGGGCTGTCGGGATCGTAACAGCCATCTACCTCGGAGAGGTTCACCTCGAGAGCTGTTAGCGGAGGATCTTGTATGTCTTGATGTTGAGTTTGGGCCCCAAGCAGAGTGAGGAAATGACAGTGCTTCGCAGCCTTTAGGTCTGCTGGTATGGTCACCACTTTGTCGTCGAGTGAATGGAACTTTTACTTGAGATGAACCGTCGAAGCCACGGACCCGAGCTTGGCCAGTGTCGGTCTTCCAACGATGCAGTGATAGGGGGACACCATAGGTATCACCACAAACGTGGTCTTGATTGCTCGTGCGAGCTTCTTTTCTTCGTAAGTCATGAAAGTTTTGAAGTAACCTAAGGGTCTGGCAATCCTCTCCCTGAGGACGGTGAGGTTTGGGCCCAAGTAAGGGATTAGACCTTCAGGGGAAAGGCCGAAGGCGGGGAGAAGGTCCTGGAACATAATGTCGGCCGTGCTCCCTTGGTCGACGAGGACTCGTTCTATTTCCACTCCGGATATAGTAGCTAAGATGATCAAAAGGATGTACTCGTTAGGCTCTCCGAGGAGGAAATCTTCCTCGGAGAAAGAGAGTGGCTTCTTCCGTGATAATGTTCCGCGGTTGGGGGTGGAGGCCATGCACGCAATGTCCCGCCACTTCCGCTTTAGTGTCCGCCTTGACATGCCGGACGAGATGGAATATCCTTCGGCTAGCTTCATTGCCGTTAGCGCTCGAAGAAACGTCCGAGTGGAAGCGAGTGACTTTTACTCCCACTGTGGTCGCCAATGTTCGGTCTCAGAATTCAGTCGTTACCTTGTCCGAGGAGCTTATGGGAATCCCCTTCTTGAACCTTGAAGATTGTGGTCGGCGTTGAAGATCGTCCTCGGCAGCTCCGAGTTGATCTTTGTCCCACGTCGGGTGGGGGGTACCCGCAGACACTCTGATGCTAAGTCAGTAGATGAACAGGAGGAATGTGCAAGAATGAGAGTGTACCTGGAATTGGAGGTCTGCACCTCTATTTATAGACGAAGCAGCTTGGTTTTGTCCATCGGATCTGGCCGGTTGATCCTGGCCGTCAGTCATCGATGTCCGAGTGAAGCATGTAGTCCTTGGTAACGAGGCATTCTTGGGTCGCGCTTCTAGAGAGTCATTGGGCCAGGTCCAATGTCCAATGGGGCTTTTGGTCCAGGTCGGAACAGAGGAGGAGATGGGAACAGTGAATATGCTAGTAACTCCCTTGGAGTTTATCAAGTTAAAGAAGATTTAACAAGGTTTGATCAAGAAATGAGTGAAGATGTTTCTTATGAAGTGAATCAAGTTGGCCAACTTGAAGGAGATAATGTTTATGAACAAAAGTATAGCTCAAGTCAACGAAAGTAGCATGACGGTGGTGAGTTTCAGTTAAAGCAGATTTAATAATCTTGTTGGTTTGGCAACAAATTTGTCCCCTTGTGAGTAGAGAACACCCCCGTTTCTGAAAAATTAACATATCCTACTTGTAGGTTTTGGCATATTAATTAACGTATAAAAGTAATATATATCACCTTTAATTAGGGTTTAGAAGTTAGTTACGTATGATCAGTTATTCTGTTACGTTCAGTTTCTCTTTTTTCATCTTGTTAGGTTGCTTGTATGTATATATATATACATGATAAACTCCTTTGGTGTCTCAACAGAAAACTCATAGAATTAAAAAAAACTTGAGCGAAGGTGAAGAAGATTTTACTACAATGAGTTCTTCTTCGGAAAAAGAAAAAGAAGAAGGCAATAGTGAGAAGAAAGAAGAATTGAGCGATGATGATGATAGTTATGAAATTGCGGAAGCGATGTTGCAGCTTGGAGAAGGAAGAGAAGGAAAATCGATCAGTAATAGTGATAACTAGTAGGATACTTCGTGCATACATGCGCGGTTAATAGATTGTATTTTTTTATAAATGAACTTTGAGGCGATATTTAAATAAATCAACGAGCGTTAAAAGTGAAAATAAAAACAAAATTAAAGTAGATAATAAAGAAGTTTCAAATAAAAATAGATAAATATAAAAATATAAAAATGTAAAAGTATCATTTAAAAACAATCTATGCATTTATCCAAAGTGTTTTTATATATTAGTGCAATTATCACGATATATATATATATCTATATATATATATATATATATATATATATATATATATATATATATATATATATATATATATATATATGATCATGACTATATATCCCGTATTTTTTTATATATCAAGTAAAGTTATTCTGTGTTTTTATGTATTAGTGTAATTATCTCATAGTCTCAATTGATTATTTGAGTTTATTAGTAGATAGTAAAAGATAGATATTAGATTATCAAAAAGAAATATTTATCCCGTGTTTTTTTATATATCAGTGGCGATTATTTGTCATTTTTTAAGTATTAGTGACAAATATTTGCCACATGTGTTTTAAATTATCAGTTCAGTAGTGCAATCATTTCTTAGTTATTAGTGACAATTATTTGTCATTTTTAATTATCAATGACAAATATTAATCTCGTATTTTTTATATATCAGTGCAATTATTCCGTAGTTTCAATTGTTATATATCACTGCAGTTATCCCGTAGTAAAAGAGAGATAATAGATTATCAATAAGAAATATTTGTTTTAAATATTAATTAATCAGTAGTTTGAATAGTGATTAAATCTTCTTGTTTTTAGATAGTAGCTAGGTTTATAGTGGTCTTCACAAATTTTAATTATTAATGACAAATATTAATCCTGCGTTTTTATATATTAGTGCAGTTATCCAATATTTTTTTATATATCATTGTAGTTATCTCGTAGTTTCAATTGATTATTTTAGTGGATTGGTAGAAGCGTTAGCAAGACTTGGAAAATTGTATTTTTAGAAGCGTTAGCAAGACTTGGAAAATTGATCCATCATATTTCTTTAAATGCTGAAGAACAAGATTTGGTTCAAGAATTACAGGTTGGTACTGAACCACAGCAAGGCGATGATGTTGATGATGATGATGTGGCAGCAGGAGAAGCCGTCGATGATGACGTGGTCGAAGGAGATGATCTTGATGGCGTCGCAGCGGGAGAAGTCGTTGATGATGTTGATGATGAGGTGTCAACTTCTGATACTCCTACTTTTCATCCCAAAGAATTGTCTCCTAAGGAGGAATTAACAGATTCTGTAATGAGCTAACACAGGAAATAAACAATGTAACAGTAACACGCAATGGAACAGTGAAAATGCAGTACTGTGTTATTTATTTTCACTGATTCAATCAACTTCCTGTGAAGAAGGAAGGCAGTAGTACATGGAACAATCACTGGGAATACTGGAAAAAGAAGGAAAGAAGGAGAGAAGTACAGAAAAGAGGAAGGGAATACAATGAGAATTCACACAATTCGCATGACACTCTCTCTCCTAGCACACTTGCTATATAGGGCCGTTGGTGACGAAATCTCTGAGCTGAGTATTTGATATTCGTTTTCTCTCTCCACGACGTGGCAATTCAATTCCACTCACACTAGATACTGATATTTTGCTGCTATTTCCCTTTTTGCCCATTACATCACCATCCCCATTAAAGACAACCTTGTCCTCAAGGTTGAGTGTTGGAAAATTGCTCTGCACATCAGTAACAGCTTCCCAAGTCGCTTCTTCGACTGGCATATTCTCCCACTTCACTAGCACTTGAGAGATCAGCTCATTTCCTTGTTTCACAGTCCTTCTATTCAATATCTGTTCTGGCAGAAACACCGGTCCTGTGTCATTCATTGTGAGAGGCAGAGGCATATATTGCTTAGAATTGTCCCCTTTAAAAGGTTTCAATTGTGAAACATGAAACACATGATGGATCTTTGCTGTCTCTGGTAACTTAAGCTTGTATGCTACAGCTCCAATCTTGGCTTCCACCGGAAAAGGACCAAAATAACGCATGCTCAGTTTCCGATTTTTTCTCAAAGCTATTGAGTGTTGTCTATAAGGCTGCAGCTTGACTAGCACTAATTCACCAACCTGTAACTGCAAATCAGACCTTCTCTTGTCTGCTTGATGCTTCATCACTTGTTGAGCTCTCATCAAATTCTTCTTCAATTTCTCTAGTAATACATCTCTGTCAGCTAGTTGCTGCCTCACTTCTATCGGGTCATCCGCCTTGTATACATATTTGAGTAATGTAGGTGGATCTCTGCCATAGACCACCTTGAAAGGGGTCATACCAATGCTGGTGTGGAATGATGTATTATACCAATACTCAGCCCATGTTAGTACCTTAGACCATCCTTTTGGATTATTGAAAGTGAAGCATCGCAAATACATCTCTAAACACTTATTGAAAGTGAAGCCGTATTTAGATAGCCTATCCACCACCCACTACAACAGATTTAAGGATTTGCAGCGTTTTTTTTGGGCATTGGTAGCGTTTTAAAACGCTAGAGAAGCTGGCGCTACGGATGCGTACACCCCATTAGTAGCGTTTTAAAAAACGCTAGCCATTGACCTAGCGTGTTTTGGACATACGTAGCGTTTTATAAAAAACGCTAGCCATTGACCCGACGCCTTTTTACAATTCCTAGCGTTTTCTGTAAAACGCTAGGGATCCTCTAGCGCATTTTTATAATTCCTAGCGTTTTTTGTAAAACGCTAGGGATCCTGTAGCGCCTCTTTACAATTCCTAGCGTTTTCTGTAAAACGCTAGGGATCTTCTAGCGCCTTTTTACAATTCCTAGCATTTTCTTTAAAACGCTAGGGATCCTCTAGTGCATTTTGTCCATACCTAGCGTTTTCTACAAAACACTAGGGATCGTCTAGTGCATTTTTTCCATAGCTAGCGTTTTTCTTAAAGCGCTAGGTATTGAATGAATTTTTAATTTCATTTCTAGCGTTTTCTTTATAAACGCTACCTATTGACTGAATTTTTTTTTAAATATTTTTTTATTTTTGTTTAATCTCCATTTTAATTACAACCTATAAATTCATTCTCTTCCAACAAAATTCATCAAATATCATTCCAATCCAATATCATTCCAACAAAATTCAGTCAACAAAATTCATCAAATATTCCAATCCAATATCATTCTAAGAAGTACTTACAACATAATATATATCCAAATCATATATGCAACATATATAATAACTAACTAACAATATGAAACTCAAAACTTGCTACAAAAATCTAGAAACAAAACGACACCACTCCCCCCTTACTGTTGTAAGTTGTTCATCAGAGTAATGCTGGATCTTATTACAGCCGGGAAAATACTGAAAAATAAAATGAAATAAAATTAGAATTAAAAAGGTTATTAAATGTGAGTAAGTATTATAATATCAATATAAAAAATAAATCTAAGTAGTTACATTGATTGGGATTACTACTCTGTCGTGAGTGATAATCTCTCTCATATACCTCATAGTGTAGTACCCACAATCATTATTATTTGGTTGTTTAGGACACTGCAAAACAAAAGATTAGTTAATTAATTGTCACATTTTTATGACCAAAAATTCAATTAAAATTATAAGAATATTGATAAAAAACTTACAGTTATGGGTATCCATTTTGTTTTACTCGTAGAGTATATATCCCCAGTATTGTCTCAAAACACTGTAACGTCATACATATATATAACTAAGTTAAACAAAATACATCTATTAAATTATACAAAATGAGAGGGTTACACATACACACCTGTCAACTATCTGTACGAAGTCTACGTAGACTTTGTAATGACCTTGAAGTGAATCCAGATAGTAGACAGCATTTCTCTTAGGGTTTATTGCAAAGAGTACCCAATGTTGCCTGCAAGTAAATGAATCACGAATGAGTACACATTTACACTATAATACAATCCTCAAAATAAATAACCAAGTGATTGAAGACTAAATTTCTCACCTTATATTGAGTGGTGCCAAAAATAAAGATTCGTGATCACAATGCTGGACATCCCTGAAGCGTGAAAGGATATAACTTTCAATTTGACTCTTCCTAGTCATAATATCCTCTGGTTTACCTTGATCCCACACAACGATACACTCTGGGCACAAGAACAAAAACTTTTGTGTCCGTTGCGATGTGACCAGAGACTCATTGTACAAAAACCTATAAATAATATATATATATATACAACTTTCAGATCCTCATATATACTCTAATATATACTCTAATATATACAACTATTGTGTACAAATAATTTAATACATACCTCATATATATACTCTAATAACAACCACAGTGGCCCATTCCATGTCATATCTGACTTTCGAGATCCTCAACATTGAGAATCATATCTGTTCCACTCCCACAATTTGATCGGTCGGTAACATAATAATGTCATCGGGCTTCATTTTTGAGTGGCGTGGACCTTTACAAAAGTGATGAACTTCTCGAATTCATCATTGGGAGATTTAACAACATGTTCGATTGGGTGTATTTCCTTTCGTTTAATAGAAGGAGATGGTCGGGACAGATTTGGTATTGTTCGATGAAAGGGAAGGTCGGGACACTTTAATAGAAGGACACAGTCGGGACACTTGGGGTACTGTATATATTAAAAATGATTAATTAGTTAGTTAGCACACATTATATATAACAATGAGTCATTAACTTATTAACAAAAATATTGTTACTTACAACGACAAGTTGTGCAGGCCATGCCACAAAAGTACTAAGTGCTTGATCCACAATAAATATATCCGCACTAACAATTGGAGCAGGCAATGGTGCGGACCCTCAATTGAATAGTCTACTCTAACTCTCAAATGGTTTTCGGGCATGGGTAAATTGTGCATTGTGGCACTCAATTGGTTACATAACATGCCCACTGCAACCTTCCGATGTGGGTTTGCAATATATAGCTCACATTCACAGTTATCCTAAATCAATTATAAAGAAAAATAAATATACATGATAGTTTGATGAAATACATATGTACAAAAACAGTCGAGTAATAATAAATACTGTGTTGAAGGGGATGGTGCGGCTACTATCTCGTGCGCTAACTCAAGGCGGTGAGGTGCAAAGCGGAGTTATATAGGTACTGCAAGGGGTGGTGCAGTAGGGGATGGTGCATCAATGGATTGTGCCAAGAGCTGCTTATACATCTGTCTCTCTTCCATAATACAACAACATTCTTGGATAGCTGGTCATACTGTGCCGCCATCACTTTACATTGCCCGCACCCCCTGTTATGGCTCTTTGGCCCAAACACAGTGGTAGGAGGAATGCCATATCCATAACCTCTTATACGACCCTTATACTCTTCCCTTCCCAAGGCACGGGCAAGGATATCTTGTTCACCAGAACAATCTGTTAACTCTCCTTGTGATACAGATTGGGATATGCTTTGCTGATGCACAAACATAAGTTTATAGGAAAGCCATGCACTAAGAAACAGATGAATTATAATACACATATATTGGAAAGCCATGCACTAACAACTAATTAAATACAACATTGAGCTAAGTAACAGAGAAAGCCATACAAAAGAGAACTACATAACAAACCATTAAAAAACCAGTGAGAGTATGTGAGTGCAGAAATACCTTTTGAAAGGGAGAGAGAGTTCAGAAAAAGGAGACAAATGGGAGGGAGCTGTGTGGTAAGATAGCACCAAGGAGAGAGAGGGAGAGCTGGTACGTTTGGGGTTTCTGGGTTTTCGGTTTCCTGGGTCGCGCGTTTCTGGGTTTCTGGGTGATGAACGAAGAGGTGGAGTGTGGGTTGTTCGCAAGGGATGAACGAAGAGGTGGAGGTTTCTGAGAGTTCGCAAGGGAGAGTTATGGGTTTCCTGGGTCGTTTGGTTTCCTGGGTCTCACACAGAAGGGATGAACGAAGAGGTTTCTGGGTTTTCGCAAGGGAGGAGTTAGGTAGATGAAGAGACGTACTTGAGCGCTGCGTGAGTTTGTGTGAGAGAGAAGAGTTTGGTGCTTGTCCTTGTGAAAATTATAATAACAATGCCTAGCGTTTTCAAGCAAAAACGCTAGGGAAGCTGAAAAATTATAATTACAATTCCTAGCGTTTTCTGTAAAATGCTAGGGATCCTGTAGCGCCTCTTTACAATTCCTAGCGTTTTCTGTAAAACGCTAGGGATCCTCTAGCGCCTTTTTACAATTCCTAGCGTTTTCTGTAAAACGTTGGGGATCCTCTAGCGCCTATTTACAATACCTAGCGTTTTCTGTAAAACGCTAGGGATCCTCTAGTGCATTTTGTCCATAGCTAGGGTTTTTCTATAAAACGCTAGGTATTGAATGATTTTTTTTAATTTCATTTCTAGCGCTTTCTCCTTAAAAACGCTATGTATTGGTGATTTTTTTAATTTCATTTTTAGAGTTTTTCTAAAACGCTACCTATATCTGATTTTTTTAAATATTTTTTATTTTTGTTTATTCTCCTTTTAATTACAACCTATAAATTCATTTCCTTCCAACAAAATTCATCAAATATCATTCCAACAAAATTCAGCCAATATCATTACAATCCAATATAGATACACACATATGTACATATCACCAAAAGACTATATTAAACTAACAAGTACTTACAACATAATTAATATATATCCAAATCATACAACATAATAACTAACTAACATTATGAAACTCAAAAGTAGCTACAAATTAAAGCTAGAAACATAACGGCACAACCCACATGACTCTTTGTCTTGACCACTCTCATGATCACTAAGTGATGCCATCGACTGCAATATAACATAATCCATGTTATTGTTAAATTTACCAAAACAATATAATTATCTATTAATAAAAAATAACGAGATATCATTAAGTCTATATTACCTTTTCCTTTTCCTAGATAAAATTTTGTTTGCAATTCGCGTCTTGGTTCCTGAAACATATTGTAATCCAACTCCCATATGTGTTCAATGAAGGCAAAGTATGACATATTCGCATATATGGGATTTCTGTCTTTGGCACTGGATGCATGCATAGAATGAGCTACAAGAGTCACCCCACTATTTTGCATTTTACTCTGATCATCTTGTTCTTTTGTATAGAAAGTGCACTCGTTCATTAGATAGCTGTTGTAAGAGAAGACATGTATATTTGGACCTTTTGCTAACCATCTCAATCTTTTTGAAATCGAAGTAGGATCGAAACACACTCACCATCAATGTGATGTTTTAGCCACACTATGAAACTCCTATTGTGTTCTTTTGCTAACCAAACTTGCTTCTTTCCCGGGAATTGACTCTTAAGAATCTCCTTGTGTTTGGCAACATATGAATCAACCTCACTATCATTGTGAAGAACGTACAAGTGTGCTTGCTCTAGTTCTTTCCTTGATACCATCACTAATTTAGTTCCTGTCATCCCTTTACTAATCCTTCCTACATGACCTTGGCAGTCCCACAGAATATTCAAGACTAGATAGATAGCCCGTGCAAAACTCAATAGCCTCTTCAACTATGTAGCGCTCAACAATACAACCCTCAGGTCGTGATCGATTTTTCACATATCCTTTTAATATCTTCATGTAACGCTCAAACGGATACATCCATCTCATGTAACATGGGCCACACAATTGTGTCTCTCTAACGGATGAACTATTAGATGAATCATTATGTCAAAAAGGAAGGTGGGAAATACATCTCAAGCTCACACAAAGTGATGATAATTTCTCTTTGAAATGTTGGCAACTTTCGGGGCCAATCACTCTACTACAAATCGCCTTAAAGAAGAAGAAACAAAGTTTGGTTAAGGTCGATTGAACTTTCTTAGGCAAAATGGATCGTATACCAATGGGTAGCAAATGCTCCATGAGAACATGACAATCGTGGGACTTTAGAGACTTTAACTTGAGGTCTTTAATCGATACAAGAGTCGCCACATTTGAAGAGTATTCCTCTGGAACTTTAACTCCATGAAGAAACTCACAAAAGAAAGTCTTCTCCTTTCTAGATAGAGTATGAGTGCTTGGGAGGTAGATATGTACGTGTACCCTTCTTTCTTCATGGACCCAATTCAGGTCTCAAACCCATACTAACCAAATCCAACCTTGAGTTGATGGTATCTTTAGTCTTACCCGGCATATTGAGTAAGGTACCGATGACACTTTCGAAGACATTCTTTTCAACATGCATCACATCAATGAAATGCCTTACATATAATGACTTCAAAGTATGGCAACTCAAAGAAAATCGACTTTTCTTCCACCCCCGTTTGGCAAGCTCTCTGCAAAAGGCTTCCCAAATTTAATGTTCAAATCTTCCACCTTTTCAAATACATTGTCGTCCGTCAAAAGGCGGGGAGCTCTACGTGTTCTGTATTCCCATCAAATGCCTTTTTCCACAATCTATAGTGATGAGTTGATGGCAAAAATCTACGATGACCAAGATAGATATTCTTCTTACCATGTTCCAACCACATCCAATGTGTTATCTTCACATATAGGGCATGCACATTGCCCTTTGTTCACTATACCAGATAGATTGTCGTATGCGGGAAAGTCGTTAATTGTGCCAAAGATCATAGCCCTCGTGGTGAAACTTTCTTCACTGAACCCATCATACACCTCTACCCAGCCTCCCACATTTTCTTCAAGTCTTCAATTAAAGGAGCCAAGTATACATCAATATCATTTCCTGGTTGTTTGGGCGAGAAATTAACAAAGACGACATCATATATTCGCGTTTCATGCAAAGCACACGGCGCAGCGGTTTTGTTATAAATCGCCAAAATCACGGGCCATGTACTGTGGGAGCTACTCTGGATACCGTGCGGGTTAAATCCATCAGCAGACAATGCAAGGCGTAGGTTTCTCGGGTCATCCCCGAAATTAGGATACTCAATATTAATTTTTTTCCATTGCGGAGAATCTGTAGGCCGTGTCGTAGCATACCATCTTTAATCCTTTCATCCTCATGCCATGTCAAGTGTTTTGCATCTCCTGAACTACGATACATTCGCCTAAATCGAGGAATTATAGGAAAATACCACAACACCTTTTCTGGAGCAGACTCTTTCTTCTTATACCGGGGTGCATTACATTTAGGACACGACTTTAACAACGCATGTTCATTCCGAAATAAAATGCAATCATTCGGACAAGCGTGTATCTTCTCATAGTTCAAGCCAATAGACCCCAACATTTGCTTTGCATCATACGTCCGAGAAAGAAGCACATTATCATTCGGCAACATTTCTTTCAGAAGTGCGAGTAAATCGGTAAAGCTCTTATTCATCCATCCGTTGCGAGTTTTCATGTTATACAACTTGATCACAGCCAATAATTTTGTGAATTCAGTACAACCCGCATACAATGGTGTCTCTGCATCAGTTATCAACTTCTCAAACATTCCAGGACAATCATTAAGATCCTCTTCAACCACCTTTGCCATCTCTTCAAATTCGTTCGCATCAAATGAATGTGTTCCGGTGTCAACCGGCGACACATATCTCTTAGTAATATCATTCATATTTGAAGATTCACCGTTTTTCTCACCGTGCATTATCCAACAAGTGTAACTTTGATCAATTCCATTCGCCTTTAAATGTCGTGCCAACTCCTCTGCGATGGCGATTTTACATAACAACAACTTAAACAAGGACATTTCATACCTCTAGAAGTCCCTAAACGTTCAACAACACAGCTCACAAAATAATCCACTCCAGCGGCATACTCCTTGGACAGACTAGGAGGGGGAAGTCATGAGCCCTTAAACCTAGGCTCTCAGCGATAGGGTTCACCGGGATTAGCAGATGTGCAGTCGGTGTTATGCTAAAGAGAATTAATGTATTGTGCCGGGATTAGCAGATGTGCAGTCGGTATGGTACAATTGTTTTGACGTTATGAATGCACTATTTACCGGGATTAGCAGGTGTGCAGTCGGTATTGTGCAATTAGTAACGTGCATGGTTTATTTATTAAATCAAGAAATTAATTAATGTTTTATAAATGGACCGAGTGATAGGTAAGGGGTCACGGTAAGACTCACTGAGATTTGTTATCTCACCCTACAAATGTTGTTGTTTTACAGACAAACAGGGAAAGAAGATCCTTTATGGCTCGAGTGGATGGCGTGCTCGAGAAGGAAATGGAAGACGTAGTTCTTCTATTATTAGTTATGGTTTTCCCTTGTATCTTTGTATTCGATTTATAACTTGAATTTGTTTCCGCTATTCTTGTAAAGATGTAAATCTAAGCAGGAAATGTATCTCTAATGTATGCTAAAAAGGTACACTTTAGTATTTCTACTAGATAGAAATATGAGGGTGTTACATATTCCACCTCTAATTGACCAAATGAACATTTAGAGAGTTTGACAAAGAGAGTATGCTGCTGCAGAGTTTGTAGAACAGATTCCAGGTGTTGTAGGTGAGCATGCCAAGAGGGACTATACACCAAAATGTCGTCAAAGAACACCAAGACAAATTTACGAAGCACAGGCTGGAAAATTTCATTCATCAAGCACTGAAAAGATGCTGGAGCATTAGTCAATCCAAAGGGCATCATCAACAATTCATAATGGCCGTGGTGAGTCCTAAAGGCTGTCTTGCTTCTATCTTCCGGTTGAATGAGTATCTGATGATATCCTGACCTAAGATCAAGCTTGGAAAAGAACTTAGCACCATACAATTCATCTAGGAGTTCATCAACCGTGGGCATTGGAAAACTATCTTTAATAGTTATCGCATTTAAAGCTCTATAATCAGTACAAAAACGCCAACTACCATATTTTTTCTTTACTAATATAATAGGAGAAGAAAAAGGGCTAGTACTAGGTTGAATAATACCTTGGCTCAGCATCTCATGAACCATCTTCTCTATCTGCTATTTCTGGCTGTGAGGATATCTATATGGTCTCACTTTGACTGGCTTGGACCCCTCTACTAGTGGGATAGCATGATCTTGAGTCCTTTGAGGTGGTAAACCAAAGAGGTGTTCTAAAAGCGACTCTGTAAGTGTAGAGTATTGTTGCTAGTTCTGGTGCAATGTCTTGTGGCATGTCTTTCCACGTATCCTCTTCTACTTCTGCTGGTACCATTTGAATAGAGAAACATTCATCCAATGCCTTAGTATGATGCAACCTCTTCAATTGATGAAATTGAGCTATCTGTGGTTGCTGCTTTCCCTCTCCTTGTAATGTAATGAATTTCCCTTCAAGATAAAACTTGATACATAAACCAGCATAGTCTGCAACGTGAGGTCCCAATGTAGCAAGCCAAGCTGTTCCAAGCACTAAATCAGCACCTGCTACTGGTAGGAGATAAACTGGCACATGAAGATCATAGCCCTGCACATGGATAGGTAACTTTCTGATCATTCCATCAGCTGTCATGGATTGGCCATTTCCCACGAGCACTTTGAAAGCAGGAGCAGGTTCTACTGGTAAGTCTAAGAATTGAGCAATCCTCGGTTGTAGAAAATTGTCTGAGCTTCCACCATCCACTAGAATTTGAACACTAGTGTTGCCAATTTTCCCTTGGAACCGAATAGCCCCTAAACTATTAGCTCCCTTCATTGCATTAAGAGATAAATGATGCACCTGCACCTGATTCTCACTCTGTCCTGTTTCTGCAGATTCTGTTTGCCCCGTGTCTTGCTCTTGAGCTTTACTACTATCAGCATCATCAACTTGCAGCAACATCATATGTTTATTTGGACACTTGTGACTAAAAGAAAACTTGTCATCACAAAAATAACAAAATCCCTTTTCCTTTCTAACTTGCATTTCAGCAGGAGAGATCCTCCTAATGTTTGGATTCTTTTGTTCATTATGCATAGGTCTCGTGGGGGGTGTTGTGAGCAGGGGTGGTTGAGAAAGTTTGGACATGAACGAATTAGACTTATTTGGATTGAAGGTAGGTCTGTTTTGGTTGTTTTGGTTACTGTTTAGGTTTTTTTGTGGCTTGGGTGGGTTGTATTTTTCTTCATACACTTTGGCTAATGATAGGGCTTTAACCAGGGAATTAGGGGTGTGTATCATCACATCTCTATGAATTTCATTTTGTAGCCCACTAACAAAGCAATCTACCATAGCATCTTTGCTCAATCCATAGACACGGTTGGCTAATGCAGTAAACTCAGTGTAATATTCAGCAACAGAAGTATTCTGTGTTAACTTGAATAATGAAGCTCGAGGACACTCATAAATGGAAGGGCCATAGTCTAATTCTAGTGCTCTAGTGAAATCTTTCCATGTTTGGAATGGTAGCACGTTGCATTAGTTTGAAAACAGTGGTACTACATCTTTCTCTAAGTTAACAGAAGCTATAGTAAGTCTATCTTCATCCACAGTTCCATAATAGTCAAAGAATTGTTCCGCTTTAAAGATCCAATCCATCACTCTACTACCATCAAATCTAGGGAATTCGAGTTTCACACTTTTTACCTGAAATGGTTGCTTGTTACCAGAATTGCTTGAGTTCAATGGACCATGGTGGGATGGAATTTGCTCTTTCTGCTTCAGTAACTCGTCTAGTGCTTCAGTCATGTGTGAGATCTTGTCATCGAGAGCAACTTGAAAAGCTTCAACCCGCTTCACTCGATCTTCATTCATCGCTTCAAACCGGTCGAATCGAGCTGCAATTTCAGCTTGAGCCTCTGCATTTCTGCGAATGTCAGTGACCATTTCTTTCATTCTCGTATTATCCGCCATGGTTGAGATGAAAGCACCAGTTTGTAATGAGCTAACACAGGAAATAAACAATGTAACAAGAATACGCGCAATGGAGCAAAGTGAAAATGCGAGATTGTGTTATTTATTTTCACTGATTCAATCAACTTCCTGTGAAGAAGGAAGGCAGTAGTACATGGAACAATCACTGGGAATACTGGAAAAAGAAGGAAAGAAGGAGAGAAGTATAGAAAAGAGGAAGGGAATACAATGAGAATTCACACAATTCGCATGACACTCTCTCTCCTAGCACACTTGCTATATAGGGCCGTTGGTGACGAAATCTCTGAGCTGAGTATTTGAGATTCGTTTTCTCTCTCCACGACGTGGCAATTCAATTCCACTCACACCAGATACTGATATTTTGCTGCTATCTCCCTTTTTGCCCATTACAGATTCATGAACGGATTAATTGAATTCCCACCCAAGCTTTTCGACAATAATGTAGTGATTTTCTTTTGGCTAGTCTTGTTCTCTTGATCATTAATTCGTAATGTCTTTCCTTTTGCTTGTTGCATTTGTTTGATAAATTTAGAAGGATCTTGATCTTTTCTGTAAGTGTTTGGTGTTTCCTGGGTGTTTACTTTGAGAGATTATACTTTGTATTTGTCTATGACATTTTCAAATAAAGACGAGTTAATCCCTCCAATTTGATCTCTTCTACTTCACTCAATATCTCATCTATAGACTATGTATCAATTTTTTGCGAGTTCTTTTTCCTTTTTTTCCCAGTCAAATTGTTGGTATTTTCAACTTGAAAATAATATTAAAAATCTACTTCGTTTGGATAAATTGGTTCAAATGCCTCCGGCTAAGTGGAGCACTCAAACCATAAACTAACCAAAACTGGATTCGTAATTATGAGTCACAACTTAGCAAACCAAACTTACGAATCATCGTTGGAGATGCTCTAACACATATCTCTAATAGAAATTTTGAAATCCAAAAAAAGTTTCTTCTTGAATTTCTCTTATTATATTTAAAAAGTATTAGATATCCAAGTCTGAGACGCATATTTTGCAATAACAAAAAACTAAAAGTATATACGAAGTTAGTTCCATAAATCTAGCACTTTAAGCCCTATTGGAGTGGTTTTTAGTTTTAAGTTTTGAAATTTCAAAAAACAAAAAATGGTTTTCAGTTGTTAGTTTTATTCTTTCAACTTTTAAAAATTATCAACATTATAATTTTCTCTTTAGCGATTTTGACAATTTTTTATGTAACCCTCCTACATTATCTGTTACAAAAAATCCACATGGAAGGTGACATCACTGACACGTATATTGAGTATGCCATGTGTCATGAGTTGCGATCCTCTCCATTTCCCCATTTGTAGAGAGATAGACACAACATTCATAATGAGTCATAGCATTAACTTTATAATAATAATTAATGATATGGTCCACCATGAATTTTGTGTCTATCCCTCTCCAAATAGAACCCTCCATTTCTTTTGAGAAATGGAGAGGAACCTAACCCATGTGTCATTGGCATTCAACATGAGAACTACCATGTTGGATTTACTTGCGACGTCAACACTGTGTGTGGCATTGACACGTGGCACTGAGTTTGTCTCTCTGAGCATTACAAAAATGTTGATGTGGCTGATGTCAACATTTTTGCATAGGTTGAGAACGCCACATGCTACATGGCGTTGACCAATGATGATATTTGGGGTTTCAACATCTTGAAGGCACGTCTATTCTTGATCATATGTGTGGGTTTGGCAAGCTTTTCAAGGGGAGGAAATCGAAGAAAATCAAATACTTGATCTAGGTCACAACTTGTTGGTGTATTTGGATGTCCCGTAACGGGCTCGAGAATTAGTATATAGGCAGCGTTTTTTTTCATCCATGGGCAGCGTTTTTGAGCGCTGCTGAACGTGGCGCTGGGTATTCCACTCAAACAATGGGCAGCGCTCACAAAAAGCGCCACCCATTGCCAAACGCGTCCTCCCAAATACGCAGCGCTTTTTAAAAAGCGCTGAATATTGCCCAAGCGTCCTACCAAATACGCAGCGCTTGTTAAAAAGCGCTGAATATTTCCCAATTGCCTTCCCAGATACGCAGCGCTTGTTAAAAAGCGCTGAATATTGCTCCCAGATACGCAGCGCTTCATTAAAAGCGCTGAATATTGCCAATTGCCTTACCAAATACGCAGCGCTTGTTAAAAAGCGCTGCCCATTGCCCAATTGCGTTACCAAATACGCAGCGCTTGATTAAAAAGCGTTGAATATTGCCTAAATTTTTTTTAATTTTTTTCTGTTTTGTGTGTTTTCCTTTTTATATTTACAAGTTACCTGCCTGTACAGCCAATCCAATCCAATACATAACAGAAACAAATACATAAGAGGAACCAAAACAAAATAGCTAAAAGGAACCAAATTACATAACAGAAACAAATTACATAAGAGGAACAAATTACATAACAGAGTATGTCTGGTACTCACAATCGCGAAAATACTGAAATTATATAAAACTTTCAATAAACTACACAAGTACTAAATTAACAAAATAATACATGGAAATGTATGTATTATTAGGGACATGAACTCTCTAGTGTGAGTATCATGTCATTTAAAAAGAAAAATAGATACAAATAACCTAAAATTCATTCTGTGACTCGAACAATAACTGTTTGCTTTCATATCTCGAACTTAACTTGAACAATAATTTAAGTCTTCAGGTAGATGGCAAAGTTGAAAGTTGAAACTATATCAGGTATTTCTAGTCTACTTCAAAAAGATTTGACAGGTATGAGATGAGGTCCATCACATGGGTATGTCTCCCATATCTCACCAGCTGCTCAACTGCTTTTGGATTTTAGAATTGTTAGATGACCTACCACCCTTGTGTTTGTAGGAATTCCTTCATGCATGTGTCTTAGTCCTCTCATGAAATGAAGCTATAGCACGTTGTCTTTGCTTATTCAAGCTTCTTACAGATCGACTTCATTTCCCATTGCATTTTCTTTGTTTCCCTCAGTAAATCAAAATTACCATCATTATGGTTTTCATATAAAGGCTAAATGACAAGAATTCTATAAACTATAACAATACGCATTTCATTTAGATTTTCAAGTCAAAAAAATCATTCATTCACTTAAAATGAAATCAAACCGACAAATGGCTACTACTACTAGCCTTTCGAATCGAATCAAGGAAGGAACCATGCTAGGTAATAAAGGAAATCAAATTCTATAATAAACAGGTACTTTGAATCCATGACAAAGTTCATACATAGAAAGCTGTCACATTCATTTTAAACATAGAACAAAACAATAATTCAATTACAACATTGAATCAAGCTAATGTGAATTACTAAGTCAAGCCCAAAAAAAGAGGAATCAAGCTAATGTGAATTACTAAGTCAAGCCCAAAAAAAGGGGAATCAAGCAAACATGAATTACCAAGCCAAGCCAAAGAAGCCTAGCATTTTCCAACAATCAATTCCCACATAGAACATCCATGCCATCTAGTATCGGGAAAGTGTAACTTTCGCTGTCAACCCCTATAAAAACCAACAAATTAGATGCCAAGTTGAAGTTGCACCAATTATCAAACAAGGAATTCCCCCAAGTCACTATTATAGCCACATTCTACTATCATGAATCATGACAACTAACAACACAAATGAACCTCTATCAACACAGAAATGTAATCTCCTCATCGTTGAAGTGCTCCCTGTCAAAACATGAAATTAATTAAAATATACTTGTCCCATTTCCTTTGGCAGCTTCAAGAGCCTTGATCAATTTCTTGATTTTCCATATCTCATTGTTCTTGTCAGTGTCATGAGCATCGGCCATCTTTGAACAATAATAGACTAATAACCTTGACAGAAACAAAAAGAACAACAAAATAAGTTATCTCCTCATAATTGAAACAGAAAAACATAAACTTGATGCATTGTCAAAAGCATATCAAACATAAAACATAATATACCAATAGCAAGTAAATTCAATAAAAAATTACACTAGGACATAACAAAAATAGTTCAATAAAAATTACACTCAAAGATCAAATAATCCTGCTAATGACTGTTCACTTTCATCCTCCAAAAACTCAAACAAACATAGCACTCCAATTATGTAATGTAAGCAACAAAAGACACAACACACGTGATTCCATTTGTTTTATTTTGATCATGCATAAGATGAAATATATGATCCATATCAAATATCAAATTCAATACAGATCCAGCTCTCCCACCAACTCCTTTTTCAAACCACAAAATCCCCTAAAAATCAAAATCCACAAATTTTCACAAACTAATAAAGAGTCTCAGACCACCAGACATTTTAAAATCAAAACCATAATATTTAATGTACAATTGCAAATAGATCTCTTTCTCTCTGTGAACACCTTATCCCTCATGTCAAATTGCACATACCAAATTCGCACCGCACAAAACCACATCAAAAACCCTAACACTAAATAGAATAAAACGACAGCACAACTTTTAATAGTATTGAGAGAGGAAAATGGTATTGAATTAGGGGGCTTAACTTACTCTATCCATGTTACATAGAAGAAAAGCAAAGAAGCCAGAGAATGACAATGACCCATCTTTTAGGGAAAACCTCCCACCACGTTGCTTCGTCTTCCACGTTGATCTCAGTTCTCATCGAGTAACCCTAACTTCAACGCCCGAGTAACCATCCTCGTGACGCAATACAAACACAAACCTCTCGAAATCTTAACGTCAAATAAAATAAAGGAAAGGCGACGGTGGATCGAGAGAGCGATGCGATGCAAGATGGAAATCGACTTGTGAAATCGAAATCGATGGTAGATGATGATGAGCGAGGAACTTGATGAGAGAGGATTTCGATTTCATGCTCACATTGTTGATTTCGAAGATGATTTTGCATTTTAGGGATTTAGGGTTCAATGTGTGGGAGAGACGTTCTTGAGAGGAACGTGTTTCTAGAGGAGAGGGAAACAAGTGTGTTGAAGAAAAAAAAGGAATGCGTCGATTCAATGTGTAGTTATACCCAGCGCTTTTTAAAAAACACTGGGTATTGGGAGAATGCGTTCTCCCAATACCCAGCGTTTTTTAAAAAGCGCTGGGTATTGGGAGAATGCGTGAAGCAATGGGCAGCATTTTTTAAAAAACGCTGGGTATTGGGAGAATGCGTTCTCCCAATACCCAGCGTTTTTTAAAAAGCGCTGGGTATTGAGAGAACGCGTGAAGCAATGGGCAGCGTTTTTTGCAACGAGGAAACTACTATCGATTCCATTATGGTTCGCATCAAGAGCTTATCCTGGAGTTGGTTTGTGTATAAAAGAGGTAGTAGTTCTAATTTATCTATTTCTACATGGTGGAATAACCCTCTTGTTTACCTAAACAATATGTAACTCATCTTGTTTTTTGGGTTAAACACCCCTAGTGCTCCTTGAATGGAATTTTTGCTTATCTAAGAAAAAACTCCTTTGTTCTTTATTACTTGTAGCTTTTGTGGAAAAAATTGTTGCTATTTACTTATCATTTTTAAAGTTTCTTGCAACATTATTTTTTGTCAATAATGTCCTAAGGTATTTGGTGTAGAAAGACAAATAGATGAAATGAGTTAATAAATTATTAAGAGTATAGGTAAAGGAGAAATAATTATATCAAAAATAATAAAATTTATTTGTCTAAATCGAATATGTGTAAAAAGTGACATATAAAAGGAAAAGAATGAGTATTTTTAATCTACTTTAAATGAAAATCATTGTCATCGTGCTATTTTCGTTGACTTAGCGTTATATTTTTGTTTATAAACATTCTCCCCTTATTGTTGTTTTTTACTTTTTTTTTTTGTGTGTAGATAGAGAATTTGACCATATTGGTTTTGAAAATCTAAAGGTGGTGAATTAATAAGTCTAATTCCTTATATACTCTTTATTTGGTATGTTATTGAGTGATATAAGACTATCTCTCACTTGAATACCCAACATCGCAACATCTCTCATCAAGTGTGAGTATCGAGCCCATATATCCGCAAGCCCTTGTTAGAGAGTTTTGGTCGTTATTGAGCCACTGCATGTGAAGCTCGGACACCAATATGTGGACTCTCATTCACACCGCTTGACATGATCAAATATTCGCCCTTTCTGAAACACCTAGCGTAAGAGCGAAAAGTTGTCAATTCCTAGCCAATCAGATGTACTTTGACTAATCCATCAATTTTTGGGGTGAATTGTATCGCTTTGTAATGGGCATGGTACCCCTTGTACCCCAATCCATTCAATTTGACTTATCAAAAAAGAATCCATCAATTTTTGGTTGGTCCACCTATTGGGTAGAAGATAGATAGATGGACCAAGTATAGGCAAATCAAGGTTTCGATGGTCTGTTATGTTTGAGTGACTTTTATGTTATGAGCATCTTATTAGCGTTCACGGGTGTCAAGTAAGTACAAAGCTCAATTACCAAGGTAAGAGACATCAAAGGAGCGTAAGATGGAGATTCGGGTTCAAGCCCCGAAAATTAACATTTGCCCTCCCTTAACTAATTAACTACTAATATTTTCCTAGTAAAAATTGCATTTACAATTTGATATTCTTAGAGTTTGTAGCAATCCTGTACGAGATCCCAAGTTGATTAATTATACCTAATTTATTGACTATGACTTTGTCATTCATAAATGAAGCATTGCACTTGTATGTGGGTTTTGCCATTCATAAATGGCATTGCACTATTGAAAAAAAGAACATAACTAAGAAAAAATAAAGAATGTAAACACAAATCCATCCATCCTATTAACCCAAGAAACAACACTTTTTAAAACATACCCGTTACATAAAAGAATCAAGATCTTTCATCCAAATTTATCAAAGAAATACAAAAACAAGAAACTAAGACTGAAAGAAAATCAGGACATTACATTTCAACCAGTAGAATTAGTTTTACTTTGCTGAATAACCAGTAGAATTAGTTGAATCTTCCTTATGAGGAAATTCATTAAGATCAAAATCACGTTGTGGTTTAGGAGGACTACTAGTTGAAACTTCATCATCAGAAGGTACTCTTTCTTCCACGTCATGATCATCTTCATCATCTGATTTTCTTGAACCTGAACTAGCTTCACCAACTTCTCCCTCTACCACATTATCATCATTTTGTGGTTCATTACCAACTTCTTGTTCACCTTCTGCAACTTGGTTCACTTCATAAGAACCATCTTCACTCATTTCTTTATCAAACCTTGTTAAATTTTCATTAATTTGATAAACTCCAAGGAGTTACTAGCATATTCACTGTTCCCATCTCCTCCTCCACCTCCTCCTTCAGCACCACCACCACCACCAAGAATGTTCGCTCCTCCACTGCTGTTTTCTCCTCCTCCGACTCTACAGGCGCTAACGGATTCGGAACTTGATCAATTTCATAGGAACTCTCATCGTCACTCATCTTAAAATGTTCTTAAAGTTTGCAGTGAATATATCAAAGGAGTTTATGATATATAAAATACAGAAGCAATAATATAACAATACGAACAAAGAGAAACTGTACGTGGAAGAAAAATGTAACAGAATAACTGATCACATAACTAACTTCTAACAAACAAAATTTAAAGACTTTGATTAATTAACTTATTTAGGGTTTATATATGTGGTGTTTTTTGTTTGATTTTGAGCAGGCTTCTGACCTTTGTGGATTTTTACCCTTTTCCACGGGACTTGTTTGGATTGTGGAACTCATTTAATTGTTATGATGTAAAAGGTTTGGGTTCCTTTAAAACCCATTCTAATAATAATAACTAGGGAAATCACTGTGTGCGATGAGCAGGTTTATACAATTTTTTTAAATATGTTAAGAATACAACTTAAATATGTATAGTTCGGAAAAATACTTTTAAACATACATAGATGAGAACATGAAAATCCAATTTAATAGATCATAGTTTAGTATTATACGATGTTAATAAATATTATAATGATTATATATTGTAATGATATTAATAAAAGGAAATAAAAGTTTAAGGAATTAATATATATATATATATATATATATATATATATATATATGTATATATATTTATTCAACTTTAAAATTAGTACAATTATGCATTATAGATTTATTTCTTTAATTTCCAACAAACTCGTGAGTTAGTACGATGTGGGTTGAAGATGTAGAATTTTAATTAACTCCTAATATATTTAATTCAATTTGTGAAAATATTGCATGTTTTGCCATTTAAATTTTTTATTTATTTATATTTAGCATTCGAAAACTTAAAATTAATTCATACTTGATAGCAATCTACTTTTCTGGTAAGGCCACTTCATTGCCTCTAGCACCACACTTCAAGCTTTCCTCGGCTCAAGCACCTAGTTGCAAGGAAGATAAGGATTACATGAAGACTATCCGATATGCTAATGTTATTGGTAGTATCATGTACTCTATAATATGTTGCAGGCCTGACATAGCTCAAGCAATGAGTGAACAAGCAGATTCATGGGTAATGCAGGTAAAGAACACTGGCAGGCATTTAAGTGGGTACTTAGGTATCTTAAAGGATCTTCAGATGTTGGTTTAGTGTATACTAAAGGGGAAGCTTCAGCCAAGTGTGTTGAAGGGTTAGTGGATTCAGATTATGCTAATGATCTTGACAAAAGAAGATCATTATTAGGGTATGTCTTCATTGTGTTTGGCAGCACTGTTATTTGGAAGGCAAGCCTCCAACACATTGTTGCCTTATCTACTACAGAGGCTGAGTACGTGGCTCTAACTGAAGCAATCAAGGAAGGACTTTGGATACAAGGTCTAGTTGATGAGTTGGGCATTTGTGATAGTTTTGTAAGCATCTCTTCTGATAGTACCAAACAAAGTGCTATTCATTTGAGTAAAAATCAAATGCACCATGAAAGAACCAAACAGATTGATGTTAGGTTCCATTTCATTAGAGACATTGTGGAAAAGGGCAATGTAGAAGTTATAAAGGTTCACACGAGTGACAATCCCGCGGATATGCTACAAGCCTATAAGTGTAAGAAAGTTTAGACATTGTCTTGACTTGCTTGGTGTGGATACCGGTTAAACTGATATTCTGGTTTGTCTTCAAGCTTCTTTCCATTTTATTGATCTTTGGGATGTTTTAACCAAGGTGGAGATTTGTTGATTGTGGTTAAAAGAAATTTGGGAGGTTCAATTAGTATTATTGGGCCTAGTGTTTCCTTTCGGTTATGGGCCTGATTTAAATGAAGTAAATACTTCATTTGGATGCTTAGGTTTTAAGCTTCGGTTCTCTCTCAGTTCTCTCAAGTTCCTGTGCGGTTTTACTGCCTAACTGTTTTAAGTTGAAGCTGTTTTGCCGTTACAACAGATCGAAGCATCTCAGCTGATATATAATGCTTCATTCATTCATTCTGCAACTACACAAGAAAGTAGATTTCATCATCATCGCAGCAAAACAGAGAGATAAATAGAGAGGTTTTGAAAGAGTGAAATACAATGAGTTTTGAGAGAAAATTGCGTAATTTACGTAAACCGATTTGTAACCAGAGTTTCAATAGTGGATTGGCTTGAATTCAGACCCCCAGATGTAGGAGAAGATTTCTCCGAATTGGGTTATCATTCTTGGTGTTTTTCTCTTCCCTTTCTCTATTAATTTGTTGCATTTATCTTGTTTGTTTGTTTGTTTAATTCTCTGGACACTAGCACACACAATCTGGTTGTGAATAATTGATTCACTAAATTTACGATTTGTCACAAGTAGAACTTGATTCTTCAATCATTCTTTAAATTGTTTTGAGGCTTTATTTGTTAATTCTTTTAAGAATTAGCGTAACAAATTGGTATCAGTAGCGCATTTGGAAATTTTTCGATTCTTGAAGTGTGGTGCAAGAGGCAATGAAGTATTTGGGTGTGTGGCTTATTATCATGTTAATGAGGGGAAAATAGTTCCTAGGGCTCGGAAAGGATATTTTGTTGGTTACCTGCGGTGTCAAAGGATACAAAATATGGAACCAAGAGGACTAGAAATACATAATAATTAAGCCGTGATGTTAAGTTCCAAGAAGTCGATCTATTCAAGTCAACAAGAAATGATCAAGAACAAGCAAGTGACAAACAAGAACTAGAAAGCTTTGAGCTTGAGGTGGAGAATGATCAAGCAAAGACTAAAGAAGTCGTTACTCCACAGAATGAACTTGAGAATGAAGAAAATGCGATGGTGAAGACAATGGGGATCAAAATGACTACAATTTGGTTAGAGCAGAGAAAGAAGAAGAGTCGTCAAACCAACACAAAGGTATGGGTATGAAGATCTTGTGAATTGTGCTCTCTTGTTGAGGAAATCATTTACAACCAAGGAATTAAAAATAGGCTATCAATCACAAAAATAGTGATAAGTGGTTGCTAGCCATGGTGAGGAAATAAATTCTTTAGACAAAAATTGCACTTGGGAGCAAGTTCCTAAACCAAAGGGAGCTAGGATTGTTGGAAGCAAGTGGATCTTTCAAAGAAAAGGAAGGTATACAGGGGTTTAAGAACCTAGATTCAAAGCTAGGTTGGTTGCGAAAGGATTTACACAAAAGCAAGGGATAGATTACAGTGAGATATTCTCATCTCTAGTCAAACATTCATCTATTAGGATCATCTTGTCAATTGTGGCTCATCATGATATGGAGTTGGAGCAAATGGGCGTGAAAACAACATTTCTCCATGGAGACTTAAAAGAAAGTATTCTAATGCAACAACGAGAGGGTTTTGAAGCAAGCGGTAAGGAAGATTGGGTGTGTCATCTCAAGAAATCCCTATATGGTCTCAAGCGATCACCAAGACAAGTGGTATCTCAAGTTTGATTCGTTTATGGTAAAGAACAATTATACTAGAAGCAAATTTGATTGTTTCGTTTATGGTAAAGAACAATTATACTAGAAGCAAATTTGATTGTTGCATTTATTATAAATGCATCTCTCAAAACAGTTATATCTACCTACTTCTATATGTGGATGACATGTTGCTAGCTAGCAAAGACATGGCCTCGATAGTTAGACTTAAAGGTGAACTCAAGAAGGAGTTAGACATGAAGGATTTGGGCCCTGCAAAGAAGATTCTTGGTATGGAAATTACTAGGAACTGAGAAAAGAAAAAATTGATTATCTCTCAAAAGAACTACTTGGGTAAGGTGATCAAAAGGTTCAAATATGTGTGATGCTAAGGTCATTCAATTGCTCAAGTAAGTCATTCAAACACATTATTAAATCAACCAAATAATTCCTCCTAACACCTAATCCCTATGTTTTCATGTTTTATAAATTATTAACCATGAAAGAGAGCCCCCATACCTTACGAACTACCGAGACGTTCCGAAACTCACGACCCAAACTTCACGAACTCGCTCCTAACTCGTCCAACCGCTTCAAAACCGAAAACCAAGCTACTCAAATACTCCCAAAACAGAATTCCAGCAGCTCCTAATTCCTCAAAGCGAAAAACCTATACTTTCCATTGAATTCAAGCCCCGCGATAGGACACTGAAACTTGGCCCCATCATCTGAACCGGTAATTGAAGAAAGCAGAACCTTGATCATGTCTTTTAAACCCTTAATATGCCCAAACTCCTTCGGAAGCTTCTTCCCTAACAACGCCTCAACCAACGCTTGCTCATTGAAGATATTCCCAAGCTTATCAATCACGCACGGTTCCCTCAACGGCTCGGTTGATAACGCATAGTTCTGCCATTTCGAAAGTCTCTATTCGCGGTTAGGATCGCACACGAGTAGAACGGAACCACGGTTGAAGGAACACAGGTCAGATTCGGAATCAGCGGCGGATTTCGTGTGGGAAGGTAAAGTTTGGGGTTCGGTCGTGGAGGGACGAAGGGGAACGCGTGGAAGGAAAGAACGGCGTGAGGGTTTTGTTCTTTCTTTGCCGTCTCATTGCGGCGTCGCGGAGAAGAAGAGAGGAAGGAAGTGGGCGGTTTCGGTCAATTGAAATTTTGGGAAAGCGGGGTGTAAGCATCAAGGAGGGGTTGTATATATGCGAGTAAAAGAGTAGAAATTCACCTCTAAATCATTTTAAAACCCCCAATTTCACTACAACTCTTATTTTAATACCTCAATAGCTTAAAATAATGTTCTAAGGAAATAATATCTCAAACACTAATATTTTATGAAAACAAAATAAATAAGTATAAATATGAATAACAATCATATTTCACAAATAGCTTATAAAAATACATTTAAATATAAAAATATATTTATTCAACTAATTTAATGGCTCAACCACACAATAAATCAAAATAATGTAATCTTATCAAATCAACTCCAAATAATTTCTAATAAAATTTGGGGCGCAGCGGAAGCGTGGTGGGCATGTGACATCCGGGGCCGACGAGGGCGGGGAGTGATCGCCGTTGCCCAAAAGGTGGTGTGGCAAAGAGAGGCTCCTGGCAGCTTCAAAGCGAAGGGGCGCGTGAATGAACCGAATACGCATCGGAATGAGAGGGATTCTAAGGCTGTGCAGGTATGGGACTGTACAGTTGAAGGAAGGCTTAAAAGAATTGATTTGGACTACCTATACCAACAATGTGCATCTTCTTTTCGGGAGTCCACCCCATAAGAACTCAATAGTTAAGCGTGCTTGGCTTGGAGTAGTAGTGGGATGGGTGACCTACAGGAAGTTTCGGAAAGCATGCAAGTGAGGACAAAGCATTTGAAAAAGACTCGTCTTTGATGCGTGAAGGCGATCAGCGATTGAAGGAAGCGATGCAGGATGTTACTGATTTAAATGAGAATTAAGAGTAATAAATTAAGAGTAATCAATAATGGAGAATGATTTTTAAAGTAAAAATAAAAAAGATATAGAAATTTTTAGAAATTGATAGAGATAGTAAATCGCATGGGGTGGCAGTACTGTTGAAACTGATTATACAACTGACTTATTTTCAATTATGAATTCTTATATAATATTTTAGAGATGTAGATTTTCAAAAGGAACTTCCACTCATTAAGATTTGGGAAGTTGAAAGAGAACTTCCACTCAGTAAGATTAGAAACCTAGACACCGGTTTAGAATGATAAACATTTTAGTTTCTAAGAGATTTATTTCTCAGAAATGGTCATTAGTATCTATAAACCTCAGCAGTTAGGGGTGTTTTCAAAAGCCAACGACAATGAGGCATTTTACTAGTATACTACAAGGGTAGAACTTCCAATTACTTATAGTATTGGAAGTGGTGTTGTCCTATAAGAAGATTGAATCAATGGAGTGTTAAACGCCTTACTTCTCGTTAGGCAAGACATGTTGCCTACCGAATGGATACGCTAGGAGTTATGGTTATGTTTGGATGTTGTGAAGTTCGGAGAGATGTAGGATCAAAGGAATGCGTAAAATAGTGAGAATTGTTCTCTGAATCAACGCTAGAAGCATTATTTTGTGCCCGTTTGATTCCGCGAAAGAATCCTTCTATTTTTATCATTTCTCTGATGCTACAACTACCCTAACTCCGTGATTAATCCAAATACTAATGTTCCTCCTAGAGTAATCAACAATATAGTATGATCGAACGAAGTTCATAGTTGTCAAATAAGTCTGACTTAGCTAGGAAAGCTGTTATGTATCAACCGAGAGATCTTTATTGTTTAGATATTCTCATACTTAAGTGAATGAATAGTAGACTCAGTTCAAGAGAATGGCTGGTTTTGGAATAGTCGGTTGACTTATAGGTTACGAAAAGCCATATGAGGCGACCCTCGTCCTCATTATAGTAACCCTTTACACTTAATCTCGTAATCTTCAAATCGAGATAAATTTTAAAACTTAAAAATGTATATAACTAAATATATATCAAATAAAAAATAATATTACGAGTTTTACAAATATGTGTGGCTAGACTAAAACTGTCAAAATATAATCATAGTACTACAAAATAGCAGAACATAAAAACATAAAAGAAAAGCCGATTAAACGAGACTCAAATGGATCGACACATCAAGGCTAAACAAAACTCGAGTTCTCTCAATGAGACACTGACAACTCCATCATATCGCCTTTGGCATCCTCTCGTGCCTCCGACGTCCATCATGGAAGGAATAGTATCTACTGCACACTGAGTGACTCCTCGATTTGGATCTAAATGATAATATAAATATACAAAAGAAAAACACATAGGGCTAAGATACATGTACAAGTCGAGGAAAATGGGAACATAAGGTAAAGCTCAATTTAAACATGTTACCAAAGACATCAATTCAAATTATTCCTTACCTTATATCCGTTATTGATATCTTATGCTTATAACTCTATCTATGAACATGTGACAATACTATATGCTAACTCTGGCCATATCCTCGATGCCACCGACGCCCCTACTATACTTCGCGGGACGCCACTGATTATCACAATGGAGTCCGAGTGTTATAAGTCTTTCCTCGCCAAAGCCCGATCGAGTAATCTAAACCTAGCATTACCCCATCCAGCCGATGGATACAAATATGTCCTACTAAGGACCAGGCCCGGTACTTGACCTCGTGTGTCCCATACCACACGACTGTGGACTTACAACACATATGCAATCTACATGGTTCTCTGTAATTACACCTTAACTCGTATGCCTTACTCATCTTGTTGATCAGCACCTTGTACTATCACTTGCACTACGGTTAAATATATTTATTTCACTTTAGATCTCTTTATGACTCTTAGTTCACTATGCACACCTAGGTTCATTATGAAAATCTTAACTTCAATATTATTCTAAAATAAGGTCATGCTTCTCAATATAAATAAGACATTTCGACGATTTCACAAATAACATGAATAGCACAAAAAATGGTTTTCAGTTGTTAGTTTTATTCTTTCAACTTTTAAAAATTATCAACATTATAATTTTCTCTTTAGCGATTTTGACAATTTTTTATGTAACCCTCCTACATTATCTGTTACAAAAAATCCACATGGAAGGTGACATCACTGACACGTATATTGAGTATGCCATGTGTCATGGGTTGCGATCCTCTCCATTTCCCCATTTGTAGAGAGATAGACACAACATTCATAATGAGTCATAGCATTAACTTTATAATAATAATTAATGATATGGTCCACCATGAATTTTGTGTCTATCCCTCTCCAAATAGAACCCTCCATTTCTTTTGAGAAATGGAGAGGAACCTAACCCATGTGTCATTGGCATTCAACATGAGAACTACCATGTTGGATTTACTTGCGACGTCAACACTGTGTGTGGCATTGACACGTGGCACTGAGTTTGTCTCTCTGAGCATTACAAAAATGTTGATGTGGCTGATGTCAACATTTTTGCATAGGTTGAGAACGCCACATGCTACATGGCGTTGACCAATGATGATATTTGGGGTTTCAACATCTTGAAGGCACGTCTATTCTTGATCATATGTGTGGGTTTGGCAAGCTTTTCAAGGGGAGGAAATCGAAGAAAATCAAATACTTGATCTAGGTCACAACTTGTTGGTGTATTTGGATGTCCCGTAACGGGCTCGAGAATTAGTATATAGGCAGCGTTTTTTTTCATCCATGGGCAGCGTTTTTGAGCGCTGCTGAACGTGGCGCTGGGTATTCCACTCAAACAATGGGCAGCGCTCACAAAAAGCGCCACCCATTGCCAAACGCGTCCTCCCAATCACGCAGCGCTTTTTAAAAAGCGCGAATATTGCCTGGCGCCCTACCAAATACGCAGCGCTTGTTAAAAAGCGCGAATATTTCCCAATTGCCTTCCCGGATCGCATAGCGCTTGTTAAAAAGCGCTGAATATTGCTCCCAGATACGCAGCGCTTCATTAAAAGCGCTGAATATTGCCAATTGCCTTACCAAATACGCAGCGCTTGTTAAAAAGCGCTGCCCATTGCCCAATTGCGTTACCAAATACGCAGCGCTTGATTAAAAAGCGTTGAATATTGCCTAAATTTTTTTAATTTTTTTTACATTTTGTGTGTTTTCCTTTTTATATTTACAAGTTACCTGCCTGTACAGCCAATCCAATCCAATACATAACAGAAACAAATACATAAGAGGAACCAAAACAAAATAGCTAAAAGGAACCAAATTACATAACAGAAACAAATTACATAAGAGGAACAAATTACATAACAGAGTATGTCTGGTACTCACAATCGCGAAAATACTGAAATTATATAAAACTTTCAATAAACTACACAAGTACTAAATTAACAAAATAATACATGGAAATGTATGTATTATTAGGGACATGAACTCTCTAGTGTGAGTATCATGTCATTTAAAAAGAAAAATAGATACAAATAACCTAAAATTCATTACAGACTCGAACAATAACCTGCCTGCTTTCATATCTCCGAACTTAACTTCGAACAATAATTTAAGTCTTCAGGTAGATGGCAAAGTTGAAAGTTGAAACTATATCAGGTATTTCTAGTCTACTTCAAAAAGATTTGACAGGTATGAGATGAGGTCCATCACATGGGTATGTCTCCCATATCTCACCAAATTTGCTCAACCGCTTTTGGATTTTAGAATTGTTAGATGACCTACCACCCTTGTGTTTGTAGGAATTCCTTCATGCATGTGTCTTCCGTCCTCTATGAGCTGAAGCTATAGCACGTTGTCTTTGCTTATTCAAGCTTCTTACCAGATCAGCTTCATTTCCCATTGCATTTTTACTGTTTCCCTCCTGTAAATCAAAATTACCATCATTATGGTTTTCATATAAAGGCTAAATGACAAGAATTCTATAAACTATAACAATACGCATTTCATTTAGATTTTCAAGTCAAAAAAATCATTCATTCACTTAAAATGAAATCAAACTGACAATGGCCTACTACTAGCCTTTCTGAACTGAATCAAGGAAGGAACCATGCTAGGTAATAAAGGGAAATCAAATTCTATAATAAACAGGTACTTTGAATCCATGACAAAGTTCATACATAGAAAGCTGTCACATTCATTTTAAACATAGAACAAAACAATAATTCAATTACAACATTGAATCAAGCTAATGTGAATTACTAAGTCAAGCCCAAAAAAAGAGGAATCAAGCTAATGTGAATTACTAAGTCAAGCCCAAAAAAAGGGGAATCAAGCAAACATGAATTACCAAGCCAAGCCAAAGAAGCCTAGCATTTTCCAACAATCAATTCCCACATAGAACATCCATGCCATCTAGTATCCACTACAAGAAAATCGCTGATTTGCCACGGACATTTCCGTGGCAAATGTACAAATTTCCGTGGCAAAACAACATTTGCCACGGATTTGCCACGGACAAAAGTGGGTGGCAAAAACGCTCGTCGCAAATCGTTTGCCACGGAATTTCCGTGGCAAATGGTTCCGTCGCAAATCCGTCGCTAATCCGTCGCAAATATCCGTGGCAAAGTTGTCGCAAATTTCATCGCAAATCCGTGGCAAATCCGTCCGCAAAAATAAAAAAATTAAAAAAATTAAATCTTCAAACATACATACATCTTTGCATAAAATTAAGCTAGCTAAATAAGATAAATCTATTTACATCAAAGATGTCACATATATTTATATAAATATGTTGCATAATGTATATTTATAGTCATTAACAAACCAAATCGCATCTATTTCAATTTACACAATTACAAATGAAATAGAAATCAAAATCTTTATTTGGATGGACTTGATGTCACAGGCACAACTAAATGAAAGCTGTCAACATGGAAATAGGTACTTGGCTCAAGAGTTACTCTTCCACTAATAGATCAAAGTTACCAATCTTTTGGAGGCGATGATTCGAAAGGCTCGCAGGAAAGTTACAATAAATGAAATTTGCATCAGTCAATATTGCAAGATGTTAGCTTTGATGCCACCAATTACTTCAATACCATGAAAACAACACAAAGAATCACTCGCAATCAAAAGCTTTCGCATGGAAGTTTTTCGTTCTTGAGAATCCCGGAGATGGATCCAAAGATCTGCAAACCCACATGGTGCTTCCCCACAAAACTTCCTTCTCCCGCATCGGGAAGATCTCCGTGATTTCAATAATTTTGCGTGTCTTTGTGAGTTCTGCGCTTCCATCCGCAATATATATTAATGAAAATGCAATATTTCTTGAGTTAGATATGAGCAGACAGAGAAGCATACACTCTTACAAGCATTAAGCGAAACAAGAAAACATAAATCAGCCATCAATAATATACAAAGATTATATCTTTGATAATTTTATCCCAAATTACATTACTCCAGAAGTAGAAAATGCAATTAAATTAAAAGAAAACGAGCCAGGTTTGATAAAACCACTCTGAGCAGCTTCATCAACCATTATCTAAGACATCCAAGACCAACATAAGTTGCAATGATTTTATAAAACATCTTAGATCTCTTGGAGATATTCATGTTAACATGGCAAACGCAGTTTTCTAGATCAAATAACAAACAAATTAAATGGATGAATACACAACAATTTTTCAATTTAGTAAAGTTAGCCCAATTTAATAGATGGGTTAACTTTTCACCATTTGATTGATGGATAAAACAAATTGCTAGTAACAAATTCCAAATACAAATGAAAGCTATCAAAGATGAATTAACAAACTCTACAATCTACAAACCTCGTAAAGCTGTAGTTTCTTGAAGTGTATAAGTGTCGACTGAGACACACTTCCTACACATCAACATACATATGACATGTGAAGGAGAAAGAAAGCATACATCAGTTTCTTTTCAATGGATTAATCACAAAAGCATGAAACAAAGTTACCACAAACAATATTAACAAGGTTAATCCATCGCGAATAGACTTCAACGCTCAAAATACTAACATATAGCTCAAACTTATGCCAAACACAAAGATAGCAAGAGTGGAAGATGAACAAATCTAAAATAGATATATCAAAAAGTCCGGTATCCTTGTACAAGATAAGGCGGGGAAAAACTCACAGCTAGACTCAATAGAATCTTTGAAGAACAAAAGAAAATGTCATAATCAAGTTAGGAGAGCAAGACCAACAAGTAGTAGGTGTCATGTCATTAATCAACACAATCACAGTGAAACTAACTTTAAGGAGCTCAAAATATAGCACCCAATTTCTTATATTTTTTATATAAATATTGATAAAAGATGCAAATATCAGAAGTATTCAATTAATTAGAGGCAAAAGGCAAGTCATTCAGATAAACACCACCTACTACAATAGAAGGTTACAGGACCATGACAACAAAAAAGTTGCAACAGCACAAGATAAATATATATATAAAGAATTAAAAACCCAAAAGATAAAGAAACAATAATTTTTCACATCACATCCCACTAATAAGGAACACAAAGACAATAATATCATCACACTAAGGGACACAAAGAATGACTCAGTATCACATGCTACAGTAATTCAAATCAAAAGCATTCGAAGAGATGAATGATTATACATGAACTTATCCAGACATAATATTATACACTTCCATATGAATGACAAACACAAGGTTTCGTCAAGTTCAAATGTATTGGAACTCTTAAGCTACACCAATTGCTTACATTAGAAGCATCTAGTTAAGTATGTCCCTTCTATGAAAAAGAGAGAATCTGACCTTCAAATAGCAAAGAAATTGCAATTCTTCAGGAATCAGGTAAAATAAAGCATTTCCTTTTCCGCCTTCCCCACGAGCTGTTCTACCAACCCTATGGATATATTCCTGGAAGCAGATAGTAGCATATGTTATACTGTGGATTGATGTATAAGAATGTAAAGACAGTATAAAAAATAGTTACTGAATTACACATCTAGTAGTAGCATAAATCTGGGGACCAAAAAATAGACTAGAAGTAACAAGCACTCATCAAGGTCAAGGTGCAAATAATAGGCAATTAAAATACAGAATTACATTTCCGATGAGTAGCAAACATAAATCTTGGACCAAAAATAGGCTAGATGCAGCACCTAAAAGATGACTCCACAAAAAGGAATTAACACCCACAAATATAAAACCAAAACCAGTAAATTAAGTAGAAGTATTTCAACTTTCAAGCTATTAATAAACAACTCATATATGCAAGTACTTATAGATGAAAACCAGAAAGTGATACAAATAAGTAATTACCTTAAGAGAAACAACGTTGGCTCTAAGATATTCTTGAATTAGATTTCTGGTCAATTGAAGAGGAAGGAGAAATAAAAACAAATTTAACTCCAACAAGTACCTGGTAAGATGAAGTACTTGCTCCAAAGAGGAACCTTTGTAGGAATTGAGATATGCTAATTTCATCTTCAACTTCATGGGAACACTTAATAGGACATGAAAATTAATAAAGTAAAATAGTGTAAAGAAATTATGAAGCGAGTCTCAATCAACTTGGACAAAAAGCAGGAAGATAGAGGCGAGAATTAGACTGTTCTTTTAATAAGACCACAATAAGTACATGTCAGATTTGACTCAAAATGAGCTATTAAATTACAAGTAGTCCATATTAGACCTAAATCCTCACTCATGCAAATCCAGAAGAAAGGAGGTTTATATAGTGCCCAACAAATTACAAGTCAATAAATACAGCATCCATATAGAACAAGACTAGGAATCCAAAAAGAATGGTGTAACTCGACCTTCTTAAGTGCAAGATCCAAATAGAAGAAGTGCAGATCCCCATAATTGTCCTTCTTGTGCACGCTGTAAAGCTAAAGCCGTTTTTTTTGCGAGGCGAGAAAACATTGTACCTCATAAACCAGTTCCTAGATCAAGATTAAAACCAAAATCAAAATCAATAGAGCTACAAATCAATAGATAGCTAAATACACAACTTCACTTATCCTTGAGTAAAATTTTGCTAGCAATGGCTTGGCATTCCATAGTGAGTGAACTCAAGCCACTCATCTTAGGAGGATCATTTTGTAGTCTTGCATAAAAACATAACTTATCGGATCAATATTAAATTCAGAGGGCACTAAGTATATTGGGAACTAAAAATTCGATGGGAACTCAAAATTCAAAATCGAAATTAAGAAACGAAGATAGATCAAACAAAGGAAAACAAGTATATTGGACGGTTTAAGAATATAAAACTATAGAAGGCAAACAATCCAAATCTTACGCATTTCTTAACTTGATGACACCATATTAAACTATTCAACGGATCAAAAACATATTCTATATATAATTTTCTATGTTTCATATAATAGCAAAGAAATTGCAATTCTTCAGAATCGGGAAAAGTAAAGCATTCGAAATTCCACCGACTCTCCTCCACCTCAATCAAATCTGAAATGCCACTCAAAGCACCAATAAATATTGTATTAGAAGAAAAATTGAACTGTAATCAAAAGAAAAATTATACAGTTCATTACAAATGCTTGTAATCAAAAGAAAAAGGGAATTAGATGAAGCGTAAAACGAAACCCTACTAACATGTCTTCAATTCCACGAGCGAGAACAAGTCAATGTTTTCTTCACCTTTCCATTGTTGTCCTCAGTTATGTCCCATACTTTTGCAGACTTGTCAGCAGACACAGTCAGCACCTACAGATAACATTACATTTGAAGATCAGATTATCCAAATCAAAACGTGTCAATCTTACAGGAAGAGAAAAAATAGACTTGTGCAAAAAGACAAGTAGAAAAGTAAACAGAGAAAATAACAATTTTGCAAATACAATGGTTTAAGTATTTAACTACAAAATCGAAAGTTAATTAGGACAATAACTTTGCCAATTGAACTATGCAAACTATATTAACGTGTGGACTGCTATGCCAAACATATCCAGTAGCAAGCAAACAATAATATTCACAGCAAAGTCAACAACTAAAGTGGCTAATATCTAATGTTTTTAAAATTTCAAATAGGTCTACAATGCAACATTTATCTAAATAAATTCTTCTAAACTTGATAGGAAATTTTCCCAAAAGACGAGATAACAAAACAGATCATTGCAAGTTACCATACATGCACAAATAGCTCATTTTGAGAGCTTCATAGTGGAAAAGTAAAGTATATGTCAAGCCTAGCAAAAGGAGGAAATACAAAACAAAAACTTCTAATTTCCATTCCTCAGCCCTAATTTATGCATTGTTTAACTTGTATGCACCATAAATTGTCTTCAAAAAACTGCAGCACAGCATTTATATTTAATAGGAACAAATTATTATTGCAATTTGCATGCCTTTAATTTTACCTTATTTTTGTAACTTCATTGAGAATATTAGTAACAAAAAGGCAACCTTTTTGAAATGTTACATGAAACTTGAAACCAATTCACAGTTTTGCGACACAAAGTTAAGTGATTAAAATCATGCATTGAAATGAAGACAGAGAAAGACAAAAACAAGAAAATGGGATCAATACATCAGAGGACTTTGCTATAATCAATAAAAAATACTCAGAAGTTACTTACTTGCTTTCCATCAGGACTCCAGCTAACAGCATAAATACTGCCAGTGTGTCCACCTTCAGAAGACAACTCACCAATCTTTTCTCCACTCTTTCCATCAAATATGATACCCTTTTTGTCAGAACTTACGGTTACAAATTTACTCCCATCTGGAGAATATCTTACACAATTGACAAAATTTGAATAATCCCTGTACATAAACAGATTATTGTGTCAAGACTAGTGTAAGAGGCATAAAAGACCAAATAGGAAATTTATTCTGAAATCCTATACGATTGTATAGGTTCATTCTGAAACCTCCATCAAAATGAACCTGTAATCAAAAGAAAAATTGTATTAGATGAAGCAGAAACGAAATCCCTAAATTTAAGCTCGTGAAAACGAAATCCAAAACCCTAACATCAAACAAATCATAAACAAATCTTAAATCCTATACGAAATCGTATTTACCTTTGAAGGATGAGGAAAGAAGAAGGGAAATTTGAAATTTGAAGGAAAAGAAGCGATGGGATCTGGGTTTTGGGAGCGATGGGTTCTGGATTTGGGTTGGTTCACGCGAATGGAGTGGAAGTGAGGAGGAGAAGTAGCGGTTCTGGCCGGCGACGCAGAGGTGAGACTGGTGGTTGTGGTAGAGAGTGGGGAGGAGAGGTGAGAGTGGTGGTTGGCCGGCGACGCAGAGGTGAGAAGTGAGAAGTGAGAAGTAGAGTGAAAGTGAGGATGTGAAAACTGATCGTGGGTCTTTTATTTTGGTCATTCGGTTGCCACGGACTTGCCACGGCATCTCCGTGGCAAATTTTTGGCATTTCACTTGTCCGTGGCAAACCCGTGGCAAACACCAGCGGGAAATTTCGCGCCCTTGCTTTTTACACATGCCGTCGCAAATCCGTGGCAAATTACTAACGGAATAAGCTCCGTGGCAATTGCTGGTGGCTAAAACAAGCTTTTCTTGTAGTGATCGGGAAAGTGTAACTTTCGCTGTCAACCCCTATAAAAACCAACAAATTAGATGCCAAGTTGAAGTTGCACCAATTATCAAACAAGGAATTCCCCCAAGTCACTATTATAGCCACATTCTACTATCATGAATCATGACAACTAACAACACAAATGAACCTCTATCAACACAGAAATGTAATCTCCTCATCGTTGAAGTGCTCCCTGTCAAAACATGAAATTAATTAAAATATACTTGTCCCATTTCCTTTGGCAGCTTCAAGAGCCTTGATCAATTTCTTGATTTTCCATATCTCATTGTTCTTGTCAGTGTCATGAGCATCGGCCATCTTTGAACAATAATAGACTAATAACCTTGACAGAAACAAAAAGAACAACAAAATAAGTTATCTCCTCATAATTGAAACAGAAAAACATAAACTTGATGCATTGTCAAAAACATATCAAACATAAAACATAATATACCAATAGCAAGTAAATTCAATAAAAAATTACACTAGGACATAACAAAAATAGTTCAATAAAAATTACACTCAAAGATCAAATAATCCTGCTAATGACTGTTCACTTTCATCCCTCCAAAAACTCAAACAAACATAGCACTCCAATTATGTAATGTAAGCAACAAAAGACACAACACACGTGATTCCATTTGTTTTATTTTGATCATGCATAAGATGAAATATATGATCCATATCAAATATCAAATTCAATACAGATCCAGCTCTCCCACCAACTCCTTTTTCAAACCACAAAATCCCCTAAAAATCAAAATCCACAAATTTTCACAAACTAATAAAGAGTCTCAGCACCACCGACATTTTAAAATCAAAACCATAATATTTATTGTACAATTGCAAATAGATCTCTTTCTCTCTGTGAACACCTTATCCCTCATGTCAAATTGCACATACCAAATTCGCACCGCACAAAACCACATCAAAAACCCTAACACTAAATAGAATAAAACGACAGCACAACTTTTAATAGTATTGAGAGAGGAAAATGGTATTGAATTAGGGGGCTTAACTTACTCTATCCATGTTACATAGAAGAAAAGCAAAGAAGCAGAGAATGACAATGACCCATCTTTTAGGGAAAACCTCCCACCACGTTGCTTCGTCTTCCACGTTGATCTCAGTTCTCATCAGAGTAACCCTAACTTCAACGCCAGAGTAACCATCCTCAGCGAACTGCAATACAAACACAAACCTCAGAAATCTTAACGTCAAATAAAATAAAGGAAAGACGACAGTGACTGAGAGAGCGATGCGATGCAAGATGGAAATCAGCTTGTGAAATCGAAATCGATGGTAGATGATGATGAGCGAGGAACTTGATGAGAGAGGGATTTCGATTTCATGCTCACATTGTTGATTTCTGAAGATGATTTCTGTTTTAGGGATTTAGGGTTCAATGTGTGGGAGAGACGTTCTTGAGAGGAACGTGTTTCTAGAGGAGAGGGAAACAAGTGTGTTGAAGAAAAAAAAGGAATGCGTCGATTCAATGTGTAGTTATACCCAGCGCTTTTTAAAAAACACTGGGTATTGGGAGAATGCGTTTCTCAATACCCGCCGCTTTTTAAAAAGCTACTGGTATTGGGAGAATGCGTGAAGCAATGGGCAGCATTTTTTAAAAAACGCTGGGTATTGGGAGAATGCGTTCTCCCAATACCCAGCGTTTTTTAAAAAGCGCTGGGTATTGAGAGAACGCGTGAAGCAATGGGCAGCGTTTTTTGCAACGAGGAAACTACTATCGATTCCATTATGGTTCGCATCAAGAGCTTATCCTGGAGTTGGTTTGTGTATAAAAGAGGTAGTAGTTCTAATTTATCTATTTCTACATGGTGGAATAACCCTCTTGTTTACCTAAACAATATGTAACTCATCTTGTTTTTTGGGTTAAACACCCCTAGTGCTCCTTGAATGGAATTTTTGCTTATCTAAGAAAAAACTCCCTTTGTTCTTTATTACTTGTAGCTTTTGTGGAAAAAAATTGTTGCTATTTACTTATCATTTTTAAAGTTTCTTGCAACATTATTTTTTTGTCAATAATGTCCTAAGGTATTTGGTGTAGAAAGACAAATAGATGAAATGAGTTAATAAATTATTAAGAGTATAGGTAAAGGAGAAATAATTATATCAAAAATAATAAAATTTATTTGTCTCGTCAGTATGTGTAAAAAGTGACATATAAAAAGGAAAAGAATGAGTATTTTTTAATCTACTTTAAATGAAAATCATTGTCATCGTGCTATTTTCGTTGACTTCGCGTTATATTTTTGTTTATAAACATTCTCCCCTTATTGTTGTTTTTTTACACTTTTTTTTTGTGTGTAGATAGAGAATTTGACCATATTGGTTTTGAAAATCTAAAGGTGGTGAATTAATAAGTCTAATTCCTTATATACTCTTTATTTGGTATGTTATTGAGTGATATAAGACTATCTCTCACTTGAATACCCAACATCGCAACATCTCTCATCAAGTGTGAGTATCGAGCCCATATATCCGCAAGCCCTTGTTAGAGAGTTTTGGTCGTTATTGAGCCACACGCCAACAGAAGCTCAGACACCAATATGTGGACTCTCATTCACACTGCTTGACATGATCAAATATTCGCCCTTTCTGAAACACCTAGCGTAAGAGCGAAAAGTTGTCAATTCCTAGCCAATCAGATGTACTTTGACTAATCCATCAATTTTTGGGGTGAATTGTATCGCTTTGTAATGGGCATGGTACCCCTTGTACCCCAATCCATTCAATTTGACTTATCAAAAAAGAATCCATCAATTTTTGGTTGGTCCACCTATTGGGTAGAAGATAGATAGATGGACCAAGTATAGGCAAATCAAGGTTTCGATGGTCTGTTATGTTTGAGTGACTTTTATGTTATGAGCATCTTATTAGCGTTCACGGGTGTCAAGTAAGTACAAAGCTCAATTACCACACTAGTGCAAAAATGGGAAAAGAATTAGACATTTAAAGTCAGGCGCTCAGATGTCTGACTACATAAGTAGACACGGTGGCAAGCTTGTAATTAAGAGGCAAAACTCGCGAGTTTTAAAGTCAAGCGAATACACGCCTGACTTTTAAAGTGAAAAAATAGGAAAAAAATTAGACTTTAGAAGTCAGGTGTGTATTCGCCTGACTACATAAGTAGACACGGTGGCAAACTTGTAATTAAGGGTGAAATTCTTTTTTTCTATTTTAGTACTTTAGAAGTCAAGCGAATACACGCCTGACTTCTAAAGTACCAAAATAGAAAAAAAGAATCTCACTTACGCGAAGCTATCTCCACTCTCAAACCCTTCTCACTCTCAGAATATCACTCACTCTCAGAACACGAAGCCTTCTCACTCTCCATTCTCCACTCTCCATTCTCCATTCTTCGCTCTCCATTCTCACCATTTCTTCCCTCCGTTTCCTCTCCCTCACACCGTTCTCACCGTCGCTGTTCTTACGCCGTTCTCACCGTCGCCGTTCTCACCATCGCCGTTCTCACGCCGTTCTCACCGTCGCCGTTCTCATGCCATTCTCTGCGAAGGTCTCTTCCAACACAACGAACAGGTCTCAAAACTCTTCTCTGCTTCTCACAGTTGAAAACCCTAATAATTTTCAAACACTGATTTTGGCTTTTTTCTTTGCTGTTTCTGGTGCGATCTTGATGAATCTTGACGCTACACACACGGATCCTGCACAACGAGGGTAGAACCACTGCACTTGGTTTGTGCGCAGCAGAGAACGGGATCTCGTCGTTGGATCTGAACGACGGTGTAGAGCAGAAGAGTAGCGATGAGGGGGAAGATGAAGAGAAGTAGAGAAGAAGAGAGGAACTGGAACGGCAGATTCAGAGGGCGTTGAGGGAAGATGAGAACCGGAGGAACGCGCCGTACGGTGTAGCAGAAGAGTAGCGACGGTGTAGCAGAAGGTATTGTTTTCTCTTTTATTTTTGGTTTGTGCGCAGCAGAGAACGGGATCTCGTCGTTGGATCTGAACGACGGTGTAGAGCAGAAGAGTAGCGATGAGGGGGAAGATGAAGAGGAGTAGAGAAGAAGAGAGGAACTGGAACGGCAGATTCAGAGGGCGTTGAGGGAAGAAGAGAGGAACTGGAACGGCAGATTCAGAGGGTGATGGAGAATTTACTTTTTTTTTTATAATGTAAACACATTTAAAGTCAAGCGACAAAAAGTCTGACTTAAGAAGTCGCCTTAATAGAAGTCACGCCGGCGCGTGACTTTAAAGCTCCTGACATACGAAGTCGCCTTAATAGAAGTCACGCCGACGCGTGACTTTAAAAAGCCAATTTGCGTGACTTTAAATCCCTTTTCTGCACTAGTGCCAAGGTAAGAGACATCAAAGGAGCGTAAGATGGAGATTCGGGTTCAAGCCCCGAAAATTAACATTTGCCCTCCCTTAACTAATTAACTACTAATATTTTCCTAGTAAAAATTGCATTTACAATTTGATATTCTTAGAGTTTGTAGCAATCCTGTACGAGATCCCAAGTTGATTAATTATACCTAATTTATTGACTATGACTTTGTCATTCATAAATGAAGCATTGCACTTGTATGTGGGTTTTGCCATTCATAAATGGCATTGCACTATTGAAAAAAAGAACATAACTAAGAAAAAATAAAGAATGTAAACACAAATCCATCCATCCTATTAACCCAAGAAACAACACTTTTTAAAACATACCCGTTACATAAAAGAATCAAGATCTTTCATCCAAATTTATCAAAGAAATACAAAAACAAGAAACTAAGACTGAAAGAAAATCAGGACATTACATTTCAACCAGTAGAATTAGTTTTACTTTGCTGAATAACCAGTAGAATTAGTTGAATCTTCCTTATGAGGAAATTCATTAAGATCAAAATCACGTTGTGGTTTAGGAGGACTACTAGTTGAAACTTCATCATCAGAAGGTACTCTTTCTTCCACGTCATGATCATCTTCATCATCTGATTTTCTTGAACCTGAACTAGCTTCACCAACTTCTCCCTCTACCACATTATCATCATTTTGTGGTTCATTACCAACTTCTTGTTCACCTTCTGCAACTTGGTTCACTTCATAAGAACCATCTTCACTCATTTCTTTATCAAACCTTGTTAAATTTTCATTAATTTGATAAACTCCAAGGGAGTTACTAGCATATTCACTGTTCCCATCTCCTCCTCCACCTCCTCCTTCAGCACCACCACCACCACCAAGAATGTTCGCTCCTCCACTGTTTTCTCCTCCTCCGACTCTGGGCGCTAACGGATTCGGAACTTGATCAATTTCATAGGAACTCTCATCGTCACTCATCTTAAAATGTTCTTAAAGTTTGCAGTGAATATATCAAAGGAGTTTATGATATATAAAATACAGAAGCAATAATATAACAATACGAACAAAGAGAAACTGTACGTGGAAGAAAAATGTAACAGAATAACTGATCACATAACTAACTTCTAACAAACAAAATTTAAAGACTTTGATTAATTAACTTATTTAGGGTTTATATATGTGGTGTTTTTTGTTTGATTTTGAGCAGGCTTCTGACCTTTGTGGATTTTTACCCTTTTCCACGGGACTTGTTTGGATTGTGGAACTCATTTAATTGTTATGATGTAAAAGGTTTGGGTTCCTTTAAAACCCATTCTAATAATAATAACTAGGGGAAATCCCTGTGCGATGAACGGGTTTATACAATTTTTTTTTTAAATATGTTAAGAATACAACTTAAATATGTATAGTTCGGAAAAAATACTTTTTAAACATACATAGATGAGAACATGAAAATCCAATTTAATAGATCATAGTTTAGTATTATACGATGTTAATAAATATTATAATGATTATATATTGTAATGATATTAATAAAAGGAAATAAAAGTTTAAGGAATTAATATATATATATATATATATATATATATATATATATATATATATGTATATATATTTATTCAACTTTAAAATTAGTACAATTATGCATTATAGATTTATTTCTTTAATTTCCAACAAACTCGTGAGTTAGTACGATGTGGGTTGAAGATGTAGAATTTTAATTAACTCCTAATATATTTAATTCAATTTGTGAAAATATTGCATGTTTTGCCATTTAAATTTTTTATTTATTTATATTTAGCATTCGAAAACTTAAAATTAATTCATACTTGATAGCAATCTACTTTTCTGGTAAGGCCACTTCATTGCCTCTAGCACCACACTTCAAGCTTTCCTCGGCTCAAGCACCTAGTTGCAAGGAAGATAAGGATTACATGAAGACTATCCGATATGCTAATGTTATTGGTAGTATCATGTACTCTATAATATGTTGCAGGCCTGACATAGCTCAAGCAATGAGTGAACAAGCAGATTCATGGGTAATGCAGGTAAAGAACACTGGCAGGCATTTAAGTGGGTACTTAGGTATCTTAAAGGATCTTGGATGTTGGTTTAGTGTATACTAAAGGGAAGCTTGACCAAGTGTGTTGAAGGGTTAGTGGATTCAGATTATGCTAATGATCTTGACAAAAGAAGATCATTATTAGGGTATGTCTTCATTGTGTTTGGCAGCACTGTTATTTGGAAGGCAAGCCTCCAACACATTGTTGCCTTATCTACTACAGAGGCTGAGTACGTGGCTCTAACTGAAGCAATCAAGGAAGGACTTTGGATACAAGGTCTAGTTGATGAGTTGGGCATTTGTGATAGTTTTGTAAGCATCTCTTCTGATAGTACCAAACAAAGTGCTATTCATTTGAGTAAAAATCAAATGCACCATGAAAGAACCAAACAGATTGATGTTAGGTTCCATTTCATTAGAGACATTGTGGAAAAGGGCAATGTAGAAGTTATAAAGGTTCACACGAGTGACAATCCCGCGGATATGCTACAAGCCTATAAGTGTAAGAAAGTTTAGACATTGTCTTGACTTGCTTGGTGTGGATACCGGTTAAACTGATATTCTGGTTTGTCTTCAAGCTTCTTTCCATTTTATTGATCTTTGGGATGTTTTAACCAAGGTGGAGATTTGTTGATTGTGGTTAAAAGAAATTTGGGAGGTTCAATTAGTATTATTGGGCCTGGTGTTTCCTTTCGGTTATGGGCCTGATTTAAATGAAGTAAATACTTCATTTGGATGCTTAGGTTTTAAGCTTCGGTTCTCTCTCAGTTCTCTCAAGTTCCTGTGCGGTTTTTCTGCCTAACTGTTTTAAGTTGAAGCTGTTTTGCCGTTACAACAGATCGAAGCATCTCAGCTGATATATAATGCTTCATTCATTCATTCTGCAACTACACAAGAAAGTAGATTTCATCATCATCGCAGCAAAACAGAGAGATAAATAGAGAGGTTTTGAAAGAGTGAAATACAATGAGTTTTGAGAGAAAAATTCTGTAATTTCTGTAAACCGATTTGTAACCAGAGTTTCAATAGTGGATTGGCTTGAATTCAGACCCCCAGATGTAGGAGAAGATTTCTCCGAATTGGGTTATCATTCTTGGTGTTTTTCTCTTCCCTTTCTCTATTAATTTGTTGCATTTATCTTGTTTGTTTGTTTGTTTAATTCTCTGGACACTAGCACACACAATCTGGTTGTGAATAATTGATTCACTAAATTTACGATTTGTCACAAGTAGAACTTGATTCTTCAATCATTCTTTAAATTGTTTCAGGCTTTGTTTGTTAATTCTTTTAAGAATTAGCGTAACAAATTGGTATCAGTAGCGCATTTGGAAATTTTTCGATTCTTGAAGTGTGGTGCAAGAGGCAATGAAGTATTTGGGTGTGTGGCTTATTATCATGTTAATGAGGGGAAAATAGTTCCTAGGGCTCGGAAAGGATATTTTGTTGGTTACCCTGCAGGTGTCAAAGGATACAAAATATGGAACCAAGAGGACTAGAAATACATAATAATTAAGCCGTGATGTTAAGTTCCAAGAAGCTGATCTATTCAAGTCAACAAGAAATGATCAAGAACAAGCAAGTGACAAACAAGAACTAGAAAGCTTTGAGCTTGAGGTGGAGAATGATCAAGCAAAGACTAAAGAAGTCGTTACTCCACAGAATGAACTTGAGAATGAAGAAAATACTGATGGTGAAGACAATGGGGATCAAAATGACTACAATTTGGTTAGAGACAGAGAAAGAAGAGTCGTCAAACCAACACAAAGGTATGGGTATGAAGATCTTGTGAATTGTGCTCTCTACACTGTTGAGGAAATCATTTACAACCAAGGAATTAAAAATAGGCTATCAATCACAAAAATAGTGATAAGTGGTTGCTAGCCATGACTGAGGAAATAAATTCTTTAGACAAAAATTGCACTTGGGAGCAAGTTCCTAAACCAAAGGGAGCTAGGATTGTTGGAAGCAAGTGGATCTTCAAGAAAAAGGAAGGTATACCGGGGTTTAAGAACCTAGATTCAAAGCTAGGTTGGTTGCGAAAGGATTTACACAAAAGCAAGGGATAGATTACAGTGAGATATTCTCATCTCTAGTCAAACATTCATCTATTAGGATCATCTTGTCAATTGTGGCTCATCATGATATGGAGTTGGAGCAAATGGACGTGAAAACAACATTTCTCCATGGAGACTTAAAAGAAAGTATTCTAATGCAACAACCAGAGGGTTTTGAAGCAACTGGTAAGGAAGATTGGGTGTGTCATCTCAAGAAATCCCTATATGGTCTCAAGCAGTCACCAAGACAGTGGTATCTCAAGTTTGATTCGTTTATGGTAAAGAACAATTATACTAGAAGCAAATTTGATTGTTTCGTTTATGGTAAAGAACAATTATACTAGAAGCAAATTTGATTGTTGCATTTATTATAAATGCATCTCTCAAAACAGTTATATCTACCTACTTCTATATGTGGATGACATGTTGCTAGCTAGCAAAGACATGGCCTCGATAGTTAGACTTAAAGGTGAACTCAAGAAGGAGTTAGACATGAAGGATTTGGGCCCTGCAAAGAAGATTCTTGGTATGGAAATTACTAGGAACTGAGAAAAGAAAAAATTGATTATCTCTCAAAAGAACTACTTGGGTAAGGTGATCAAAAGGTTCAAATATGTGTGATGCTAAGGTCATTCAATTGCTCAAGTAAGTCATTCAAACACATTATTAAATCAACCAAATAATTCCTCCTAACACCTAATCCCTATGTTTTCATGTTTTATAAATTATTAACCATGAAAGAGAGCCCCCATACCTTACGAACTACCGAGACGTTCCGAAACTCACGACCCAAACTTCACGAACTCGCTCCTAACTCGTCCAACCGCTTCAAAACCGAAAACCAAGCTACTCAAATACTCCCAAAACAGAATTCCAGCAGCTCCTAATTCCTCAAAGCGAAAAACCTATACTTTCCATTGAATTCAAGCCCCGCGATAGGACACTGAAACTTGGCCCCATCATCTGAACCGGTAATTGAAGAAAGCAGAACCTTGATCATGTCTTTTAAACCCTTAATATGCCCAAACTCCTTCGGAAGCTTCTTCCCTAACAACGCCTCAACCAACGCTTGCTCATTGAAGATATTCCCAAGCTTATCAATCACGCACGGTTCCCTCAACGGCTCGGTTGATAACGCATAGTTCTGCCATTTCGAAAGTCTCTATTCGCGGTTAGGATCGCACACGAGTAGAACGGAACCACGGTTGAAGGAACACAGGTCAGATTCGGAATCAGCGGCGGATTTCGTGTGGGAAGGTAAAAGTTTGGGGTTCTGATGCGTGAGGAGGGCGGGAACGCGCGTGGAAGGAAAGAAACGGCGTGAGGTTTTGTTCTTTCTTTGCCTCTCTGTTGCAGCGTCGCGGAGAAGAAGAGGAAGGAAGTGGGCCGGTTCGGTCAATTGGGCTGGAAAACAGGGGGGTGTAAGCATCAAGGGAGGGGTTGTATATATGCGAGTAAAAGAGTAGAAATTCACCTCTAAATCATTTTAAAACCCCCAATTTCACTACAACTCTTATTTTAATACCTCAATAGCTTAAAATAATGTTCTAAGGAAATAATATCTCAAACACTAATATTTTATGAAAACAAAATAAATAAGTATAAATATGAATAACAATCATATTTCACAAATAGCTTATAAAAATACATTTAAATATAAAAATATATTTATTCAACTAATTTAATGGCTCAACCACACAATAAATCAAAATAATGTAATCTTATCAAATCAACTCCAAATAATTTCTAATAAAATTTGGGGCAATGTGAAGCGTGGTGGGCATGTGACATCCGGGGCCGACGAGGGCCGGGAGTGATCGCCGTTGCCCAAAAGGTGGTGTGGCAAAGAGAGGCTCCTGGCAGCTTCAAAGCGAAGGGGCGCGTGAATGAACCGAATACGCATCGGAATGAGAGGGATTCTAAGGCTATGCAGGTATGGGACTGTACAGTTGAAGGAAGGCTTAAAAGAATTGATTTGGACTACCTATACCAACAATGTGCATCTTCTTTTCGGGAGTCCACCCCATAAGAACTCAATAGTTAAGCGTGCTTGGCTTGGAGTAGTAGTGGGATGGGTGACCTTCTGGGAAGTTTCCCGGAAAGCATGCAAGTGAGGACAAAGCATCTTTGAAAAGACTCGTCTTTGATACGTAAAGGCGATCGGCGATTCTGAAGCGATGCAGGATGTTACAGTTTAAATGAGAATTAAGAGTAATAAATTAAGAGTAATCAATAATGGAGAATGATTTTTAAAGTAAAAATAAAAAAGATATAGAAATTTTTAGAAATTGATAGAGATAGTAAATCGCATGGGGTGGCAGTACTGTTGAAACTGATTATACAACTGACTTATTTTCAATTATGAATTCTTATATAATATTTTAGAGATGTAGATTTTCAAAAGGAACTTCCACTCATTAAGATTTGGGAAGTTGAAAGAGAACTTCCACTCAGTAAGATTAGAAACCTAGACACCGGTTTAGAATGATAAACATTTTAGTTTCTAAGAGATTTATTTCTCAGAAATGGTCATTAGTATCTATAAACCTCAGCAGTTAGGGGTGTTTTCAAAAGCCAACGACAATGAGGCATTTTACTAGTATACTACAAGGGTAGAACTTCCAATTACTTATAGTATTGGAAGTGGTGTTGTCCTATAAGAAGATTGAATCAATGGAGTGTTAAACGCCTTACTTCTCGTTAGGCAAGACATGTTGCCTACCGAATGGATACGCTAGGAGTTATGGTTATGTTTGGATGTTGTGAAGTTCGGAGAGATGTAGGATCAAAGGAATGCGTAAAATAGTGAGAATTGTTCTCTGAATCAACGCTAGAAGCATTATTTTGTGCCCGTTTGATTCCGCGAAAGAATCCTTCTATTTTTATCATTTCTCTGATGCTACAACTACCCTAACTCCGTGATTAATCCAAATACTAATGTTCCTCCTAGAGTAATCAACAATATAGTATGATCGAATGAAGTTCATAGTTGTCAAATAAGTCTGACTTAGCTAGGAAAGCTGTTATGTATCAACCGAGAGATCTTTATTGTTTAGATATTCTCATACTTAAGTGAATGAATAGTAGACTCAGTTCAAGAGAATGGCTGGTTTTGGAATAGTCGGTTGACTTATAGGTTCTGAAAAGCCATATGAGACGACCCTCGTCCTCATTATAGTAACCCTTTACACTTAATCTCGTAATCTTCAAATCAGATAAATTTTAAAACTTAAAAAATGTATATAACTAAATATATATCAAATAAAAAATAATATTACGAGTTTTACAAATATGTGTGGCTAGACTAAAGCCTGTCAAAATATAATCATAGTACTACAAAATAGCAGAACATAAAAACATAAAAGAAAAGCCAGTTAAACGAGACTCAAATGACTGACACACTGGCTAAACAAAACTCAGGTTCTCTCAATGAGACACCTGACAACTCCATCATATCGCACTGGCATCCTCTGTGCCTCCGACGTCCATCATGGAAGGAATAGTATCTACTTCTGCTACGAGTGACTCCTCGACTGGATCTAAATGATAATATAAATATACAAAAGAAAAACACATAGGGCTAAGATACATGTACAAGTCAGAAAATGGGAACATAAGGTAAAGCTCAATTTAAACATGTTACCAGCACATCAATTCAAATTATTCCTTACCTTATATCCGTTATTGATATCTTATGCTTATAACTCTATCTATGAACATGTGACAATACTATATGCTAACTCTGGCCATATCCTGATGCCACTGACGTCCCTACTATACTTCGCGGACGCCACTCGACTGTCACAATGGAGTCCGAGTGTTATAAGTCTTTCCCTGCCAAAACTGATCAGAGTAATCTAAACCTAGCATTACCCCATCCGGCCGATGGATACAAATATGTCCTACTAAGGACCAGGCCCGGTACTTGACCTCGTGTGTCCCATACCACACGACTGTGGACTTACAACACATATGCAATCTACATGGTTCTCTGTAATTACACCTTAACTCGTATGCCTTACTCATCTTGTTGATCAGCACCTTGTACTATCACTTGCACTACGGTTAAATATATTTATTTCACTTTAGATCTCTTTATGACTCTTAGTTCACTATGCACACCTAGGTTCATTATGAAAATCTTAACTTCAATATTATTCTAAAATAAGGTCATGCTTCTCAATATAAATAAGACATTTCGACGATTTCACAAATAACATGAATAGCACAAAACATAGCATTTAAACAATCAAAACAGTCAAACAATCTATATCAATCAAATAATAATATAATACTTTCCTATGCGTTACCGGTCATCGACGGCCTAAACTTCACTTAACCTTAACTCCGAGTAGTCAAATGATCTTTAGGTATCGCTGACTCTTTAACTCTAGTAGAGCTTGGGTCACTCTACACATATTTAAATTAAAACTTTACGCTAACCGTCCCGACGAATACGATATCTTGCCCCCGGCCACCTTAAATATAACACGAATGTAAAACTTGCTCCGACAATGCCGACGCGTACTCAAGCACTACTACAACTACGGATATAATGGTAATTGAATTGGGGTTTTTAGGAGTTTTAGCTGGGTTTTAAAATATAAAAGAAGAGAGGATAGTAAAATGTATCTAGTGTTGCCGAGGCTTAAAGGATATGTGGTAAACAAGGGATCTAGGTTTCACGATGTTGGATGGCTTCGTTTGAGATGAATGGCTTGCCTTTTATAGTCCATCCCTCCTCCTATGCTTACCTCATGACAAGCATGAGGTGTAAACATACTTTCCTGGTGGCATGAATCTAAGGTATTAAGAGTGATTCATGGGAAAAACACCTAAGTGGCCTAATTCTCATGCATCCAACGTAAAAGCGGTGAAGGATGAGGTGTAATTTTCTTATTCAACTACTTCACTTAGAAGAATGACATACATTTTTTACTAAACATGAAATTGAAATGGAATTGCAAAAATGCATTAGTCGATAGTTTGTTTTCCAAAACATATGAAGATGCCTTTTAAGATTTTCTTCATGGAAAATATGCATGGCCTAATCCATGTGTAAACAAATGCATGCAAGTGTCACTAATCTAATAATCAATCTTCCAACACATCTTAAAAAAAAAGCACGAGGTGTTAAAGCTAGGCAAAATTACTTATCATGAAGGTTTGCATGTAAGCAAACATAAAATAATCCGTGGTACTACTTTCTATATATTTATTATATACATCTAATTAATTATATACTAATTATGATCTAATTAAATTAATACACATATAATTTTATTTAAGAAAAATAGGGAGTTATATCTAAATCTCTCTCTAAGCTCTAAATAACACAATTAAAATAAAATGATTTCCAAAACACGTTCTAATAATTATTTGGAAAAAGTGGGATGTTACACCATAAACCTGCGTGAGACTTTCCGGATTTAGGAATTGAGTTCCAAAGACTGTGTCATGAAGTGTGAAGACACAACTTGTTAGTAATTTGGGTTAGCGAAGAAACAAACTCCTATGGGTAAGTAAGAAAATTATTTTATATTCAAACGTTTTCAAGAAAATTTTACATAACCTTTACCCATTTGTGAGTCAGTTACGAACCCAGTAGTGACAGAGTTTAACCCAAAGTGCTAATAGTGTAACTAATACAACCAAAAGGTGATGTTCCCCAGTTTATCAAAAGTTAGGGTGCTCCTGTGTTACTTGTTGAAAAGAAAGACGGGAGCAGGAGGTTGTGTATAAATTACCTCCAATTGAACAAAGTTACTATTAGGAATAAGTACCCTATGCCAAGAATCTATCATTTGGTTGAGCATCATCGAGGTTCAGCAATATTTCCAAATATTGGTCTAAGGGTGAGTTATTGTCAGATTAACGTTAGGGCTTTAGATATTCCGAAGACAGCTTTCCATACTAGATATGGACATTACGAGTGAGTAGTGATGCCCTTCGGTATAACTAATGCTCATGCGGCATTCATGGATTACATGAGCCGAGGCATCCACCCTTACTTAGACTAGTTGTTGAAATTTTCACTGATAACATCTTGGTCTACACTAAGACCATTGTGGAACATAATCACCATCTCCGCATTGTTGTGAATGTACTCCGGGAGAAGGAGTGATATGATAAGCCTTCGAAGTGTGAATTTTGAATGTCTGTAGTGAATTTTTTGGCATTGGTGACATTCTAGTCTGGAGTGGCAATAGATCCCAGTAAAGTAGAAGCTGTATTGGATTTGGAGAGACCATCGCCGGTCACCGAAGTAAAGAGTTTATTGGGACTAGCTGGTTATTATTGTAGATTTATTTGAGAATTCTCACAGTTAGTTCTTCCACTCACTTGGTTAACTCGTAAAGATCAGCCGTTTGATTAGGATTCTAATTGTGAAGAATGTTTCCTCTAGAGTTGTAAAAGAGATTGACTTCTGCTCTTATCTAAATTTTTCCAGAACCGTCTCTAGAATTTCAAATGTACAGTGACACTTCCAGGAAAGGTCTAGGATATGTGTCTTATCCAGAATTAGGAAGTGGAAGCTTATGCATCCATGAAATTGAAGCCTTATGAGGAGAATTATCTGACTCATGATTAAGAATTGACAACTTTTGTGTAGGTAGTGAGAATTGAGGATAGCTCAGAGTCGTCAAAAGGGTTATGCTGACAAAAGGGAGTAGATTCCTAGAGTTGAATTTGGTTATCATGTATTTTAAGAGTTTCATCAACCCTTAGTACCAGTAGAGCATTGCGGACGAAGAAAACTCAGTTCTCGGTATATTGGATCTTTCCAAAGTATCGAGCGTGTTGGGTAATGGCTTACCATATAGCTTTACCTTTTGTACCAATCTACATGAAATGTTTCTTATATCCTAATAGAGGAAGTATATTCCCGATCCAAGTCAACCATTGAGTTTTTAAACGATTGATCTTCGATCGGGTTTGTTTTTCATCGAAGTCATATCATAGAACATGGAGAGTAGACGCTTCGGACGAGAACAATTCCAATTATTAGAGTTGTTTTGGGATGGTTTTTCGGCCGAGGGAGTCACGTGGAAATTGGAGGACGATATGCGGGCTAGTTATCTGTATTTATTCTCTGGAGGTATGTTTGTTCAATTTTGAGGACAAAATTCCCAAGTTGGGGTGATTGTAACATCCCTAGTTTCGTTAATTTCGATTTATGAAATTAACGAGTTATTTATTATTCGAGTAAATAATAAGTCACGTCTCGGATACAAGTTTGACTCGAGAACAATGAGTAATCGTTAAATTATAGGATTGCTTTGCAATAATATTGATTGAATTGTGTAAATTGAGTGTGATTGTTTGGGGAAAAAATAGGTTTTAGGTGAGGATTAGTAAATCAAGGGTATTTTGGTCATTTCTTATTCATTTAAAACCTTCAGCTCATTTAACCATAACACACTTCACCTCTTATTTTGGGAACCAAATCAGATTGGGGAAAGAAAGAAAAACCTAGAGTGAGGAAGAGAGAGGGCCGAGAGGGTGAGAGGGGGGGGGGGAAGAGGAAGGAGATCAAGTTCCATAGTGGATCTATGTAAGTTCTTCTTTACCCATTTCCTTCCATATTTCCTACCCTATCCAATGATACCATTTCCATTAGATCAATCCTTCTCTAACTCTATCCACCATGGATGAAGCTTCAAGCTCAAAAGGGGAAGATAATGGGTTTTTGAACCTTTGAGGCTAGCATGTGATACTTGGAGGTTCAAGGTTCAGTTTAGAAGCTCAATAACAAGAAACATTGTGGATTGAGAGAGTGTTTGTGATACTTGGAGGTTCAAGGTTTAGTTTTTCTTTACGTTTCTGAAGAGAAGGAAGGTAAGGAGGTGCTTGACAAACACTCCCTTCACTTCTACTAGGAAACTTGTGTAAGGAACTCATATTGTACTTCAACTTGGGAAACTCATGCAAAAGATCTTCTATTCGAGTAATCTCTCTCCTTTTAAGTTCTTTTGCTATATTACTCATTTGATTATGCTCTTTACAGATTTTATCTATTATATAATGAGTAACATGAGCTAAATTCCCTTAAGTTGAGATGTTATAACTTTGTAATGAACTTCTAAGTATGTTATTATGATTTATGTTATGCATTTTAATTCTTGTATGATACTTCTTTCAAACACTTATTCTGGAATTGATCACTTTGGAATAGGTTAAACTTGTGGCAGCAGACATGGGTCACATTTATGAACTCAAGAATTAATAGGAATGAGAGTTTATAACAACTTCTTTGTTAAACTAGTTTTAATAAAGATTTGATTGTTAAAACCATGTTAAGGACTAGACATAGGATAACATAGTTCCTAGGATGATACAGTGGGAACTTAAGAGACAAGATCATTGTTAGGAGGCAAGAGAGGTATTGATACTCCTTTCTTTACTGTAATAAACAAAGATCATAAGAGCTTGTAATAAAACTCTAAAGAAAGTGCTGACAGACACATACTGATGCAGCTGCATCCAGTGTGGAAACACTACATACTGTACTATAACACTTAGAAGTAAATTACTTAGTGAAAACATCTCAACTACTTTATCTAACTGATTCCTTACACTCTTTACTGTTATTATTGTTTTTACTTTGAAAAACTCCAAACCAAAATAGTGCATAGTGTAGACACGCTAAGTGTACACTCTAATATACAAAACTTTACAATACATAATCCCTGTGGGTTCGACCTTTCTTATCACTTTATTACTTGTGTGACTATGTATAATTGCATATATTTTACCACATCAACTACCACATTGAGTAGTTCTATCAAGAAAGAGGGAGAACAATGCTATATATATGAGTTCAAGTTCTACTTTACAAAATGCATTAGTTAGAAACACTTTAAGTTTGTATTTGACTTGTTTTTCTCTTATTATACTCTTGTTTTAGAGTGTTTTGAGATGTAGTTAAATATTTTCTTTGAAGGGTGTGGTTATACTGGGGCCATGGGGTGTTTGAGAGAGGTGTATGTGTTGTAAAAAAATTCACAAGTTGTTATTCTCTAGTTGTCACTAGACAACGGTTCATGGTTTTTCTCAGGTTTTGGAGTTTTCCATGCTAATCTCTTGTGTTCTGATAATCTCATTTTATTTCTCTATGTTGTTTTCCCCCCAACAACTAGTATCAGAGCTTTTGCTTCAGGGTATTAATTTCTTAACATGCTTTGTGGTTGCAGCTTTATCTGATCTTCCACATCAGGAAAGACATTTGATACTGTGTAAGCGCTGTTTGAGAAAAGTTCTAGCTAAGAAAGACTTTGTATTTAAGCGTGTCCATTGTGACACACCCCTCTTTCCTAGGAACCTACTCGGTGCAAGGTTTACGATATGTATACAGATGCAATGTCAAATTTCTCAAGTATACGTTGTGATGTTTGACATGGAGAAGTTTGATGGAAGAATCAATTTTGGCTTGTGGAAAATGCAAGTAAATGATGTATTGATACAATCGGGGTTGCAATTGGTGTTAAATCGATGGCTTTAGAAATCACTACATGAACGAAAGAATATGACAACAACTATTTCCGAACAAAATAAACTTGTTCATAAATGTATGCATGTAGTACCTCAATAACAATTAAAGTTGTTGGAAATAACAGAACTTTTTGACAACAAGAACTTTTTGACAACAACTTTTTGTTAACAATACAACTTAATGTTGCGTATGATGCAACTATTTGGCATCAACGTTATAACGTTGTTGGCAAACTATATATTTATGTCGACGACAAAGTTTTTCGTAGGAAATGTGAGCAAAATTAACTCTTGCAAAAAAGAATGTTAGGATAATTACAACTCATAAACAACTCAGCTAGCTTCCCCAAATGACAAGTCGCTTAGAATACAATTACACCATCTATCAAGCTCAATTGAAGCCTTAGCATCTACCTTATGCTTAAACCACCCAATACTAAACATTTAATTTGATTCACCATATTACTTACATTAGGAAGCCCCCTGAATATAATTCTATTTCTATTGGTCCACAAAACCCACACAACTTCTATCCAAACCATGTGCCTCATTTTTCTCCACTGCTTATGCTTTAGACTGACTGTGAAGTGCATAAAATGGTCCCAAACGCTGTCAAAACGTGGCTGCTGCACATCACACCAGCAGCCAATTTTCTGCCACACCCGCGAACAAAATGCCACAGCCGAAAAAGAGATGATCAGCCTCCTCATCTTAGCGAAAACAGAAGACGCAGGACTGACCTTAGTTTTGATCCAAAACTCCCCTTTGTTGCAACGCAACGCGTGTAGGAAGAACACCCGACAGCAACCTCCAAACTAGCGCCTGATATTTTGATGGTACTGCTTATCCCCACAATCTTTTGAACACTTTTCTCCTGCTGTCAACAATTTCCACTGCATCGCTTCTCAGGATCAAGTAGCTATAAGTAGTCTTCACCTTGTAATTCAATGAATATCTCTCACCCAAATCCATCTATCGTCTACACTGCTGTCCAGAGTTAACGGGAGCAGCAAATCATCCAGTAGCACTGCCTGCACCTGTTCCTCGGTGCTGAGCTCCCTGTGCCAGAACAAAGACCATCGCCAGCTACCTCCAAGCCTCTCGTCAGCGTCTGCAACTATACAAAGCTGATTCCCTACGACACAGAACAGATTAGGAAACAATTCCTTCATCGGTTGCGGACTACACTAACAATCGTGCCAAAATTTAGCCACCCTTCCATTCCCTAACTTCAATTTCACGCCTTCCTCGAACAACCCGTGAGCCGAGGACAGAATATGATCAATACCATTCAAGTCTTTCCACCATACCGAAAAATGTCTCTTTGAGCACCCAAGCCATTTTTCTTTCCTCACCTTTACCCCCCCACAAGAAATTACGCTGAATTTGGATCATCTCTTTGAACACTTTTTTTGGGTACTTTGAAGAAGGATAAATAATACAATGGAAAGCTTGCCAAAACCGAATTGATTAAAGTAATTATTTCACCCATTGAAAGTTTCCTACTCCTCCAGGTCGAGAGTCTATCCCTCATTCTTTTTACTACTGGCTTCCATGTTACACTCAACCTTGGATTAGCTCCGACGGGAATCACAAGAAATTTGAATGGTAGTTTCCCCACTTTACAATACAAAAAACATGAAGCTACCTCCAATTCTTCCTTATATTATCTACCAAAGTGACTGCTAACCTCTTCTTTGATTTCCTCCACCCCACTAAGCCACTGATTCCTTCTCTGCCTTAGCTTTAATGAGTTATGAAAATATTGTGTTTCCATCTCTTTTTTGTATCCATCTCGCCCTCTCTTTTTGAGAAAGCAAGCTCTCCTTTCGGTGTAATGCTTCCCAAAACTCCCCATTTAGCTCTCTCCACTTTGCACCATCCCATTCTTCCTCTACTCCACCCTCCTCTTCCAAAGCGTTCAACTCCTTCTCCACTTGGATACCGTAAACTTATTTGTTCCACACTTTCAAACAATCTTTCACATGCTTAAGCTTTTCTTTCACCACATGAGCCATCCACCCCTCTACCTTAAGTTCTTTCCACTTCTCTTCCATTAAATCCTTTCCATCAATGTGTTCCAACCACCCATTAATAAATTTGAAAGATTTCGGAGCCCAGTTCTTATTAGAGGAGAGTAACCACACTGGATGAGGCCTTTCCATCACCACCACTACTAGATGAGGCCGAAACAGGAGATCCCTCTCTACTATGGCTCAAGAGAATGATTGGTTGGTCTTCAATACCGATGGGAGAAATACAAGGGAGAGGGGGAAGTTCCACAACAAGAGAGAGATTTTGTGGAGTCACAAAATCACCAGGGACCTGAAAGGCGCTGAGACTGAGGGTGACAAAGTGCAAGGTGGGAGGGAAGTTGGGATAGAAGGTCCGACCAAGGAAGGGGGAACAGAAACGGGGGGAGGATAAGGGAGATTAGAAGTGTCATGGGCCAAAACAAGAGAAGGTTGATGGGTTGGGTTAGAAAGAGATGGGTCATGGCAAAACTGGTATCGGGTCAACAGGGGGTGAGGGTCAGGAATAGGGTTTTTTTTTTGTACCCCCACCCATTCCCCTAACACCCCCACCCACACTGTAATTCCCAAAATGCCCTTCAAAAAATCTATTTTTTTCACAAAATTACACCCATCGTATATATCTTTTTGGGAGCCTATATACGATGGGTACAATTTTGACATCGTAGATATGTTCGTTGGGCGTATATACGATTGATGCGTTTTAAGTCAATCGTATATACGCCTGAGGAACCTATTTACGATGCGTTAAAAATGCACATCGTATATATGCCCCAAACGAGATATATACGATGGCTTTTTTTTTGGTTATGATTACATTTTATTAACGATTATAATTTCTGATCTCGTGATTTGAATAAACGCGTACATATATTGGATAAAATAAACGCGCGTATAATTACAAAAACGCGCTATAATCATATATACACGTGTAATACAAAAATGTGTGAATCTATCTACAAGTCGTCAATAGAATCATCGGCTAAATCTATACATCTAGACGCATCGGTGTGAGTGAGAGGTCGCACGGGAGGACACATAGATCGCCATAGGGTAAAACGTCCGGCATACGGATGCAACCATGAAAGCAGACTCCGGTAAGTAGTTTGGTACCTTTGTGGGGCAATAGGAGGCAATGGACAAGTGGGAGAGATTGAAAGATTCAACCAGTGTACATTTTGCTCGTTCGTAAGCAGATATGATTTTCAACTTAGATGAACTCATGACGTGCCTCTCAAAGGCGAGATAAGTGAAATTCATAGATAAAGAAAATCGAACCAATGCAACATTATACCGGTTGCAACCATATACCCCATCTCAGCAAATCAAACCACTTTGACTCGGTGACGTCCGTATGACTCAATAGTTAAAGCTTTGCGAAGCTCTAACGATCGGTTCTTCCCAAACATGTCCGAATACAAGGTTTCCGTCCTTTGTTTCTGAATCAAAGCTTGCCTAATCGGAGGCCAGGAGTCTCACCCATGTCAAGTCCAACCCCGATCGCTCTAAAACCGCGATTACCGTCACCTTCAACATCAACAATTTTTTCAACATAGTTGCGCACGTGTCTTTGGAAGAAAGCGGTAAGTGGATTTTAGTCTCGGTGTCTCGTGATAATACTCTAGAAGCACCACGAGATAATTTGGTTGACCGCTGTGTAGGAATTTTGGAAGCCCCGGTTTCTTCAGTCTGTTTTACCCTCTCATCCACGTGCTCCCACCCAGAAGGGAAAGCTATCTCATTCAGCTGCCTCTTGATAAGAAATTTCTCCTCCTCACTCACTTTATCAAACCGCCCGGATAGCATCGAATCGGTAAGAAATATCACAAGTAGATGATTTATCCCGAGTGGATTTATCATCTATCGCATCCAAGCTCAAATGTTTCCGGTGATCATCAACAACATTGAGCGGAATAGAATTACCGGAAGCATGAAAAATACCTATCTCACAAGCACAAGGAAGTAGATGTGTCTTCCTTTGAATGCACCGCGCATCGCACTTTGTCGTATCCAACCCCGATTTCGATCTTTCAAACTCCTTAACCATGTGTCTCAAATGCGAGATAAAGAAACAAGTCCTTGAAGATTTTTAAACAAATGGAATATTGGACTTGACTTCAATTCTCGTTGATACTTCGTTGAAAAGACCCGATAATTTGATCAAAATGTATTGCCAACATGTCATCAATAGATACCAAACATTTTGATAAATCACCCTTTGAAGTCTTCAACTGTCTTTTCAAAGACCAATGCAAGGATTCGCTCTCAAATAATAAACAAGTGTCAAAAAAATCGAGTAACGGATAGAAATAATAAACAAGTGTTAAAGAAATTTAATCGACGAAAAAAATATGTCCACGTGTCAAAAAAATCGAGTAACGGATATAAATAATAAACAAGTGTTAAAGAAATTTAATCGACGAAAAAAATATGTCCACGTGTCAAAAAAATCAAGTAACGGATATAAATAATAAACAAGTGTTAAAGAAATTTAATCGACGAAAAAAATATGTCCACGTGTCAAAAAAATCAAGTAACGGATATAAATAATAAACAAGTGTTAAAGAAATTTAATCGATTTAAAAAAATATGTCCACATGTCAAAAAAATCGAGTAACGGATAGAAATAATAAACAAGTGTTAAAGAAATTTAATCGACGAAAAAAATATGTCCACGTGTCAAAAAAATCGAGTAACGGATATAAATACCGTTGGTCGTGCAATTCCCCAAGTGTGGGATCCGTTAGTCCATGCCGAGATAAATCGCTCCTTATGCGGTGTCAACCATGTGTCGTGCACGTATTTAATGAGAGCAGGTTTATCGAGCAAGCGACCTCAAAAACTTGATTAGATAGATAGTGTGACTCATCAACGAATCAATAATCCATAGCGAGAGAGTTTCGACCTCCTCCCGTCTATCCTTGTGAACCAACTCCTTAATCTTGGCTTTGACATTTTTGTAACATGCCAATGACACAATAAATTTGTAGCAAAGCGGGGAAAGACATCAAGAATAGCGGACATACTGGTGAGATCTCTGTCTCGTCAAGAAAACCGAGGATGAATAGAATGCAACTCACATATACCTCGCATGTTTGCTCCAATACCCAAGAAAATGAATAGCAAGCTCCTGCCCAATATAAGCAAATGCAACGTGGAAGCTTATCTCAGTGTTTGTGACTCCCACAATCTGTAGAAGAGGCAAATTATATCTGTTGGTCTTGTAGGTTGAGTCAAGAATGATAACTTTGGGAAACAACTCTGAGCAACTTTATAGAAGTGGGATGAGCCCACATGATATCACCGACGACATCAGTTGCGGAATCTTTCTAGACCAACATAGATAATTATGGGATTCAATCAATCTCAACACCTCACGAATGTCCGTTCTAGGACCCCTCTTTGTAGACCGGTGTTTGTGCCTCTGCCTATAAACTTGACGAAGACTAGTCACATTCTCCGGATCTAGCTTCTTCAAAGCAGTAATAGTAGCTTTTGGTCCCACATCAAGATCCGCATGTGGTTAACAGATCCTTTTTGCGCTTAGACAGACGCGCCAAAAAAACAAGTACCAATGGAAGTTTTGAGCAAGTCGTATGCGTGTGTCTACCACATTTAACCGTGACACACCAACCCCACTGCTAACGGTGCAAGTAGCCTTCAATCTAAAAGGATGACCTCTCCTTCTAGAACCGAAAACCCTTGAATCATTAGTAAACTCGCCATGTTTTCATGAGCCAAAAACAACCTTATCTCGCGCTTCCCTCTTTCCATTTGCTTTCTCAGATCTCACAATAACAACAACTACACCGATAGTTCTACCAACAGCTTTGGCCCACTCCTCCACAGCCTGTCGTGTAGAAAATATCTACAAAATATATAACTTACTAAGTACTTAAGTAAATTAATTCCATTTACCAAACTTGAGTAACAAAATTATACCGTATCCGTCGTGAAAGTCAATGTAGTATCAATATCAACGACGCCAACCGAGAGCGGCATGATTCGCCGTCAGAGGCGGGTCAATATCTGCTCCAACAAAGCAGATATCAACTCGATAAAAAACGAAAAAATAGCCCGATCGTATATACCTCCTCAACCATGTATATACGATGGGTATTTTTTTCACATCATATATACATGGCCCGGATGTATATACGATTGGATCTTCAAAGCCCACTCGTATATAACCTATATACGATGGGTAGTCAACGAAGCATTTAATAATGCAATCGTATATATGCCTCAAAGGACATATATACGATGGGTAGTCAACGAAGCATTAAATAGTGCAATCGTATATATGTCTTGAAGGACATATATACGATGAACATTTTTCCAGGTCAGCGTTGATTAATTAATGTAATCGTATATACCTTCCATGGAGGTATATACGATGCGTTAACTTGTGGGTCCCAGTCAGAGTGAATTAATTGAAAGTCAAAATGTAATTTATGGCAGGGGTATAATCGGTATATCACAATTGGGTGGGGGTGGGAGGGGATGGGGTGGGGGTATTAAAAAAAACACCCTCAGGAATATCAGAAGGAGGGGAGACTTTAGGTTCGCCAGATGGGCTAAAAGCCAAAGTTGGGTTAGGCAAAGGAAATGAGGGTGAATGTTTATAAGTAACTTTCGCATCAGTCACGATAACTTCCACATTTTTAAAGTTTAAAATTTAACCTTCTCACTTAAACCATTTACACATGTGTTTAATGAGATGTTTGTAATTGCCTTCCTCTTTTCACGTGGATCATCAATTGCCATCGCATGCCTTTCTTTGCAAACAGGAACCGTACTAGGTGCAATCTCCAGCAGCACCGCTTTTGATTCCCCAATGCTAGTCATCATTGCTTTTTCAAATGATTCACCAGGCTCCTTGAATTCCGCCGGAGAACTACCCGGCCTGTTCATCTTCACCACCTACTGCCGCCGTAGCATCCTCACTGTCGTTGTTAAACTGAGCCTCGTCCAACGCTCCTAAGTCTTCTGACTCATTCTTAGTATCGCTGATCGATCCATATTAGCTCTCTCTTGGCTGATTCCAAGGGCACCATTGTGGTGCAATCCAATCTTCTATAAATTTATCACAAAGATTTCACCATTTATCTCAAATCTTCTATAAATTTCTCCTTATTAGAATCCTTGCCACATCTAAAGACTTTATTTTTTAAGTATTATCATCTATGATCACGTATTCACCAGTCGCTAATACAATGAATTTGAAGAAATCTTCACACCAAGCGTGTACAGGAATTCAATAACACTTGACCTAGGTTAAACATTCTTCATCCACTTCATTTGGACTCCATTTTCTTAAATCTGAAAACCAAGTGGAAAGCCAGTCTTGCGCATCTTCTATTAGAGCTTCCAAACTCTCGAAAAACACAAGGTTAGCTCCCATCGCGGTTGCTTTCACTGAAAAGTAACCTTGTTGAATAAACTCTTCCCGAATTTTATAGGCCATGCCCGGTTTCTCTACACCGCAACGTAGGTGTTAGCGAGCTTTTTAACAACATCTTCGTCCACTGAAAAATGCCTATGAGCCCATGGCCGTTTCAGTCTAGGGGGGATATATTGAACATTTTTCTAATGGTCAATTTCTGATGGCCCAGCACACTGTTCCATTGGTTTTGGTATTTGCTCGATTTTTTGTATGTAACAGGTTCAGGTTTGTGAAATATTCTTGAAGCATTGAGGTTTGAATTATTTGGTAGGCGTGGTTTAGGTATTTTGGGGTGAGGTTTATTAAGGTTAGGGCCAGCTTTATTTTGGACAGCAACATGACTGCCAATAGGTTTTCTTTGGATGCCATGAGGAACAAATTGACCTTTGACGTGCCTGTCAAACCTGGGTAAGTTCACCAGAATCTTCTAATTTCCAATTATGATATTATCCAACATGATAGCAAAGTTCTCTGGATCTTTGACTTCCACAGCTCTTGCAAAATCAAAACTTTTCCCTCTTTTATCTCTCTTCACCGGAATCACAACCTCTTCAAACTCACCATATTTGAGGAAGGTTTTGAGCATATGCTTCGCCTGAAAATTTTCTGTAAACTTAGTGAAGAAAAATGTCGTCTGCTTCGCCTCCTTCCTATAGTATTGATAGTTCTTAGCTACGTCCGTCTGACTCCGCATTTTCTCAGCCCTCTTTCTTTTTCCCTTGACTTCCTGCCATCCTTCTGCATCTGCATTTATGTTGACTCCTTCTACTCCTCTTCTTGTTCCTGGGAGTCTCTCAGTGTTGCGCTCAATCACACCATGTCTCTCTCTCTCTCACTGAATGTCGATCTCTCACGGGTTCTCTCACTGAAGCTCTCTCTCTCACCATGTCTCGGGTGTCAACGGAGACTGTATTTTACAACTGTTTTGGTTTTCATTGTGATGTCGAATAATTTTAGTGTTACAATGTTTTGGCGTTATGTTTATGCCATATGTGTCAATCTGCAGGCCTAATTTATCAAAATGGTTTGGACTTAACAAGAAGCTTGATCTTTATTGTAAAAAGGCTAGGGTACCCCTTGTACCTTTTTAATACAATTTTTGCCTTATAAAACAACAAGAAGCCATAACATTTTTCTAGGTATGTCAAACACTCACAAACAATACGCCTTTTGTCTTGTAATGAATGGAGAAATTCTTGAACTAGTTTAGCTTCAAGTGAAGTATACTCCTTATGGTGGAGTATGATAGTTTTTTTGAACTTTGATTGTCGGCATAAGCAATGAAAGATGAAGATGTCTCATATATATATAATAATTACAATTATGGTTGAGAAGTTATGTCAATCGCTTTCGGCATGGATAAATTCTTAGAGTAGCTTTGCTTCAAGTGAACTATACTCTCTATGGTGGAGTATGACAATTCATTTGAACTATGATTGTCGGCGTAGAAAATGAAAACGGAAGATGTCTCGTGTATCAATTACAATCAAGGTGGAGATCGTTGGTGTTGATTAAAATTGAGCTTCTTGAAGAAGTCACACATTGCTAAGTTTTGTGAAGAAAGCGAGAGGCCAATTTTATGTGTATGGGCTCAAGTTTTACTTTACAAAATCCTTCAGTCACACATTGTATGGGCAATGACATGTTTGAGAGAGGTCTATGTGTTGTAAAAAATTTCACATAGTCTTATTCTCTGGTTGTTGTTAGACAACAATTCGTAGTTTTTTTTTTTTTTCCGATTTTGGAGTTTTCCACATGTATGTATTTTATTCTATGTAGTTAAAAATAAATTATGAACTTCAAAACAAAAAATATCTCTTTATTTCTATAATTAATGTCATAAATATTCTACTCTATATTTTATTTATTTATTATATATGATTTGTTTGTTCAAAGTGCACAAAATTGGCGAAGAAACATGAGTATATTGTGTTCACACAAAAATGCGAGTTCGAACATGCAAGATTCCACTTTCTCCTTCTTTATGACCCCCTCCCTGACTTTTTGCATAAATGACAAAAAAATAGCATATAAATTTGATGTGGCATATATAATAGTTGTTTGCTAATTTATTTTGAGTTGAAATACAAATCTAGAAGGGGGATATAGCACTAGTGCAAAATTGACTTTAGGAAGCACCATTTAGCAACGGTTGTTTGAAAGCCGAATGTAGAGGCGGTGGCAATTTTGTAGAACTTTTCAATTTTCGCGCCTACCTTTAGCATCGGTTATTTGTACAACCGATACTAAATGTGTCTGTCAAATACATTTAGTATCAGTTGTCTATACAACCGATACTAAAGGTCCCATTTAGTTTGTTCACTCACGTGAAAAAATATCACGCTCTCCCTTCTCGTTCTCTCTCCCTCACATACGCTCGTTCTCTCTCACTCTCAATACGCTCTCTCTTCACTCGTTCTCTCTCAGTCACCATCGCTCCGCCCTCCGCTCCGCCCTACGCTCCGCCCTCTGCCCTTTGCCCCGTTCTCTCGTTCTCTCTCTCTCAGTCACCATCGCTCGTTCTCACTCACTCTCAATAGGCTCTCCATCGCTCCAGTAGGGTGCTCTGCTCTACTCCGCCTCAATCGCTTCTTCTCGCTAGTAAGTTTCTGAAACTAACCCTAACTCTGTGGTGGTGTTGATTGTTCTTCCAATTTGTTGCAAAAGAAAAAATCCCTAACTCACCAAAAGCGAAAAATCCTAACTCTGCGTGTGTTCAACAATACTGCCCGCTATGTTGATCAAGGGGGAGGCAAGAGGAAAGGTAAATAGTTTGAGCAATTCCCATATTGAGTGTTTTTTGTAAGTTGCCTTTCATCACCCTAGGGTTGTTATTGTTCTTTTTTTTTATTCTAGAGTTGATGATTGGAGGTGTGTTTACGAAATGGTTGGATATAGGTTTATGTGAGATTTCAAGGGCTCGGTAGAATTTGATTTGTTTGTATTTTGTAGATTGAGAAACCAAAGGTTTGTGGATGGTAGATGTGCACTTCTCAATTTTATATTCATTGCTTGAGTTTAATGAAATAGAGCCATTTGAATGTTTCCTATCAAATCAGGCATGGAATAGAGCCACAATCTGTGAGAGAAACATTGATCTCATATTTATCATGGGTTGAACTCTGAGATTCAATTTTCTTTTGTTCTTAAGTAGCTCAGATGGTTGTAGAGAAATTAACTGTTAATTGATCAACTGTAAAAAACAACATTACTTGACCAAATTGTAGGTTTTTTCTCATTGCAAATTTTATTTAGAGGCACTACATACAAGTATTCTCTTGGATGGCTGAACTTGCAACTTCCTTTTCTATGTCATTGTTATTTGTATTTTCGATCAATGAAATGCAATTTTGTGGGAGCTATTTTTTTCTTCAAGTTTTTAATGTTCATCATCTTGGATCAACTTGAACATGTATCTCATTATTACTTATCAAGAACTTAATGAGTTTTTGGTGTCCTTTATGGAATTCTGGAATTAAGTTTTAAACCAAAGGAATTTCTTACTAGAAATACTTGCACAATGTAATCTAGTTTTTCAATTTGTAATAATACTCATGAGTTGGGATTTGGCTATAATTTGCAGGGGAGGCACACTCCTTGAAGGTTGAAAATATTTTGTTATGGGTCCACTTGAAGAGGTAGGTGATGATGCTCAATATTCTGTCACATTACTGTTATGGAGTCTAATTTATACTTTAATAGTTTAATTAATTAATTTGTACCTTAAGCAGGTTATAACCTTTTTGGTGAACCATAGATATGCTGCACCAAACCAAAGACCAACAATATATGACATGCAGGAGGTTTCTTCTCAGTTCTCAATTTATTTCTCTTCCAATCTTTTTATTTTTCAAAAAATAAAAAAATAGGCCTTGATGGGCAATGCAAACTGTTCCTAGCTATTTCCTAGTGTCGGATCTATCAAGAACTCGATGAATAGTATGAGAGAATAATGGTAATCAGAATAATCTGTCCTCTTCATTGGCCTCAGGGGCTTTATATTTATATTACAAGGTTTCATTAATGCTCATAAATGTACACGAATGCCGCGAGATCCCAGGCGAGATTATCGGGCTTGCCTAATATATTTAGCGAGACTCTCGTTCAAGGCCGAGCTTGTAGGAGACGTCGGCCTTTTGGCCGAGGGGGATCTTCGTGTGTCAGTCTTCGGGTGTGGCCGATTAGTATCTCGGTGCTGAAGGAGGAATGGTCTTTGCGTGTCAGTCCTTGTCTTCTAGGCCCAGATGAGTCAGCTAGGAAGCGTATGACATCCGAGCCTTCCTGGGTGGTCGGCTGGGAACACAGTCCCTCGAGCGGTGAGCACTCTGTGCGAAGGCTCTCCATGGTTTGTCTTTGGTGCTTCTTAGTCCCTCATTCCGAGTGCTTTTGAAGTTTACCTGTCTGTCTTTGTTTTTATCGTTTCGGGTTTTGGTCCTGCGTGGGTTTTTGCGTTTTCGTTGACTTGGTCAGTTTTTGACTTGCATGGATTTCTGTTACATCGTAAACGTAACCCCTAGGAGTTTTCGTTTTTCCCTTGTATAAATAGGGTCCCGTCATAATTGTCTGGCAATCCTCGAGTGGGCTTTGGTGTTGCTTTTGGTACGAAGGGAGGGGTCGTCCTGACCGTAGTTCAAAGTTCTTCCACTTTCGTTGGGGGATTTCCTTCCGCATTGCTTCCTGGTGCCGATTCAGAACATTGGATGTAGCAACCAGGACAGGAAGCTCATCAGAGGACACTTCAAGTTAGGTGGTGCCTGCGATAAAGTCATCGTCATCGAGCACACATTAGTAGCTTATTCTTTTGTAATGATTTCAAATTCACACTTTCGTTGTAATGTATTGTAATGTATTGTAATGTAGTAACGTATTGAAATGAAACACGACATATTTAATTAGTAATGAAAACCTTCCCTTTTATTATTTTCTCTTCTTATCCAGCTTTTCTTTTCGTCATGCGACCGATTGCATCTCCCTTATCTTCCGGCTTCTTTCCTGGCCGATGGTATTGCGGCCCTTCTGACTTCCTTCTTGGCCGATGACTTATGGGCCGAGGTCTTTTGATTGATGTGATGTGACACGATTTTTGATTGATTTGATTTTTGGCGGGAGGCGTCATCATGACGTTCTCGGGAACCGTTACGTCTTTTAAGTGCTCCATTGGGGGTAAGACACGTGTCGCGCCCCTACTGCCCGAGAATTGAATCGCTTCGAATCTCCGTCGTTGATCCTCCTGGTGGGTGTGTGCGTCGTTGGATTGCTCCCGTTCCGAAAGGGTCTTATAGCTTCGTGTCACGTGTCCCTTCGTTTGGCTTTTTTCTTCTCTGTTTCACCTTCCTTTCATTCCTACTATTGCCCTCTTCCGTGTCTTTCTTTGCCCGCACTCTCCGGCTTTTGGCCTTGTTCTTTCTTTGGAGGTGTTCGTGACTACCTGGATTTCTATCCTCAAGTACGTGGCTCCTTGCATTACTCTTTCATTTTCTGCTTTGTGTGTACGGCTAGTTGTCTTTTCCTGCTTGTCTCCCGAGTTCGTATTTGTTGCGCTCGTTGTTCCTGCAAAAATAGGGATGGTTTCGATAGTTGAAATAAGTAGTGATAGTGAGGGTGAGGTGACCTCTGAATATAGGTGTCCCAATCCCAACTACGTTGTCACCGTTAAATGTGGCTATTGTTCGCTGCACAACTGCCACCGGGTGGTAAGGGAAATAGGCGAGCTTTATAACAGTGGTTCCCCTTCTAATTCCGCAGGATCGGCTAACTTGTCGGTTATGGTCGAGGATGAGCTGGGTTCTAGCGGCGGACGATCTGGGAGTGATGGGCTTTCTTGGGAGTGTTCGGCAGGTACTATGTCACCCTTCTGACGAAGGATCGGCCATATATAGCTAGTCCGGTTTCGTTGGAGGAAGCCGTTTCAGACGAGTGCGTTCCGGGGGCTGATGTATATACTTATGCTTACCAGACTTGGTTCGAGCATATGGGAGTTCGAGTGCCTTTCCCCACCTTTTACTGTCAGGTGTTGAAGATGCTCAACGTGGCTCCAACGCAGCTTCATCCCAATGGGTGGGCCCATATGAGAGCCTTCGAAATCCTTTGCGAGTGCCTTGGGGAGGAAGTCTCGGCCTGCAAATTTTTGTATTTCTTTCGCTCGTCGGTGAAGGACCCAATGAGGTGGGTGTCTTTATGCAATCACCAGTGTCGCCCCTTCATGGCTTTGTATAAAAGCAACTACAAGTTCTACTTTAAGCATTATTGGTTCCGTTTGTCTCCGGGGCCGAAGTGTCCCTTGTTGCTGGTCGATGAGGCTGGTGACGAGCGATTCCCTTTAAGTCGGACGAGGAACCCCAAGGATAAGTTTTCCATTGAGAGAAGGGCGCTGAACTCGGTTGAGAAGGCAGAGGTGGATCGGCTGGATGGTTGGGTTAAGTCTTCGGGTATGCTGAAATCTTCCCTGTTGTTAGGCCTAGTGGATGACGACGAGTCGTTGATTGACTATTTAAGTAATTCCCTTGGTCATCCTCCCCTTTTTTTATTTTTTTTCTTTTTTTTTAATCAGGGTGTTCCTCTTTTCAGGTGGTTTTGGGATGTCTTCTCTTATCGTTGCTGAGCGTAAAAAGTATCAGGAGAGGCAGAAGAAGAAACAAGGGATACCTCTGGAGTCCTCCCCTTCGTTGGTGGTGGTGCCGACTCCTTCTTCGGGTCAATGTTGTCAAGAGTCCGGCCAAGACTTCGCAAGTGTCGCTGGGATCGGAGGATGCAGCCGCTGTTCAAGGTACAAGTGGCCCTCATCCCCCTCCCTTCTCGAATATTCCTACTGCGAAGAGGCAGAGGACTGGTGCTGCTATTGAGATTGATATGCCGCAGCGTGGGGTGGGGGTCATCGATACTGCTTGGAAGGATGTGCTGAGATGCCGGAAGAGGGCCGATGGACCTGCTGATGAGCCCATCCGGTCGACCTTTGATTCCAGGTACCCTTTGAACAACGTGCTCAACGCCGCTGCCGGTGCAGGTGATGTGGAAAAGGTGGCCACCCTAGGTATTCGGCAGACGTTGGTGGCGGTGAAGGCCTATGGTCATTATGCTTCGGTGCTTGCTCATCTTGCTGAGGATGCCTTCAACAAAACCGCTGCCGAGCACGACCGACTGGAGGAAGGCTGGAAGAAGGCTAAGGAGGAGCTGGAGGCTTGTAAGGTCGAGAGTAACCGTTTGGAACAAGAGTTGGTTAAGTGGGACTTGGAGAAGCGTCGTCTTGAGGGGAAGGTGTTTGAGCTGACCGCCGACAAGAATAAATTAGGGGAGTCGTTGGAAAAGGCCGGTATGGAGTTGGAGTCAGCGCAGGCTGAGGCTGCTAGTAGCAATGGGGTGCTCAAGGGAATTTGGGAGCTGTTCCCTAACTTGCCTGTAGGTGGAGATTTGGTTGCGGCCATCGACGAGGTGAAGGCTTCGGTCGCCGAAAATTTTGACAATGGTTTTAATAGGGTGTTGGATCAACTGAAGGCCATTTTCCCTGAAGTTGACATCGGGCGGCTTGATCCTGACAAAATTGTGGTGAACGGTGAGCTTGTAGATGAGGAGGCTATTGAAGATGGAGTGCCCAAGGGTGTAGTCGCAGCCGATGGGTCCTCCCTTAATTTTGATAAAGTTGATGAACTGTTGAGCGATACTGAAATTGGGCGAGTCTTGAGCGATGGTGGAGACCATGCTTGAGCTCTAGTTTTCCTGCAAATTAAAGACAGTTTTCTTTTGTAATGAACTTAAGTTACCTTTGCTCCGTTTATGAATTTCGGATTGTTTGATAATTTTGTTTATGCTTGATTTCTTTGTGTTTTTCTTTGATTGTTGCTTCGTCCTCGGCTAATTTTACCGGTTGTTTTTGCGCTTTTTAGACGTAGCGTCTTATATTGCTTCGGTTTACATTACCGGTTTTGCGAGCGGCCTTGTTAGTGCCCAAGGGTTGTATGTCGGCTTTTAGGCCAGTTTACACCTGTCGGGACTTGGGTTAAATGGGCCCTTCGGAGGTGCCAAACACGTTGGCTCCGACGGCGAGCACGTTGGCATCACCTGCACCTTTGAAGGGCTCTTGCACCGCACCGAGCGAGTTTAGCGTCGTCGGCAGTTACTTTAGCCTATGCGATGCAAGCTCCATTTCGGCTTCCGGTGAAACAAAGGTCCACGTCGAACCGAACTGGTGTGCCCAAGGGTGGTGTGTGGCTCGTCAGCCCCGCTCTCACCTGTCAGGACTTTAGTCTTCATCGCCCAAGGGCAACATCGAGACGCTGCTCGGTCCTTGCCTGTCGGGACTTTGCTATTGTGGCCGCTCTCTTGTTTAATCTTTAGATCGTAATAGTTGGTTTCATTGTATGGAGAAAATTGCTCATTTCTTTTGTAAATAATCAGTCCTCTTTATTCATAATGGAGATGAGATACATTTGGGGCTTTTATATTGCCTCATACAAATGTTATAGGAAGTGAACAGTGAGTGGTGATGAGAATCGATGGTTTGTAGCTTGACTTCAACTATAGTAGAACCGGAGGTTGGCAGTGTAACACCCCTCCTATTTCTATTAATTAACTAATTTAAATCAGAGTTGAATAAAATTCTCGTGGAAAGATGCTACATTATCACACAAACACCTTAGCATATATCGTTGAATTAAAACAACAGCTAACATGCAAAGATAGGCAACTCGGCCAAAAGGATTACACCCATCAAAATATGTTTTCAATTGTTTACATCACAACGGACGCTCATATAAATTAGTCATCATATATATTACAACTGGAACGGTCCAAAACAAATCACTACTCTACTCTACTCGACTCCCCCAGTGTTACAACTACCAGAGCAGACCGACTCCAAAAACCAAAACAAAGCTGACCTCTACTCAGGGGTACCTGCAAGTTGCCACATTAGAGCAACATGGAAAAGCAGTAGGGTGAGTTTCTAAACATTTGTAATAAAGGTTCATGACTAAGGTAAATACATAGAATGCATTAAGCACTTCACTTCACATATCAAACAGCAGCTCAAGTAATAACACAACACATATAGTTAAACTCGGCTGTTAAACAACATCTCAACATAATTCAAATGAGTTATGCATGCAATGCAATGCAACCCAACTCCAGGGCATATGCATGAGGATCCATCTCTTTAAGCCACTCGGGCATATCCGTCGCTAGTGATACTCAGACCGAAGTCTTTTGTATCGAGACTGAAGTCTATAACCGTCGCTGATGCATATGAATTCATGAGACTCAATGAACAATGCATTCACTCAGAATAAAACTCTTTTGTGCAAACCACACCGTCACTTTACATTGCCTAGTCCTCTTAGACAACCACCATAGCACAACGGCTATTTGCCCACTCACAGGGCACCTCAACTCCTCAGGCAGTGAGCCACTCCATCACTCTGAAGGCCTCCCAACGCCTAGGACTGAATCATCACATAGGGACTAAACTGGACTAGGCCAATCCGTCCCTTTAAACGACTCTTGACGCTAAACGTCACTCACAGTGGCGCCTAACAGCTCTACGCTGTTATGCGTCAAAAATAGGTCACCTCGGCACTCTTAGTCATCTCGGTACACCTACTCATCGACTCTCATATACTTCGACACATCAACTCGTCGACTCCCGTATACTTCGACACCTCTATTCGTCGACGCCTATATACTTCGACACCTCTATTCGTCGACACCCATATCCTTCGACACCTCTATTCGTCGACGCCCATATACTCCGACACCTCTATTCGTCGACACCCATAAACTTCGACACCTCTATTCGACAACACTGGATTTCGACATACCTACACTACACTTCGATATATACACCTCACATTGATTTCTACACTTAAGCACAATACACCTAAGCACTCACCTCATTTCGACTATCATACGCAGACTTGCCTACTCACTTCGTCTCGACCCAAACACCTCGGCATAACCACGTTACACCTCGGCAACTACTGGACGACACTCGTACTAGGTTCTATTGATACCTACGCACCTACGTCCATCAAGTACAACTCAACTCGTCCTCTTCAAGTCTAGGAACTACGCTTTAACACTTACGGCGTGCGTTATCCTTCATGCACTTCGGTTTTCTCTCCGATCACGTGCGCCTAACTTCCCCTTTCTCTCTTTAGGTGCTCCAGACTAGGATCAACTCAGGAACACACTCTTAAGACCCTCACGCTCACTGAGACTGAGAGTTCTCAGTTCTCATTTCCTCTCCATGGTCACTTACGTGACCAGCTCAGAAATCAACCATGAAAATCTTCATCAAGATGAAGTAACACAACCAGAATACTTAAAAACACATAAGCACACATTCAGAACTCAATCCGAAGGCATGCATGCAATTACACTTAACATAAACACTATATTACGCAATGGAAGAGACTCCCCTTACCTTAAGCAACTTCAGATGATCACTCCCTTCACTCTCCAATAACCACAGCAACAAGTTCTCCTCTCCTTTTGAACTCTCCACGCTGATAACTCTATTTTATATAGAGTATTTCATATGTTTAAACTTAGTATTTGCTCTCTTTCAAGTAATAATAAAGAGTTTATATAGTATTTTATGTGATATATGCTAACTTGAGTGAATTGAATGGTTATAGTTAGTTATAGGCCATTTTGGATATATTGTGGTATGTTTGATGTTTTTGTTCAGTGCAGTCTCAATGCTGTCTGCATCAATGCTCCTGCACTGATCCTGCATCAATTCTACGCAACTTGGTGAATAAGCAGCCTGTTTCATATGCATCCACATACATGCAATGTGATGACCTCCTGCCTGCTTCCCTGATGCCATCCAACAATGTATAGTAGGCGCCTACCATTCACACATAGCTATAGACTTAGCTTTGAAGAGTCATCAACATAGGGACACTTGTTCTAACACCATGGAACCACCCTATATGATTAAGTCAAAGATTGCAACATGGATAAACCTCTGGAAAGCAACTACAGCTATCATCCACTCAAGATGACTTCAACATGAAGGAAGGAAGCACCTCTCTTGAAGGCTATAAAAGGACCTCACATCTTCATTTGGAAATATATCACAATCCATAAGTTAGATCAAAATTTCAATATACATAGTTAGTTTTTATATTTTTAGAGGAAGAGGAAGGAATTGACAAATCCTCCTTTACTCATTTTCATAGTGTTTGTATAGTGCTAAGGAGTAATGCTAGTGCATTGCTAGAAGACTTCATATAAAGGTTTTCAACATTTGTAAATTTACTCTTGTTGTTTCTCTTTAGTGATTTCTATATATATAAACATGGTCTATTCGGTTTATATATATCTTGCAATGTCTCTTGTTAGCTAAACCTTTCTTAGTTGGAATGTTCTAATCATTTAATGAGCTTTTAAGTAAGTATGTTGCATGTATGTATGTTTGTACTTTAGTTCTTGCTTGATAATATTTTTATTACTTATTTTAAACTTGATCACTTAGAATAAGTATGAATTGTAAATGACCAGACATGGCTTACAATTAAGAACTCAAGAACTAATATGGGTGAGTGTTTTACATAAAGAAAACTTTGTGAAAACCATGCTAAGTCCTAGACATAGGATAGTATAGTCCATAGGATAATTGTGGGTACTTAAAATACAAGAGTGAATTCACTTAAGCAAAGTGATACTTGTTAGGAGGCAAGATAGGCACTAACACCCCTTTCTTTCTTGCATAGAACAAGGATCATAAGAGTGGTAATGATACTCAAGAAAGTGACCGAAAGGCACATAGCTAATGCAACAACATTCAAAGGCAAATTTGCATCACATACCGCATCATACACTTTTAAGTAAATTACTTGATGAAGACATTCCAACTAGCTTTTCTCTTTCACACTATCAACATTCTTTCTTAGTTTTCTAACTTAGTTGTGATCATCAAACAAAATCCAAAATTATTTTGTTACTTTGTGACTTTACACTTTATTACTTTATATCATTTAAAAGTGAGTTTTTCAATCTCTGTGGGTTCGATCTTTTTACTACTTGTTTTTGGACAGTGTATACTTGCACTCAAGTGTATGTGGCATATTCCACACACCACACGCCCAGATTCTCTTCTTCTTCTTCTAATCACTATTCCACCTAACAGCTCTCTCTCTCTCTCTCTTACTTCTCTCTAAGACTTTTCTTCACTTTGATGGAAAAATGAGATGATCCTACGGCTAATTCCTCTTATGGAATGGGACTTGGGCTTTTAATTGGACTTGGGCCTTTCCATCACTCATGGACCTCTATTCAATACCTCTTCCCATTACTCAAACCTCTCCTAACACATAAACACTACACTTTAGCCTTAAGCTTAATTTTAAATTAAAAATGTTGAAAACCTTAAATAACTCAATTTAATAATTAATTGAACTATTTTAGGGTGTTACAGGCAGCATTCCAGGACCTCGGGATGTTACCTCCGTCTAGTTTTTCTAACTTGAAGGCCCATTGGCCGATGGCTTCTTTGATTCGGAATGGTCCTTCCCAGTTTGCAGATAGTTTGCCTGTGGCGCCAACATGACTTGATCGCCTGAGTACTAGATCTCCTGCCCTGAAAGTTCTCGGCAGCACTTTAGAGTTGTATTTCCTTGCAGTTCGTTGTTTTGCCGCCTGCTCTTTGACCTTCGCCAGCTCCCTTACTTCATCGATTAGGTCAAGGTTGGCCCTGAGGGCGACCTCATCTGGGGCTGTTTCTGTGAGGGCTCTTCTCGGACTGGGCTCCAATACTTCTATGGGAATGAGGGCGTCGCTGCCATATACCAGTCGGAAAGGAGTTTCCTGAGTGGAAGATTGCGGAGTGGTGTTGTACGACCATAGCACAAGTGGGAGTTCCTCGGCCCAGCTTCCTTTGGATTCGTCGAGTTTTTTCTTGAGGCCGTTTAGTATGATTTTGTTTGCAGCCTCGGCCTGCCCGTTGGTTTGGGGGTGCTCGATCGAGGTGAAAGGTTGATAGATATTCCACTTCTTGCAAAGTTCAGCTACTGAATCAGAGGCAAAATGCGTGCCATTGTCTGTTACGATGGTGGCCGGGATGCCGAAACGACAGATGAGCTTCTGCCAGTAGAATTTCTTCACCCTTTGTGCTGAGATGGTGGTTATGGGCTCGGCCTCTATCCATTTTGAAAAGTAGTCGATGGCCATAAGCAAGTGTCTGACCTGTCCAGCCGATGGAGTGAATTGGCCTAGGATGTCCACTCCCTACACAGTAAACGGCCACGGAGAGACCATTGCCTGAAGATTGGCGGGAGGTGCCCTTGGGATGGCGGCATGGCGTTGGCACTTGTCAAACTTCTTCACATATTCCATGGCATCCTTTTTGAGGCTCGGCCAATAATAGCCGCCTCTAAGGGTTTTAGCTGCGAGGGCCTGTCCTCCTATGTGGCTGCTGCACACTCCCTCATGAATTTCTTTCAAGACTTTCACAGCTCTTTCACCTGCTAGGCATTTGAGGAGGGGTCTGGAGAATCCTCTCTTGTATAGTTCAACTTCGATGAGGATGTATTTAGCGGCCGCCTTCTCCAGCTTTTTCATTTCCTTCTCCTGCAGCAGTAACTGCTCCCCCTGCATGTAAGCAATTATATTGGTCATCCAGCTCTTCGGTTCCCCATCGATTGAGAGGACCTGAGTTTTAGCTAAGCTAGGTTCGGATAGTGACTCCTGTATCACCGAGTGGTTGTTGCCAGGTTTTTTTGTACTGGCCAGTTTGGCCAAGATGTCGGCCCTTCCATTTTGTTCCCTAGGGACATGGGTTAGTTCGAAAGAGATGAATTTAGATTTAAGTTCTTGTACCTTGCTGCAGTATTTGCTGAGCAGTTCATCCTTGGCGCTGAAGGCGTTGGTCACTTGTCCGGTCACAAGGAGGGAATCACTCCGTACCCTTAGGTGTTTGACGCCGAGGTCGGCTGCAAGAGTCATGCCGGCGATTAGCGCTTCATATTTCGCCTGGTTATTTGTAGCTTTAAAATTAAACCTGAGAGACTGTTTGAGGAGGATGCCGTCCGGGCCTTCCAAGGTTACTCCTGCACCACTCCCCCTTATGTTGGAGGATCCATCCACGCAGAGCGTCCAAAAAGGGTCGGTCCATGCGGTGATCTCATTATCTGCTTCTACTAGTTCTGCAACAAAATCTGCAAGTGCTTGCGCTATGATGGGACCTCTGGCATGTACTTTTTGTCGAATTCCGACAGCTCTATGGACCATGCTGTAACGGCCCAAAAATGATTAAATAAATAATTAGATAATTTAATTAAATGATAATTTAGTTGGCATTATTTAAAATAAATATAAGGTAATTAATTCAATTAAGGAGTGGGGTGTAGGAAATAACTGGAGAGTGTTATTAATTAAATAGGGAGGATGTGAGGAAGTAATTAGGAGGTGCAATTAGGGCCCATTGGATTTAAGTGATCCAAACCCAATTAATAAAACCCTTGGTCTTAGGAGAAACCCTCATTAGAGAGAAAAATCAAAAATTAGAAAAGGAGAAGTTGAGAGTGAGGCGACGGCTTAGGAGAAGAAAAGGGGAAGTTGGCGTGAAGCTTGGAGAAGGAGGAAAGCTTGGATTGTTGGTGATTGGGAGAATTGGCTTGGGATATTATCATCTTCTTCAAGTTTAACAAGGTATGGGGGCTCTCTAATCATAGTTAATAATATATAACTCTTGAAATCATAGAGATTAGGGAGTAGGTGTTAGGAGTATGTGTTTTTAGTTGATTCATGGAGCACTAAATTGATTGAGTGGTTGTTGGACTTTATACATGATTGAATTGAATTGTTATATGCAAGTAGTTTTGTGTTATAATGCAAGTAGGTGATGAAGTGGCTATCCTAGAGAATATATCGACATAAGTTATTGTAGAATTGGTTGTTGTTGTTATTAATTGCGTTGTTGTGGTTATTTACGTGATGATGAGGTTGTTGAACGTGTGGGATTTGATGCACGCCGAGGTTGGTTGTGACGACGAGTGAGGTGAGTGCTTGGTGGTGTGTGTTGGGTGTCACGGCCATGGGCGCCGAAATGGCAAGCCCAAGTGCCGAGGTGATTTGGTGTGGGTGTGGGTTTGGTGCGTGTTGCTTGATGGGGCGCCAATTGTGGCGGCCCCGTGTGCGTGTGTGCCGGGTGTAGGCGCCAAGGTGACGACCCGTGTGTGTGTGAATTAGGTGATATAGCCGAGGTGAATGACGTAGTATAGCCGAGGTGAATTAGGTGATATAGCCGAGGTGAATGAGGTGGTATAGCCGAGGTGAATTAGGTGATATAGTCGAGGTGGATGAGGTGGTATAGCCGAGGTGAATTAGGTGATATAGCCGAGATGTGCGCTTGTGTTGGGCGTGTGTGGTGCGCCTCTTGGCGCTGCCTGTGTGAGTGAGTGCCGAGATGTGTGCCTGTGAGTGCCGAGATGTGTGCATGTGTTGGGCGTGTGTGGTGCGCCTCTTGGTGCTGCCTGTGTGAGTGTGTGCCGAGTTGCCGAGGTGAGGTGAAGTGAGTTGGTGCCGAGGTGAGTTGAAGTGAGTGTGTGCCGAGGTGAGTTGAAGTGAGTGTGTGCCGAGGTGAGGTGAAGTGAGTTGGTGCCGAGGTGAGTTGAAGTGAGTGTGTGCCGAGGTGAGTTGAAGTGAGTGTGTGCGAGGTGAGGTGAGGTGAGTTGGTGCCGAAGTGAGGTGAAGTGAGTTGGTGCCGAGGTGAATGGGGTGAGGTGCCGAGGTGTGTGAGAGTGTACCGAGGTGTTTTTGGTGTGTGCCGAGGTGTTTGAGTGAGATCCGAGGTATGTGAGTGTGGGTGCCGAGGTGTTTGGTCCCTAGGCGTGAGTTTAGTCCCGGCGTTGACTTTAGTCCAGTAGGGTGACTTTAGTCCTTTGGTGTGGGAATACTCATTGGTGTTCTTTTAGTCCCTGTAGAAGTATTAATTATGGTGTTATAAAATAAATGACGAATATATTGGTGATGAGGTGTCTATGACCCTCCTTGGTGATTTGGTGAATATACATATAATTGTGGTGAGCATGTTATTGCTTTATTTTGGTGTTTTGGTGTTTTTGGTGCATAGTCATGGCGTCCATAAATCATATGCATTTTGGTGAATAGGCTTCGGCCTCTAAATTATTTTGGTGTTTGGTGAATGCCCACAAGGCAATTTTGGTGATGGATCCACATGCATATGCCCAGTGGAGTTTTGGGTTGCATTGCATACATTGCATACATGTTTCGTGTGGTCGTTTTTCGTGTGATTGCAATTGGTGTAACCGTTTTCAGTGATTGTAGTTAGTGTAATCGCCTTTTGTGTAACTTGTCTTAATAGTGTATTTAAATTGGTTGTTCTCTCTGGTGTGCTGTTTCTCTGTGTTTCTCGCTTTATTTATTATTATCTATGCATTGAGACTCACCCTATCGCGTCGTGTTGCCTCGTATGTCGGCAACTGCAGTGTGATGGATGTGAAGGTGACTAGAGACCCTTCTCCTAGTATGGTCGAGTCGCCTACGATACGTAGCACCAGGGGATGTTTAGTTGTTATTTCTTTTACTTTTTGGACTATTGTTTAAGTTGTTATCTTTCCACTATTTGTAATACTTTTTCCGGATATTATTTGGTGCTATGTATCCTCCGAATCGAGTTTATTTTAATGAATTGTTTTGGAAGTTATAATAAGGTGTTTGGTTTTAAATGTGACACCTCGAGTGGTCGCGACCAAGTTTTCAACTACTCGATTTTTCCAAATTATTTAAATAGTAGTTTATGTAGAAGGGGGTGTTACAAGTGGTATCGAGCATAAGTTTGGTCCGTCAGGCCAAGTGTGTCCGTCAGTCATAGTGTATATGACAACTAAGTAGTGTTAAATGCCCGGTTCAAATGGTGTTAATGTTGCGGTGTTAGGTTGAGATGGCTCGAAGGGTTGATGCCGCTCTTCTTTGAAGCGTTGCAAGCTATTGCTCAGCGATGGGAAGCCAGCGGAATGGCGGAGGAGGAGGTGAAAGTCGTAAGTTGGCCACGTTCAAAGGAGAGTCCGCCCACTTTCAAAGGTCGGTATGATCTGATGGAGCTTTGGCATGGTTGAAGGAGATCGAGAGAATTTTTGGGTTATGGATTGTACACCGCACGAAGGTAAGGTTTGTACGCATATGCTAGCGGAGGAGCGGACGATTGGTGGTTGGGAATGTCGCGAAGGTTAGAAAATCTTTGGTGAAGGAGTTACTTGGGAGGTTTTCACAAGAGAGTTCAAGAGAAAGTACTACCCGGAGGATGTGCGAGCTAAGAAGGAAGTGGAGTTTCTAGAACTAAAGCGAGGAAACAAGACGATGGAAATGAGTATGCCGCCAAATTTGAGGAGTTGGCCAAATTTTGTCCCTACTATGCTAATGATGCCGATTCGGAGTTCTCCAAGTGTGTCAAGTTTGAGAGTGGTGCATACGATATAAAGAAAGCAATTGGGTATCAAGAGATTCGGGATTTTGCTAGATTAGTTGATAAGTGTAGGATCTATGAAGAGGATAGTTCAAACGCATAAGGTTGTGAAGGAAAAGAGGAATTCTCGTTTCGCGATAAGCCATATGAGGTTTCGGTGGTAAGGGTAAGGGAGAGGAGAGTTCGGGCAAGAAGTCAAGTGGGGAGAAGCTGCTGCTTGGTGTGGTGTGTCACAAGTGTGGAAAGCCGACACAAGAGTCCAGATTGCATGGTCAACAAGTGCTTCAAGTGTGGGAAAGAAGGTCATATAGCTGCTAAGTGTGAGAAGCAAGATGTGGTCTGCTACAACTGTGAAGAGATGGGACACATTAGTACCAAGTGTCCAAAGCCAAAGAAGGAGAAGTCTAGCGGGAGGGTGTTTGTCTTAGCGGGTTGAGTCTACAGAGGAGTGATGGATTGCATTTAGAGGTATGTGCTTCGTTAATTGTGTTCTCTAGAATCTATTGTTGTGTGGTGAGTGTTTGAGTTGTGCAGTGTCTATAGTATTTAAATTTTCGAGGACGAAAATGCCTAAGTGGGGGAGAGTTGTAACGCCCCAAAAATGATTAAATAAATAATTAGATAATTTAATTAAGTGATAATTTAGTTGGCATTATTTAAAATAAATAAAAGGTAATTAATTCAATTAAGGAGTGGGGTGTAGGAAATAAGCGGAGAGTGTTATTAATTAAATAGGAGGATGTGAGGAAGTAATTAGGAGGTGCAATTAGGGCCCATTGGAGTTAAGTGGCCCAAACCCAATTAATAAAACCCTTGGTCTTAGGAGAAACCCTCATTAGAGAGAAAAATCAAAAATTAGAAAAGGAGAAGTTGAGAGTGAGGTGACGGCTTAGGAGAAGAAAAGGGAAGTTTGCGTGAAGCTTGGAGAAGGAGGAAAGCTTGGATTGTTGGTGATTGGGAGAATTGGCTTGGGATATTATCATCTTCTTCAAGTTTAACAAGGTATGGGGGCTCTCTAATCATAGTTAATAATATATAACTCTTGAAATCATAGAGATTAGGGAGTAGGTGTTAGGAGTATGTGTTTTTAGTTGATTCATGGAGCACTAAATTGATTGAGTGGTTGTTGGACTTTATACATGATTGAATTGAATTGTTATATGCAAGTAGTTTTGTGTTATAATGCAAGTAGGTGATGAAGTGGCTATCCTAGAGAATATATCGACATAAGTTATTGTAGAATTGGTTGTTGTTGTTATTAATTGCGTTGTTGTGGTTATTTACGTGATGATGAGGTTGTTGAGCGTGTGGGATTTGATGCACGCCGGAGGTTGTGTTGTGTGACGGTGAGGTGAGTGCTTCGTGGTGGTGTGTGTTGGGTGTCACGCCATGGGCGCGAAATGGCAAGCCCAAGTGCCGAGGTGATTTGGTGTGGGTGTGGGTTTGGTGCGTGTTGCTTGATGGGGCGCCAATTGTGGCAGCCCCATGTGCGTGTGTGCGGTGTGTAGGCGCCCAAGGTGACGACCGTGTGTGTGAATTAGGTGATATAGCCGAGGTGAATGACGTAGTATAGCCGAGGTGAATTAGGTGATATAGCCGAGGTGAATGAGGTGGTATAGCCGAGGTGAATTAGGTGATATAGCCGAGGTGGATGAGGTGGTATAGCCGAGGTGAATTAGGTGATATAGCCGAGATGTGCGCTTGTGTTGGGCGTGTGTGGTGCGCCTCTTGGCGCTGCCTGTGTGAGTGAGTGCCGAGATGTGTGCCTGTGAGTGCCGAGATGTGAGCAATTGTTGGGCGTGTGTGGTGCGCCTCTCGCGCCTGCTCTGTGTGAGTGTGCCGAGTCTGCCGAGGTGAGGTGAAGTGAGTTGGTGCCGAGGTGAGTTGAAGTGAGTGTGTGCCGAGGTGAGTTGAAGTGAGTGTGTGCCGAGGTGAGGTGAAGTGAGTTGGTGCCGAGGTGAGTTGAAGTGAGTGTGTGCCGAGGTGAGTTGAAGTGAGTGTGTGCCGAGGTGAGGTGAGGTGAGTTGGTGCCGAAGTGAGGTGAAGTGAGTTGGTGCCGAGGTGAATGGGGTGAGGTGCCGAGGTGTGTGAGAGTGTACCGAGGTGTTTTTGGTGTGTGCCGAGGTGTTTGAGTGAGATCCGAGGTATGTGAGTGTGGGTGACGAGGTGTTTGGTCCCTAGGCGTGAGTTTAGTCCCGGGCGTTGACTTTAGTCCGTAGGGTGACTTTAGTCCTTTGGTGTGGGAATACTCATTGGTGTTCTTTTAGTCCCTGTAGAAGTATTAGTTATGGTGTTATAAAATAAATGACGAATATATTGGTGATGAGGTGTCTATGACCCTCCTTGGTGATTTGGTGAATATACATATAATTGTGGTGAGCATGTTATTGCTTTATTTTGGTGTTTTGGTGTTTTTGGTGCATAGTCATGGCGTCCATAAATCACATGCATTTTGGTGAATAGGCTTCGGCCTCTAAATTATTTTGGTGTTTGGTGAATGCCCACAAGGCAATTTTTGGTGATGGATCCACATTCATATGCCCGAGTGGAGTTTTGGGTTGCATTGCATACATTGCATACATGTTACGGTGTGATTGCAATTGGTGTAAATTTTTCAGTGTGTGACTGTAGTTAGTGTAATCGCCTTTGGTGTATGCTTGTCTTAATAGTGTATTTAAATTGGTTGTTCTCGGTGTGCTGTTTTCTCGTGTTTCTCGCTTTATTTATTATTATCTATGCATTGAGACTCACCTATTGCTGCGTCGTGTTGCCTCGTATGCTCCAAGAACTGCGCAGTGTGATGATGTGAAGGTGACTAGAGACCCTTCTCCTAGTATGGTCGAGTCGCTCACGATCACGTAGCACCGGGGATGTTTAGTTGTTATTTCTTTTACTTTTTGGACTATTGTTTAAGTTGTTATCTTTCCACTAATTTGTAATACTTTTTCCGGATATTATTTGGTGCTATGTATCCTCCGAAGCTGGAGTTTATTTTAATTAATTGTTTTGGAAGTTATAATAAGGTGTTTGGTTTTAAATGTGACACCTCGAGTGGTCGCGACCAAGTTTTCAACTACTCTGATTTTTCCAAATTATTTAAATAGTAGTTTATGTAGAAGGGGGGTGTTACACATGCTACCATTCGTCCGGCCAAGTCTGGCTTTGCGAGAACTTAACGGATTGGCAAATCAGTTTTTACCACCACCGAGTGGCTCTGGAAATACTGCCTGAGTTTTCTTGCTGTGAGGACGACTGCATAGGCGGCCTTCTCGATCTTTTGGTATCTCAGATATGCTCCTCTCCACATTCTGCTAACGTAGTATATTGGCAGCTGGCTTCCCTCTTGTTCCTGCACCAGGACTGCACTACAAGCATCTTTGGAAACAACCAGGTATAGTAGTAGGGGTGTACCTTGCTTTGGTGCTGTGAGAATTGGAGGTGTCGCTAAGTATTGTCTGAGCTGCTGGAGTGCGTATTCACATTCTTCCGACCACCTGAAGCTCGAATTTTTCCTGAGTAATTGAAAGAATGGTTTTACCTTGTCTGCCGATCATCCCAGAAACCAGGAGAGTGCCCCTATTTGACCTGCTAGGACCTGCACCTCCTTGGCTGTGGATGGGCTTCTGGCGCCGATGATCGCTTGGCACTGAGTGGGATTGGCCTCGATGCCTCGGTGGGAGAGGATATATGTAACATCCCAGACTGCTTCCAGAACTACCGACTGCCCCCACGAACCAACACGAGTCTTTTCAGCATGCTTTGTCCTCACTTGCAAGCTTTCCGGGAAACTTCCCAGAAGGTCACCCATCCCACCACTACTCCAAGCCAAGCACACTTAACTATGGAGTTCTTATGAGATGGGCTCCCGAAAAGAAGATGCATCTTGTTGGTATAGGTAGTCCAAATCAATTCTTTTAAGCCTTCCTTCAATCATGCATACCCCATACCCGCACACCGACCTCGGGATCCTCTCATTCCGGTGCGTATTCGGTTCATTCACGCACCCGCCTTCGCTTTGAAGTCGCCGAAGCCGCTCTTTGCCATGCCACCTTTTTGGGCACCGGTGATCACTCCCCGCCCTCGTCGTCCCCTGGATGTCACATGCCCACCGACTTCCGCTTGGTTTGTCCCGAACCACACCGCATCGAGAGAGGTCTGCGCTCGATACCATTTGTAACATCCTGCATCGCTTCGGAATCGCCGATCGCGCCCCACGAACCAACACGAGTCTTTTCAAAGATGCTTTGTCCTCACTTGCAAGCTTTAGGGAAACTTCGGAAGGTCACCCATCCCACCACTACTCCAAGCCAAACACGCTTAACTATGGAGTTCTTATAAGATGGGCTCCGAAAAGAAGATGCATCTTGTTGGTATAGGTAGTCCAAATCAATTCTTTTAAGCCTTCCTTCATTTATGCGAGTCCCCATACCGCATGCGGCCTCGGGATCCTCTCATTCCGGGTGCGTATTCGGTTCATTCACGCGCGCTTCGCTGTTGCGCCAGAGCCGCTCTTTGCCATGCCACCTTTTTGGGCACCGGCGATCACTCCCCGCCCTCGTCAGCCCCGGATGTCACAATATATCCCAGGAACTCCCCTGCTTGGACGCCAAACGAGCACTTTTCTGGGTTGAGCCGGAGATCGTACTTTTCTAATAACTTGAATATTTTTGCAAGGTTGGTCACGTGATTTGGGTCTGTTGTAGACTTCACCACCATATCGTCGACATAGACCTCAATAGTGCGGCCGATCTTTTCTTCAAAGATTCTATCCATCAATCTCTGATAGGTTGCGCCAGCATTCTTTAAGCCGAAGGGCATTACCTGGTAGCAGTAGTTGGAACGGTCGGTCATGAAGGCAGTCTTCTCTTCGTCGGTGTGGCTCATCCTGATTTGGTTATAGCCCGAGTATGCATCCATGAAGCTGAGCAGCTTGAAACCAGACGCTCCGTCGACAAGGCCGTCGATGCTAGGCAGGGGGTAGGCATCCTTTGGGCAAGCCTTGTTGAGGTCTGTATAGTCGACGCACATTCTCCACTTGCCGTTGGCTTTCTTGACAAGTACGGGGTTTGCGAGCCACGTTGGGTATTTCACTTCCCGGATGAACTCCGCCGAGAGTAGCTTTTATGTTTCTTCTCATATAGCCTTTGTTTTCTCTTGCCCCTGCTTTCTTTTTCTCTGCGACACAGGCTGAATAGAGGGGTTTAGTGATAATCTGTGACAGATAAAATTAGGGTCGATACCTGGCATGTCCTGGGGGGACCATGCGAATATGTCGACGTTATCTGCAAGGAGTTTAACGAGTTGGTTCTCGATCTCGGCCGCCAGCCTCGTGCCGATCTTCGTCTTTTGATGTTGCATTGGGACGATCACAACTTCCTTCAAGTCGCCTGCTGGGCGTGGCCTTTTTCCTTCTTTGGCCGGGTCGTACATTCTGGGATCCAGGTCAAGGAAGCTGCAGTGGGAGCTCTTCCCCTTTCGCTCTTTATGAACTGTCTTAACGTTGGCACTTTCTGCGTAACACCTGCGGGCCATTGTTTGGTCGCCCTTCACCGTTCCGACTTCCCCATTGGGCAAGGGGTATTTGAGGCAGAGGTGAGGATAAGAGATCGCAGCCATCAAAGCGTTGAGGGTGGGCCTGCCAACAATTATATTATAAGAGGATTTTGCATTCACAACCATATACCTGAGCACCACTGTTTTAACCGATTCTGCCTCGCCGAAGGTTGTTCGCAGGTCCAGGTAACCTCGGACTTCTACCTGTTCGCCAGCAAAACCGACAAGCGTGCCTGGGTAATCCTTCAACAATTCTTCTGGTAGCCTGAGCTCTTTGAAGCACTTCCAATACATCACGTTGGCGGAGCTTCCACCGTCCACAAGTACTCGGGCCACTTTGTATCCACTGGTGGTGACACATATCACAATCGGGTCATCGGAATGGGGTTGGACCCCGTCAAAATCTGTGATGTCAAAAGAGATCGGTGGATAGATCGGGACTGGAGCTTTGGCCTTGCTTGCGGAAACCGACAGGATGGATCGGGCGTATTTTTTCCTGGCCGAGGATGAGGGACCTCCGCCAGAGAAGCCTCCTGATATGGTACTGACTATCCCTCGATGCGCTACTTCATGGCCTTCTTTCATTGGGACTCTTCTCGGGCCTACCTCTCTTGGGGGTTGTCTTCTCTTTGGGCTTTCCGCCCGCCTCTTCTTCTGCTCCTCTTAGAGCACAAACTTCTTTAGGAATCCTCGCTGGATGAGCTGCTCGATCTGCTGCTTCAAGGTCCAGAAGTCGTCGGTGGTATGACCCTTTGTCCTGTGAAACCTGCAGTAAGCTTCGGGATACTTACCCATGGTGCCAACGAAAGGGGGCGCCCTGGTGATGGTTCCGTCAGCAAGTCCATCGTTCAGAATGGCAGATGGTCGGGCTTTGAGTGGTGTGTAAGAACTCTCTTGGTTCGGGCGAGATCTCCTGTTACGAGCTCTTCCTCCCCGGTCTCGGCGGGCCGAGGCCGGGAAGGGTTCTGGTTGGCTTTCTCGTTCTGGTGGCGAATGTGGTCTCCTGGATCCTCTGGCATCTCTAGCGTCTTTGGAGGCGGCTGTATCCTCGGCTTCGATGTGCTTGTCTGCTCTTGCTCTGACCTCGTCCATGTTTCTGGGAGTGGTGATGGGCGGCGCCTTATTGAAGGTCCGTTTACGAGCCCCTTCATGAAAGCCGTCACAAAGAACTTCTCGTCCGGATCTTCCACCTGCACTGTTATTTTATTGAAACGCTCCAAGTATTTCTTTAGCGATTCCACGGCCCCGCCGAGGTCAAAAGATCCCCATTTGGATAAGCCTTTTCTTATTAGCGGAGAACTGCTGGACGGCGGCTTGCAAGGTCCTCAAAGTTAGCGATGGAGCAGGCAGTCAAACCTTTGAACCACTTGAGGGCAACGTCAGTTAGTGTCCCTGCAAACATCTTGCAGCTGATGGCATTGTTGCCTCCACTGATCATCATCTGGGTCTGAAAGGCGTCGACATGGCTTTGAGGATCTCCCGTTCCATCGTGAGGTTAGATGGTGGCTCTCAAACCAGGGGATAGTGCGCCGATCTCCTCAGAACGGCGGTGAAACGCCCTCAGGGGTGCTCGGGCGACCTCCGTTCTGTTGTTCTGAAAGGCGACGAGTTGTTCATGGAGCCGAGCCTCCCTGGCTTCAAGTTCCTGGGCGCGGAGAGTCTGCTCCTCATTCCTCCGAGCTTGATCTGCGTTTTGCTCCTGGAGTGCTCTTACTGCCTCCATCAGTTCAAGTATTCTGGGATTTGTGGTGCTCGTGGAAGCACCACCGTTAGCTCTGGTTCCTACCATGCTGAGGTAGGTTCTCTGGTCTGAAGTGGGGTTGGAAGATTTTACCGGGCCCCACGGTGTGCGCCAATGTTCCTAGCTATTTCCTTGAGTGATTGGATATGGTACTTGATAGCTGCTGTTATAGGAGGAAGATTATTGCTAATATTTTTTTGTGAATATTCTAGTTAACATGGTACTCTAAGAATGGGTTTTGTGGACATCATAGTTAACAGTTTCCTTTGAAATTTTGACAGGAGAGCTATCATTAAAAGAAAGTGAGGGTTAATTCATTTGAAAATAGTTCTCAAAAGGTAAATTAATTTGAACATTTCTTCCTCTTCTATGCAAACTTATGAAAATAGTTCTCATATATAAGTGCTATGTCAAGTTTCTATTGCTTTTTGTGTTCTGGAAATTAGATTTAATCATGTAATATTTTGTATGCAAGAATAATTTTCTTATGTGTGGTTACAAGTCTCACTATTGTAATAATATGATTCAACCTGTTCAAAACAGGCCCCTATTCTATTATTCAGTGCATGAGAGATACACTTCTAGGTTGTTTGTGGACTTATGCAGCTTGTTGAGTCAATGTGATCCTACAGTACAAAGTTGATCCTAGAGTATATTGTTTTGCAGATGTTTGTTGGTTTGCCTAAAAGAAAATGTAAGTTTGCTTCCCTACAACTTCTGTTTCACTTCCTATTTCTTTTTGACTAATTAATATGCAAGACAGAGATTGATGTATGTTCTGCATGTTTTTTCAGAGTTCTCGTAGAGGCAAGAGAGTAAAAAGGAATGGAACAGAAGATGATAAATCAAAGGAAGTAGTTCATCTTAGGACCTTACCTTACCTTACCTTAGTTTGACGTTTTTGTTTTAGAAACTTATAGAAATTTTAAGTTTCATAAATTGTATTTTAAGATATTAATTTCAATGGAATTTGAAGAATTTTTATGATTTTATTATGTATTGTTGTTTGGAAATATTTTTGTATATCAGGATATTATAAATTGGTCAATTGATAGACCTTTAGCATCGGTTATGTAAGATGACCGTTCCTAAAAGTCACCAAAAATGGACCTTTAGCATCGGTTATGTATGATGACCGTTGCTAAAAGTCACCAAAAATAGACTTTTAGCATCGGTTATTAAGGATGACCGTTGCTAAAAGTCACCAAGATAGACTTTTAGCATTGGTTATTAAGGATGACCAATGCTAAAAGTCACCAAGATAGACTTTTAGTATCGGTTATTAAACCGTTGCTAAAAGTCACCAATATGGACCTTTAGCATCGGTTATTTAAATAACCGATACTAATAGTATGTTTTCAAGACATAAAAAACACCAAAAAAACGTCATTTAGCATCGGTTTTTTGAAAATCCGATGCTAAAAGTCACATTTAGCATCGGTTATTTAACCGATACTAAATGTCAGACATTTAGTATCGGTCGAAAGTATCGACAGATAACCGATGCTAAAAGTGCAAAATAACCGATACTAAAAGTTTTTTCTGCACTAGTGTAGATTGAGAGAGAAGGCGAGAATATTTAAAGGCATAAGGTGTTATTGATAAAACCACAAAGACTTATTATACTAAGAAATTCCTTAGTAACAATTAATGCGAGTTCGAACATGCAAGACTCCACTTCTCCTTCTTTATGATCCCCCTCCCTGACTTTTTGCATAAATGACCAAAAAATAGTATATAAATTTGATGTGGCATATATAATAGTTGTTTGATAATTTATTTTGGGTTGAAATACAAGTATAAAGGGGGTGGTGAGGATACAGACGGAGAGAGAAAGCGAGAATATTAAAAGGTATAAGGTGTTATTGATAAAATGACAAAGACTTATTATACAAAGAAATTCCTTAGTGACAATTACTAAATTTTTCGGTAACCATTTTATAACAATCCAATGGTTAGTACATACTAACCACAATTTAGTGTTTGTGTGCTTACCGAATTTTTTCATTGATGAGAAAATGACTATTTTGCCCATTTAGTAACAATTACTGAGGAATTCCTTGATTATGACAATCCATCGAAGTAAAAAAGTTTTAATTTCCATAGGATTTTCCGTAATTTTTTGTTAGTTTCTTGATTATCTACTATTATAGTTTATAAAATAAAAATATTTATTGATTAGGTAAATATGTACTAGAGGTCTTTTAAGTTATTTAATTAATTATAACGAATTGGTCTTGTTGTGACCTGGGCTAAAAGCCCCTTTGAATGATTGGGCCTTACCCAATTACTCCATAGATGTACGGCCAAAGTCCGCCTCAGCTGTTAAAGACCGACGGTCATGATTGCGCCTCCAGATCCAACAGATGGGACAGAGCTACTTTGTCTATAAATTGAGGTGTAGGCCTCCAATTCTAGGTACGCTTTCATTCTTGCACATTCCGCCTCATTCTTCCATTGACTTAGGCATCAGAGTGTCTACAGGTATCCCCCACCCGACTTGGGGAGAACACTAACTTGGAGAAGCCGAGCTCAATCTTCAACGCCGACTACGATCTTCAAGGTTCAGGAAGCAAGTTCCTTAAAGCTCCTCGGATCAGGTAGCATCCGAATTCCAGGACCGAGCAGGTCCTTTAAGAGTTTTTGTACCACTTAGGTCATTAAAGTTACGTAATGTGTACACCGTTAATCTTTTTTTCATTTTCCGTTTCAAAAAGTCCCACATGGCATGCAGTAACGACATGGACATGTGTGTGTGTGAACGGAGCTGAATTGACATATCCATCTCTAACCCCATACTCATCTTCATTCTCAATTCCATACCCATAAACTATTCTTCTTCAACCCTGAACATATCTTCATCTTCAACCCCAAACCCAAAAGTTTTTCATTTTCAACCCCAAATCCATCTTCAACCCTAATATTTTCCATTTGTTCAGATTTCATTTTCCATCTTGTTTTGATTTGGTTAGGAGTTTAGTTTTCTTTTCTTTTATTTCTGTAAAGTTTTGTGTTCCTTTTAATTTGGCTCCAAATTGGTGAAATAAGGTTTGTTATGTATTGTTTTGTTCCGAGCTGTGACAGGTATTGTGTGTTTTCTATTTGTGAAATCGTTGCTTTATTATCGTTCCATAGAAACACTATAATTGTAGCAATTGGGAAATTTTTTCCAGAATGAGTGAAATTTAGTTTTTGGTGAGATAAGAAAGGACTCAGCCCAAAACAACTATGAGTGCAGTTTAGGTTTTAATTTTTTTGTCTAATATTGAAGGGTTGACTTCCTCAAGATTTTTTTTTTGAAAAGCAAAAGCAATATGTATATATCAAAATCAGGACACAATGGGTGCCTTAACCCCGATACACGGTAATAACAACCCAAAACTATTTCTGCTTAATACATAGAAAAAGGGCCACATGGCACTCATACTGTGTAACACCTTTGGACAGAGTACTCCTTGTATTCTCATCAATGACTTAATTAATGCTTATAAAAAAAATAATATTCGTGGATTTTCCAGACATTGACTTCATCTAGGGTTGCTTTAGGCATTGCATTAGAATTTGGAATGCAAAGGCTTATGCTTGCACCTTCAGTATAATGGTGTGTTTATACTTGGGTATTGAAAGGGGGTGGTCAGGGTGAAGACTGAAGAGGGAGATTTGGATTTCCATGGTCATCTTCAACCTTAGAAATTGTCCACTTATTTTTTGTTTTTCATAAAAATTTTATTAAAAATTTGTTATTCGTATTAAAATGTGTTGTGTTCCGACCTGGACTGAAAGCCCAGTCAAGTATTGGGCCTGGCCCAATATCTCGGAGAAACTCGGCCCATTAAGCACCCCCATGATAAACTCATCGCCGTGCTACACAGGAATGTCCGATGGTCCAGATTCACCATGCAAGATCCGACGGACAGAAGGAGCACCTTCGTCTATAAATAGAGGCCCCAGCCTCCAATACCATGTACACTCTCATTCTTGCACATTCCACCTATTCCTCAACTGACTTAGGCATCAGAGTGTTTGCAGGTACACCCCCACCCGACGTGGGAAGGATTGCGACTCGGACCTCCCGAAAACAATTCATCAAATCCGAAGGCAACTAACGAGTCCCGAGAAGCGGAACCCTGCGAGGTCCTCGGACAAGGTAACTTCCCAGTTCAGGACCGAACATGTTGGAAATGCCAAATATGGACTCTGATGTCGATGTCATTGTCGTTAATGTCATGTGAGCTTGTTTGCAGCAGAAAATGAAAAATAATGTTAACGGTGTAAATGCAATGCAACTGAAAATACCTAAGTGGTACAAAATAAAACTTAAAAGACTAATTCGTTACAATTAAATAACTAAAAGGACCTTTGGTGCATTTTTGCCTAATGATTACTATAAGACTTATTTCTATTATTTAAAAGCGTTAATGAATATTAAATTTTTAAACGATATTAAATATCAGTTGACCAAAAAAAAGGGTATTAAATATCACAACTTTTTGTCAGAGCCAAGTGTTTTAAATCCAAATCCAGATATAATACATAAAATAATTAAGCACTTTTATTTTGACAAAACAAAATAAATAAGCACTTGAAAAACAATATTATCATTGAAAATTTTGTTAAAAAGGAAAACTAACTCTTTATGGCAAGAAATCTGACTAAGAAAATCTATAATCTTTATTAATTTTACGCCATCCATTGACGTGAATTAGAAAAGACCAATTTGTTTAAGAATCGATGAGATTCAACTCACCAACTCCCTCTGTTTCATATTAAGTGTTAAGATTAAAGGGTTTACACATGTCTCAAATTATTGGTCACTTTTTATAAAATTAAGGTTTAAATATGTTTGTTATCCCTGCAAATATAGTTGTTTTTTAAATTAGTCCCTGCAAAATTATTTTCTTTTTAAAATAGTGCTTGAAAAATTTAAAATTATTCATTTTGGTCCCTGTAAAAAATTTCTATTAAACTAGACCTTGCAAAATTTAATATTATTCATTTTGGTCCCTGCAAATACAGTGAATATTCATTTTCGTCTCTGCAAAATGAATAATTGTAATTTTTGGAAGGGCTATTTTAAAAAAAGAACATTTTGCAGGGACCAAGATGAATAATTTAAAATTTTACAAGGGTTAATTTAAAAGTAAACTTTTTGAAGGGACTTATTTAAAATAAAGTTAATTTGCTGGGATTTATTTAAAAAAAATATTTTGCAGGGACTAATTTAAAAAACAGCTATATTTGCAGGGACGAAAAACATATTTAAACCTAAAATTAATAGAGCATTAAATACTTTTTTCCAAAGAATGTCTCTTTTGTATGTAAATTCAAGATTATTCTTATTTGTTTATATATAAAAGAAATGAAGAATAAACACCCACACACACTATCATAAGGTCACTCTTTTGTTCGAACCTGGGAGTTGTGTTCCCACATCAATGCAACTAGGGGCGAAGGGAGTAAATTAATTTATATAAAATAAACTATTTTTTTAAGGTCCAAAGAAAGTATTTTAAAACTAATTATAAAATAGAAAGTCTCTTAAAAGGTCAAAACAAACTTATTTTAATTTAATTGAGTTAAAAGACTCATTTTATCATAATTGAGTCAAAAACACTTATTTTATTTTAATAATAATAATAAAGAACCAAATAGCTTTTTTTTAAATTTAAACGAAAAGAAAGATGGATTTTTTATAAAGGGAAATAAATATTAAATTAAATATCTCTAAAAATATTCAGATTCATTTCATTTCCATAGATGAAAAACAAAATAGGGATAAAACAAAAAAAATAGTTTGTAAATTCGCCAAAGAAATTTTTTTCTCACATACATTTTTTTTGACACATTTTCCCAAATATGGTTGACATGAATTGAATCACAATATTAAATGTCACTATAACTTTTAGAAAATTCAACACTGAATTAATTGCATACCACTTTACTAAAGAATATTTGTCTCCTTCTATCTCTTTACTCTTCTAACTATGTCTTTCTCGCTTTCTCTTTCTCAGTTTCTCACACTCACACACCTTTCTCTCTAACCTCACCTCCACCAACACTCGGTTTTCAAGGTCTTAATTTTTCCCTATAAATCTTTTGATCACTTTCAATCCGACCATAGCTTCCAACTCTCTCTCTCTCTCTCTATAGATTTCTCTCTTACATATTAGTTTGTTGTGTTTTCAGGTTTCTTTGAGGAAGAGATTAATCATCAGGTTTATTTTCTTATTTCCTTGCTCCTGATTGTTTTTAAGGTTGTTTTGTTCTCTTATTTGTTTTATTAATTATTTCTTTTGTTTTTTCTCAGATGGATGAAGATCAAAAAGATCTTCCTAAGATTGAAGATTCATATGAAGTGGGTGAGAAGATGAAAAGATCTTCTTCTTCATCACTTTCAAGTGAACATGATGCAGATCATCATGGTCATGAGATGATGAAGGAGGGTGAGATTTTTTATGAAGACACAGTTGTTGAAAGATCACAGAAGTGCAATACTTGTGAAAAGACTTTCCAAAATTCACAATCACTAGGTGGTCACAAAAGATCACATATTCATCAAGCTTTGAAGAAAAAGTCCATGACCCATTTTTCCAATTTATCCAAACAAGGTACTATTAAGGCTAATTTCAATGATTATGATGATGATGATGTTGGTGACTTTGATGATGAGAAAAGCATTAGTTATGTTTGTAATAAGAAGTTCCCATCAAAGAATGCATTATGTGGACACTTGAGGTGTCATCCAAATAGGGTCTCTAAGGGATTTAGCCTTAATTATAATAATTCTTATTCTTCAAATAATTCTAATTCATCTATGGATCAAGATGATGGTTTTGCTGCAGAAAATGAGAAGAAGAATTCTGATCTTTCTACATCTCCCTTACCCAAATGGAAAAATAAAAATAAAAGAGGGAAAAGAGGTGGTGAAATGTATATGGCTGCTACAACTCTGATGACCATGCCAAAAGATAAGAACTGTTTTCCTGAAGTTCTATTGCCTATTAAGAAAAGGAAGCTTCCAATTGGTGAATCATTAAAGAGAAAGGAAGTACAACCTTTGAATAAGATCACAGTTGTTTACAATAGTTTAATGATGCTTGGAAAGAACAATGATGTTGGTGATGGTAGTGGTGGAAGAGGTAGTAGTGGTTTATCTGAATCTAGGGTTGATGAAAGCAAGGTGCAGAAAAAGAAGAGTAACAAGAAGCCAGAAGGAAGCACGTCAACTTATGATCCTGATATTGGAGGCTATAAATGTAGTCTTTGTGGTAAATGTTTTTCATCTTTTCAAGGCTTAGGTGGACACAAATCACACCATAAAAAGTATGATACTTTGACCTTTCTGCATGAATCAAACAACTCTGATGTCGTTTCTGCTGCCGTTGCTGCTGATGTTCAAGGAAACAAATCTAGTAGCATTAATGTTGTTCCCGATGTTCAAGAAAACAATTCTAGCAGCACTAGTGAAGATGTGCCTAAGGTGGAGGAGGTGAAAGCAGTGATTAAAGAACCAATGGCAAAATAATTTGGCCAGAAGAAAGTTGATTTTGATGTGAATGAACAATATTTATGAAGGATTAAGTAATTTGTGTAGCTAAGTATTGTGACATATATGTGTGTACTTCAGGTGGTTTTGTGGTGTCTGTATTGTGGTTCCATCTCTATGTACATAGGTTTTTGTGCCTTGAGCACACAAGTTATATAATATATAATACTTTTGTCGTTGTTAAAAACATGACTAGGAATAAAATAAAAGATTATAAATTAAAAATTGTTTAAATATCATTTTAGTTCATCTAACTATAGTGATTTTTGTTTTCTTAAAGTGCTTTTGTGTTTAAATCATCACATTTTATCCCCTTAAAGTGCTTTTTGTGTTTAAAAATGTTGATATAGCTTCTTTTTTAGTCCGTGCAAATATAAAAAATATCATTTCAGTCTCAGCAAATATAGCAAATTTTTTATTTTAGTTCTTTCACCTAATATAAAAAAAGTCATGTAGCATTTTTAGTTACAGATAAAATTAAGGACTAAATATAATGGTTTTGGAAATTGCAGAGCTAAAATGGAAAAATAATTTTTACACGGATTACAACCAAAATTTTCTATATTTGCAAGGTCTAACATGATATTTAAACCATTAACGTATATTTTTTGATGTGGGGGGATAAATACATATCTCATTGACTAAGGATAATAAAAATATGAAATATTATTGCTTCTCAATTTTACTTGTTTTGTCAATATGTATCTAAGTATATTATTTTTAAACAAAGCAAAAACATGTCTACAATATAAGCCCCTTGCCAGGAAGAGGCAAATAGGACAAAGAACCAGAAAGCAATTCAATGGGTCTATTACCACTCATAAAACAAGCAATGACACGACTTAGTGTTAGCCAAATATCAGTTCCACGAATACAATTTAACCAAAAATAAGGTCCCGGAAAGTTCAAAAGTCTTATTACAGAAAATTACCCATTTCGACTCTCCCAGATCACAAAAAAAACAGAATGTCAAATAATTAAGCAATCCCTCCCCCTTTTTCTAAGATTAACCCCAAAATATAGGACAGAGAACAAGGTGGGGAGATCAGGTGGCACCACCACCACCAAACCTAGCCATTTAAATAATTTACCATAGCTTGTCTGAAAGCTCGCCTCTAAGAAACATATGTGCCTCCGACTCCAAACACTCCCCACATAGAACACACCCTGTATCTCCCCTATCCAAGATGAAATGTATTTGAAATAGGTTAGACCGAGTTGGTAGCGTGCGTATTTAGAAGGACACGCCAAGCAAAGTCCACTACCTTTGGTACTTCTATGGGTTGTATTGTTTTCGACTTATGTATGTGTTTTGTGAAATTTGAAACATGGTCACTCTACTTTCAAGGAAAACATGTTATTGTTTAGTAATGTTGTTGTTGGAATTATTTTCTTTCATGGTTGCATTAAGTTTGTGTTTTTGTTACTACATGTAAAATTTTAGTTTGATTGTGATTTGTCAATTTTAAATTCTTAATTTAGCGACTTAGTTGATAAAAAATAAAGATTTTTAGTGACTTTTTTTGTTTGAGTTAATTATAGAAGTCACTTGGAAATGGTTCTGTATGAGATTTGTTTATATATAAACTTTCTATATGAGTCTATCTAACAAATATAAAAAATGTATAACATCCCTAATCATTTATGATGAAAAGAAGGTTACAAATTTTACTTATAATGTTGTGAACAAAGAAGTGTTTCAGAATTTGAAGTAAGTAATGCATTGTTATTCTCATACATTACCCAATAAGTACCTTTTTGGTTTGTTGTTCTTGGACTTAATAGGAAAAGGAGGTTTACTCATATGCTTGACATGTTGTTAGTTTGAACCAAGTGTAGAAGATTGAGAATGAAAATCATAATAATTATTTTCAAATATGTTAATAATTACTTGGAATGAAGAGTTTTGAGATTTTCGATTTAAAAGTTACTTGCGTATATACTAGCACACCCCGTGCATCGCACGGGCCCTTAGGCTAGTAGTTTTAGCGTTACAATATTTTGGCATTATGTTTATGCCATATGTGTCAATCTGCAGGCCTAGTTTATCAAAAAGGTTTCGACTTAACAAGAAGCTTGATCTTCATTGTAAAAGGGTTGGGTACCCCTTATACCTCCTTAATACAATTTTTGCGAGTTCGAACATGCAAGACTCCACTTTCTCCTAAGAAATATTACAATAAGAAATTTCTTAGTAACAATTAATGCGAGTTCGAACATGCAAGACTCCACTTTCTCCTTCTTTATGATCCCCCTCCCTCACTTTTTGCATAAATGACAAAAAATAGTATATAAATTGATGTGGCATATATAATAGTTGTTTGATAATTTGTTTTTGGTTGAAATACAAATCTAGAGGGGAGGGTGAGGGGAAAGAGATGGAGAGAGAAAGCGAGAATATTTAAAGGAATAAGGTCTTATTGATAAAATGACAATGACTTATTATACTAAGAAATTCCAATGGTTAGTACATACTAACAACAATTTAGTGTTTGTGTGGTGAGTAACCACAATTAAGTGTTTTTGTGGCTTGTACATACTAACCACAATTTAGTGTTTGAGTGTTTACCAAATTTTTTATTGATGAGAAAATGACTATTTTGCCCATTTAGTAACAATTACTAAGGAATTCTTTAGTACTCTAAGTCAGACTCGATTAAAACAATCCATCAAAGTAAAAAAGTTTTTAAATTCCATAGGATTTTCCGTAATTTTATATTTATTTCTTGATTAAGTACTATTATAGTTTATAAAATAAAAATATTTATTGATTAGATAAAAATGTACTAGAGGTCTTCTAAGTTATTTAATTAATTATAACGAATTGGTCCTTTAAGATTTTTGTACCACTTAGGTCATTAAAGTTACGTAATGTGTATACCGTTTATCTTTTTTTCATTTTCCGTTTCAAAAAGTCCCACATGGCATGCAGTAACGACAATAACGTGTCTGTGAACGGAGGTGAAATGACATATTAATCTGCAACTCCATACTCATCTTTATTCTCAACTCCAAACCCATAAACTGTTCATCGTCAACCCCAAACCTATCATCATCGTCAACCCCAAACCCATAAGTTATTCAATTTCAACCCCAAATCCTATCTTCATGTTCAGATTTCATTTTCCCTCTTGTTTCGATTTGGTTAGAAATTTAGCTTTTTTTATTAATTCCTGCAAAGTTTTGTGTACCTTTTAATTTTGCTCCAAATTGGTGAAATAAGGTTTGTTATGTATTGTTTTGTTCCGAGCTGTGACAGGTATTGAGTGTTTTCTATTGGTGAAATTGTTGCTTTATTATCGTTCCTTAGAAACACTAGAATTGTAGCAATTGGGGGAAGTTCTCCAGCTATGAGTGAAATTTAGTTTTTGGTGAGATAAGACAAGACTCAGCCCCAAACATCTATGCGATTTAGGTTTTAATTTTTTTGTCTAATATTGAAGGGTTGACTTCCTCAAGATTTTTTTTTTGAATAGCAAAAGCAGTATGTATATATTAAAATCAGGACCCAACGGGTTCCTTAACCCCAATACACGGTAATAACAGCCCAAAACTATTTTCGCTTAATACATAGAAAGGGGGCCACATGGCACTCATACTTTGTAACACCTTTGGACATAGTACTCCATGTATTCTCATCAATGAATTAATTAATGCTTATGAAAAAAATAGTATTCGTGGATTTTCCTGACATTGACTTTATCTAGGGTTGCTTTATGCATTACATTGGAATTTGGAATGCAAAGGCTTAGGGTTGCAACGTCAGTATAACAGTGTGTTTATACTTGGGCATTGAAAGGGGGTGGCCAGGGAGAAGACAGAAGAGGGAGATTTGGATTCCATGGTCATCTTCAGCCTTAGAAATTGTCCTCTTATTTTTTGTTTTCATAAAATTTTGAATAAAAATTTTTCCATGTCATTGCTGTTAATGCTATGTGAACTTTTTCGCAACAGAAAATGAAAAATAATGTTAACGGTGTAAACGCAATGCAACTTAAAAGACCTAAGTGATACAAACAAAAACTTAAAGGACCATTTCTTTACAATTAAATAACTAAAAGGACCTTTGGTGCATTTTAACCTAATGATTACGATAAGACTTATTTCAATTATTTAAAAGCGTTAATGAATATTAAAAATTTTAACGGTATTAAATATCACAACCTTTTGTCACAAACAAGTGTTTTAAATCCAAATCCAAATATAATACATAAAATAATTAAGCACTTTTATTTTGACAAAACAAAATAAATAAGCACTTGAAAAACAATATTATCATTGAAAATTTTGTTAAAAAGGAAAACTAACTCTTTATGGCAAGAAATCTGACTAAGAAAATCTATAATCTTTATTAATTTTACACCATCCATTGACGCGAATTAGAAAATACCAAGTTGTTTAAGAATCGATGAGATCCAACTCACCAACTCCCTCTGTTTCATATTAAGTGTTATGACTAAAGGGTTTACACACGTCTCAAATTATTGGTCACTTTTTATAATATTAATAAAGCATTAATTACTTTTTTTCCCAAGATTATGTCTTTTGTATGTAAATTAAAGATTATTCTGATTTGTTTAAATCTAAAAGAAATGAAGAATAAACACCACACACACTATCATAAGGTCACTCTTTTGTTCGAACCTGGGTGTTGTGTTCCCACGTCGCTGAAATTGCCAATGCAACTAGAGGGCGAAGGGAGTAAATTAATTTATATTAAATAAACTATTTTTTTTAAGGATCAAATAAAGTGTTTTAAAACATATAAAAAAGAAAGTCTTTTAAACTATTTAATTTAATTGAGTTAAAAAGACTTATTTTATCTTAACTGTGTCAAAAACGCTTATTTAATTCAATAATAACAATAATAAAGAACTAAATAGCTTTTTTTATAAATTTAAACAAAAAGAAAGATGGATTTTTTAAAAAAGGGAAAGAAATATTAAATTAATATCTCTAAAAATATTCATATCTATAAAAAAATGGGAATTCATTTGATTTCCATAGACGAAAAACAAAATAGGTATAAAACTAAAAAAAATTCTTAGTAAATTCGCCAAAGAAATTATTTTCAAAATTTTTTTTTTGACACATTTGTCTCCTTCTGTCTCTTTCCTCTTCTAACTATGTCTTTCTCGCTTTCTCATTTTCAGTTTCTCACACTCACACACCTTTCTCTAACCCCACCTCCACCAACACTCGAGGGTCTTCATTTTTCCCTATAAATCTTTCAATCCGATCAAAGCTTACAACTCCTCTCTCTCTATGTATATATATATATATATATATATATATATATATATATATATATATATATATATATATATATATATATATCATCTCTTACATATTAGTTTGTCGTGTTTTGTGTTTCTTTGAGGAAGAGACGAATCATCAAGTTTATTTTCTTGTTTTGCTCTCTTGTTAGTTTTATTAATTTGCTCTTTTGTTTTTTCTCAGATGGATGAAGATGAAAAACATCTTCCTAAGCTTCAAGATTCATCTGAAGTAGGTGAGAAGATGAAAAAATCTTCTTCTTCATCACTTTCAGATGAACATGATGCAGATCATCATGATCATGAGATGATGGAGGAGGGTGAGATTTTTGATGAAGACACAGCTGTTGAAGGATCGCACAAGTGCAATATTTGTGAAAAGACTTTCAAAAATTCGAAAGCACTAGGTGGTCACAGACACTAGTGCAGAAAAGCATTTTAGTATCGGTTATTTTGCACTTTTAGTATCGGTTATCTGTCGATACTAATTCGACCGATACTAAATGTCTAACCGATACTAAATGTGACTTTTAGCATCGGATTTTCAAAAAACCGATGCTAAATGACGTTTTTTTGGTGTTTTTTATGTCTTGAAAACATACTATTAGTATCGCTTATTTAAACAACCGTTGCTAAAGGTCTATTCTTAGTGACTTTTAGCATCGGTTGTTCAAATAACCGATACTAAATGTTCTGAAAAGTGACATTTAGCATCGGCTGTTCAAAACAACCGATGCTAAATGTCTTGAAAAGTGATATTTAGCATCGGGTGTTTCAAACAACCGATGCTAAATGTCTATTTTTTTTTAAAAAAAAAAAATTAATTGGCACTATTAATAGATATCAATTGCCAATTTATAAAATCTTGATATACAAAGTTATTTCCAGACAGTAATAAATTAATAAAAGTACTTCAAATTCTATTGAAATTTAATATCATACAATACAAGTTATTAATATTTCCTATACATACAAAGGCAACTATTAAAGTGAGAATTACTTAGACGAAAAACCTTCGTAGTAATAGTAACAGGCAACTATTAAAATATCAAAACACATGATAGTCTGATTGAATTACTATGGCAGATGCATCCATTAAAGTATCAACACACACATAAAATTTGTGGCACATGATAATAGTATGATTGAATTTCTTTGGCAGATTGAATTTCTATGGTCTTGATCATAGTCTGATGTTTCGGATCATCACCATATGAAAACAAAAGAAGGAACTTGGCTCTCTAAGAATATCACTACCAAGTGAATCAATTGCTTGAATATATACATTATAAATAAAAAAGCAAACAACAACCAATGTTAGAGCTTCGTGCTGATAACATGTTATGAAAATAACCAAAACTATAGAAAGGAGAAAGATGAAGAAGATAAGAACATGAACAAATATGGATGATGAGAGATTTTCTATTCACTTCAAGTATGTCCATACACATATGAGATAGCCCTATTTATAGGGTATGGATAGGCAAGTGAGTGGTCAATCATCAAAAGCCACTATACAAGAGAGTAATGAGAGGAAAAGGAGAAAGCTAATGGACATCCACTAATATATATATATATATATATATATATATATATATATATATATATATATATATATATATATATATATTACTTATACGTTCATATGTCAAAACTTTATTGGTGACACCTTAACCACCATGATGTGAAACAAATGGAGGATACATTGGCCGTCGGTCCAGTCTTGACTTCCAGGATCGCTTCCTGGTCGGTTCCAATGCTGGTTTGGGCCAGGCTATGCTAACCGAGATTTGGCCAGACCCAATCTTATGTCGCTGCGCGCCTGGTTCAGCGTAATGTCACCTTGGTGCTCTCTGACGAGATGGGCCTTGGCCCAGCCCGGAACAATAAACACATTTATATCATGTATTTTTTGGTAATTTACTTCAATGGGGTTTTACGTCATCCCTTCAAAACAAAATCAATTCTACTAAACCTTCTTTTAAAATATCATTACTAAATACAATTTTTTTAAATTAATTTTTTAAGAAATCAATTTTCACCAAATCTAAATTTGAACCCTAATATGGTATTAATCCAAAAGGCTTCAATACTTTAAATTGTCTTTGTTTTTGAGTTTTCAATCCTCATCCCAATTTTGAACAAAGCTAGAAAATGGACAAATTTGTGGCAAAAGTTTAGCTAGAACGTTCAAAAGTAAATTAAAACAATATACGCCACGGGAACTCGCAAAAGTTTCGGAGGTTTCTGGTGTTGGATGACAGACAATGACTATATCGAACAGTACAAGGGTGAATTCCTCATCCATGTTCTCTGCGGGCACTATTTTATATGATGGCTCTATATCAAGTTCAGATATTGCTAATAGTAATAACAGGTATTGGGTTCTACAAGGCCATAAGATTGGGTATTGAAGGAAGTCTTCCGAATGTTAGATATGTTGAAATGATTGGGTATTGAAGGAAGTCTTCCGAATGTTAGATATGTTGAAATGATTGAGGCTGCTGAAAGTAGAGATGAGGCCACAATCTCACAGAGGGCGCAACTCAACCGTGTCCCATGAATTTATCATCTCTCAACATATGTGGGTTGGGCGACCGTGGAAAGCGTCGCCAATTAGCGTCTCTTGTTCGCACGTGGTTAGATGTTGTGTGGACTATTTCTTATTTTATATGAAGCATCAGATGAGTTTCCCGAGTAGATAGATCAGGTGATTGGAAGCGTGTGTTTACTCTAGCACAATATCAGTGTTAGTTAATGATAGCCCAACTAGCGATTTCAAGTTGAAGAAGGGTTTGAGACAAGGGGACCCATTGTCACCTTTTCTTTTCCTTATTGTTTCTGAAGGTTTGACGGCTTTAGTGAACCAAGCAGTGGCGAATGGATCCTTCCACGGTTATGCCATTAATGATGATTTGAAGTTCTCTATTATGCATTATGCGGATGACTCAATGTTGATGGGGAAGGCAACAAGGGAGAATCTTTTGAGCATCAAGTCTATTATGAGAGGTTTTGAACTTGTCTCGGGGTTTAAAGTCAACTTCCATAAGAGCAAGATTATTGGAATAAATGTGGCGGAAGAGTTTTTATCAACGGGTTCATCTTTTCTCCATTGTAGAACGGAATCCATTCTGTTTAAGTTTTTGGGGATTCCGGTTGGTGCTAATCCAAGGAGGGCAGCCACTTGGAAGCCAGTGATTGATTTGTTAGAGAAAATACTCGCTTTGTGGAAGGGTCGCACTTTATCTATTGGTGGTCGGGTTACTCTTATTAATTCGGTATTAAATAGCATTCCACTTTATCTTCTTTCCTACTATAAAGCTCCAAAGTTGGTGTTGAATGCAATGATAGAGATTCAAAGGGATTTCTTATGGGGTATTAATTAATTATGGTGATAGAGGTATGTATTGGATTGCTTGGGAAAAGGTTTGCCGACTGAAGAACGAGGGAGGGTTTGGTATTAAAAACTTAGAATTGTTCAACACGACTCTTTTGACCAAATGGAAATGGAGGATGTCAGTGGAAGATGCTACTAGTTGGAGGGATTTTTTATTGTTCAAATAGGGAGATTTCTCTTTATCTTTCATTCACGGTTTTGTGGAGGCCATCAATAGGGGTTCAGCTAGCTCTATTTGGTCGAGACTTGATTATTTTGGATAGCATTCAAAATCATCGTATCGTAGTTCGGTTCTTGTGTGAGAAGAAAGCTGGCAATGACGCATCCACTTGTTTTTGGACGGATCATTGTCTTGGAAATTCGCCTCTTTGTTCCGTTTTTTCTAATCTATATGCAGGTTGTTCTCTTAAAACTACTGAGGTTGCTGAAGGTGGAACTTGGTTTGGGGACAGCTTGCATTGGTCGGAACCGTGGATGCTAATTCGGGATCCGAAGTGTGATGAGGAAGCTGATGAATTACACACCATTCTCCAGGATGAGACACCTTCAAGGGAAGGGCGAGATGCTTGGATTTGGATATTGTACGCTTCCAAGACATTTTCAGTCAATTTTTGTTACAAGCTGCTAATCCGATCTGATGTAACCGAAGCTGCTGACAGTGAGATGCAAGGTACTTTTGAGAAGCTTTGGAAGATAATTACTCCGTCCAAAGTCACCATATTCAGTTGGCACTTGATTTGTGTCTCCTTGCCAACAAGGGATCTTCTCTTCCACCGTCATGTCATTCAAACTGATTCAGCTTCTGGGTGTCCGTCTTGTTTAGATCATCCCGAAGACATTCTCCATCTGATTTTGAATTGCATTTTCGCTCATGACACTTGGTCTTGTGTTAGCGATTTGCTGGGGGTTCAACATCTTGAAGGCACGTCTATTCTTGATCATATGTCTGGGTTTGACAAGCTTGTCAAGGGGGAGATGAAGTCGAAGAAAATCAAATAATTGATCTGGGTCACAACTTGTTGGTGTATTTGGTTGTCCCGTTTTTGGGAATGAGGAAACTACTATTGATTCTGTTATGGTTCACGTCAAGAGCTTATCCTGAAGTTTGTTTTTGTATAGAGGGGGTTGTAGTTCTAATTTATCTATTTCTACGTGGTAGAATAACCCTCTTGTTTACGTAAACAATATGTAACTCATCTTGTTGTTTGGGTTGAGCACCCCTAGTGCTTCTTGAATGAAATTTTTGCTTTTCTAAAAAAACACTCCCTTGTTCTTTATTACTTGTAGCTTTTGTGGAAAAAAAATTGTTTCTATTTACTTGTCATTTTTTAAGTTTTTTGCAACATTATTGTTTTGTCAATAATTTCCTAAGGTATTTGTTGTAGAAAGAGAAATAGACATGAAATGGGTTAATAAATTATTAAGATTATAGGTAAAAGAGAAATAATTATATCAAAAGTAATAAAATTTACTAATTTCGTGAGTATGTGTAAAAAGTGACATATAAAAAGGAAAAGAATGAGTATTTTTTAATCTACTTTAAATGAAAATCATTGTCGTCGTGCTATTTTCGTTGACTTCGCGTTATATTTTTGTTTATAAACATTCTCCCCTTATTGTTGTTTTTTTACACTTTTTTTTTGTGTGTAGATAGAGAATTTGACCATATTGGTTTTGAAAATCTAAAGGTGGTGAATTAATAAGTCTAATTCCTTATATACTCTTTATTTGGTATGTTATTGAGTGATATAAGACTATCTCTCACTTGAATACCCAACATCGCAACATCTCTCATCAAGTGTGAGTATCGAGCCCATATATCCGCAAGCCCTTGTTAGAGAGTTTTGGTCGTTATTGAGCCACACGCCAACAGAAGCTCAGACACCAATATGTGGACTCTCATTCACACTGCTTGACATGATCAAATATTCGCCCTTTCTGAAACACCTAGCGTAAGAGCGAAAAGTTGTCAATTCCTAGCCAATCAGAAGTACTTTGACTAATCCATCAATTTTTGGGGTGAATTGTATCGCTTTGTAATGGGCATGGTACCCCTTGTACCCCAATCCATTCAATTTGACTTATCAAAAAAGAATCCATCAATTTTTGGTTGGTCCACCTATTGGGTAGAAGATAGATAGATGGACCTAGTATAGGCAAATCAAGGTTTCGATGGTCTGTTATGTTTGAGTGACTTTTATGTTATGAGCATCTTATTAACGTTCACGGATGTCAAGTAAGTACAAAGCTCAATTACCAAGGTAAGAGACATCAAAGGAGCGTAAGATGGAGATTCGAGTTTAAGCCCCGAAAATTAACATTTGCCCTCCCTTAACTAATTAACTACTAATATTTTCCTAGTAAAAATTGCATTTACAATTTGATATTCTTAGAGTTTGTAGCAATCCTGTACGAGATCCCAAGTTGATTAATTATACCTAATTTATTGACTATGACTTTGTCATTCATAAATGAAGCATATGTACTTGTATGTGGGTTTTGCCATTCATAAATGGCATTGCACTATTGAAAAAAGGTTTTTTCTTCCATACCCCTCTAGAGTTGAGTGGGTATGATACCTTATAGGCAAAATACTCATTGACACCTTTTTTTTTCTATTTAAATATTTTAAAATAAAAATAAATATTAAACCTATTTTGCCTATTTTGTCTTGAAAGTATCATACCCACCCAACTTTGGATGGGTATGGGAGTAATCACCTTGAAAAAAAGAACATAACTAAGCAAAAATAAAGAATGTAAACACAAATCCATCCATCCTATTAACCCAAGAAACAACACTTTTTAGAACATACCCGTTACATAAAAGAATCAAGATCTTTCATCCAAATTTATCAAAGAAATACAAAAACAAGAAACTAAGACTGAAAGAAAATCAGGACATTACATTTCAACCGGTAGAATTAGTTTTACTTTGCTGAATAACCAGTAGAATTAGTTGAATCTTCCTTATGAGGAAATTCATTAAGATCAAAATCACGTTGTGGTTTAGGAGGACTACTAGTTGAAACTTCATCATCAGAAGGTACTCTTTCTTCCACGTCATGATCATCTTCATCATCTGATTTTCTTGAACCTGAACTAGCTTCACCAACTTCTCCCTCTACCACATTATCATCATCTTGTGGTTCATTACCAACTTCTTGTTCACCTTCTGCAACTTGGTTCACTTCATAAGAACCATCTTCACTCATTTCTTTATCAAACCTTGTTAAATTTTCATTAATTTGATAAACTCCAAGGGAGTTACTAGCATATTCACTGTTCCCATCTCCTCCTCCACCTCCTCCTTCAGCACCACCACCACCACCACCAAGAATGTTCTCTCCTCCACTGTTTTCTCCTCCTCCAACTCTGGGCGCTAACGGATTCGGAACTTGATCAATTTCATAGGAACTCTCATCGTCACTCATCTTAAAATGTTCTTAAAGTTTGCAGTGAATATATCAAAGGAGTTTATGATATATAAAATATAGAAGCAATAATATAATAATACGAACAAAGAGAAACTGTACGTGGAAGAAAAATGTAACAGAATAACTGATCACATAACTAACTTCTAACAAACAAAATTTAAAGACTTTGATTAATTAACTTATTTAGGGTTTATATATGTGGTGTTTTTTCTTTGATTTTGAGCAGGCTTCTGACCTTTGTGGGTTTTTACCCTTTTCCACGGGACTTGTTTGGATTGTGGAACTCATTTAATTGTTATGATGTAAAAGGTTTGGGTTCCTTTTAAACCCATCTAATAATTATAATTGTTCTATTTTAAGTAAAAAAACTACTCCCTCCAGTTTAAGTTTATTAGGCATTCATATATCAAAAAGTAGGATATCTCAATTTCTTTTTTAGAAATGGAGATGATCGTTACTCCATAAATAGAGACTCCTTCATAAGCATATATAGAGCAAGAATTACTTTTTTACCATTTCGATGGCACTTGATTGGGCCATTTCGATGGCACTTGATTGGGCCATTTCCATGGCACTCGACTGGGCCATTTCGATGGCACTCGATATAGATCGTTTCGACGACCTACAATGGTGGGTTACTACTTAACCCTTGGGCCATTTCGATGACACTTGTTGTGGGCCGTTTCGTCGGTCCACCTTTGTTTAATGATTCTTCGGCCGCACCTTTGCTATGGGCATATTTGAGCGACCGGGCATACATTCTTGCGAGAAAGTAAAGTACAAAGCAATTTTCAAAGGTCAGGCCTCAGTAAACAACCCAGTGGGAAAAAGAGCGTCTGCCTGTCTTTCATTTATCGATCGGTCGTTCATTACATTTAAACATAGTACTTTCTAAGTTTATCAGCGTTCCATGTTCTGGGGATAGTCGCCCCTTCCATGGTTTCCAGCTCGTATGCCCCCTTGCCGGTCTTCTTAACGACCCTGTATGGAACTTCCCAATTGGGTGCTAGCTTTCCCTGGCGGGCATTCTTGTTTCCGACGTCTGCCCGTCTTAGAACGAGCTGGCCGATTGCGAAATCTCTCTTTTGGACTCGAGCTTTGTATCTTGCTGCGACCTTCTGCTTGATCAATTGTTCTCTAAGCGATGCTTGGGTGCGCAGTTTTTCAATAAGGTCCAACTCTTCTCGTATGGCTCGGTCGTTGTCGACTGTTGTTGGGGGATTCGAAGTTCTCCAACTTAGCTCGCCCATCTCTATGGGTATAACAGCATCAGTTCCATACACAAGTCTGAAAGGCGACTCCCCGGTCGATGAATGAGGGGTCGTCCTATATGCCCAAAGGACGGACTGCAGCTCCTCGACCCAGTTCCCCTTTGCTTCATCAAGTCTTCTTTTCAAACCACGCAGGATAACTCTGTTGGCCGCTTCAGCTTGGCCGTTTGTCTGTGGATGTTCGACCGAGGTGTGTTGCGCCCGAAAAAGTCCCTGAGGGGATCTTTCTTCGTTTACAACTTTTTAAAACAATGAAGTCGCCACCAATATTTTTTTATAAGGAAAATATTGAAGAAAACCTTTTTGGAAAGCGAATGGCCTTTTAGAAACCGGAAAATTTGGGTTCGGGGGTCGGTTAGGCATGGGGAAGGTATTAGCACCCCACATCTCCTTTCTATCGAAAGGGAACCTTTAATTAAACGTGTGGTTTTAAGTGTCGATTTGGAAAATACTTAAATTTGCTTCTTTATTGAAAAAGGAATGAAAGACTTAATGAAAATTTATTATTTTTGGCGCTTGACGAGAGTTGGCCTCTCGCTCCTACGTATCTCCCAGTGCGATGGAGAATTCAAAGCTACGTAGTTCTTGTTTGTCATGAAAAGGGTTTTTGTTTTTTATCTTTTTAGTGAGTTTTCGAAATAGGACGAGTATTCGGCGAATGATTAAACTAACAGAGGTTATGGGTAACCACCGCTAAGTACTCTTGAAAATGAGAGTCACTACCATCGGTCGATTTAACAAAGGTTACGATTGGATGTTAGTAGCAACTCGTTTTTATTTGTTCTTTTGAAAATGGTTTTTGAAAAAAGATTGATTGGCACGAATGATCAAACTAACAGAGGTTATGGGTGATCACCGCTTTATTGTTCTTTTGGGAAAAGACATTGTCACTAATGGCTAGACGAACATAGGTTCTGATTAGCCACTAGCAACAATGGGTTTGAAAATGATTCTTTTTGTTTGTTTTATGAAAATGACTTTTATTTATTGCGCTTGACGAGAACGGACTCGCTCCTCACGTATCCCAAATGGGAATCAAAGCGACGTAGTTCTGATGAGCCTTGAAGATGAAAATGTTTTTGAAAGGGTTTTGGAAAGGGAAAGATCTTTCATAATGACCAAGCGAGCAAAGGCTTTGAGTGATCATTACTAATAACTCTTGATAGTATTCATGACAATCAAACAAGCCAAGGCTCTGGGTGATAGTCACTAATAATTTGCGTTAATTAGAAAAGAGTTTGAAAGATTTTGGGAAAAAGGGTGGAGTTATTATCAATGATTGGTTACGAACTTCAAATGCATTAAAATAATCATGCATATGTCACACATCAACTAAGACTAAACATGCCGATACAATCAAAGATTCAATTGTCAAGGATGCAAGATGAATTTCTCAAAACAAATGTGTGTGTGTGAGGAGAAGTGCATTTACCCTAATGACTCTATGCTACAACAGGCATGTAGGCTTACATCTTCATTAGGAGGTCATACACATGGAGGGAACGACACACAATCAACTTGAGAACATGACAGGCATGATAAACAATTTAATGCAATGTGACTAGAGGTATAGAATGATCTAGGTTGCAAGAAACAAAATGCATGATCACAGGCAGTCTTATTTAGGTGAGTTTTCGCAATAGGAGTAAGGGTTTCACGATGACCAAACAACAACGGTTTAGAGTGGTCACACTACTAACTCTTCTAAAAATAAAATTATTGTTAACAACCAAACGGCAACGGCGCGAGTGATCATTAATGATAATCGGTTTTGCTTTCGATTCGAGTGTTCGCGACGACCAAACAACAACGGTTTAAGTGGTCGCACTACTAACTCTCTTGAAAATGAAATCATCATTAACAACCAAACGGCAACGGCGCGAGTGATCAATAATGACAATTGGTTTTATTTAGGTTGGAACGTTCGTGAAGACCAAACAACAACGGTTTAGAGTGGTCACACTACTAATCCCTTTGAAAATGAAATTATCATTGACAACCAAACGACAACGGCGCGAGTGATCATTAATGATAATCGGTTTTTACTTTAGGTCATCAAAAGGGCTTTCGCAATTGAATTTTTATCGAGAGCTAACAAAGAGTGGTCACACTACTAAAGAAGGGTGTTGTGTATGAAAAAGGAGGGTGCGATTATTGATCTGATTAAAAAACAAATAAAAAACAAAACAAGGGGAGGGGAGGCGTTGAAATAGGGGTGTGTGTGTAGTGTTTTAAAAAAGTAGATATTAATATTAATTGGACTAGTGAGAATAAACGGGCTGGAAGCTGGTGGGAGCAACTAATAGTAACATAATAATCAAAACAAAACAAATATAAGATTTTTTTTAAAGAAAGGAAAGGGGATATTGGGATTGAAATCCCTAAAAACAAAATGAAGAGAAACAAAGAACAACAACAACGTGAAACCGCAGAGAGAGAGAGAGAGAGAGAGAGAGTTCACAGCGATGATGATGCATCGAGAGATGGTGGTGGTGGTGATGTCGTCGTTGTGGTGTTCGGGCCGGAGGTCACAATGGCGATCTGGCTTGGCATGAGTTCGCCATGGTGATGGGTAAACTTCCTCTTCTCTTTTCCTCTGTTCCATGTTTGTCATACTTCCCATCTTCTTATTCCTTCATTTGGATTTATGGGGGTATGAGGGTATTGTGTTTTTGTGTTGATGATAGCCTGTTGGCTTGGTGGTGGGTGTTTGGTCACCGAAGGAGATGACGGTGTCTTGTGTGGCCAAGCCATTCTCTTTCGCGTTGGAACTCTTTCTCTCCTTTACTTGATTTGGTTTTTATTTTTGGCTAATGGATTGAAGTGGTGGTGTTTTGGGGTGGTTGTGGTGAGGTGGTTATGGTTGTTGTTATGGTGAGGTAGTGAGAGAAGGGTGGTGGTGTTTTGTTTGTTGTTTCTCGCTTCACTCACTCTTTTCTCTATATCTTTGAAATCAAATTTTTTTCCCTCCCTTCTTGCTCAGTATCTATTCCTCCCTCCTCCCTCTCGGTTTTTCTGTTGAGTTTTTATTATAAAGCCTTCAATTTTGTTTTCTTCCTATGGCCTGACTATGAGGTCTGAAATGTCACTCTCAATTTCTCAATTCATGATTCTGTTTGCTCGAATTTACTTGCTAGCTTCTCATAGATACATGTTTGATGTTTGCAGTCAAAGTGAGGGCATAGGAGGCAGAGGCGTCTTTGTTTGTATGCTTTCTATGGGTTGTTCTTGCTCAAGATGGAAAACAAACAAATGGACAAGGAAAAAGAAGTTTGAGCTTCATCCTCAAAATGGCTTCCATGAGCTACACAACAAAGAACATATCAACGCCTCTTTTGTTTGGCTTTTTGCTTTGAAATTTTCTCTTTTTTTTTTTTTGTTATTTTGTTTTGATTTGCAAAAACTTTGACTACTTTGGTTGTATCATTTTTGGAATGATTATAATAATAACAATAATTAATAGATTGGCAACAATAATAACAAAATAGTGATGATAATAGACACGCGCATGCGATGAGATTTAAACGCGCAAGCGGCGTGCGCAACAAGAATCACAATGCACACACGATTAGAAATAATACCCGCAAACAAAAATAAGTGCACGTGATGAGAATAAGAGATGCTAGATCGAATAACACACACAACTCAAACACGTTTGTGCAGTTGAAACTTACACCATGAGACATATATTTTGAGGTTTTCTGAAACGAGAAAAATGCTTATTCACATCGGGTATTTACAAAAATACAATTTTATTTGATTTTCGACTAGTCGGACAAAATTGGGGTATTACAGCTGCCCCTCTTTATTTCACATTTTGCCAAGAAATATGAATTGACATTTTCATATTTCTTTGGTAAAATGGAAATAAAGATATAGAAATAATACTAATTTTGTCCGCCTCGAAAATTTCAAATTTTCTTTTGTTATTTTCCTTTTGAGAAAGGGCTAACGCCGTCGCATTAACGGAAAGCAAGAAATCGGGAAAGGCGGTAAATTGGGAAAAAGCGGTAAATTGGGAAAAGCGGGAAATTGGGAATTCGGAGGTTGCCTAAAACCTTCTAACGGACTCTTGTCGAGTCCGAGCTCGGGGTGGCCTTTTCGAGCGCCGATCAACATCGGTCCAGAATCGATTTGATCAATGGATTTACGTTGTGCCTTAGGCCGGGCACAACTAATCCGGAAGGACTTAACGGTTCGATGGATCCATCGCGTGCTCGCATAACGATGTTGTGATCTCGTGGAAGGAGTTCACTAACTCGTGGGAGTTCACTAACTCGGGTTGATGGAGTTTACGAACTCGGATTGATGGAGTTTACGAACTGCGGGTTGATGGAGTTCTGAACTCGGGTTGATGGAGTTTACGAACTCTGGGTTGATGTGATTTTCTAAAAATGAGATTTTTGGGACTCTGCCGTCCGTAGTAGCTTTTCTCTTGGATGGTGCATGAAATGCATGCGCTTGGGTATTTGGATGCACATGAATGCAATGATTGATTTTGGTGAGATGTTTTTTCTGTTTTGTCTATATCTGATGAATGCAAGGCATGAGTTTCTTTTTCTTTTTTTTTTTTTTTTGAATGGATGTCAGCCTTCGGCCAACAAAAGCAGAAAATAAGCTTGGTACCCGACCCTCAAGAAAGCGGTAAAGCAGTAAATGAATTGTCAACCTTGAAGAAGCCAACACAACAGAAATAGATTGGTGCCGACCCTCGGGCAAAGAAAAGTGGGAAATAAAGCAAAGAAAGAAATCGATAAAGAAAGCAAGAAAGAAGGTACCGCCCTCGAAGCCGATCATCGAGGTCGCTAAAGCCTTTTAACGAACCGCGAACGATCCGAGTTTGCACTTGGGCATGGTGGTCTTCAAGAGCGACCGTGGGGACAATATCAAGTCTAGATCTCGATACTTCCTTAGGACTGCGCCATGTCTTAGGCCAACACAGCTATCCTTTTCGACTGGACCCAATGGGGTCGAAGGACTTACCCGCAGCTCGAATACGAGGTGAAGTCGCTTTTGAAGGGACGCAGGTCCGAAGGATTCACGAATCTCGTTGATTGATTGAAATAGCCAATCTGCCGCGCGTTGGATTGAGGTACCGCATACGCCGGTTGATGTAAGCAATGATGCATGGAATATGGGTGCATGCTATGCAAGGGCATGTTATGCAAGTGCGTGCAATGCTACGACTTTGGTGTAATGATGAATGTGGTGGAACACTCCTGAAGCTTTTCTTTTGGTCTGATTGTTTTTTCTTCGATCAGCCTTCTTTTTCTGATCGTTTGTTTTTCTTTGCTTGTTTTCTTTTGCTCTTTATGAAATGCGAATATGAAAATGTAGTGCTTTGATGTTTGATGCAGAGATTGATACTTATAATGCGAGTGTGCGATGCAATGACAGTGATTCATGTTTTGATGAATGGAATGCTCTTGTTTTATTTTTTTGCTCATTTCTTTCTCTTTTCATGAAATGCGGGCATGCGAATGCAATGTTTCGATGAGTGGCATGAAGAAATGAACGATAATGGAATGACGAATGACATGGGAAGCCTTTGTGTTGCCTTGCATGATACACATGTAATACTTTGATGCGAGGACTTTGGTTCTTTCCCTTTTATGAAATGCAAACATTAATATGATGCAAATGCAATGACATGGGATGACATGTTTTTGCTTTTTCTTTCTTTATGATGCAATGCTTTGATGCTTGATGGAATGCGATGGAAGATTTTTTTTGCTTTTATCCGTTGTTTCCTTTTTTTGTTGCCTTTCATGAAATGACGATGTCGGCACGATGCAAATGGGACGCTATGATGAACAAAATGGAACGCCTAAATGCATGAGGCGAAAAATAAGATATGAATGATTGGGGTACTTAAACATTTTTGTGATGATGAGATGCAAGACTTTGAATGCAAGGAATTGAGATGATTATTGACCATTCTGTTGAAAAAAATTGAATTTGATTCAAACTCCGGTGTTCTCAAGGTTTTTATTTACAAACAAGCTCACTTGTTTTCTCTTCCTTCCAATGACGACTGAATCTTAGATATCGCATGACTAACTTGTGTTCTCTCTCTTTGAAGCACTGTCTAGTAAGCATGCATAGGAGTGCAAATGTGAATGAGTGAGTCAATTAACTTGGGATTGGTTTGGAACATGTATGATAAGTGAAGGGATGACAGACATGATTATTGCCGACGCTCATGAGGACCGGCGGATGCAAGACTGCCCCGGTTCGGGCTTTTGATGAGTGAATAAGCTTGCCTCTGTCTGGTGGTGATAATGACTAGGGATGTGGGAGATGATGAATTGGGAACACTTCGGCTCTTGGGATGAAAGGTTGAATGAAAGGGGTTTTGTCTCAACCCACAGAGTTTGGTGCTGCCCCAGTCATGACGAGACAAAGTTGCCCCAATTAGAATGACGAGGCCTTGTTTAGGATAGTGAGTTGAGAGATTGCCCCGGTGAGGTTTTATGGGAATGAATGAGGTGAAGGAATGGGAATGCACTTGCCCCACTTTGGAATGACATTTCAAACGGTTTCTTTGAGTGAGGTTGTGAAAGGTGACAGAGTTATGGTGACGGTTATGAACGGAGGGTGGTATGTGAATGGGGTGGGCAATGAACAAACCTCCCCAAAGTTGAGTGGAGTGAGATGTGAAAGGAATGCCCCCTAGTACACATCCTTGGTTCTCTTTAAGAAAAACTCAAATGCAATGAAAGTTTTGACTTTTAGTATGAAAGAAACCTCACTTGGTGATCACTAAACCTTGTTTTAACGCAACTTGAATGCATTTTAGAGTGCAAGTCTTTATTGTTTTGTCAGCTTTCTTTTTTCTGACTGTTTCCTTTTTTTTTTTTTTGAGGATTTTTCTTGATCGGCCTTCTTTTTTCCGATCGTTGGTTTTTCTTTTGAGCAAACCCATCGTAAATAGATAAACTTATTTGTCCTAGGGTTAAAATTTGAGAAAACAAAAGCAATCGGTTGTTGATCGGGATGGACTTTTCAGGATTGTGATGTTTTGTGGAGAAGGGATGATTGAGCTTAATGAAGTGTTTGAGGCTGATGGCTGTTGGGTCTTATTCGGCATCGACCAATGGTCAATGATTTATGAAGGAAATGGTTATTAGGTTTGATGAGGTGCTTTGGTTTTTATTAGGACAAGTTTGTGTTTCATGGTAGAATGACTGAGGGTTTATGGAGGGTTAGATGTTGAGGCCAAAGAAAATGTTTGCGGTCTTTATGGAAGGAGAGATGATTATGTACAACAGAGTGTTGGAAAGTTTATGGAGACAAGGATCTCTGGTGTTTCATGGTGAAATATATCAGCTCGCAATTTGTACTTCTTTTGTTTCTCTTTTTTCTTGGTCTTTTTTTTTGAGATTTTCATTTTTTGAATCTTTTTGTTTGATTGTGTTCTTTTCCTTTTGACCTCTTTCTTTTCTTTGGACTTGGGTGAGCTGATAAAGATGATGTGGAATTTGATCCTTGTCTAGAGTGATGAAGATATCCTGGGACTTTCTTGACTTAAGGTGGGTAGGAGGGGGATTTTTTCCTTCTCTTTGGGATTTTCTTGGTTTAAGGTGGGCAGGAAAGGGAATTTTTGGATTTTGGATTTTCTTGCGGTTGTGGGGAGGCCGCCAAACTTCATTTCAAATTCTGATTGCTTATTTTTCGTAAAACCCGACAACAATTTATCTATCTACATGTGTTTGCTCTTTTCTTTGCATTTTCCTTTATGCCCTAATTTTTTGCCTCGACCGCTTCTTGCATGAGTTTTCAATCCACCGGCGCTCCTTTTTGCCTAGGTCGCCTTTGCGGGTTTTCATCCTAGCGAGCTTGTTCTTCTCATTTATCTCTTTTTTTTTCTTGGAAAGACTTGCACTAAAGGAATATAATGTCGATAAAGAAAGTTAGTGATCACATAATTTCCAAAGCATGGAGGACTTACGGTGTTAGTGAGAATGAACCAAAAGTCAAGTATGCAATCGATGGGAGAGAATATGCGCTTTGTGGGTGGGACGGGCGGGATTAGACTTGGATGGTGATGATGACAAGGAAAGAACCCGACCGACTCAAACAAGAGAAAGCGACGTGTCGGCACGCTCACTATAGGAATGCTTTCACGGAGAGTCAACGTTAAGTTAGAACAATGAAATTTTTTCTTCTTCTTTTTTTTGAGCTGCTTCAGTCTTTTGTCATGGAATGGATGGGATGCAGTGCTTTTGAAAGAAATGCAAGTGAGCTATTGATTTGAAAAAACTGAGTACCTTGGAACACCTTGAGTTTGCAACCAAGTAAGGATAAACTTTTTCAAAAAGGATGATTGTTTTGCAAGAACGTCCCGCTTCTCATCACAACTTTTATTTTATGCAATGAATGAATGAACAAATTATGATATGCAAGTATGATGCAAATGCGTGGAGAATGACCACTCGAAAAGTGTGGCTTATTCTAAATAATTTTGTTGTTTTTAACGCAAGACAAAATATGGAATGCCAATGCGAATGATGCAAGAATGATGCCCCTTTTTTCAAAATGATTTTTTTGATTTTTTAGTTTTTTAGAGGCGAGACGAGATACGAAATGCCAATGCCCCTTTTTTGAATGATGAGAGATGTAAGAATGGCGATATGAGTGGATCCTGACTCAATACTTCACACAATATACTGAAACGTTTCAACAATTAGTTGACTCAATTTAATTTCCTACTTGAAAATGGAACACGTGTGACTGGGTCAAAGTGCCCTGACATCGTAGAGTAACATCTCAAATTTGTAGTCGACAAACAAATTTGAGATATTACCCTTCATCGTTCAGAGGTGCACTTTTACCCATTAAGCCATCACACGAGGAAATTTTTCTTTGTTTTGAAAGGATGCATGCAAGGAGAAATGATGTATTCGAACAAAGTGATGAAGTTAATGAAATGATGCATGAGTGCCACATTGACGCGATGTCTGCATTATTTGATGATGATTTTTTGTACATGCACCTGGATGAATGTGATGCTTATGCAATGCGGATGATAATTGCTTCTTGCCTTATTTTGTTTTTATGCAATGAAATGCATGATACTCACAATTATTTTTAACGCGTGGAAATGCATGCAAAATGAAACGTTCAAGTGCTTATTTTTTTATGCCTTGAAAAAGGGAAAAAAGGGGTACATGCGATGCATATTCTAAAATCTAGTAGAAAACATACATTTTTGGATTTTTGTTCATTTGTTATGATATGAAAGAGAAAAATAATGCATGCAGAAAATGACGCGTTTGAGCTAAGGCTATATGAATAGCGGAATGATATATGCATGCAATGTTGATGTGATGCCCACCTTTATTTGATGACAATTTTTGCATAATTAAGGATGAATGAAATGCAATATGGATGATAACTGCTTCTGGTTTTCATTTTTCTTATGCAATGAAATGAAATGTGTGATGCTCACAATCACCTTCCTAACGCGTGAGAGATATTGAATGGAAATGCATGTAAAATGAGACGTCAATGTTTATTTTTGATTTGCGACACAGAAAAGTATTAATGCGATGATGTGATATGAATGGACGACGGAATGAGTGGGTGAATGAATGCATGAACGAATGAAATACCATAGGGATGATAATTGTTTTTTTTTTTTTAAAAATTTGTTTTATGTAATGCATGATGTATGCAAATGATGATGATGTTTTAAACCTATGCATCTTAGAGAAAAGTCCTTATTGGCAGTGATTCAAGTTTTTTTTGGAAAATGCGAGCCGTACGTGGCTTCATATGGACCTAGTAAGAGAAAGACTACAACAGCAGCTCTTTCTCTCTTTTTGAAAAGAGTGGGCCACATCTTTGCCTCTCAGACGGACCAAGAAAAGAAAGGCTACAACAGCAGCTCTTTCTCTATTTTCTCTTTTTTTGGAAAATCTCCTTTTCTTTTTTTGAAAACGTGCCTAGATTACAATGCAACGCACAATTTGGTATGCCCCTTGCGTCCTACGAAGGCGGGGACCTAGGTTCTAGGACGACTCAAATGTTCCTCCCATGTGGGTTCTAGTCACTTCCTCACCAGGTTATCAGAGCTAATTCTCTCTCACAATAGCACCCACAACGATGGAACGCCATTTGGTGTGAGGCATCATGAAAGAGCATACTCTGGCTGAAACTTTCGTGAGAGTCAGAAGGACAACGGTCCAATTGCCAGTCACTACTCGTTTCCACTCTCCTAAGTTTTGTCAGACCTTGGGTTTTAGGCCCCTCTCAAAGCACAATAAGCATAAGGTGTGAGTGTGTGTAGCAAGGACATACCACCTAAAACTAACCAACACATATTACCCCACCTGCAAATGAAAGCCCAGAACAGTCCAGACAAAAAGCTAGCAATAACATGTTGTCTACCATAGGGTTTAATATCAAATAAACTAGCCTAGGGTTTCAACAACAATCAAGTGCATTGCTTATCTCAAGAAAGGGAGCCAAGAAGAGGGGATCATGATAGAATTGGGGAGAAATGCATGAGCATACCTTGAAGAAAGGGAGCAAAGAAGAAGGGAACATGATTGGGATTGGGGAAATGCATGAGGGTACTAAGCACATAAGCAAAGAGGAGGAAGGAAAAACAAACATGGAAGAAGAGAAAACAAATGCACATGTATACAACATGATAAAAAAGAAGAGGAAACCGAAAATGGATAGAAGCAAACAAAGTATCCAAATCAAATCGATAGCACAATAAACCACACATTAAATTAGTTAGGCTTGACCCACTTAAAAAGGAAAAGTCCCCATGAAGTCGCCAATGGTATTGCGCCTAGAAAAAAGTCCCCGAGAGGATCTTTCTTCGTTTACAACTTTTAAAACAATGAAGTCGCCACCAATATTTTTTTTATAAGGAAAATATTGAAGAAAACCTTTTGGAAAGCGAATGGCCTTTTAGAAACCGGAAAATTTGGGTTGAAATTCGGTTAGGCATGGGAAGGTATTAGCACTCCACATCTCCTTTCTATCGAAAGGAACCTTTAATTAAACGTGTGGTTTTAAGTGTCGATTTGGAAAATACTTAAATTTGCTTCTTTATTGAAAAAGGAATGAAAGACTTAATGAAAATTTATTATTTTTGGCGCTTGACGAGAGTTGGCCTCTCGCTCCTACGTATCTCCCAAAGGCGATGGAGAATTCAAAGCTACGTAGTTCTTGTTTGTCATGAAAAGGGTTTTGTTTTTATCTTTTAGTGAGTTTTGAAATAGGACGAGTATTCGCGAATGATTAAACTAACAGAGGTTATGGGTAACCACCGCTAAGTACTCTTGAAAATGAGAGTCACTACCATCGGGTCGATTTAACAAAGGTTACGATTGATTATTAGTAGCAACTCGTTTTTATTTGTTCTTTTGAAAATGGTTTTGAAAAAGATTGATTGGCACGAATGATCAAACTAATGAGAGGTTATGGGTGATCACCGCTTTATTGTTCTTTTGGGAAAGACATTGTCACTAATGGCTAGGCGAACATAGGTTTACGATTTACCACTAGCAACAATGGGTTTGAAAATGATTCTTTTTGTTTGTTTTATGAAAATGACTTTTATTTATTGCGCTTGACGAGAACGGGACTCGCTCCTACGTATCCCAAATGGGAATCAAAGCGACGTAGTTCTGATGAGCCTTGAAGATGAAAATGTTTTTGAAAGGGTTTTGGAAAGGGAAAGATCTTTCATAATGACCAAGCGAGCAAAGGCTTTGAGTGATCATTACTAATAACTCTTGATAGTATTCATGACAATCAAACAAGCCAAGGCTCTGGGTGATAGTCACTAATAATTTGCGTTAATTAGAAAAGAGTTTGAAAGATTTTGGGAAAAAGGGTGGAGTTATTATCAATGATTGGTTACGAACTTCAAATGCATTAAAATAATCATGCATATGTCACACATCAACTAAGACTAAACATGCCGATACAATCAAAGATTCAATTGTCAAGGATGCAAGATGAATTTCTCAAAACAAATGTGTGTGTGTGAGGAGAAGTGCATTTACCCTAATGACTCTATGCTACAACAGGCATGTAGGCTTACATCTTCATTAGGAGGTCATACACATGGAGGGAACGACACACAATCAACTTGAGAACATGACAGCATGATAAACAATTTAATGCAATGTGACTAGAGGTATAGAATGATCTAGGTTGCAAGAAACAAAATGCATGATCACAGGCAGTCTTATTTAGGTGAGTTTTCGCAATAGGAGTAAGGGTTTCACGATGACCAAACAACAACGGTTTAGAGTGGTCACACTACTAACTCTTCTAAAAATAAAATTATTGTTAACAACCAAACGGCAACGGCGCGAGTGATCATTAATGATAATCGGTTTTGCTTTTGATTCGAGTGTTCGCGACGACCAAACAACAACGGTTTAAGTGGTCGCACTACTAACTCTCTTGAAAATGAAATCATCATTAACAACCAAACGGCAACGGCGCGAGTGATCAATAATGACAATTGGTTTTATTTAGGTTGGAACGTTTCGTGAAGACCAAACAACAACGGTTTAGAGTGGTCACACTACTAATCCCTTTGAAAATGAAATTATCATTGACAACCAAACGACAACGGCGCGAGTGATCATTAATGATAATCGGTTTTTACTTTAGGTCATCAAAAGGGCTTTCGCAATTGAATTTTTATCGAGAGCTAACAAAGAGTGGTCACACTACTAAAGAAGGGTGTTGTGTATGAAAAAGGAGGGTGCGATTATTGATCTGATTAAAAAACAAATAAAAAACAAAACAAGGGGAGGGGAGGCGTTGAAATAGGGGTGTGTGTGTAGTGTTTTAAAAAGTAGATATTAATATTAATTGGACTAGTGAGAATAAACGGGCTGGAAGTCAGGAGCAACTAATAGTAACATAATAATCAAAACAAAACAAATATAAGATTTTTTTTAAAGAAAGGAAAGGGGATATTGGGATTGAAATCCCTAAAAACAAAATGAAGAGAAACAGCAACAACAACAACGTGAAACCGAGAGAGAGAGAGAGAGAGAGAGAGAGTTCACAGCGATGATGCATCAGAGATGGTGGTGGTGGTGATGTCGTCGTTGTGGTGTTCGCCGGAGGTCACAGCGGCAGTGAGTTCGCCATGGTGATGGGTAAACTTCCTCTTCTCTTTTCCTCTGTTCCATGTTTGTCATACTTCCCATCTTCTTATTCCTTCATTTGGATTTATGGGGGTATGAGGGTATTGTGTTTTTGTGTTGATGATAGCTGTTGGCTTGGTGGTGGGTGTTTGGTCACCGAAGGAGATGACGGTGTGCCGGCGGCGAAGCCATTCTCTTTCACGCGTTGGAACTCTTTCTCTCCTTTACTTGATTTGGTTTTTATTTTTGGCTAATGGATTGAAGTGGTGGTGTTTTGGGGGTGGTTGTGGTGAGGTGGTTATGGTTGTTGTTATGGTGAGGTAGTGAGAGAAGGGTGGTGGTGTTTTGTTTGCTGTTTTCTGCTCACTCACTCTTTTCTCTATATCTTTGAAATCAAATTTTTTTTTCCCTCCCTTCTTGCTCCGTATCTATTCCTCCCTCCTCCCTCTCAGTTTTCTGTTGAGTTTTTATTATAAAGCCTTCAATTTTGTTTTCTTCCTATGGCCAGCTATGAGGTCCTGAAATGTCACTCTCAATTTCTCAATTCATGATTCATTCGTTGCTCAATTTACTTGCTAGCTTCTCATAGATACATGTTTGATGTTTGCAGGTGGGGTGAGGCATAGGAGGCAGAGGCGTCTTTGTTTGTATGCTTTCTATGGGTTGTTCTTGCTCAAGATGGAAAACAAACAAATGGACAAGGAAAAAGAAGTTTGAGCTTCATCCTCAAAATGGCTTCCATGAGCTACACAACAAAGAACATATCAACGCTTTCTTTTGTTTGGCTTTTTGCTTTGAAATTTTTGCTTTTTTTTTTTGTTATTTTGTTTTGATTTGCAAAAACTTTGACTACTTTGGTTGTATCATTTTTGGACAGATTATAATAATAACAATAATTAATAGATTGGCAACAATAATAACAAAATAGTGATGATAATAGACACGCGTACCCGATGAGACGCAAACGCGCGTGCGCAACAAGAATCACAATGCACACACGATTAGAAATAATACCCGCAAACAAAAATAAGTGCACGTGATGAGAATAAGAGATGCTAGATCGAATAACACACACAACTCAAACACGTTTGTGCAGTTGAAACTTACACCATGAGACATATATTTTGAGGTTTTCTGAAACGAGAAAAATGCTTATTCACATCGGGTATTTACAAAAATACAATTTTATTTGATTTTCGACTAGTCGGACAAAATTGGGGTATTACAAGGTGAAACACTGTTTCACCCCTAAGTCGGCCAACATTTCTCTGAACCTCTTGTCTGCGAACTGGGTACCATTGTCTGTTATCAATTGCTGTGGAACTCCAAAACGGGCCAACACACACCGCCCGAAGAACTTGCTCACTTTTGCCGATGTGATAGTTGCAAGAGGCTCGGCCTCGATCCATTTTGTGAAATAATCGACTGCCACGATCAAGAATTTGAACTGGCCTGGAGCATGTGGAAACGGGCCCAGCAGGTCCATCCCCCACCAGGCAAACGGCCAAGGTGAGACTAGACTTTGCAATTCTGAAGAAGGAGCGAGATGGACGTCGGCATGCACTTGACATTTTTTGCACTTCTGGACTAGCTTCTTAGCATCCTCGTCCATGGTCGGCGAGTAATAACCGGCCCTAAGAGCTTTCTTTGCTATAGATTGTGCCCCTTGATGGCACCTCAACACATGGTCGGCCTCGACCGACGAAAGGCACCTCAACAGTGGAGATGAAAATCCTCTTCGATACAATTTTCCTTCTATCACTGAATATTTGGTCACCCTTAACCTGACCAATTTCGCTTGCTTTTGGTCGCTTTGTTATTTTCCTCCAACTATGTATCGTAGAATGGGGGCGATCCAATCATTATCTTGATCAACACAAAGAACGGCCAGATGCTGGCTTGGCTTGGTCGACACACTCGGCCGACTTAAAGTTTCCTGGATCAAGCTTCTGTGGTTTCCAGGGCTTTTGGTACTTGCTAGCTTTGAGAGGATGTCTGCTCGAACATTCTCAGTCCTAGGCACATGCCTCACCTCTGCGCGGTCGAACTGCTGGAGAAGCTCCCTCACTCTGGCCAAATAGCTTTTGAGCACCTCGTCCTTAGCATCATACAATTCTTTGATTTAAGAGACGACCAGCAAGGAATCTGAGTGTAGTTCCACACGGTCGACATTGAAATCTCTGGCGAGCTGCAGACCGGCTATGCACGCCTCGTACTCGACTTGGTTGTTTGACGTGTGGAAGGCAAAAGTCAAGGATACATCCACAGCAAGGCCTTCTGAATTTTCTAATATTAAGCCGGCTCCACTACCCTTACTATTGGACGATCCATCTACGTGTAAAGTCCAGGTCGTTGCAGGTTGATCTTCTGGAATTGGAGTCATTTCAGCTATGAAGTCGGTCAACACCTGTGCTTTTGCGGCCGATCTGGATTCAAACTTTATACCGAACTCGCTGAGTTCCACTGCCCACTTTATCATTCTTCCCGCCAGGTCTGGCCGATGTAGGACTTGTCTTATTGGTTGATCGGTCCTCACCACGACCTGGTGGGCTACGAAATAGGGTCTTAACCTTCGGGCGGCCACTAGAAGTGCGAGGGCAAACTTCTCTATCTTCTGATATCTTTGCTCGGGCCCCTGCAGTACCTTGCTGATGAAGTAGACCGGATTCTGCTTTAGGTCGTTCTCCCTAACCAACATAGCACTCAAAACCTCATCCGTTATTGCCAAGTATAAGTATAAGATTTCCCCTGGCAACGGCTTAGTCATGATTGGCGGGTTAGTTAAGGCTTCTTTCAGCTCATCTAATGCTCGCTGGCATTGCTCGGTCCACTCAAACTCTGTGTCTTTCTTCAGGAGCCGGAATAAGGGAAGTGACTTACAGGCCGCTTTGGGTATGAATCTGGACAATGCAGCAACCGTGCCATTCAGATGTTGTATCTCTTTCTTGGTGGTGGGCGGTCTCATGTCGGTGACCGCCCTACACTTGTCAAGATTAGCTTCTATTCCTCTTTCTGTTAGGTGAAAGCCCAAAAACTTGCCGGCCCTCACACCAAAAGTGCATTTTTCTGGATTTAGCCTAAGTGAATTCTTTCTGGCTTCTTCAAAGACCTGTCTTAGGTCGCCCACATGGTCTTGGTCGGTCATGCTTTTGATGATCATATCATCCAAATAAACTTCAGATATCCGACCGAGCTGCTTCTTGAAAATCTTGTTCATCATGCGCTGGTAGGTCGCCCCAGCGTTCTTCAGGCCGAATGGCATTACTTTATATTGAAAATTACCACGATCTGTCATGAAGACAGTCTTGTGGCGGTCAGGAGGGTACATCGTGATCTGATTGTAACCCGAGTATGCATCCAGAAAAGATAATAATTTATAGCTCGAGGCACCATCGACAAGCTTGTCAATGTTGGGCACAGGAAAGGCATCCTTCGGGCATGCCTTGTTCAGATCGGTGTAATCTACACACATACGCCACTTGCCATTCTTCTTCTTCACTAGCACGACATTAGATAACCAGGTCGTGTACTTGATCTCTTCGATGAAGTTAGCCTTCACAAGGTCCTCAACGGCCTTTGCTGCGGCTTGAGATTTTTCCTCACTCTGAGTTCGCCTTCTCTGGGCGACCGGCTTAACTCCTTCATCGACCGAAAGTTGATGGCAGGCAATCTCTATGGGAATACCGGGCATATCTGATGCCTGCCACGCAAACAGGTCAGCGTAGTCCTTCAGGCATTCCACAAGGTCTTGTTTGACTTGCTCAGGTAGGTCGCTAACTAGCTTTACTGTCTTTGCTGGGTCGTCGCCCAGCTGTACATCTGTCAATTCCCCATGAGGCTCTGGTCTCTTTAACCTGTTCTTTAGCTCTCGGGCTAAGTCGTCATCATTGTCCTCTGGGTCGCTGTCTGATTCATAACGAGCGTCCAGATCAGCGAGATTAACCTGGTGACCTTCAGCGGTGCTTTGTTCATTTGGACCATGTAACGGCCCAAAATAATTTAATTATTTATTTATTTAATTAAGTTATTTAAGGCTTGCAACATTTATTTAAGTCAAATAATTAATTTAGAGTTTTATTTTATTTAGGAGGTGTTATAGTGATTAGTTATATTAAAAATAGAGTATTTGTAACACCCTCGATCATATTTCTATCTAGTAGAAATACTAAAGTGTACCTAATGGCATACATCAGAGTATAAAAAAATTCCTGTCTCAGATATTGATTTGACCAAAAACTCTCGAATCCAAATCAAAGAGTCGTAAACATAATATAGTCCAAAGTTCAATATCCTAAAACAAGACAACAGCGGAAACGATTACATAACTCAAATACAAATTCAAGTTATAAATCGAAAACAAAGATACAAGGGAAAACCATAACTAATAATAGAAGAACTACGTCTTCCATTTCCTTCTCGAGCACGCTATCCACTGCACCATAAAGGATCTCCTTTCCTGTTTCTCTCGAAAAACAACAACATTTGTAGGGTGAGATAACAAATCTCGGTGAGTCTTACCGTGACCCCTTACCTATCACTCGGTCCATTTATAAAACATTAATTAATTCTTGATTTAATAAATAAACCATGCGTTACTAATTGCACAATACCGATCGCGACACCGCTAATCCGTGTAAATAAAGTGCATTCATAACGTCAAAACAATTGTACCATACCGACTGCACATCTGCTAATCCCGGCACAGTACATTAATTCTCTTTAGCATAACACCGACTGCACATCTGCTAATCCCGGTGAACCCTATCGCTGAAGGCCTAGGTTTAGGGGCCCATGACCTCCCCCTCCTAGTATGCTGCTTGGGTGGGTCGTCACCCAGACTATACATAATATATATATATATATATCAGACATAATTTTACTCTATGATATAAATCCATATCATACGGTTCTTCTTATGAACTGCATAACCAATCCAGAAACCAATTTTTGTTCTTAAAACAATTGTTCCCACACGATACTCTAAGTTTTACCGAAATATTCGTAACATTAACCGTTTAATTCAAAACCACTTTGAACATGTATCAAAATTTCTAACGAAAATTCTAAGAGTTTCCTCTGAAATATGGACATCCCAAAAAAAATACTTACCTGTATAACCAGTCCAGACAATTTACAACCACATACATAAATCCCAATCCAGCACAAGAATTCACAATCAAAATAATATGGTTTCTTTTTAAATTTCCAACACGCGTAATTTTTTGTAAAATACCGTTTTTGACTCGAAAATTTGCGAAACTCCGAATTTTGAAATCATTCAAATGTAACACAAAAACAATATTTAAAATTCCCTAAACGTGAGTAAAACTCACCTCGTGTGATGAAAATCACACAAAACCGAAACTTCTAGAAGTTCAAACGATTCGAAAAACTCACGAACTCATCCCGAACTCGTTCAACCGCTTCTAAACCGAATGTATTCGGACAGCATCTCTGTGCAGTTTTGAATGAGCATAACTTATTCGATTTCTAACCAAAACCATCCAAACCAGTGCCTAATGTGTAGATAATTTTGTCTATTTTCCAATGGTTCAAGTCCCACACTGATATGACAAGTGTTCAGTGAGTTATGGCTAAAACAATGTGGCTGGTGCAAAATCGTTACTGTTACAAAAGTGAAACTTGTAACTAATTGTTCTCTCTCAATACACAGTCAAATCAAGTGATTCTTGTGCCTATTTCGAAGACTTTTTGTCTACTTTCCAATGAAACAAGAATTATTTAAAACGGAGTTCAATTGAGAACTCAAGACCTGAAAAACTGAACCTATACACAGTTTAATTTCAGAAATTTGACATAACTTGAGACACTCATAACTTGAGCTACACAACTCCAAATTTAACGAAACCAGTGCCAAAACGACCGGCGTTAAGTCTATTTTCAAAAACAATCAGAAACATAATTTTTGGATTAACCAAACAGTCCCAGTTCTAAGGAAACCGTAGCTGTGTCCAGATTTTCTAAGACAGCGAGTTCGAGACCAAATTGTGTTTTTCGCGACTCAAAATTTACGAAACGCGAGCAATTTCGACAACCACAGAAATTATCAGTCAACACAACATAAAACAAAACCCTAAGCGAGTAAAACTCACCTAACGTGATGAAAATCACGCAATACCGAGACTTTTCCGAAGCTCACGATTCCGAAACTTCACGAACTCTCTTCGGAACCGTACCAAGCTTCCCAATGCCTCCAAAACCGAAATCCCAGCTACCCCAAAACGAAACCAGCAGCTGAAACCTTTCCCCTACTGCTCCAAATCAATTCCAAGCAGACCCAAGCTCTCCAATTCGAACCCAAGCCTTCAAAACCCTTGTTTGAGCTTCCCAAACCTTAAGCTAGCTTCCAAATCACCAAACTTCATTTTCTTCAACCTTGAGCTCTAATGGGTCATCAATGGCACTTGGAGAATGAGAGGGAACCAAGTCAAGAAATTAGTACCCTTGGATTGAGAAGAAGAAATGGAGTATAATGGAAGTGTTTTTACTTACATGTAATGGAGGATCTTGAAGATCTCCTCCTTCCTTCTCTTCTTCCTCCCCACGGCTCACCTCCCTCTCTCTCGACTTCTCTCTTTCTCTCTCTCTAACTTTCCTCTTCTTTCTCTCCTCTGTTTCTTTTCTCTTTCTATTTCATTCTTTCTTTCCTTTTATTTCTTTCTTTTATTTCCTTGATTCCTTCTCTCTCTCTCTCTCTTAATTTCCCCTTCCTTTATTCACTCAAGTGTGGAATGAGAGAGCATTTAGATATTTTTGGGTCTTGTAGCTCATTTAATGTGAGTGGTATAAGGACTAAAATACCCCTAGTATTCTAATTTCCACTCAATTATGTATTTAAATTATATACTCTAGCAATTATAAATTGCTTTCGTGACAACCTAATATCAAGTGACTTGATGTATTACCTACTCGAGTAATAAATCACTCGTTAATTTCTTAATTTGAAATTAACTTAAATTAGGGATGTTACAAATTATTTAATATAACTAAGAGGTGTTGGGTAGTAAATAAGGGAGTGGGGAATTAATTAAAATGAGGAGTGGTTGAAGTAGCTAGGGGGTGTAAATAAAGGGCCCAAGGCCCACTAAATGAGGCCCAAATTCAAGAACTTAACTATGGGTAGGGTTTTAGTCCCATTAGAAGAAAGAAAACAAAAAAAAAAAAAGAGGAGAGGGAGAGGGTGAAACCGTGGCACTGCACATCAAGGGGCGGCGGGGGGGAGGAGGAAAATTGCAAATCTTGCTTGGGTAAGTTGGTATTTGGTACCAATCTTCCCATTTTTCTTCCTCTATCATTTAGTGTAAGTTTCATACACTAATCCTTTCTCATTCCTCTTTTCCATGAAT